>LR738714.1:820965619-821072745 GCA_902687465.1 Secale cereale | reverse complement strand
CCAAACGGATTGACTCCATCGGTGCTCGCGCCCAGCACGATGTTCCTTGGATCGTCCCCAAATTCTGTGTCTTCGAAGTTCAACGCTTGCCACTGGCTCGCGTCCTTAGGGTGACTCAGCATCTTGTCTTTTTTATTTATCTCCGGATCATTTCCGTCATCTTCTCGCTTCTTCTCCTCCCTATCCGCGTGCCAACGCAGGAGCTTTGCTAGCTTAGGGTCCGCGAAATACCGCTGCAGACGAGGAGTGATCGGAAAGTACCACACCACTTTTCGAGGAGCTTTCTTCCTCTTCTTGTATCGACTGACGCCGCACACCGGACATATGGTAGACTCCGCGTGCTCGTCCCGATAAATGATGCAATCGTTCATGCACACATGGTATTTCACGTGCGGTAAATCCAGAGGACACACGATTTTCTTCGCCTCCTCGAAACTGGTCGGGCACTTGTTCCCCTTCGGAAGACGTTCGTGCCAGAATGACATGTTCTCGTCGAAGCATGCATCGGTCATTTTGTGTTTTACCTTCATCTCCAGAGCCATGAGCGTTACTTTTAGGCGGGTATCCTCGGGCCTGCATCCTTCATACAATGGAGTAACCGCGTCTGTCTCCAGTTGATCCAGCTTGGCTTTCTCTCGGGCGGCAGCTCTTGCGTTACCCGTCTGCTTGCGAAGCAGCTCTTGAATATGAGGGTCATGCACCCAGCCCATCGATGGTCCATCGTCGTCTGCTCCGGCATCTTCATCTTCATGATCATGCCCTTCGTCTTGATCTTCCTCATCATCATGTCCGGCATCTTCTACATGATGACCGTGTCCTGCATCTACTTCGTGATCATGTCCTGGAGATTATTCGTCTTCTCGCCCACCCTCGCCGCTATTGTCTTGCTGCCCTTCCTTTTTTCTGCTTGCCCGGCCCCCATGGATGACTTCATAGTCATCTTCATCACCTTGCCACCGATAGCCATCCATGAAACCACGCAAGAGCAAGTGGTCCCGCACCTGCCCGGAATCCGGGTCCGCAATAAGGCTCTTCAGCTTGCATCTTCGACACGGACATCTTATCTCCGTCTCGTTCTTTTGAAGCATCTCGGCCTTCGCGGAGCTCAAAAACCTATTTACGATGCCTTCGGTCATCGTGCGGACCATGGTCGCCTGCGGGGTAGAGCAAAATGATATTTTAGAAAAAAAAAATTTGGCATGACTTTGCCTAAAAATAGGACCAAAAAGAATGCACATAGTGCCAAATTCTCGCCGAAACGGAAATGAATCAACATTCCGGCAAAATATTGGCAACTATCGCATTTCAAATACCGGTACCTGCAAACACAAACATATGCAACACCACAAACATACGTACATCTCTAGGCCATAAAAAGTGTGTACGTTGTTGGAGACGGAGAGAAAAGTAGATCTAGAACATAATAAGAAAGCTTTCCCCTTACTTACCTATCAAAAAAAGGAAATTTAACCACTTAATTTGGGTGAATCAATGGTGCAAATGAGGTGAGGAGGAGGAGCAAGACGACCAGATTTGTTTTGGTGGAGGGGGGAAAGTGAGTGTGTGTGGTAGGTGTGGCTGCCTAAGTAGCTACTGCTCCCAGGTTACCAGTGGCGCACCCCTTCACTGGTGCGCCACTAGTAGCCAGGAATACTAGTGGCGCACCAGTGAAGGGGTGCGCCACTGCTATGGTTTTTTGTTGGACCACCATGCCTAGCCTTACCAGTGGCGCACCAGGGCAAGGTGCGCCACTACTATCAAAAATAGTAGTGGCGCACCTTGTCCTGGTGCGCCACTGGTAAGCCTGGGCATGGCTGGTTACTGTTCAAAAACATAGTAGTGGCGCACCCCACACCTGGTGCGCCACTAGTAATGTCACTATTAGTGGAGCACCTGTTTGTGGTGCGCCACTGCTATATAGTAGTGGCGCACCACATCTCTGGTGCGCCACTAATAGTGATATTACCTATAGCCTTTTTTCTAGTAGTGTTGGAGTCGCCTGTAATGGCCATTACGAGGCAGAGAAACAGCCACCATTAACACATCTCGCCCCACCCAACTCAAGACCTCCCCAAGCCCTATAAAAGGCACCCCGCGAGCCCCTCTCACCCCTCGTCCGAAGCCCTCTCCTTCTGGAGATTTTCCCCCTCCCTAACCTTGCCAATTGCTCGCCGGAGTTCGTGAAGTCCGGCGACCTCTCACCGTGTGTACATGAAGCTATCTTCAATCAAAACTTGATCAAGAGGTTCACCACATCGTCCTCTACACCGTCCCGTACGTGTCCTTCGCCGAAACACACCGGAGCCACCTTCTTCCTCGTCTCCGGCGACAAGTCCGGTGAACACCCTGTTCAATTTGTTTTTCTCTTTTATCAGTATATTTTCCAATTCAGATTCTTTACCAAATCTTGTTTCTAGTATATCTTTTAGTCTATAGATCCGATTTAGTTGATTCTTTTTCCTACGGTTTCGTAGAAATATCCTCTATCCAGAGAACCTAACGAAATATATTTTTGAAAATTTTAAATTTTGAATTCAAACAGATCTGAATTCAAATTTCGTTAGGCCATAACTTGAGTTTCGTAACTCCGTTTTGGGTGATTCTTTTTGCAAATCGAAGCTTGTGACATGTACCTTCTGTTAAAACACAAACCATTTATTTTTGTTGCTGTGAAAATTATATTCTGTACAGAAACTTTATTTTGGTCTTTTTGGAGTTTTTCGAAGTCTTTTATTCGTTTTCTTTTTGGATCTTTGCTTGTAGTCTTATGTATGTTATTGCTTGCTTACGCTAGATCATCCGGAGTGCGAAGCTTGCTACTACGAATCTTTAGAGTTCAACGAACGTCAGCAAGGCAAGTTCACACTTTGATCATAAATTTTCAATACCCAGTTTTTACTATGCATTAGTTTCACCCTCAAATATTGCATTATTAGGATTGGGAACATCTGGATATGCTATGTAGTTTATGTGGTAGGAACCTATGACCTTTGATCACCCCGGGAATATTCGTTATGTCATATATTGCTTAGCCATGCTCGTAGACGGGGATTGGTATGTGTGATACATGCAAGTTGTGAGAGATAATAATTTTGGGACAACATAAGGTGGCAACTTTAATACACATCTGGGTGGATTGTTTGGGGCACCTGGAGAAACCAGTGCTTGCCCAAGGGGAATCCCGGAGTACCCGTGTGATTACCCTAGGTCCGCCACCCAGGCTCAAAGGGATCATAAGATATTTCATGCCTAGAAACTTCCGTGTGCAGCCACAAGCCATTATGGGCTCTGGCATAGTTGAGTAAGTTGTGTGACCTCTTTCCGTGGTAGACTAGCTGATGTAGGGGAAAGTAGGTGTACCGGTCTACCCAGGGTTTGGAGGAAATACTTCAGAAAGACTATGTCTCGATCTTCCGATCATGGAGGTGGTCGAGTCTTGTGGGGAAAAGTGCGCAAACCTCTGCAGAGTGTACAAACTAATCATGATTAGCCGTGTCCCCAGTTATGGACAACTTGAGTATCTAGAAGTGAATTATTGGTTGATCTCATCACTCTTTTAAATAAAATTATTGGGATACTAATAACTTGGGAATTTTGGGATTGAGTTGGAGGAACCTTCTCAATAATGGCATTTTTAACTTAGTAGTAAATAAAAATTTATTCCTTTGTTGTAGGGTAAAATTGGCTTTATGCAAACATTAAACTTAGAGCCTCCACCAGCTAAATTTGCATATAGATATAGTCTTTTCTTTATTATTATTTCTATGGTGTGACATTGCCAGCATATTCCATGTGCTGACCTACACGGCTGCAACGTCTCATGTTGCAGAGTTTTCCGACGAGGAGTAAAGGTGCGATAGGTCGTTGTTCTGCACTCAGTTTGCCGTGGAGTTGATGGACTCATTTTACTTTTGATGCTTCCGCGGTTATTTTATCCAGATGGCCATTGGCCATATTATTGTAATAAATACTCTTTTGAGGACCTCGATGTAATAAAGTGTGTGATTGAACTCTGTTATAATTCATCGAGTACTGTGTGTGTCAGCATACCGATCCAGGGATGACACTTAAGCACAGAGACTTCGATCCATTTGGGTCGGGTCGCTACAGCTTGTAGCCCATCTTGCAAAACCCTTAAGTCCAGAAGAGTGGACCCATTGGAATATTTTTGGTTCATGAAACAATGCCTTTTTCCTTCTGCCCAGAACTGGAATCTTGCAAAACTTGCACTAACAAGTTTTTGCTTTTGATAAACTAACCTCACCACCCTCTTACTCATCTAGGGAGACACTGATCTGGAGAATTTGGCCACCCCAAGAGTTGCCTAGTTGCCTCTATCATTTTGTCAAACACCTGATGTGCATGGCTAGTTTTGGCATGATCTTTGCCTTGCACTGTGAACTGGCACCTTCTACCACACTGGCATGTCCACTAATCTCCCTTAAGCCTCTAACCTAGGCATGCTAGCTTTCAGCCTCATCCAAGCTATGTGGCATGCTCTGGCATTTTTTCGAGCAGCTCACGTGCGTGCTCTGGGCGCGCCCAGAGCGCACGTTTTGCACGCGCGCGCACTGAGCCGCCGCGTCCCTCTGCCGACACCCCGCGCCCGTTCTGGCCACACCCCTCGCACCGCCAGCATGCCCGCCCTTTCCCCTCGCCGTAGAGACAGCTCTGGAGCTCCACAGGGACGCCGTCAGGTCGGCCGCGGCAGCTAGCGGGCGGCCATAGCAGCTCCTGCCATGGACGGCGCCGCCCGAGCCACCAGCGCTCACCACCTACCCCCTGGAGCAGCTCCAGATCGTCCGAGAGCTCGTCCCCTAGCGCACGTCGCCGCCACGTCGCCCAAAGCTACAGAACGTTGGTCGCCGGCGTCCTTATCCTCGGCCATCATCGAACCCACCTCGATCGCCTATTTAAGGGTGCCATGAGCCTCTCTGCAACCTCAGACAATCACTAACCACCCCGCAGAGCGCCCCCGTAGCAGCAAATCGACCAGGGGAGGTTTTCTTCTCCATCTCCGGCGAGTACAGCCGCCGACGCCCTCCGGTCCAATCCGTCGCAGCCCGAGCCCCTCCCGTCCAGCCAGCACCACCATTCGACCCCCCATGATCCTGCGGAGCCACCCATCGCCTCAGACCAGCTCGGGAACCACTGTAGTGCGAAGCCCCAATTCCACCCGAGGCCACCGTCCGCTGCGAAGCTCGTCGTCGGTGTTTTCCTCCGCCTCCATCGCTCCCTCGACCACCGGGAGGACCGCCCCAGTCTGGCAGAACCATCCCCGCCCTCGGGTGCACTCGAGGAGCCGCCGTTCGCCGACGTTGATCGCCGGAGCCGCGCCTCTGTTCGGCCAGAGGAAGAAGGAGGCGGGGCGACTAGTCAAACCAGACCGGTGGGCCCCCTGGGCCCTCTGTCAGCGAGACAGCGCATGTCCACACGTGCATAAGTGAAGGCGCAGAACCCCCTAGTACGTCTCCCCTACTCCGAAAGCGTTTTCTAATCGAAACGTTTTCCTATTTCTGTTTTATTATAAAAACAGATTTGACTAAACTTTGACTGGCTGTATCTTTTTAAATATTAATCCAAATGACTTGATTCTTTTTCTGTTGTTTCCCAAATATTGCCTAGTTTATTCTCATATTTATTTCAAAAATTTCCAAACAACTTTTTTTGTGCTGCTTTGAGTCTATGTATTGATTTCATATTATATCATTTAGGATTTTGAAGAGGGAGAAAACTTCCAAAAAGTTTTGGAATACATTTCTCCTCCCCTCTACTTGAAGGCAAGCATTTTTGAACCCTAACCTAATGCATGTGGTTGTTGATTGACACGATTGCAACAATATGAACACATTCATTTTATTTCATATGTGGTGATATGATCATACCCATGAGTGCATGAGGTAAAACCCTTGGCTGTGAATAATTAATATGTATGTCGGTGATCCCCTTCGTATGCCTTTCATGCCTAACGGAAGAAAGCCGTGAAAGTCGCGGTCTTGTGTAGACGCGAGCTTGTCACTAGCTTCCTGTCGGGACGGTGGAGTCCGGTATGGCTTTGTAAGGCATGACGGATGGTGATTCCGACTGTTGTTGTGAAATATATCGGTTATGGCTAACCATACAAGAAATGCTGAAACCTCCTGAGTCGACCGTACATCGAGTCTTGTTCCAGTAACCCCCATACTTGTTTTGTGCTACCACTTGTCCCTGCCACAGGTAGGGTGCGGTTCAGTAAGTGTCAACCCCTGTCCTAGCACACACCATACAGAGAGGCCATGGTGTAAGATACCGACTGCATCCGGTAGGCATGCCACCTGGTCCGGGGGCATGGGTATTTTTCCGGTTGGGACCGAGAGGGGGGCACCCCTTAGAGCGTGCGATAGAAATTTGATCCCATGCTACGCGAGGTTGTAGGCTCCCCACTTAGAGTTTGCTTATCAGGTGTCGTGGATGATTCCAGACACAAGTAAAGTTAAGCTGGTGTGTGCAAGTCAGGTGTGTTTTCGACTAAAAGACCGTAGACGGTATTAGTTTCGATGGACTAAAGAAAACCGTTACTCGTGGGTAAAGAGTACACCCTCTGCAGAGATACTAAACCTATTCGAATATTCGTGTCCATGGTGAAGGACTACAGTCTGGGATGGGTCGAGTGTCGGTCTTAGTGTCGGTCTCCGGAGGAGAAACTACTAAACCGGAACATTGACTATGATCTGTGATATGTGGTTATTATGATTATTATTGTGGACTAACCATTTGTGTTATTTGAATTAATGGGTATCCCTGGGACGGTTCTACCTCCTGGATGTTCACCGTGATTTATGTTTATATATAAGCCCTTTCTGTGGTGTCGCTCAGACGCCCGACTGTGGCATGCTTGTTATTTATTTTCCTTATAAGCCGTTTCTGTGGTGTCGCTCAGACGCCCGACTGTGGCATGCTTGTTATTTATTTTCCTTATAAGCCCTTTCTGT
The DNA here is from genome assembly GCA_902687465.1 of Secale cereale. Taxonomy (NCBI): domain Eukaryota; kingdom Viridiplantae; phylum Streptophyta; class Magnoliopsida; order Poales; family Poaceae; genus Secale; species Secale cereale. The sequence goes on along the minus strand of LR738714.1, from coordinate 821,065,774 downwards.
GGTGTCGCTCAGATGCCCGACTGTGGCATGTTTGCTATTTATATATATATATATATATAAGCCCTTTACGTGGTGTCGCTCAGAAGCCCGATTGTGGCATAATCGCTATTTATTTTATTATCCCTCCCTTATTGCATATGCATTTTTATACAAATGGCTTACTTGAATTATGGACTATCATATCATATTTATCATAGTAATCATCCACTATTCTCGAGCATGATTATATCTCACCCATGTTCATAATGTTTGCGAGTACATTCAAAGTACTCACTGGCTTGTCCCTGGCTATTGTCTTGGCCAGATTCCTTGCGTGGGAAGGAACGATGCGATGATAGCCCCGGAACCTACGCAAATGGAGATAGCAGCCTCGCAAAGATAGGAGTTATCCTGGTCAGCTGTTCCTGTGGGAAATGGAGTCCCACAGTCACAGACGAACCACAAGCCACTTCCGCCATCAGCCACTAGCAACCTTGTGTTGTACTCACAGGCCAGAATGGTCTTGTACTACATATCTTGTATTTTGCTTGGAGTTTCTGTAACAAGTTGGTGCCTCATCAGCTAACAGTAATCCCGGGGCTGGTGAGCACAAGGGCCGCTTTTGGGAAATTAATATCCTGAAAGTCCGGTCCTGACAAACTTGGTATCAGAGCCAGGCTGACCGATGGCTAATCCTATCTTAGCCAGGTCAAAAACCTAGGTTAACCACCACAGCAGACCATATCCTAATCCCGGCCAAGCTTCTCGCGTAAGATACCCACACAGAGGGCCGACACCTTTTGTAGTCGGTGCCCAACCTATCAGTCTAGCCTGTCGATCACCCGCCAGTGACCGACGCCTAAATAGCTCCCTCAGCAAGCGTGCGAAGGAAGACTCCGTCCTTTCCTATAAATAGGGCACGCTAGCCCCCAACACAACACAGCCTCTACCCCAGACCAAGCTAAAATGCCAGGACCCATCGTTCACAATGAAACCACAGCAACTAACCTTGGAGGTTTTGTGACCGTGCTCGCAAACCTCACCCGTCGTGCCTTTGCGTTAGAAGAGCCCCCAGAATATGTTGTGTACCAAGAATCCATGGGCGGTGAAAGCCGTCAATTCTGGGCCACTATACACATCTATGGTAGGGGTCTGTCGCTAGAACGCCCCTACAGGTTCACCGGAAGGAGAACTTCCTTTGAGCCGCAAGCTATCCAACTAGCTGCTCGAGAAGCTATAGTTCAACTCCGGCACCTGTCGCCCAGAGTTAACTGTCGCTCATTCTACTACTACCTCAGTCGTAACGGGTATGGTAGGCCTCCCCGAGTTGCCAACGGAGACCACGAGACAGATCCTGCATTATTGCACCTAGTGCTCTATGTAAGCGTGCTAGAGGAACTGTTTGATCAAATCACTCTTGATCTGATGGCAGCTCGTGGGGAACTGCTTCGCCGAGCCCCGGCAAGAGGAGGAGACGAGTCCGGCACCGACAACCCAGTCGTGTTGTTCGGACAACCAATCGAGTCCTTGAGGCCTGCCTCGATCATTGACCAAAATGCCTTGGTGTCTCCGGAGGTGATGCGTCGCCTGTTTGGCGCACGCTCCAACGGGATTGTGGCCAACAATCCCCGGGAGGGACATCATCACTGCCCCGACCCTGCACCCCCTCAGCCACCTCCAGCCAACACCAACGATGAAGCCCCTGGAAAAGCTTCGGCGTCCACAAGGCAAGGCCGCCTCGATATAAACGAGGTCGATTAAATCACCCGAATAGTACCAAGCCTTACCCTGTCCACACCCCGTGGTGATGTAACCTGTATTCCCATATGTATATACAGTTTACTCTTGCGCCCTTATCTTTATAGCATCCGTGCACAGTTATGTCAGTGTACGAACGCATTTTTCCGAGTGTAACTTCCAGAGCACCTCACCGACAACCACTACAATAAACACGTCACTTTGCGAGACGTGAGTACCTGTAGCATTGACCCCGACCCCACAAAGCGAAACCAACAATATAGCTGCCCCTGACCATGATTCTATAAACCAGCTTGGTTGCTATATAAAAGGACACACCGTGACCTTGCCAAGCATCCCTCACCTGGTGCACTCCGCTCACAGCCATTCCCTTCACCATGCCGATCCCTAGCATTTATCTGAGAACTCCAGAGGCACCCCCAGGTAGTTTTGTGAAGATATTGTGGGATTTTACCTGCAGTACCATGAGTGCTACCCGTCCACCACAGTATGAGATGCTCAAATCAACGATCACACCATCCACCTCGAAATACTGGGCAGTGGTACACATCCCGCCCGTAAACCCAAACCAAGACCCCACCGAAGTTTCCTTCATGGGGAAATCCATGCCAACTCCCCACATGGCCATAGAGGCTGCCGCTTATGAAGCGCTTGCTCGCCTTCGATTCGTGGTGCCCTATGCCAGCGAACGGGGGTATTATTACTTTCCGAGCCGCGCAGCACCCGGAGAAGCAGCATCTTTTCCTGGTGGGCGAATTGAGAGAGACTCAGTACTAGCCAACCTTACGCAGTATGTCATCGCGCAAGAGCGTCTGACCCAGCGGATAATGGGTTATCTCCAGTGCCTCGCCAATTTAAATCCTCGGATCGCCATCGGCAGACCACTGAGGCCCGGGCAGGAGAAGCACATTCATCGACTAGTCAACCCGCTCCCACCGATAGAAGAAGAGTGTCCCCCAGCACCAGAGACCTTTTCCCAGGACCCTGTCCATTTACCGTTTATGTTTTAAACGTCACTGCTACGATAACTATCCCAGCATATACTTATGAGTTGTAAGCGGTGTATCGTATTAAATAATCAATTTCAAGTTATGAAGTAGTTCCTCTGCTAATAATTCTTATTTTTAATTTAAATGTTTGGCGCTAAGTAAAAACACGGAGTGAGTCTTCATTTGGTTTTCCTCCCTGAGTAGTTACAACTTGTACCTCTGCATGTTGTAGATATTTTATTTCATCGCGCGACACCGCACAGCAGAACTACAACTCCGGCCACTCCACACAGTACACTAAGTTGCTAGTCCACATACACCTGCTTCAGCTAATTAACCACCCCTCTAGCGCACCACAGTCTATTGAGGAGAAACTCGTGGGAGTTTATTCAAGCACTAGTTGCCTACCGCGCACTAACCACCGTTAGCACCCGACACCCACGCCTAATCCTCGTGATCGCCGCCGCCGCGAAGAGCTAGCACTCGAGCCGCAGGATCACGACGATCGTCAAGGATCATCGCGCACAAAAGCACGGATACCCCCAGCAATGCCGCCAACCCCACGCACATTAGGATCATGCACCAGTCCGGCATCACCTCCGCCATTAGAGCCTCGACCCGAGCTCCTCCAAACACAAATGGAGGAGAGGGAAGAAACAAGAAGAAGCGAGGCCAGGTGTGAGGAGGAAGAAGGAGCACCTCGGTCGTTTTATAGCTCGAGATCGGTGTATGGTGGGCGGAGTCCACCAGCGCCGCTCGTCGCTCGACCGCCGGTGCTCGGAGGCGAATCCGCGAGCAGTGCCGACAGCACGCTGGCCCGTGAGGTGAGTGCACGCTGCACCAGCAGCTAGCGCGCCGCGCACTATGGCAATACGGCCTAGATGCCCTACGAGCTAGCCGTCGCCGGTGGAGGAAGCGCGGGAAAGCGCGCGGGAGAGAGGAGAAGAGAGAACCGGAGGTAGAAGAAGAGACTGACAGTGGACCCAGGGCCCCCTTGCCAGCCAATGAGAGCACTGTGCTCTCGGGTGCAACCAGCGTTTTTTTTATAAATTTAGAAATTTTTATTTCTAAATTTACTATAGGCCGGAGTAGCAATATCTCGTTTTCCACGACCGTAGATTTTTTCACGTAGCGCCAGTATTTCACACCGCCGTTTACACCACTTTTTGCCCATGCGCTGTAGTGGTATTTAATTGCATTAGCAGAACGATTAATTTTGGTGATATCTTTTTGTGGGAGTAGAAGATTTTTTTTATAGCAACCTTTAACAAATCTCGAGGACGAGATTTTTCTTAAGGGGGGTAGTGTTGTAACACCCCAAAAATTTAACCATGTTTTATTAATTAAAATTTTGCCAGGAAATTAAAATTTTCATTTTTGCTGGATGTTCCTTTAGATTTCAGGACCATTCTTTTCCTTTTATGTTGGAGTTTTTACCACTAATGAAAACTTCCCAATTATTTTTAGACTCTCATATTCACTCATTAAAACTTTTCTGTTATCAATGAAATTAATTATATAATTGTCTCCCTAATCTTCTCTCCTCTAAAAATGGTTTCCCTTAGTTTTAGGGCCCCATTTGAACTGCAACCACTTGATAAATTTATTTAATATTTTCACCAAAAATTGGAGATGTCATGTGATGTTGTTAGATCAATTTTATGCAAGAATATATTTTATTCATCTAATATTTTGAGCTCCACATCAAGATTTCAAATCTGGTCCAGTGGGCAATTTTGCACTACAACCCCTCTAAATATTTCTTTAGAGCTTCCACCAAATTTATGGGATGTTCATAGGAGTATATTATTCAACTTTATGCAAAGACCCAGAGTTGCCCTTTGAAAAATTTGAGTGAATCAACCCCTTTTGCTCTCTGGTCCAGTTTGGCTTTTTCTACTGCAACCCTAGTTTAATTTGCTCTAGTGCCCTTGAGCTTCCTCCTGCTTATAGCCCATCTTGCAAAACCCTTAAGTCCAGAAGAGTGGACCCATTGGAATATTTTTGGTTCATGAAACAGTGCCTTTTTCCTTCTGCCCAGAACTGGAATCTTGCAAAACTTGCACTAACAAGTTTTTGCTTTTGATAAACTAACCTCACCACCCTCTTACTCATCCAGGGAGACACTGATCTGGAGAATTTGGCCACCCCAAGAGTTGCCTAGTTGCCTCTATCATTTTGTCAAACACCTGATGTGCATGTCTAGTTTTGGCATGATCTTTGCCTTGCACTGTGATCTTGCCCCTCCTTGCACATTGGCATGTCCACTAATCTCCCTTAAGCCTCTAACCTAGGCCTGCTAACTTTCAGCCTCATCCAAGCTATGTGGCATGCTCTGGCATTTTTTCGAGCAGCTCACGTGCGTGCTCTCGGCGCGCCCAGAGCGCACGTTTTGCAGCGCGCGCATCGAGCTGCCGCGTCCCTCTGCCGACACCCCGCGCCCATTCTGGCCACACCCCTCGCACCGCCAGCATGCCCGCCCTTTCCCCTCGCCACAGAGAGAGCTCTGGAGCTCCACAGGGCCGCTGTGAGGTCGGCCGCGGCAGCTAGCGGGCGGCCACAGCAGCTCCTGCCATGGACGGCGCCGCCCGAGCCACCAGCGCTCGCCACCTGCCCCTGGAGCAGCTCCAGATCATCCGAGAGCTCGTCCCCTAGCGCACGTCGCCGCCATGTCGCCCTAAGCTACACAACGTCGGTCGTCGACGTCCTTATCCTCGGCCATCGTCGAACCGACCTCGATCACCTATTTAAGGGTGCCGCGAGCCTCTCTGCAACCTCACACAACCACTAGCCACCCCGCAGAGCGCCCCCGTAGGAGCAAATCGACCATGGGAGGTTTTCTTCTCCATCTTTGGCGAGTACAGCCGCCGCCGCCCTCCGGTCCAATCCGTCGCAACCCGAGCCCCTCCCGTGCAGCCAGCACCACCATTCGACCCCCCATGATCCTGCGGAGCCACCCATCGCCTCAGACCAGCTCGGGAACCACCGTAGTGCGAAGCCCCAATTCCACCGAAGGCCATCGTCCGCCGCGAAGCTCGTCGCCAGTGTTTTCCTACACCTCTGTCGCCCCCTCGACCACCGGGAGGACCGCCCCAGTCTGGCGGATCCATCCCCGCCCTCGGGTGCCCTCGAGGAGCCGCCGTTCGCTGGCGTTGATCGCCGGAGCCGCACCTCTGTTCGGCCAGAGGAAGAAGGAGGCGGGGGCGACTGGTCAAACCTGACCAGTGGGCCCCCTGGGCCCTCTGTCAGCGAGACAGCGCCAGTCCACGCGTGCATAAGTGAAGGCGCAGAACCCCCTAGTACGTCTCCCCTACTCCGAAAGCGTATTCTAATCGAAATGTTTTCCTATTTCTGTTTTATTTTAAAAACAGATTTAACTAAACTTTGACTGGCTGTATCTTTTTAAATATTAATCCAAATGACTTGATTCTTTTTCTGTTGTTTCCCAAATATAGCCTAGTTTATTTTCATATTTATTTCAAAAATTTCCAAACAACTTTTTTTGTGCTGCTTTGAGTCTATGTATTGATTTCATATTATTTCATTTATGATTTTGAAGAGGGAGAAAACTTCCAAAAAGTTTTGGAATACATTTCTCCTCCCCTCTACTTGAAGGCAAGCATTTTTGAACCCTAGCCTAATGCATGTGGTTGTTGATTGACATGATTGAAACAATATGAACGCATTCATTTTATTTCATATGTGGTGATATGATCATACCCATGAGTGCATGAGGTAAAACCCTTGGCTGTGAATAATTAGTATGTATGTCGGTGATCCCCTTCGTATGCCTTTCATGCCTGACGGAAGAAAGCCGTGAAAGTCGCGGTCTTTTGTAGACGCGAGCTTGTCACTAGCTCCCCGTCGGGACGGTGGAGTCCGGTATGGCTTGGTAAGGCATGACGGATGGTGATTCCGACTGTTGTTGTGAAATATATCGGTTATGGCTAACCATACAAGAAATGCTGAAACCTCCTGAGTCGACCGTAGATCGAGTCTTGTTCCAGTAACCCCCATAATTGTTTTGTGCTACCACTTGTCCCTGCCACAGGTAGGGTGCGGTTCAGTAAGTGTCAACCCCTGTGCTAGCACACACCGTACAGAGAGGCCATGGTGGAACATACCGGCTGCATCCGGTAGGCATGCCACCTGGTCCGGGGGCATGGGTGTTTTTCCGGTTGGGACCGAGAGGGGCACCCCTTAGAGCGCGCGATAGAAATTTGATCCCATGCTACGCGAGGTTGTAGCCTCCCCACCCAGAGTTTGCTTATCAGGTGTCGTTGGTGATTCCAGACACAAGTAAAGTTAAGCTGGTGTGTGCAAGTCAGGTGTGTTTTCGATTAAAAGACCGTAGACGGTATTAGTTCCGATGGACTAAAGAAAACCGTTACTCGTGGGTAAAGAGTACACCCTCTGCAGAGATACTAAACCTATTCGAATAGCCGTGTCCATGGTGAAGGACTATAGTCTGGGATGGGTCGAGTGTCGGTCTTAGTGTCGGTCTCCGGAGGAGAAACTACTAAACCGGAACATTGACTATGATCTATGATATGTGGTTATTATGATTATTATTGTGGACTAACCATTTGTGTTATTTGAATTAATGAGTATCCCTGGGACGGTTCTACCTCCTGGATGTTCACCATGATTTATGTTTATATATAAGCCCTTTCTGTGGTGTCGGTCAGACACCCGACTGTGGCATGCTTGTTATTTATTTTCCTTATAAGCCATTTCTGTGGTGTCGCTCAGACGCCCGACTGTGGCATGCTTGTTATTTATTTTCCTTATAAGCACTTTCTGTGGTGTCGCTCTGACGCCCGACTGTGGCATGTTTGCTCTTTCCATATATATAAGCCCTTTACGTGGTGTCGCTCAGATGCCCAACTGTGGCATGATCGCTATTTATTTTATTATCCCTCCCTGATTGCATATGCATTTTTATACAAATGGCTTACTTGAATTATGGACTGTCATATCATATTTATCATAGTAATCATCCACTATTCTCGAGCATGATTATATCTCACCCATGTTCATAATGTTTGCGAGTACATTCAAAGTACTCACTGGCTTGTCCCTGGCTATTGTCTTGGCCCGATTCCTTGCGTGGGAAGGAACGATGCGATGACAGCCCCGGAACCTACGCAAATGGAGATAGCAGCCTCGCGAAGATAGGAGTTATCCTGGTCAGTTGTTCCTGTGGTAAATGGAGTCCCGCAGTCACCGACGAACCACAAGCCGCTTCCTCCATCAGGCACTAGCAACCTCGTGTTGTACTCACAGGCCAGAATGGTCATGTACTACATATCTTGTATTTTGCTTGGAGTTTCTGTAACAAGTTGGTGCCTCATCAGCTAATAGTAATCCTGGGGCTGGTGAGCACAAGGGCCGCTTTTGGGAAATTAATATCCCGAAAGTCCGATCCTGACATATTTAAACCACTTCTCCTTGGGGAGATCAACATGAGCAGCAAAAGATTCACAGAAAGAAGCTAATATCTTAGAGTCAAGTCCATATTTAGTGCTAAACTCACGGAAAACATCAGTATCCATAAAAGAATTAACACAATCAAACTTAGGGGTCATACCTGACTCCTTACCTTCATCGAGATCCCAATCTTCGGAGTTGCGTTTAATTCTTTCTAATAAATCCCATTTAAAGTCAATAGTCTTCATCATATAAGAGCCAGAACAAGAAGTATCGAGCATGGAGCGATTATTATGAGAAAGCCGAGCATAAAAATTTTAAATGATCATTTCTCTTGAGAGCTCATGATTGGGGCATGAATATAACATTGAATTAAGCCTCCCCCAAGCTTGAGCGATGCTTTCTCCTTCGCGAGGCCAGAAATTATAAATATAATTACGATCACGATGAACCTGGTGCATAGGGTAGAACTTCTGATGAAATTCCAACTTTAGACAATTACAATTCCAAGATCCCATATCATCGCATAGCCTAAACCATGCCAATGCGTCTCCCTTAAAAGATAAAGGGAAAACCTTCTTCTTGATAACATCCTCGGGCATACATGCAAGCTTAAAAAATCCACAAACTTCATCCACATAGATTAGATGTAAATCGGGATGAAGTGTCCCATCTCCTGTATAGGGATTTTCAAGCAGTTTCTCTATCATACCCGAAGGAATATCAAAGCAAACATTTTCAATGGGTGCAGTAGGTTGAGGAGCAACTCTTTGCTCTTCTACTCGGGGTGAAGATACCCCGAACAAGCCTCTGAAAGGATTTTGAGCCATAGTAACAAGTGACAATAAATCTCAGCACACTATATAAATTTTTCCTTACCAAAGGCGCTTCACTCCCCGGCAACGGCGCCAGAAAAGAGTCTTGATGACCCACAAGTGTAGGGGATCTATTGTAGTCCTTTTGATAAGTAAGAGTGTCGAACCCAACGAGGAGCAGAAGGAAATGATAGGCAGTTTTCAGTAAGGTATTTTCTGCAAGCAATGAAATTATAGGTAACAGATAGTTTTGTGATAAGATAATTGGTAGCAAGTGACAAACGGTAAAGATAAATAAGGTGCAGCAAGGTGCCCCAATCCTTTTTGAAGCAAAGGACAAGCCTGGACAAACTCTTATGCAAGGTAAAGTGCTCCCGATGACATATGGGAATTATCGTCAAGCTAGTTTTCATCACGATCGTCTGATTCGCGTTCGGTACTTTGATAATTTGGTATGTGGGTGGACCGGTGCTTGGGTGCTGCCCTTACTTGGACAAGCCTCCCACTTATGATTAACCTCTAATGCAAGCTTCCGCAACTACAAAAGAAGTGTTCAGGTAAACCTAACCATAGCATGAAACATATGGATCCAAATCAGCCCCTTACGAAGCAACGTATAAACTAGGGTTTAAGCTTCTGTCACTCTAGCAACCCATCATCTACTTATTACTTCCCAATGCATTCCTCTAGGCCCAAATAATGGTGAAGTGTCATGTAGTCGACGTTCACATGACACCACTAGAAGAGAGACAACATACATCTCATCAAAATATCGAACGAAGACCAAATTCACATGACTACTAATAGAAAGACTTCTCCCATGTCCTCGGGAACAAAAGCAACTACTCACAAGACATAATATTGTTCATGATCAGAGGGGTATTAATATGCATAATGGATCTGAACATATGATCTTCCACCAAATAAACCAACTAGCATCAACTACAAGGAGTAAGCAACTCTACTAGCAACCCACAGGTACCAATCTGAGGTTTGGATACAAAGATTGGATACAAGAGATGAACTAGGGTTTGAGAGGAGATGGTGTTGGTGAAGATGTTGATGAAGATATCTATCCCCAAGATGGGAGAGTTGTTGGTGATGACGGCGGTGACGATTTCCTCCTCCCGGAGGGAAGTATCCCCGGCAGAACAGCTCTGCCGGAGCCCTAGATTGGTTTCCGCCTCGAGACGGCGGCGTCTGGTCCCGAAAGCCTTCTCTTGATTTATTTTCCCGGTCAAAACGCTTCATATAGGAGAAGATGGTCACCTGGGGCCCACCGGCTGGCCCTCGAGGCAAGGGGGGCGCGCCCCCCACACTTGAGGTCAGCCAGTGGCCCCCCTCGTGGGTTTCTTCCGCCAGGTATTTTTTATATTTTCCGAAAAAATGTTCTATGGAGTTTCGGGGCTTTTGGAGTTGTGCAGAATAGGTTTCCAGAGTTTGCTCCTTTTCCAGCCCAGAATTCCAGCTGCCGGCATTCCCCCTTCTTCATGTAAACCTTGCAAAATAAGAGGGAAAAGGCTTAAGTATTGTGACAAAACATGTATGAAAAGCCCATAATGCAATAAATATCAACTTATAGGCATGATGCAAAATGGACGTATCAACTGACATTCCGTCCGAATCCTCCTTGAGAGGACAATCCGGCACTGAATCAGCATTAACCCCTGACGGGCCTGATGCTGGATTGGCTGGAGCTTGGTCTGCATTGTCTCCAGAGACAGTCTGGTGTGTATTCCTCCTAAAAGGAAAAAACAAAGCGGAAAGGTGTGATACCGACTTCACCACCCAGCGTGTGTCAAAACAAACATACCTCTTTGAAGGTCCGCTGGTGTTCGTGGTCCTCTTACGCTTCGAGGCCTCACCTGACGCGGGCGTCACCCTTTGGGATGACGGTCTTCGCATAGTCCGGCGTGAGGAACGCCGTCCCTGTTTAGTATAATAACATACAGTGGGTAAGGCGCACTGGGAATCTTCTCTTTGATGAGATATGTCCTAGGTACTTACACGAGAAGAAGGAATGAGGCCTGGGTAATCAGCTACGATAGCCATGAGGGTGCCCTCACGGCAGGCTTGATAGAAGACTCCGTCTTCTAGCTCTATGCCTATGTATGGATCTTCATCATATCCGGGGCCTGCATTTTGAAACTGGTCCTCTGGCTGTGGGGCGGGACTGTTAATCCCCTCGGTCACCTTCCTCCACTCCTGTTGGGAGAAACTGAATTCAATTCGTTCAATACATCATAACGAAGAAAAAGTGGGCGGTCAAGAGAGAGACTTACCCAGTCAGGAGGATTGTACATAGAAAAACCCTCCCGACACATTAAACGAATGAAGTCTTGCTTCTTTCCCTTATAATGACCTTTCAGGACAATGGCTGGAGCGGCAGGGTCATCCAGACCTAGGTGTAAGCAGTGCGAGGCATCATCCTGGCCATTATAATGCCACATTGGAAAGCCTCTGGCTTGAAGTGGCTGCACGCATCGCTTTATTGAAATGGCCATCACTTCAATTATAGATAACCCCGAACTGGCGAGCAATTTGATCTTGCCTGCCAGTCTGCTAACCTCCGCTCTCTCTTCTTCCGAATGACTGCGGGGACACCAGTTGAAAAGCTTCTTTGGCGGAGCAATCGTATATTTCGGGAGGCCTCGTCGAACTAGATCCGGCAGAGCAACGTCCTCAATGTAAAAACCACTCTGAAGGCCACTCTTCGGATGCCTTCTTCGGAGTACCGGGCAGATAGCCTGTCCCGGCTATGAACCATACTTCAGCACCCCCAACTTCAAATATGGATCCCTTTTCTGAGCGAGGGACAAGGCATAAGAACTTTCTCCATAGCTCGAAGTGAGGCTCGCAGCCCAAGAACAGTTCACATAAAGCGACAAAACCCGCAATATGCAGGATAGACCTCGGCGTAAGATCGTGCAGTTGGAGACCATAGAACTCTAGGAGTCCCCTAAGGAAGGGGTGGACGGGGAACCCTACGCCTCTTAAAAGGAAGGGGACAAAACATACCCGCTCTCCATCGGATGGGTTGGGAAAGCTCTCTGCCAGGGCTTGATTGTCGATAGAAGTTAGTCCGGCCCGGACGGGGACCAGATCCTCGGGAGGGAGATATCCCAGCGCTTGTAGTGTCCTCAAACGCGCATGGGACATAGAGCAGTTTTTCCAATCTCCTGCACGAGGGCCATGGGGGCGCGAGGAAGAGCTTGGGACGCTAGCCATGTTTGAAGATTTTTTGCAGGCACTAGGGTTTCTTCCGTGTGGAATGAGATGGAGAGGCAACTGTGATCTATTCTCTTATAGGCACCTTCCCTACACAGTCAAGGGGGTATTTGTAAAATTTCCCAGATGGTTCGCATTCGTTGGACACATGGAAGCTGAGGCGTGGGCGGCGAGGAATCAACGGAATACAATATTTAAAGAAGCCGAACTATCATCCAGGAGGACCCACCTTGCAAGACCGAAGACATAACCGGACACAAACTCGTCCTTGAAGGCAAGTCCGGGGGCTACTAAGGGAGTCCTGTATTGAGGGTTCCTCAGGCATCCGGGTCATTGAAGCTCGGTCGTATTGGTGGGCCACGCAAAGAAGAAGCAGAAGACTCTCCCACATGTTCGGTCAGGACTCCAATGTACGTAGGAAGGCAAGTGTAGAGTCCGGATGTATCAATTACTTCCTCCCCAAGTCACCCTTGTAACCCTAGGTCCCCTTTGGTGTGTATATAAGTCGGGGGGTTTAGTCTGTAAAGGGGATCACCAACATCACAATACCCTCATAGGCTAGGCTTTAGGGTTTAGTCATTACGATCTCGAGGTAGATCAAATCTTGTATTCAAATTCACCCATATTAATATAGCAGGAAGTAGGGTATCACCTCGATCGAGAGGGCCTGAACCTAGGTAAACATCATGTCCCCAGCCTCCTCTTACCATCGATCCTCTAAACGCATAGCTTGGGCTCCACTACCCGAGATCTGCCGGTTTTGACACCGACAGACACAAGAGAAGCGGTACCCCCTACCTATTCCTCACCCACCTTCATCTTCCTCGTGTGCTTGCTCAACCATAGCAGACAGAGCTCCACGTACACTCCGACACACCCAACTGTCGAACATGTCGCCTTTTAGTAGGCTAACACTCAATGCCATACAACATTGAGGGTCGCACTGTCGTGAAGGAAATATGCCCTATAGGAAAAAACAAAGATGTTATTTGTATTCCCTTATATCATGATAAATGTTTATTATTCATGCTAGAATTGTATTAGTCGGAAACTTGGTACATCTGTGAATACATAGACAAAAACATAGTGTCCCTAGTATGCCTCTACTAGACTAGCTCATTGATCAAAGATGGTCATGTTTCCTAGCCATAGACATGAGTTGACATTTGATCAACGGGGTCACATCATTAGGAGCATGATGTGATGGACAAGACCCATCCATTAGCTTAGCAACTTGGTCGTTTAGTTTTACTGCTATTGCTTTCTTCATGACTCATACATGTTCTTATGACTATGAGATTATGCAACTCCCGAATACCGGAGAAACACCTTGTGTGCTATCAAACGTCACAATGTAACTGGGTGATTATAAATATGCTCTACAGGTGTCTCCGAAGGTGTTTGTGGTGTTGGCATAGATCGAGAATAGGATTTGTCTATCCGAGTGTCAGAGAGGTATCTCTGGGCCCTCTCGGTAATACACATCATAATAAGCCTTGCAAGCAAATGACTAATGAGTTATTCACGAGATGATGTATTACGGAACGAGTAAAGAGACTTGCCGATAACGAGATTGAACTAGGTATGATGATACCGACGATCGAATCTCGGGCAAGTAACATACCGACGACAAAGGGAACAACGTAAGTTGTTATGCGGTTTGGCCGATAAAGATCTTCGTAGAATATGTAGGAACCAATATGAGCATCCAGGTTCCGCTATTGGGTATTGATCGGAGATGATTCCCGGTCATGTCTACATAGTTCTCGAACCCGTAGGGTCCGCACGCTTAACGTTTGATGACGATCGGTATTATGAGTTTTTGTGTTTTGATGTACCGAAGGTAGTTTGGAGTCCGGGATGTGATCACGGACATGACGAGGAGTCTCGAAATGGTCGAGACATAAAGATTGATATATTGGATGACTATATTCGCACATCGGATGAGTTCCGAGGGTCACCGGATAATTATTGGAGTGTCGGGGGGTTATCGGAAACCCCAGGGGGAACTATTGAGCCTACATGGGCCATAGGAAAGAGGGGAGGCAGCCCATAAGGGGCAGCCGCGCCTCCTCCCTATAGGGAGTCCTAATTGGATTAGGGAAGGGGGCATGCCCCCCTTTCCTTCTCCTATCCCTCTCCTTCCTTCCCCCTTCCTTATCCTAGTTGGACTAGGAAAGGAGGAGTCCTACTACTAGGAGGAGGACTCCTCCCTCTCCTTGGCGCGCCCTAAGGCCGGCCGGCCTCCCCCTTGCTCCTTTATATACGTGTCACATCCCTAGTTAGCACTTGCATTAGGACCTAGCTAGAGTGTGCATCATGTTTACTTATCAAAGAAACTTGAAATGGGAATGACAGAAACCCCAGCACCCCTCTCCTAACAACTAGGGTTTGTTAAAATATTTTCCAATGTACCGAAAATGCCCTTCAAAAATGTTCATCATTTCTGCCTTGGTCTTAAACCTCTGCCAAAAATGGTGCACATTATTCTAGGACACTCAAGGGCTTTGGATTAAATCATATGGTATTTGTATTTGGGCATTTAAATACTTTAAAATATTTTAAATGCTCAAATAATCATGAACTATAATGTTTCCTACTGTTCATATTATATACAGTGGGCATGACAAGTTTCATGAGTAATAAAAATGTTTTGGCATTTTTAATAATTGAACAAAGCTGCAAAAGAAATGAAACAGAAAAAGAAATAGGAAAAAGAAAGAAAGAGAAAGCACTTACCTTGGGTCCAGCACTGTTGCAGGCCAGGCCCAGCCCACCAGCCCTCCTCTGTCGCCTTCCTCCTCGTGCCAGAAGGACACGCGCGTGGCCGCCGCGCGCCGGCACGCGTCCGGCCACCTCCCCCTGCTAGCCTGCCTCCCCGATGGCCTGGATGACTCCATGAATCGACACGCAGCTGCCCCGACCGCTCTCACTTCTCCCCCTCGTCTCCATCGCCCTCCCCTGGCTCTCTCCTCCTCCATCACCGAGCCGCCATCGCCGCCGCTCGCCGTAGCCGCACTTAGAGCCACCCCCCCCGCCCCGTGAGTGTGTCCAGAAGATCCGCCGCATCGTCCTCTTCCTCCTCGCTGAGCCACGAGCCGCCGGAAACCCTGCAACGTCCTCACGCCGCCGTCCCCTTCCTCGGATCGCCGGAGCACCTCGCCGCCGTTACGAAGCTACAGCGCGTCCGCGACCCCTCCGTCGAGCTCGTTAGCACCGCAGTGAGCTCCTACGCCGTTCCCCTCCTTCCTTTGCTTCGTTTGCGCCTTGTAGCCGCCGCTCCGTTGATCACCGAAACGCACCGCCGCCGTGCTCGCCGACGGTGATGCTCCGGTGACCATTTGGTCACTCGCACATGTCCATCACACTCGCCGCAGCATGTAGATGCGCTAGGTACTACGCACGCAACGCCCAGGCCTCTGTAACTGCTTCTCCACACACGCCCGACGCCGGTCGCCGCCGTCGAGCTTGTTGCCGTCGTCTCCGGCCACCCCAGGTCCGGCGACCACCACCATCCGACGCGCGATGGCAAGAGCTTTCCAACGCGCCTAGCCGCAGCTCGAGCCGTGCCCCGTAGACGATTTCCGAAGCACGCCGCCGTACATGGCCTCGCCGGCGTCACGTCGCCGGTGGGTTTGACCTGTTTGACCGGGGGGTTGACCACCCCTGGGTCACTGACGTGTGGGCCACCTTTTACTAATTAGTTAGTTTAATTAAGTTTCTGTTAATTTAATTAGTTATTAATTTAGTCACTGACCCATGGGTCCAGGCCCCACTGACAGCTAATTAGTTTTAGTTTAACTCTAATTAACTTAGTTAATTAGCTGTGACACTAACATGCAGGGCCCACGTGTCATGTTTGACTGGACCAGCTCCTGTTGACTGACTGACGTCAGCATGATGTCATGCTGACGCAGTAAAGGTTTTTCTGGGATTTTTAGATTTAAAAATAATTCAGGAAATTCTAGAAAATACCCAAAACTTCTAAAAATCATATTAAATCAACCATAGCTCAGATGGAAAAGATTTATATATGAAAAATGATCAGAAAAATCCAATCTTTCCAATGGCACTGGTTTCATGCATGTTTGAACAAGTTAACTTGCTGTATACATCAAAAACATGATAATGCACTTATTTAAATAATAGTTTGAACTCCAATTTGAATCTTTGATTCAAATATGATCAAACCCTTCTGGTTTTAGTTGCATTAGCCAACACACATGCATCTTGCCATGTCATGAGCATGCATCATATTGCTGCATTTGTTTGTTAATGATTGTATCATCGGTATTCTCTGTGTTAGGTCCTGCTCCCGAGGATACTGCTGCGTATCCAGTTGAAGAGCAGTACCCGACAACTACTTTGTCAGGCAAGCAATCATTGATCATTCCGATACAAACCCAATCTTCTCGCTCCTGCTCTCTTTTACTGCATTAAGGCAACAGCGTGTGAACTGCTACTTGCTGCGGTAGTTGAACCCTATCCCTTGCATGACCTGTCATTGCCACAGTAAATAGTTGAAACCCACTAGCATGTGTAGGAGTTGATTGAGCCATGTGATGTGTGATCCACCATGCTATTTGTTTATGTTGCCTGCTATGCTTAGAGTTGTGTCTGGTCTGGTTCATCTGGGTGATGGATCAGAGTGAAATGATCATACCGATAAAGAGAAGGAAGTGTGGAATACGCTTGGTAAAGGTATCGATGAAAGGCCATGTAGGAGTACATGGTGGGTTGTTTCATTGGAATCGTCCTTAGGACCCGAGATCTGTATGTGTGGTTCAAGTTACAGCTACTACCACACATTGGGATCCTTAATTGACCCTCTCGGCTTATTAATTACCCTCGATCTCTGTCCAGGAGTTGCAACTAGTTTCTGGTGTTTATAGATTACTGGAGGTCGTGCACAACGCTGACCCTCGGGGTGGGTTGTGATGCGACAGGTACGTGGCACGGTGTACCGGTTGCCCGTTTGGTGACTCGGGAACCGTGTACACATCGTTTGGGGTCGTGAGCGACACCCCGGCCGGATCTCCCCACGGATGGAACCCAAATAGGTGATAAACCTGGACGAGAGACTTGAGTAGTTAGTCAGGTCGTGGCCGACACCCTCGCTGGGCTTCCGCTTGAAGGTTGCCGAGTACACGCCGAGTATACGGCGATAAGTGGTGGAAGCGTGTGTGAAGAGGTACACCCCTGCAGGGTTATCAAACTATTCGAATAGCCGTTGTTCGCGGTACGGACTACTTGGTTACTCTTACAGTTCATAGACAAGTTGATGGATACTACTAAAAGCCTCAAGATAAGTGTGAGTGCCGTGGATGGCCCTTCTGTAGGATGACGGAAGAGGATCCTCGGTAGTGTATTGATGTGGTGAGTAGAGGACTCGTGTTCGTAATAACATCTTGCAATCTGTTGAGAGTTGTAGTATAGGTTAGCCAAGGTCAAAGCTGGCATTCTGCTATGAACTCCACCACCCCCTTTGATAATGTTGCATGTATGATAGATTCTGTGGTAAGACTTGCTGAGTACCTTTGTACTCATGTTTGCTTAATAACTGTTGCAGAGGAGAACCCTGCCCCTGCTGATGGGTTCTACATAGACTTTGACGTCGACGAGTAGCTTGACACCCAGACGGAGATCTAGAGCTTGTGAAGGGCCTTGTAGATAGCCAGGCTACACCAAGCCTGTTTTATTTTCTAAGTTGTCTGTACTCAGACATGTAGCTTCCGCTTGTGCTTGTATGACTGTATGACTTGAGTGTTGGGTCATGTGACCCCTACATGTATGGATATGTTATGTATGGCTCTTGGAGCCTTTTAAATAAATTACTTTGAGTCATAGAGTTCTGTTGTGATGCAATGTTGTATTTGCACATATTGAGCATATTGCGTGTATGATTGAAATGCTTGGTATGTGTGGGATCCGACACCTAGTTGTTTTCCTTTGGTAGCCTACCTTACAGGGAAATGCCTCCTAGTGATTCCAATGAGCCTTGGTAGCTTGCTACTGCTCGGAACACGTAGGCTAGCCGGCATGTGTCCTTCTTCGTTCCTGTGTCTGTCCCTTAGGGGAAATGTCACGCGTTGTTCCTTTAAGTCCATGTAGCTTGCTACGACTTGGGTTCATACGTTGATGACCGACATGTTCGTTGCTGGGTCATGGATGCCTGTCTCTGTAATCTAGTACCACTTTTGGTTTATAACTAGCCATGTCGGCCCGGATTCTCTGTCATATGGATGCTAGCGACACTGTCATATACGTGTGCCAAAATGCGCAAACGGTCCCGGGCCAGGTAAGGTGGCACCCGTGGGGTTACCGTGCGTGAGGCCGCAAAGTGATATGACGTGTTACAGCTAGATCGGTGTGACTTAGGATCGGGGTCCTGACAGCGTTGGCATCAGAGCTGGACTGCCTGTAGGTTTCTCAAGCCAAACTGGTCGATGTTGAGTCTAGAAAAATTCTTAGTTATATGTAGGGGAATTGATTGTGGAAGGGAACGTAAGGCTCTTTTTACTCCTTTACCTTATGCCCTTCTGATCTGAGTCAGTCTATTCTTTCTACGGGGATTTAGGACTAGGCCTCTTATCCTTACTAGGTTCACGTGTTACTAATCCGTAGACTCTTAGGATTGTTGGTTTCAAGCCTCAGTTCAGTTTCTATCCTTTAGTATGATGATCGTTGGACCAGAACCTTGATATGGATTGTTGAGTGGCTATGCTATCATTTGTATGATGTCTCGAATCTTTGTTTGAGCATTTACAGTTGTTATGCTGCCCGATTTCTTCCAGAAACACTAATGCCTTTGCATTATTTCGTGTTTCAGATGTCTGGCCGCATCCCTCACCAAGTGGTTCGTTTGACTCGGTGCATTAATGTGCCCGGTCACACGGCCATGCTAGTCTGTGTGCTGACTGAGACCGGTTATCGCTGGTATCCTGAGTACACCGTGGAGGAACAGTACCGGGATTTCAATCAGAGTCAGTATTTCTGCACAGTCCGGATATACCCCTCATATCCTGGAGCTAACGACCCCATCCATTGGTCTTATGGACTCGGGGTTACCATCGAGATGGCAGTGCAGGATGCCGCTTATTCGATGATGACCATTCTCCGTGCTAGGCATGCCCTGTTGCTGAACACTGAGTTCTGTTACATGCCAGCCTCACTTCCCGGAGAGGAAGGCTACTACACTGGTCTGTATACTGATGCTGCTCATGAAGAGCCACTGCTTCAGACCACTGTTCAGATGCTGGAGGATAGGGACCGTGAGGTCCGTGCCCTCCGAATGGAGTTGTATAACACTCGAGTCGCTCATTGGACTACTTTGACACGGCTTGCACCTGCTGTGCATGCCGGATATCTAGACATGCGGGATTTGTACCCCGTGCGGACTCGTCTGCCTGATCGCATGGATTGGCGTGACGTTGGGGGTATTACACCTCCACGTGGGCGTCGGTTACCACCAGCATCGGGACCGAGACCACATCCATGTCCCTATGGTCCACAGCCTTCGAGTGCTCGCGAGTTTCAAGATCCATCTGTTCCACTTTCAGGCTACGGTAATAATCTTTACGAAGATTACTACGGGAATGTCTGAGCTAGACCGTGGCTGTAGTAGTATTGTAGTAGTTGTATTCCCACAGTCCTGCGCGTCTTGTGGAATATGACTTAGTGTGTACTGAGTTCCGGAGGTGTAGTTAAATAATGTATAGGAGCTTGGAATGCCTCTGATGGGATGTATCGTCTTTCACCGCAGTTGCACTTTAGCCTTGGCTTGTACTGAACTATGTATGGTGTGTATGACCACTGGTGTATATATAGCAGTTTCTATATTACCATGTCGTACGGATGAACATCCTTGCATTCCGTGTCATCCATTACATTCTGCACTTCTATGTCAAATTTTTGCCATCCTTGTCTAAACCGTTGTTTTGTTTTCCTAGGATGGTCAACACTCGCAACACTCCTGCTGCTTAGGAGCAGGGTGAGGCTAGTGGGGCTAGAGATGGAAATCTGCCCCAGCCACCCTCCTTGGCGGAAGTTATGCTCGAGGCAGAACAGAACAAGAGAGAGACCAACCGTCTGCTGGAACGCATAGAGCATAACACTGGGTTCCGTCAGAGGAATGACGTGGTGTCAATCAATGACTTTACCAAGATGTGTCCACCGAAGTTCCATCACTCCACTGAACCTCTGGATGCGGATGACTGGCTATGTAGTATCACCCACAAGCTACACTATGCCCGTGTGGCCGAAGCTGACAAGGTTACCTACGCTGCCTACCATCTGGAGGGCCCTGCCAGTCTTTGGTGGGAAAACCTTGAAGCTATGCGTCCTGCTGGCCAAATCACTACTTGGGTTGAGTTCAGTGAGGCATTCCGTGAACATCACATTCCGGAAGGTCTCATGGATCGCAAGCGGGAGGAATTCTGCAATTTCACCCAGGGCCGGTTAACTGTGGATGGCTATAGCCGCGAGTTTGGCAACTTGGCACGCTATGCACCTGAGGAAGTATCCACCGATGCCAAGAAGCAGGCGAGGTTCCGCAAGGGACTCAGCCCTGAACTCCGCCGAGATTTGCGTCTGCACGAGTGCACTTCCTTCCAGAGGTTGGTAAACAAGGCTATGAGTGCTGAAACAGGCCAGCCCGACTTCGAGGCCACACGCAAGCATACCCGAGACCTTGGTTCCTCATCCGGCTCTGGCTCTCACAAGCGCCGTGTGTGGGTTCCTAACACTGCTCGGCCACCCAAGTACACACCAAGGCCATCCTATGAGGCGCCTCGGCCAACTCAACAGTTTGCACCTGCCAAGACCTATGGAGGACCACCTTCCAACTTTGCTCCACGCACTACCACTGTGACATGCTTCAAGTGTCGAGAACCGGGACACTACATGCGTGATTGTCCTCAGAACCAACCAGGAAAACCCGTTGGCCGTGGTAAGCCAACCGGCAAGGTGAATTATGTCAAGCCAATCCCCACTGCACGTGGTCATGTCAACTATGTCTCTGCTGAGGAAGCTTATGAGGATCCTAACGTCGTCCTTGGTACGCTTCTCGTCAACTGCCATCCGGCATCTGTTCTTTTCGATACTGGAGCATCCCATTCGTTCATATCTGAGAGCTATGCTCGATTGCACAACATGACTTTTTGTGACATGCCTACTTCCATGGTTATTCAAACTCCTGGTTCAAAATGGCAAACCTCTAGGGTAAGCCATGGAAATGAAATCCTTGTCGATAGACTTGTTTTCCTAGCATCTCTAATCGCTCTCAAGTCCTCGGACATAAACATCATTTTGGGTATGGACTGGATGACAACTCATTACGCGAAAATTGATTGCTATACTAGGACCGTTCAACTTACACACCCATCCGGCAAGATAGTCAATGTCTTGGCCCGAATGGCTGAACGTCAGCTCTACTCTCTTAATTCCAGCCCTCTACCAGAACTCGAAGATATCCCGGTAGTCCGTGACTTCCCGGATGTTTTTCCAGAAGAACTGCCAGGAATTCCACCTGACAGAGATGTCGAGTTCGTGATAGATCTTATCCCTGGAACTGTCCCAATCTCTAGGAGACCTTATAAGATGGCACCACTAGAATTAGCTGAGCTAAAGAAACAACTCGATGAGTCCTTGCAAAAAGGTTTCATCCGTCCTAGTTCCTCCCCTTGGGCTTGCCCCGTCCTTTTCGTCAAGAAGAAGGATGGAACGGAGTGGATGGTTGTAGATTACCGACCTGTCAATCTGGTCACCATAAAGAATAAGTATCCGCTCCCCAGGATCAACGACATGTATGATCAGCTCGCTGGATCCTCAGTCTTCTCTAAGATGGATTTGAGGTTGGGCTACCATCAAATCAAAATCAAGAAAGGGGACATCCTTAAAACGGCTTTTGTTACTCGTTATGGCCAATATGAGTACACCGTCATGTCCTTCGGATTAACCAATGCCCCAGCTACCTTTTCTCGGTTAATGAATTCTATATTCATGGAGTACTTGGATAAATTCGTCGTGGTATACCTCCATGATATACTCATCTATTCCAAGAACAAGGAAGATCATGCCGAGCATTTAAGGCTGGTATTGACGAAACTTCGAGAGCACCGCCTTTATGCCAAATTCTCTAAATGTGAATTTTGGTTGCCGGAAGTAACCTATTTAGGTCATGTGATCTCTGGCAAGGGTATTGCTGTCAATCCCAAGCGAGTTCAAGCCGAACTTGATTGGACTCCCCCTGAATCGGTCAAGCAAGTTAGGAGTTTTCTTGGCTTAGCGAGCTATTGCCGACGGTTCGTCGAGAATTTCTCCAAAGTTGCTAAACCTCTAACTGAACTCCTCAAGAAAGATAAAAAGTTTGAGTGGACCCCACAGTGCAAGTCCAGTTTTCAGGAACTGAAAAGACGCCTGACATCTGCACCTGTACTGGTACCACCAGACTTTTCCAAGGATTTTATAATCTATTGCGACGCCTCGCGACAAGGACTAGGTTGCATACTCATGCAAGATCGTCAAGTGATTGCATACGCATCTCGACAGTTGCGTCCACATGAAGATAACTATCCTACTCATGATTTAGAGCTTGCAGCTGTAGTCCATGCACTCAAAACATGGCGACATTACCTCCTTGGTAATCGCTGTGAAATCTTCACTGATCACCAAAGTTTGAAGTATATCTTCACCCAACCGGATCTAAATCTCAGGCAAAGACGTTGGGTTGAGTTGCTCACAGATTACGACTTAGGAATCACTTACACTCTTGGAAAGGCCAATGTCATGGCTGATGCACTAAGTCGTAAGTCTTATTGTAACAACTTGATGTTACAACAAGGTCAACCACTTCTCCACGAGGAATTTTGTAAGCTTAACCTTCACATTGTTCCTCGAGGATTCCTTTCCACCTTGGTGGTGAAACCTACCCTTATGGATCAAATCATAGTTGCCCAGCAGTATGATAAAGGCATATCTCGGATCAAGGAGAACATTGCTAACGGAGTTGCTAGAAGTTTCTCTATGGATGATCGAGGTGTAGTGTACTTCGAGAACCGCTTGGTGGTACCCAAGAAACCACAACGACGACAAATGATTCTTAAGGAAGCTCATGAATCTCCTCGCACGATTCATCCCGGTGGTACCAAAATGTATCAGGACCTACGTCAAAGATTCTGGTGGACTAGGATGAAGAGAGAAATCGCTCAATTCATTGCTAATTGCGACGTTTGTCGTCGAGTCAAAGCAGAGCATCAACGGCCTGCTGGCACCCTTCAACCTTTAGCTATTCCTGAATGGAAATGGGATAAAGTCGGTATGGACTTCATTACCGGGTTTCCCAGGACCAGGAAAGGGAATAATGCTATCTTCGTCGTTATCGACCGCCTCTCTAAAGTAGCTCATTTCCTGCCTGTTCGAGAGAGTATTACAGCTAGCCAGCTAGCAGATTTGTATGTCTCTCGGATAGTATCACTTCATGGTGTACCGTTGGAGATTAACTCAGACCGTGGAAGTCTTTTCACCTCACGATTTTGGGAAAGTTTCCAGAATGCTATGGGAACGCATCTCTCCTTCAGTACCGCCTTCCATTCCCCAGTCAAGTGGTCAAGTGGAACGAGTCAATCAAATTCTGGAGGACATGCTTCGAGCCTCTGTCATTTCTTTCGGTATGGAATGGGAAAAGTGTCTTCCATTTGCCGAATTCGCTTATAACAATAGTTATCAAGCCAGCTTGGGCAAAGCCCCCTTTGAAGTTCTATATGGACGAAGGTGTCGAACACCTCTTAACTGGTCAGAGACCGGGGAAAGATAATTCTTTGGCCCGGATATGATCCAGGAAGCAGAGGAACAAGTTCGCATCGTTCGTGAGAGATTGAAAACAACCCAGTCTCGCCAGAAGAGCCAACATGATAGTCATCATAAGGCTGTGACTTTTGAAGTCGGCGATAAGGCTTACCTTCGGGTTACTCCCCTTAAGGGAACCCATCGCTTCGGTATCAAAGGAAAATTGGCCCCTCATTTCATCGGTCCTTTTCGCATTCTTGCCAAACGAGGAGAAGTTGCCTACCAATTGGAACTACCTCCGAACCTATCCAGAGTTCATGACGTGTTCCACGTATCTCAACTCAGGCGTTGCTTCTCGGATCCTATCTGCGGAGTGGACCACGAAACGCTTGATCTCCAGGACAATCTTACATATCGAGAATACCCCGTTCGTATTCTTGATCAAACTGAGCGCACCACTCAACGCCACAATATCAAGTTTCTCAAGGTTCAATGGTCACATCATTCCGAGAGTGAAGCTACTTGGGAAAGGGAGGATCGTCTTCGACTTGAGTACCCCACCCTCTTTCCGGAGGAACCCGAATCTCGGGACGCGATTCTTTTAAGTGGGGGTGAGTTGTAACATCCCTAGTTAGCACTTGCATTAGGACCTAGCTAGAGTGTGCATCATGTTTACTTATCAAAGAAACTTGAAATGGGAATGACAGAAACCCCAGCACCCCTCTCCTAACAACAAGGGTTTGTTAAAATATTTTCCAATGTACCCAAAATGCCCTTCAAAAATGTTCATCATTTCTGCCTTGGTCTTAAACCTCTGCCAAAAATGGTGCACATTATTCTAGGACACTCAAGGGCTTTGGATTAAATCATATGGTATTTGTATTTGGGCATTTAAATACTTTAAAATATTTTAAATGCTCAAATAATCATGAACTATAATGTTTCCTACTGTTCATATTATATACAGTGGGCATGACAAGTTTCATGAGTAATAAAAATGTTTTGGCATTTTTAATAATTGAACAAAGCTGCAAAAGAAATGAAACAGAAAAAGAAATAGGAAAAAGAAAGAAAGAGAAAGCACTTACCTTGGGCCCAGCACTGTTGCAGGCCAGGCGCAGCCCACCAGCCCTCCTCTGTCGCCTTCCTCCTCGCGCCAGAAGGACGCGCGCGTGGCCGCCGCGCGCCGGCACGCGTCCGGCCACCTCCACCCTGCTAGTCTGCCTCCCCGATGGCCTGGATGACTCCATGAATCGACACGCAGCTGCCCCGACCGCTCTCACTTCTCCCCCTCGTCTCCATCGCCCTCCCCTGGCTCTCTCCTCCTCCATCACCGAGCGGCCGTCGCCGCCGCTCGCCGTAGCCGCACTTAGAGCCACCCCCTCGCCCCGTGAGTGTGTCCAGTAGATCCGCCGCGTCATCCTCTTCCTCCTCGCTGAGCCACGAGCCGCCGGAAGCCCTGCAACGTCCTCACGCCGCCGTCCCCTTCCTCGGATCGCCGGAGCACCTCGCCGCCGTTACGAAGCTACAGCGCGTCCCCGACCCCTTCGTCGAGCTCGTTAGCACCGCAGTGAGCTCCTACGCCGTTCCCCTCCTTCCTTTGCTTCGTTTGCGCCTTGTAGCTGGCGCTCCATTGATCACCGAAACGCACCGCCGCCGTGCTCGCCGCCGGTGATGCTCCGGTGACCATTTGGTCACTGGCACACGTCCATCACACTCGCCGCAGCACGTAGATGCGCTAGGTACTACGCACGCAATGCCCAGGCCTCTGTAGTTGCTTCTCCACACACGCCCTACGCCGGTCGCCGCCGTCGAGCTTGTTGCCGTCGTCACCGGCCACCCCAGGTCTGGCGACCACCACTATCCGACGCGCGATGGCAAGAGCTTTCCAACGCGCCTAGCCGCAGCTCGAGCCGTGCCCCGTAGACGATTTCCGAAGCACGCCGACGTACTTGGCCTCGCCGGCGTCACGTCGCCGGCGGGTTTGACCTGTTTGACCGGGGGGTTGACCACACCTGGGTCACTGACGTGTGGGCCACCTTTTACTAATTAGTTAGTTTAATTAAGTTTCTGTTAATTTAACTAGTTATTAATTTAGTCACTGACCCGTGGGTCCAGGCCCCACTGACAGCTAATTAGTTTTAGTTTAACTCTAATTAACTTAGTTAATTAGCTGTGAAACTGACATGCAGGGCCCACATGTCATGTTTGACTTGACCAGCTCCTGTTGACTGACTGACGTTAGCATGATGTCATGCTGACGCAGTAAAGGTTTTTCTGGGATTTTTAGATTTAAAAATAATTCAGGAAATTCTAGAAAATACCCAAAACTTCTAAAAATCATATAAAATCAACCATAGCTCAGATGGAAAAGATTTATATATGAAAAATGATCAGAAAAATCCAATCTTTCCAATGGCACTTGTTTCATGCATGTTTGAACAAGTTAACTTGCTGTATACATCAAAAACATGATAATGCACTTATTTAAATAATAGTTTGAACACCAATTTGAATCTTTGATTCAAATAAGCTCAAACCCTTCTGGTTTTAGTTGCATTAGCCAACACACATGCATCTTGCCATGTCATGAGCATGCATCATATTGCTGCATTTGTTTGTTAATGATTGTATCATCGGTATTCTCTGTGTTAGGTCATGCTCCCGAGGATACTGCTGCGTATCCAGTTGAAGAGCAGTACCCGACAACTACTTTGTCAGGCAAGCAATCATTGATCATTCCGATACAAACCCAATCTTCTCGCTCCTGCTCTCTTTTACTACATTAAGGAAACAGCGTGTGAACTGCTACTTGTTGCGGTAGTTGAACCCTATCCCTTGCATGACCTGTCATTGCCACAGTAAATAGTTGAAACCCACTAGCATGTGTACGAGTTGATTGAGCCATGTGATGTGTGATCCACCATGCTATTTGTTTATGTTGCCTGCTATGCTTAGAGTTGTGTCTGGTCTGGTTCATCTGGGTGATGGATCAGAGTGAAATGATCATAGCGATAAAGAGAAGGAAGTGCGGAACACGCTTGGTAAAGGTATCGATGAAAGGCCATGTAGGAGTACATGGTGGGTTGTTTCATTGGAATCGTCCTTAGGACCCGAGATCTGTATGTGTGGTTCAAGTTACAGCTACTACCACACATTGGGATCCTTAATTGACCCTCTCGGCTTATTAATTACCCTCGATCTCTGTCCAGGAGTTGCAACTAGTTTCTGGTGTTTATAGATTACTGGAGGTCGTGCACAACGCTGACCCTCGGGGTGGGTTGTGATGTGACAGGTACGTGGCACGGTGTACCGGTTGCCCGTTTGGTGACTCGGGAACCCTGTACACATCGTTTGGGGCCGTGAGCGACACCCCGGCCGGATCTCCCCATGGATGGAACCCAAATAGGCGATAAACCTGGACGAGAGACTTGAGTAGTTAGTCAGGTCGTGGCCGACACCCTCGCTGGGCTTCCGCTTGAAGGTTGCCGAGTACACGCCGAGTATACGGTGATAAGTGGTGGAAGCGTGTGTGAAGAGGTACACCCCTGCAGGGTTATCAAACTATTCGAATAGCCGTTGTTCGCGGTACGGACTACTTGGTTACTCTTACAGTTCATAGACAAGTTGATGGATACTACTAAAAGCCTAAGATAAGTGTGAGTGCCATGGATGGCCCTTCCGTAGGATGATGGAAGAGGATCCTCGGTAGTGTATTGATGTGGTGAGTAGAGGACTCGTGTTCGTAATAACATCTTGCAATCTGTTGAGAGTTGTAGTATAGGTTAGCCAAGGTCAAAGCTGGCATTCTGCTATGAACTCCACCACCCCCTTTGATAATGTTGCATGTATGATAGGTTCTGTGGTAAGACTTGCTGAGTACCTTTGTACTCATGTTTGCTTAATAACTGTTGCAGAGGAGAACCCTGCCCCTGCTGATGGGTTCTACATAGACGTTGACGTCGACGAGTAGCTTGACACCCAGACGGAGATCTGGAGCTTGTGAAGGGCCTTGTAGATAGCCAGGCTACACCAAGCCTGTTTTATTTTCTAAGTTGTCTGTACTCAGACATGTAGCTTCTGCTTGTGCTTGTATGACTGTATGACTTGAGTGTTGGGTCATGTGACCCCTACCTGTAAGGATATGTTATGTATGGCTCTTGGAGCCTTTTAAATAAAGTACTTTGAGTCATAGAGTTCTGTTGTGATGCAATGTTGTATTTGCACATATTGAGCATATTGCGTGTATGATTGAAATGCTTGGTATGTGTGGGATCCGACACCTAGTTGTTTTCCTTTGGTAGCCTACCTTACAGGGAAATGCCTCCTTGTGATTCCAATGAGCCTTGGTAGCTTGCTACTGCTCGGAACACGTAGGCTGGCCGGCATGTGTCCTTCTTCGTTCCTATGTCTGTCCCTTAGGGGAAATGTCACGCGTTGTTCCTTTAAGTCCATGTAGCTTGCTACGACTTGGATTCATACGTTGATGACCGACACGTTCGTTGCTGGGTCATGGATGCCTGTCTCTGTAATCTAGTGCCACTTTTGGTTTATAACTAGCCATGTCGGCCCGGATTCTCTGTCGTATGGATGCTAGCGACACTGTCATATACGTGTGCCAAAATGCGCAAATGGTCCCGGGCTAGGTAAGGTGGCACCCGTGGGGTTACCGTGCGTGAGGCCGCAAAGTGATATGACGTGTTACAGCTAGATCGGTGTGACTTAGGATCGGGGTCCTGACAATACGGGGGCAGGGGGCACCCTAGAACACATAATTGAACATCAGTTTTAGCTATGTGCGGTGCCCCCTCCACCGATAGACACCTCGGTCATATCGTTGCTTAGGCGAAGCCCTGCGTCGATAGCTTCATCATCATCGTCAACACGCCGTCGTGCTGACAAAACTCTCCCCTGATGCTCAACTGGATCAAGAGATCGTGGGATATCATCGAGCTGAGCGTGTGCTGAACGCGGAGGTGCCGTACGTTCGGTACTTGGATCGCAAAGACGTTCGACTACATCAACCGCGTCACTAGACGCTTCCGCTTTTGGTCTACAAGGGTACATAGACACACTATCCCCTCTCTTTGCTATGCTTCTAGATCTTGCGTGATCGTAGGAATTTTTTTGAAATACTACGTTCCCCAACAGTGGTATCAGAGCCAGGTCTTTGCGTAGATGATATGCACGAGTAGAACACAATGAGTTGTGGGCAATAATAGTCATACTGCTTACCAGCATGTCATACTTTGATTCGGTGGTATTGCGAGATGAAGCGGCCCGGACCGACATTACGCATATGCTTACGCGAGATTGGTTTCACCGTTACGATCACTCGTTGCTTAAAGGTGACCGACGGGTGTCTGTCTCTCTCACTTTAGTTGAAACGAGTGTGACTACGCCCGGTCCTTGTGAAGGTTAAAACGGCACACTTGACGAAAAATCATTGTGGTTTTGATGCGTAGGTAAGAACAGTTCTTGCTAAGCCCGTAGCAGCCACGTAAAACTTGAAACAACAAAGTAGAGGACATCTAACTTGTTTTTGCAGGGCATGTTGTGATGTGATATGTTCAAGACGTGATGAGTTATACGTTATTGTATGAGATGATCATGTTTTGTAAATTATCTGCAAGCGGCAGGAGCCTTATTGTTGTCTCTTTATTGTATGAATTGCAAAAGCCATGTAATTGCTTTACTTTATCACTATGAATTAGCGATACTAGTAGTAGCAATAGTTGGCGTGATGACCATGACGCTACGATGAAGATCATGGTGTCAAGCCGGTGACGATGGAGATCATGATGATGCTTTGGAGATGGATATCAAAAGCACAAGATGATGATGGCCATATCATGTCACATATTTTGATTGCATGTGATGTTTATCTTATTATGCTTCTTATTTTGCTTAGTACGGCGGTAGCATTATAAGATGACCCCTTACAAAATTTCAAGGTACAAGTGTTCTCCCTGAGTATGCACCATTGCGAAAGTTCGTCGTGCCGAGACACCACGTGATGATCGGGTGTGATAAGCTCTACGTTCAAATACAACGGGTGTAAGACAGTTTTGCACATGCAGAATACTCGGGTTAAAATTTGACGAGCCTAGCATGTACAGACAAGGCCTCGGAACACTGGAGACCGAAAGGTTGAGCGTGAATCATATAGTAGATATGATCAACATAAGATGTTCACCATTGGAAACTACTCCATCTCACGTGATAATCGGACATGGTTTAGTAGATTTGGATCACATGATCATTTAGATGACTAGAGGGATGTCTATCTAAGTGGGAGTTCTGTAGTAATATGATTAATTGAACTTTAATTTATCATGAACTTAGTCCTGATAGTTTTTGCATATCTATGTTGCTATAGATCAATGCCCGTGCTACCGTTCCCTTGAATTTTAATGCGTTCTTAGAGAAAGCTAAGTTAAAAGATGATGGTAGCAACTAGTGGGTCCGTAACTTGAGGATTATCCTCATTGCTGCATAGAAGAATTATGTCCTGGAAGCACCGCTAGGTGACAGGCCTGCTGCAGGAGCAACTCCGGACGTTTTGAACGTCTGGCAAGCTCGTTCTGATGACTACTCGATAGTTCAGTGTGCCATGCTTTACGGCTTAGAATCGGGACTTCAACAACGTTTTGAACGTCATGGAGCATATGAGATATTCCAAGAGTTGATGTTAATATTTCAAGAAAAAGCCCGAGTTGAGAGATATGAAGTCTCCAATAAGTTCTATAGCTGCAAGATGGAGGAGAACTGTTCTATCAGTGAACACTTGCTCAGAATGTCTGGGTACTACAATCATATGACTCAACTTGGTTGCAAAGTTGATGAAGATAGTGTTATTGATAGAGTTCTTCAATCACTGCCACCAAGCTATAAAGGCTTCGTGATGAACTATAACATGCAAGGGATGCAGAAGACAATTCCCGAGCTCTATGCTATGCTCAAAGCTGCGGAGGTAGAAATCAAAAAGGAGCATCAAGTGTTGATGGTTAATAAGACCACTAGTTTCAAGAAAAAGGGCAAGGGAAAGAAGGGGAACTTCAAGAAGAATAGCAAGACAGTTGCTACTCCCGTGAAGAAACCCAAGTCTGGAGCCAAGCCTGAAACTGAGTGCTTCTACTGCTAAGGGACTGGACACTGGAAGCCGAACTGCCCCAAGTATTTGGCGGATAAGAAGGATGGCAAAGTGAACAAAGGTATATTTGATATACATTTTATTGATGTGTACCTTACTAATGCTTGTAGTAGCACCTGGGTATTTGATACTGGTTCGGTTGCTAATATCTGTAACTCGAAACAGGGGCTACAGATTAAACGAAGATTAGCTAAGTACGAGGTGACGATGCGCGTGGGAAATGGTTCCAAAGTCGATGTGATCACCGTCGGCACGCTACCTCTACATCTACCATCGGGATTAGTTTTAAACATAAATAATTGTTCTTTGGTGCCAGCGTTGAGCATGAACATTATATCTGGATCTTGTTTGTTGCGAGACGGTTATTCATTTAAATCAGAGAATAATGGTTGTTCTATTTATATACGTAATATCTTTTATGGTCATGCACCCTTGAAGAATGGTCTATTCTTGTTAGATCTCGATCGTAGTGATACACATATTCATACTATTGAATCCAAAAAGATGCAAGGTTGATAATGATAGTGCAACTTATTTGTGGCACTACCATTTAGGTCATATTGGTGTAAAGTGCATGAAGAAACTCCATACTGATGGACTTTTGAAATCACTTGATTATGAATCACTTGGTGCTTGCGAACCATGCCTCATGGGCAAGATGATTAAAACTCCGTTCTCCAGAACAATGGAGTGAGCAACTGATTTGTTGGAAATCATACATACTGAGGTATGTGGACTGATGAGTGTTGAGGCTCGCGGCAGGTATCGTTATTTTCTGACCTTCACTGATGATGTGAGCAGATATGGGCTACTTGACGAAGCACAAGTCTGAAATTTTTGAAAAGTTCAAAGAATTTCACAGTGAAGTAGAGAATCATCGTAACAAGAAAATAAATTTTCTACGATCTGATCGTGGAGGCGAATATTTGAGTTATGAGTTTGGTCTTCATTTCAAACAATGTGGAAAAGTTTCATAACTCACGCCACCCGGAACACCACAGTGTAATGGTGTGTACGAACGTTGTAACCATACTTTATTAGATATGGTGCGATCTATGATGTCTCTTACCGATTTACCACTATCGTTTTGGGGTTATGCTTTAGAGACAGTTGCATTCACATTAAATAGGGCACCATCTAAATCCGTTGAGACGACACCTTATGAACTGTGGTTTGGCAAGAAACCAAAGTTGTCGTTTCTTAAAGTTTGGGGCTGCGATGCTTATGTGAAAAAGCTTCAACCTGATAAGCTCGAACCCAAGTCGGAGAAATGCATCTTCAGAGGATACCCAAAGGAAACTGTTGGGTACACCTTCTATCACAGATCCAAAGGCAAGATATTCATTGCTAAGAATGGATCCTTTCTAGAGAAGGAGTTTCTCTCGAAAGAAGTGAGTGGGAGGAAAGTAGAACTTGCTGAGGTAATTGTACCTTCTCCCAGATTGGAAAGTAGCACATCAGAGAAACTAGTTCCAGTGGTTCCTACACCAATTAGCGAGGAAGCTATTGATTATGATCATGAAACTTCAGATCAAGTTACTACTGAACCTCGTAGGTCAACCAGAATACGTTCCGCACCAGAGTGCTACGGCAACCCAGTTCTGGAAGTCATGTTACTAGACCATGATGAACCTACAAACTATGAGGAAGCGCTGATGAGCCCAGATTCCGCAAAATGGCTTGAAGCCATGAAATCTGAGATGGGATCCATGTATGAGAACAAAGTGTGGACTTTGGTTGACTTGCCCAATGATCGGCAAGCCATTGAAAATAAATGGATCTTCAAGAGGAAGACAGACGCTGAAGGTAATGTTACTGTCTACAAAGCTCGACTTGTTGCGAAAGGTTTTCGACAAGTTCAAGGAGTTGACTACGATGAGACTTTCTCACCCGTAGCGATGCTTAAGTCTGTACGAATCATGTTAGCAATTGCCGCATTTTATGATTATAAAATCTGGCAAATGGATGTCAAAGTTGCATTCCTAAATGGATACCTCAAAGAAGAGTTGTATATGATGCAACCAGAAGGTTTTGTCGATCCTAAAGGTGCTAACAAAGTATGCAAGCTCCAGTGATCCATCTATGGACTGGTGCAAGCATCTCGGAGTTGGAATATATGCTTTGATGAAGTGATCAAAGTATATGGTTTTATATAGACTTTGGAGAAGCATGTATTTACAAGAAAGTGAGTGGAAGCTCTGTAGCATTTCTGATATTATATGTGGATGACATATTGTTGATTGGAAATGATATAGAATTTCTGGATAGCATAAAAGGATACTTGGATAAGAATTTTTCAATGAAAGACCTCGGTGAAGCTACTTATATATTAGGCATCAAGATCTATAGAGATAGATCAAGACGCTTAATTGGACTTTCACAAAACACGTACCTTGATAAAGTTTTGAAGAAGTTCAAAATGGATCAGTCGAAGAAAGGGTTCTTGCATGTGTTACAAGGTGTGAAGTTGAGTAAGACTCAATGCCTGACCACTGTAGAAGATAGAGAGAAAATGAAAGTCATTCCCTATGCCTCAGCCATAGGATCTATCATGTATGCAATGTTGTGTACCAGAACTGATGTGTGCCTTGCTATAAGTTTAGCAGGGAGGTACCAAAGTAATCTAGGAGTGGATCACTATACAGCGGTCAAGAACATCCTGAAGTACCTGAAAAGGACAAAGGATATGTTTCTCGTTTATGGAGGTGACAAAGAGCTCGTTGTAAACGGTTACGTCGATTCAAGCTACACTGATTCGGATGACTCTAAGTCACAAACCGGATATGTATTTTTATTGAACGGTGGAGTTGTCAGTTGGTGCAATTCCAAGCAGAGTGTCATGGCGGGATCTACGTGTGAAGCGGAGTACATAGCTGCTTCGGAAGCAGCAAATGAAGGAGTCTGGATGAAGGAGTTCATATCCGATCGAGGTGTAATACCTAGTGCATCGGGTCCAATGATAATCTTTTGTGACAACACTAGAGCAATAGCCTTGGCGAAGGAATCCAGGTTTCACAAGAGAACCCAGCACATCAAGAGACGCTTCAATTCCATCCGCGATCAAGTCAAGGAGGGGGACATAGAAATTTGCAAGATACATACGGATCTGAATGTCGCAGACTCGTTGACTAAACCTCTTCCACGAGCAAAACAAGATCAGCACCAAGACTCCATGGGTGTTAGAATCATTACTATGTAATCTAGATTATTGACTCTAGTTCAAGTGGGAGACTAAAGGAAATATGCCCTAGAGGCAATAATAAAGATGTTATTTGTATTTCCTTATATCATGATAAATGTTTATTATTCATGCTAGAATTGTATTAATCGGAAACTTAGTACATGTGTGAATACATAGACAAAAATAGAGTCCCTAGTATGCCTCTACTAGACCAGCTCTGTCGTGGAATTAACACGTCAGATGTCCGGTTTAGCGGACTTAGTCGTGAGGCCGCGCATCTATGTAGTAGCTTGAGAGGGGTTGAGCGGAATCGAGAGATGCGATGTAAGACACGGATTTAGACAGCTTCGGGCCCCGGGAAACATCATCCGGTAATAACCCTACGTGATGTTTGAGGCTAGGTCTCATTATGATCCTCGTGGTGTCGCCGGTAAACCGGCTCTTTGTGTCTAACCCTAGAAACTTGTCTAAACCTCTCCTCTAAAACTTGTCCCTCTTTGGGGAGCCCTGCCCCTCCTTATATATGTTGAAGGGGCGGGTTACATGTAGAGTCCTAGTAGGATTAGGATTGCTTTATTACAAGGAGTCCTACTCCTACTTCCTTTGTAAGATAATATTCCTTATGCTTTCTTCATAAACCGGCCCACTATTAATATGAACCGGCCTTCTGGGCCTTGGGCCTTGTCATCCATGATCTGCCTGCCGGGTCACCAGTAACTTGCCAAATATAAACCTTCTTAAGTAAATCGCCAAGTCCGGCCGGGTTATAATGCCGGCCGGTTCATACCGCGGGGTATATCCCCGACATTAGCCCCCAAGTTTAGCTTGGATGTGTCCATGGTAAACTTATGCTTCAAAACAAACACAAGAACAAATTTGAGAGGTTGTGCTCCGAGTTAAGAATTCCTGCAACCGGCACCTGATCATCTTTAAGTCCTTGTCCTTCCTTCTTCTAGAAAATCCGGGTCAACAGATCAACTTCATATTCAACTTGCTTGCATAAGAAATATTGTAAATAAAGAATCCATTTGAATCGGCCTTTAATGCTCTGACTTGACAAAAATATTGGTCTTTGAAATATTCAACTGATATCCAGTCGGCTTGAAGATGTAGAACTTGTCGGTTTATGATTGCCAAAATTGCCGGGTCACACAATTTAATCTGATTTGCCAGAACTGAAAATTTGAAGATGTTCCTCCTTTATATGCATATTACCTATAGCCCCCAAGTGCCGGGTCATTATGTAATAATGAGCAGGGACTTTGTATATATTCCATTGAAAATAGCCTTGTATAATCTTGAAGAAATCCGGATTGTTCATCCCAATCACTATGAAACTGAATATTCCATATTATGTAGCCCCCAAGTGCCGGGTCATTATGCAATAATGAGCAGGGACTTTGAAAATATGATTATGTAAACTTGAATAGCAACATATAGCCCCCAAGTGCCGGGTCATTATGCAATAATGAGCAGGGACTTTGTAGATATAATTATTGAAATGAACATTATATAACGTAACTTCCATCGCGGGGTTTGAATCCACGTCCACAAGGTTAAGAGCTTTGTGATTTACCAACTGAGCAGTGGACCTTTCAATATAATGGATTAATACTTGTGTACCTTGAATTGTTGACAGTAGCGATTGGTAGCCCCCAAGTTCCGGTTTAGCTACATTTAGAAGGTGAACCGGTACTTCCAGATGAAGCAAATGATCTTTCCATTAGCCCCCAAGTGTCAAGTAGACAACTTGCTTGTGTGCTTGAGACTTTTGTCTTTGAATTGCTGTTGTTTATTGCTTCAACTGCCCATTAGCCCCCAAGTGTCAAGTAGAAAACTTGTTCGTGTGCTTGAGACTTGTGTATTTGATGTAATCTCAGTCTGAATAATGTAGCCCCCAAGTGCCGGGTTGTAAGCCTGCAGCAACTCGGGACTTTTCCTTTATAGAATAAATCACTTCCATTGATGAAATAATATCCATTGCACTTAAAGCGACTTTGAAAACCTCAATCATAATATTTATAAGCATGATAAGAATCCAGCCATGTTGGCTATTGAAGAATACAATCCGGTTTGAAGACCGGTTCCAATGATGTTTGATCACAATCGGGCCGGGTTAATAAACACCGGTCATTATTTTGTCTCATACTGGCGACTTATAGTCAAAACCAGGCCGGTTTAATAAACACCGGTCATTATAACTGATCATGTACTGCCAATATGTATTCAAAAACAAGATACTTCATACCTGCGATCAAGTATGCTTGATATTCTTAATCCGGTAGAACCTTAAAATTTCTTGATGAAGATCTTCATGGATCCAATAACAAACCCGGGCTTTGATAAAAGACACCGGTTTATATCGTTCCGAAAATTTGTCCAGAAATTTGTAGCTTGTTGCCTGATGGATGATCCGGGTTATAATGAACACCGGTTTATTCATGCTGGTATTCATGACCCAGACTTTTCACTTTATAGATATGTGGTCAGCTTCTGTAGCTGTTCCACTCCGGTTTAAAGAGTCATAAAACATAAACACCAAAGATGCGAATTTGCAAATAAAACCATGTAGTCAAGGCTTTTTAAGAGCTGCCAGGCTCAAAGCAAGGTTCAGCCAATCACTGGATGCGGGTAATCTCGTCTTTCCAGAGGGCCGGTCAATGGATGCCCGTAGCCTTTCCATAGGAACCATAAGAAAAACCTTAGCCAATCACTGGATGCCCGTAGCCTTTCCAGAGGGCCTAGCCAATCACTGAATGCGGGTAAACCCGACTGTCTAGAGGGCCGATGGATGCGGGTAAACCCGTCTGTCCATAAGAATTTTAGCCAATCACTGGATGCCCGTAGCCTTTCCAAAGGGCCTAGCCAATCACTGAATGCAGGTAAACCCGACTGTCCAGAGGGCCGGTCGATGGATGCGGGTAAACCCGACTGTCCACAAGAATTTTAGCCAATCACTGGATGCCCGTAGCCTTTCCAGAGGGCCTAGCCAATCACTGAATGCGGGTAAACCCGACTGTCCAGAGGGCCGGTCGATGTATGCGGGTAAACCCGACTGTCCATATAGTCTTCCATGGCTCCATGAAGTCATGGGTAGATCTTGAAGCGTCCTCTCCTGAACCGGATGTGACCTCATGCTCTTCAGAGAGTTTTTATTGCTTCTGAGTATATATTTTCTGCACAACCAGATAAACTGATCAAAGCATCTTATTTTCTTAATTAAAAATGATATATAACAAGAGAAATAATACTGTAGATGGATATCACCTGAGTGAATTTGAGCCGGTATGTTGAACAGACCGGATCACAGGTTGGACAGTAAAACGACCGCAGTATCAAAGGCGGCTCAGACAGTTAAACTGGTTGTGGGGTTGTAAACCGGCGGAAATGAGCAAGTTGTCCTCTGTGTTGTAAACTGGTGCTGTTGCGTAAGACGGTCACGGCTTTGTAAATCGGCGCGGTTGCGAGAGACGGCCAAGGCGTTGTAAACCGGCGCTTGAATCCGTGGAATAACGACGATCACTTGTGTCGAACAATGTTTGGCGTGCCTCCACCTCCGTGGTATAATACCATCTTATAATGAATAATTTTTCTGCATATAAAATACAGCAGGGCGAGGTATTTTTGCTCGGATGAATTAATATGTATGAAAAATAAATAAGATAGATGTCACCTGATTCGCCCGGACAACAGATGAGCCGGCCACGTATCGTAGCAACGGGGGTAGCGACTCGCACGTGTGTCCACTGGGCCGGTTTATGAGGACGGGTGCGGCACTGGCGTGTTAATGTAGACCGGACAGCGGAAACGGTGGCGTGCGCACGTCTATTGGCGAGGGAGTCGGCCGCAGTGTTGGAGCTCCGTGCGCGCTGGCGTAGACAGACGAGTCGACCGGCGCGCTGATGTAAACCGTACCGCGACACGCAGGGTTGTGAAACCGTGCAACACAGCTGAACGTGCGTCCGTGGCACACCACCATCCTTTTTTTTCTTTTTTTTTCTTTCTTTTTTTAACGCCGAAGCAGACCGGAAGGGTGGCTCGATAGTAAAAACTGAGCTCGTGTCAAATCTGACTCCGGGTTGTGTGCTGTCAACGCACGGCACCTGTCCGAGCCCAAGCTGCAAGCGGCCATGACGAAGTCGACCGAATTCTCCTGTTGTTGGTTTACTCTACGTACATCCACATCTCAAGTTGTCCCAAAAAAGTCTGGAGAATCACGTGGAGTAGCAATCAATTCTTGTTCTCCGTGCTGGTCATGTAGTGGCACTACTTTGCTTCACGCTTTGAATATTCACCACAGGAAAAAGTAGCAGCGAGTGGTTCTTTCGGGACTTGAAGCTATGTGTACAGCAGCGCTTCGGTCTCTACGCCCAGTAGTAATAGCGGCAGTTTTGCCGTTTTTGGCAGGGCTCGACCGCGACTCGGAGTCAGAGCTGCGCAAGCAGCGATTGGAACGATGGCAGAGTCCCAGTTGCGGTCGGTTTGAAGCTTGCATCCATGGCCCTGTTTGGATACTCTAACTCGGTTAGAGGTTAGAGTTAGCTTCTAACTTTAAACTAACCCCGAACTAACTCTAACCAAAGAGGTGTTTGGATGGCAAGGTTAGATTGACAATAAATGCATTTTCTCAATCATTTGGCTCCTTTAGACCCTCTTTCACGCCGGATTTGATGTGGCCAGCTCTTATGTGGCCTCCTCCCGCTCACAATTGACATAAATAAATTATCTTTACAAATCAAGGGTCCAAAACATGATAAATTATATTTTTTCCATACAAATAAGATGTTCCACTTAAACATACAAGTCGTCAATCAAGCTTCATAAAACAAATTACACTCCATGAAACAAAGCATGAGCCATCACGGAAGGCATTCATGTTGATATATTCAACAAGAGGTTCGTCTTCTGGCCATGCGAATGCGGAAGAATTAGGCATTGGGTCGGTCATCCTGTACGTGCACCCAAGAAAAAGTAAAAAAGAGACACGATATGGAAGAGTATCACACAACCGTTTCAGAAAAAGAAAGAGCAGCAGATTGCTTTCCGTTGCAAGCAGTCAATCAAACTACTATAGTATACAGACCCATATACTTTGCCAATGCAATGAAAAATAATCACAGCGACCCATCCATCCATGCCAGGCTTGAAATAGCTAGAATCCCAACTGAGTAGGAAGAAAAACTTAGTCACAACTGAACTACTAAATGAACAGCCAGCAATCTCCACTACATATTATCATGTCCAGCTTAGAACTACTAAAACAACTATTCCTTGCCCTGGAACAACCGTAGGAAACAAAACAAACTATACTGTTACTTTTCACCCTAGGATTTAACACTGCTCATTTCATGCTATTTAGGCACACAAAAATGTGAAGATAAATCACAGTAATTAATACTTCCAAATAACATACAGACTATACCTTTGAGCACACTTGTAAATGGTTCTAGGACACAAAAGAATGAAGTAGAGGTGTTTGACTGAATACTTTGCTATATATGCACAAGAAACATGAACCTTCATACAGAAATATTTCAGACATGCATGGCTCACATAATCAATTCCACTTACATGGTTACATATCTTAGGCATTTATCAGAACATGGAATCATTTGTCAAAAATAGTATACCTTTATTTCAGTTGTTTGCTCAAAACAGATGTGCCAGCAGTATTAGCTCTGGAGCTCTTGACTGATCTATCTTCTAATCTAGAAGAACATCAGAAAATTACTATTGCATACATAATTGTCTACTATATATTTAGGACGGGATGAATGTACTTGAAGGCGCCAGACATGGAGCGAAATACATGAAGGGACCTAACGCACATCTACACATCTGAATCCGCATTGCTAAGAGCCTAAGAAACTCCTGAAATAGATTGGCCATCTAGCAACCAGAGCACATGAGCGAAATAATAGAAACTCACCCCTCTCGCGACCTCCCTGGTAGATGTGCCGCCGCCGCTGCGCACGGTAGAGAGAGAGAAACAACCGGTGACGGGGGAGCGGGGCGAGCTTCGGAGGCCGGAGGAAGAGGGGGGCGGAGGAGGGCGAGGGCGGCCGAAGGAGGGCGTCGAGGCCGTAGGAGGGCAAGGGCGGCCGGAGGAGGGCAAGCGGCGGCGCGGCGCTTGGGCGGGCGGCGCGATGGGGAACGGAGAGGAGTTAAGCGAGGGGGCCGGTGGGATCTGA
Source organism: Secale cereale (assembly GCA_902687465.1). NCBI lineage: Eukaryota > Viridiplantae > Streptophyta > Magnoliopsida > Poales > Poaceae > Secale > Secale cereale. Next base: position 821,025,266 of record LR738714.1, on the reverse strand, counting down.
TGCGGGAGGGGGATTTTTTTTTCTTTTCTTTCGGTGGGCCCCGGGAGAACTAACCCAATAAGCACCTCTCCACCGGGCTAGTCTTTTTAGCTGGGTTAGATCCAACTAACTCAAACTAACCCCACCTGTTTGGATATTGTAGGGTTATTTCAGCCCAATCTAACTCAAACTAGCTCTAACCCAGGTATCCAAACAGGGCCCATGTCGTGTAAGCCTCCAGAATATCATATCATATACCAGTATTTAAGTTGCTGGCAGCGCTTAATGTCGGGGCCGACCACAACGGACGACAGCACGGAGCGCTGGAACAGCAGCAGCTGACAGTGACTTAACAGCGGAAACAGCCGGCCCGTGGCCACGAAAAAACAGTAGCCGCCAGACAGAGCGAGGCGGAACCGGAGCAGACAAGGTACGGACGGGCACGAGGCTGAAAACGGCTCGGCAGCGTTGCGTACTCATGATCAAATCCTCCTCCGAGTCATCATTGGTTTGACTTTTTCTCCTCTTCTTTCTTTCTTTCGTTCGCTTCAACCCGCAAGGAGCAAAAACTAGTGCTCAGTTGACGAATTGACTTTGGTCTTCACGTGGGCAAATAGGTCTCTGTAGCAGTCATCGATCCATTGAATTAACCGGTCGCCGTAAGCACGTTCCGCGGCGCATACGACAGAACCCCGGCTTCTCTTGAACCCGATCTTCCCAATTTTGTTTTGACGGTTCGTCGACGATGTTATCTTCGGCACCGCCTCCTTTCCATCCGGCACGTTGCGAACTTTTCGATCCCTGAAGAAATCCCTTCAAGAACTCAACACCACTGTGCGCAGGCCCCACGGTGGGCGTCAACTGTCGTGGAATTAACACGTCAGATGTCCGGTTTAGCGGACTTAGTCGTGAGGCCGCGCATCTATGTAGTGGCTTGAGAGGGGTTGAGCGGAATCGAGAGATGCGATGTAAGACACGGATTTAGACAGCTTCGGGCCCCGGGAAACATCATCTGGTAATAACCCTACGTGTTGTTTGAGGCTGGGTCTCATTATGATCCTCGTGGTGTCGCCGGTAAACCGGCTCTTTGTGTCTAACCCTAGAAACTTGTCTAAACCTCTCCTCTAAAACTTGTCCCTCTTTGGGGAGCCCTGCCCCTCCTTATATATGTTGAAGGGGCGGGTTACATGTAGAGTCCTAATAGGATTAGGATTGCTTTATTACAAGGAGTCCTACTCCTACTTCCTTTGTAAGATAATATTCCTTATGCTTTCTTCATAAACCGGCCCACTATCAATATGAACCGGCCTTCTGGGCCTTGGGCCTTGTCATCCATGATCTGCCTGCCGGGTCACCAGTAACTTGCCAAATATAAACCGTCTTAAGTAAAATGCCAAGTCCGGCCGGGTTATAATGCCGGTCGGTTCATACCGCGGGGTATATCCCCGACAAGCTCATTGATCAAAGTTGGTTATCTTTCCTAGGTGTAGACATGAGTTGTCATTTGATCAACGAGATCATATATCATTAGGAGAATGATGTGATGGACAAGACCCATTCGTTAGCTTAGCAACTTGATCGTTTAGTTTTACTGCTATTGCTTTCTTCATGACTTATACATGTTCCTATGACTATGAGATTATGCAACTCCCAAATACCGGAGGAACACCTTGTGTGCTATCAAACGTCACAACGTAACTGGGTGATTATGAAGATGCTCTACAGGTGTCTCCGAAGATGTTTGTGGTGTTGGCATAGATCGAGAATAGGATTTGTCACTCCGAGTGTCGGAGAGGTATCTCTGGGCCCTCTCGGTAATACACATCATAATAAGCCTTGCAAGCAAATGACTAATGAGTTAGTCACGAGATGATGTATTATGGAACGAGAAAAGAGATTTGCCGGTAACGAGATGCAACTAGGTATGATGATACCGACGATCGAATCACGGGCAAGTAACATACCGATGACAAAGGGAACAACGTATGTTGTTATGCGGTTTGACCGATAAAGATATTCGTAGAATATGTAGGGACCAATATGAGCATACAGGTTCCACTATTGGTTATTGACCGGAGATGAGTCTCGGTCATGTCTACATAGTTCTCGAACCCGTAGGGTCCGCACGCTTAACGTTCGATGACGATCGGTATTATGAGATTATGTGTTTTGATGTACCGAAGGTAGTTCGGTGTCCCATATGTGATCACGGACATGACGAGGAGTCTCGAAATGGTCGAGACATAAAGATTGATATATTGGATGAATATATTCGGACACCGGATGAGTTCCGGGGGTCACCTGATAAATATCGGAGTGTCGGGGGGTTATCGGAAACCCCGAGGGGAACTATTGGGCCTACATGGGCCATAGGGAAGAGGGGAGGCAGCCCACAAGGGGTAGTCGTGCCCCCTCCCTATAGGGAGTACGAATTGGACTAGGGGAGGGGGCGCGCCCCCCCTTTCCTTCTCATCTCCCTCTCCTTCCTTCCCCCTTCCTTCTCCTGGTTGGACTAAGAAAGGAGGAGTCCTCCTCCTAGGAGGAGGACTCCTCCCTCTCCTTGGCGCGCCCCAAGGCCGGCCGGCCTCCCCCTTGCTCCTTTACATACGGGGGCAGGGGCACCCTAGAACACACAATTGTGAAAGAAATATGCCCTAGAGGCAATAATAAAGTTATTATTTATTTCCCTATATCATGATAAATGTTTATTATTCATGCTAGAATTGTATTAACTGGAAACTTAGTACATGTGTGAATACATAGACAAAACAGAGTGTCCCTAGCTAGTATGCCTGTACTAGACTAGCTCATTGATCAAAGATGGTTATGTTTCCTAGCCATAGACATGAGTTGTCATTTGATCAACGGGATCACATCATTAGGAGAATGATGTGATGGACAAGACCCATCCGTTAGCTTAGCACTATGATAGTTTAGTTTTACTGCTATTGCTTTCTTCATGACTTATACATGTTCCTATGACTATGAGATTATGCAACTCCCGAATACCGTAGGAACACCTTGTGTGCTATCAAACGTCACAACGTAACTGGGTGATCATAAAGATGCTCTATAGGTGTCTCCGAAAGTGTTCGTGGTGTTGGCATAGATCAAGAATAGGATTTGTCACTGCGAGTGTCGGAGAGGTATCTCTGGGCCCTCTCGGTAATACACATCATAATAATCCTTGCAAGCAAATGACTAAAGAGTTAGTCACGAGATGATGTATTACGGAACGAGTAAAGAGACTTTCCAGTAACGAGATTGAACTAGGTATAGAGATACCGACGATCGAATCTCGGGAAAGTAACATACCGATGACAAAGGGAACAACATATGTTGTTATGCGGTTTGACCGATAAAGATCTTCGTAGAATATGTGGGAGCCAATATGAGCATCCAGGTTCCTCTATTGGTTATTGACCGGAGACGTGTCTCGGTCATGTCTACATAGTTCTCGAACCCGTAGGGTCCGCACGCTTAAGGTTTCGATGACAGTTTTATTATGAGTTTATGAGTTTTGATGTACCGAAGGAGTTTGGAGTCCCGGATGAGACCGGGGACATGACGAGGAGACTCGAAATGGTCGAGATGTAAAAATTGATATATTGGACGACTATATTTGGACATCGGAAAGGTTCCGAGTGATTCGGGTATTTTCAGAGTACCGGGGAGTTACGGGAATTCACCGGGAGAAGTATTGGGCCTTATTGGGCCATATGGGAATAGAAGAGAGAAGCCAAAAGGAAGGAGGCACGCGCCCCCCTTCTGGTCCGAATTGGACAAGGGGTGCAGCCCCCTTTTCCTTCTCCCTCTCCCCCTCTTTCCTTCTCTCCTACTCCGGAAAGGAAAGGGGAATCCTACTAGGACTTGGGAGTCCTAGTAGGACTCCCCACACTTTGAGCGCCCCCTCTAGGGCCGGCTTCTCCCTCCCTCCTTTATATACGGGGGCAGGGGGCACCTCTAGACACAACAATTGATCTCTTGATCTCTTAGCCGTGTCCGGTGCCCCCCTCCACCATAGTTCTCCTCGATAATATTGTAGCGGTGCTTAGGCGAAGCCCTGGGACGGTAGAACATCAAGATCGTCACCACGCCGTCGTGCTGACGGAACTCTCCCTCGACACTCGGCTGGATCGGAGTTCGAGAGACGTCATCGAGCTGAACGTGTGCTAGAACTCGGAGGTGCCGTAGTTTCGGTGCTTGATCGGTCGGGCTGTGAAGACGTACGACTATATCAACCGCGTTGTTATAACGCTTCCGCTTTCGGTCTATGAGGGTACGTAGACTCACTCTCCCCTCTCATTGCTATGCATCTGGTAGATAGATCTTGCGTGATCGTAGGAAAATTTTAAAATACTACGTTCCCCAACAGTGGCATCTTGAGCCAGGTCTATGTGTAGATGATATGCACGAGTAGAACACAATGAGTTGTGGGCGATACTAGTCATACTGCTTACCATCATGTCATACTTTTCTTCGGCGGTATTGTGAGATGAAGCGGCCCGGACCGACATTACGCGTATGCTTACGCGAGACTGGTTTCACCATTATGAGAACTCGTTGCTTAAAGGTGACTGGCGGGTGTCTGTCTCTCTCACTTTAGCTGAATCGAGTGTGGCTATGCCCGGTCCTTGTGAAGGTTAAAACAGCACATACTTGACGAAACATCGTTGTGGTTTTGTATGCATAGGTAAGAACGGTTCTTGCTAAAGCCCGTAGAAGCCACGTAAAACTTGCAACAATAAAGTAGAGGACGTCTAACTTGTTTTTGCAGGGCATGTTGTGATGTGATATGGTCAAGACATGATGAGTTATACGGTTTTGTATGAGATGATCATGTTTTGTAAAGTTATCGGCAACTGGCATGAGCCATATGGTTGTCGCTTTATTGTATGAAATGCAATCACCATGTAATTGCTTTACTTTATCACTAAGCGGTAGCGATAGTCGTAGATGCAATAGTTGGCGAGATGACAACGATGCTACGATGGAGATCAAGGTGTCACGCCGGTGACGAAGGTGATCATGACGGTGCTTTGGAGATGGAGATCAAAAGCACAAGATGATGATGGCCATATGATGTCACATATTTTAATTTCATGTGATGTTTATCTTATTATGCTTCTTATTTTGCTTAGTACGACGGTAGCATTATAAGATGATCCCTTACTAAATTTCAAGGTATAAGTGTTCTCCCTGAGAATGCACCGTTGCGAAAGTTCGTCGTGCCGAGACACCACGTGATGATCGGGTGTGATAAGCTCTTCGTTCAAATACAACGGGTGTAAGCCAGTTTTGCACACGCAGAATACTCGGGTTAAACTCAACGAGCCTAGCATATGAAGATATGGCCTCGGAACACTGGAGACCGAAAGGTCGAGCGTGAATCATATTGTAGATATGATCACATAAGATGTTCTCCATTGAAAACTACTCCATCTCACGTGATGATCGGACATGGTTTAGTTGATTTGGATCACGTGATCAGTTAGATGACTAGAGGGATGTCTATCTAAGTGGGAGTTCTTAAGTAATATGATTAAATTGAACTTTAATTTATCATGAACTTAGTCCTGGTAGTATTAGCATATCTATGTTGTAGATCAATAGCTCACGATGTTGCTCCCCGTTTGTTTTATATGTTCCTAGAGAAAACTAAATTGAAAGATGTTAGTAGCAATGATGCGGACTTGTTCCGTGATCTGAGGATTTTCCTCATTGCTGCACAGAAGAATTATGTCCTTGATGCACCGCTAGGTGACAGACCTATTGCAGGAGCAGATGTAGACGTTATGAACGTTTTGACAAAAGCTCGGTATGATGACTACTTGATAGTTTAGTGCACCATGCTTTACGGCCTAGAACCGGGACTTCAAAACCGTTTTGAACGCCACGGAGCATATAAGATGTTCCAAGAGTTGAAATTAGTATTTCATACTCATGCCCGTGTCGGCAGGTATGAGACCTCTGATGGTACTTTGCCTACAAGATGGAGGAGAATAGCTCAACCAGTGAGCATATGCTCAGATTGTCTGGGTACTACAATTGCTTGAATCAAGTGGGAGTTAATATTCCAGATAAGATAGTAATTGACAAAGTTCTCTAGACACTATCACCAAGTTAGTAGAACTTCGTGATGAACTATAATATGCAAGGGATGACGAAAGTAATTCCCGAGCTCTTCGCGATACTGAAATCGGTGAAGGTAGAAATCAAGAAAGAGCATCAAGTGTTGATGGTTAACAAAGACCACTTGTTTCAAGTAAAGGGCAAAGTGATAGAAGGGGATCTTCAAGAAGAATGACAAGCAAGTTGTCACTCTCGTGAAGAAACCCAAAGTTAAACTCAAGCCTGAAACTATGTGCTTCCACTGCAAAGGAAATGGTCACTGGAAGTGGAACTTCCCTAGATACTTGGCGGGTAAGAAGGATGGCAAAGTGAACAAAGATATATTTGATATAAGATTATTGATGTGTATTTTACTAGTGTTCATAGCACCCCCTGGGTATTTGATACCAGTTCAGCTGCTAAAATTAGTAACTCGAAACGGGAGTTGCAGAATGAACAAAGACTAGTTAAAAGCGAAGTGACGATGTGTGTTGGAAGTGGTTCCAAGATTGATATGATCATCATCGCACACTCCCTATACTTTTGGGATTAGTGTAGAACCTAAATAAATGTTATTTGTCATTTGCGTTAAGCATGAATATGATTTGATCATGTTTGTTGCAATACGGTTATTCATTTAAAGTCATAGAATAATTGTTATTCTGTTTACATGAATAAAGCCTTCGATGGTCATACACCCAATGAAAATAGTTTGTTGGATCCCGATCATAGTGATACACATATTCATAATATTGAAGTCAAAAGATGCAAAGGTTAATAATGATAGTGCAACCTATTTTGTGCACTGCCGTTTAGGTCATATTGGTGTAAAGCGCATGAAGAAACTCCATAGTGATGGACTTTTGGAATCACTTGATTATGAATCACTTGGTGCTTGCGAACCATGCCTCATGGGCAAGATGACTAAAACTCCATTCTCCGAAACTATGGAGCGAGCAACAGATTTGTTGGAAATCATACATACTGATGTATGCGGACCAATGAGTGTTGAAGCTCGCGGCGGGTATCGTTATTTTCTGACCTTCACTGATGATTTGAGCAGATATGGGTATATCTACTTAATGAAGCACAAGTCTGAAACATTTGAAAAGTTCAAAGAATTTCACAGTGAAGTAGAGAATCATCGTAACAAGAAAATAAAATTTCTACGATTTGATCGTGGAGGTGAATATTTGAATTACGAGTTTTGGTCTTCATTTGAAATAATGTGGAATAGTTTCACAACTCACGCCACCCGGAACACCATAGCATAATGGTGTGTCCGAACGTCGTAACCGTACTTTATTAGATATGGTGCGATATATGATGTCTCTTACCAATTTACCACTATCATTTTGGGTTATGCATTAGAGACAGTTGCATTCATGTTAAATAGGGGCACCATCTAAATCCGTTTAGACGACGACTTATAAACTGTGGTTTGTCCCGAAACCAAAGTTGCCATTTCTTAAAGTTTGGGGCTGCGATGCTTATGTGAAAAAGCTTCAACCTGATAAGCTCGAACCCAAGTCGGCGAAATGTGTCTTCATAGGATACCCAAAAGAGACTGTTGGGTACACCTTCTATCACAGATCCAAAGGCAAGATATTCGTTGCTAAGAATGAATCCTTTCTAGAGAAGGAGTTTCTCTCGAAAGAAGTGAGTGGGAGGAAAGTAGAACTTGATGAGGTAATTGTACCTTCTCCCGAATTAGAAAGTGGAACATAACAGAAACTAGTTCCAGTGATTCCTACACCAACTAGTGAGGAAGCTAATGATGATGATCATGAAACTTCAGATCAAGTTTCTGCTGAACGTCGTAGATCAACCAGAGTACGTTCCGCACCAGAGTGGTACGGCAACCCAGTTCTGGAAGTCATGTTGCTAGACCATGATGAACCTACGAACTATGAGGAAGTGATGATGAGCCCAGATTCCGCAAAATGGCTTCAGGCCATGAAATCTGAGATGGGATCCAAGTATGAGAACAAAGTATGGACTTTGGTTGACTTGCCCGATGATCGGCAAGCCATCGAAAATAAATGGAACTTCAAGAGGAAGACCGACGCCAACGGTAATGTTACTGTCTACAAAGATCTACTTGTTGCGAAAGGTTTTCGACAAGTTCAAAGAGTTGACTACGATGAGACTTTCTCACCCGTAGCGATGCTTAAGTCTGTCCGAATCATGTTAGCAATTGTCGCGTTTTATGATTATGAAATCTGGCATATGGATGTCAAAACTGCATTCTTGAATGGATATCTTAAAGAAGAGTTGTATATGATGCAACCAGAAGGTTTTGTCGATCCTAAAGATGCTAACAAAGTGTGCAAGCTCCAGCGATCCATCTATGGACTGGTGCAAGCATCTCAGAGTTGGAATATACGCTTTGATAAGTTGATCAAAGCATATAGTTTTTATACAAACTTGCGGTGAAGCCTGTATTTACAAGAAAGTGAGTGGGAGCACTACAGCCTTTCTGATAAGTATATGTGAATGACATATTGTCGATCAGAAATGTTGTAGAATTTTCTGGAAAGCATAAAGGAGTGTTTGAAAGGAGTTTTTTCAAAGAAAACCCTCGGTAAAGCTGCTTACATATTGAGCATCAAGATCTATAGAGATAGATCAAGACGCTTGATAAGTTTTTTCAATGAGTACATACCTTGACAAGTTTTGAAGTAGTTCAAAATAGAACAGTCAAAATAGAAAGTGAGTTATTGCCTGTGTTGCAAGGTATGAAGTTGAGTAAGACTCAAAACCCGACCACGGTAGAAGATAGAGAAATAATGAAGGTCATTCCCTATGCCTCAGCCATAGGCTCTTTAAAGTATGCCATGTTGTGTACCAAACATGTTGTGTACTTTGCCATGAGTTTGGCGAGGAGGTACAAAAGCGATCTAGGAGTAGATCACTGGACAGTGGTCAAAATTGTCCTTAGTTACTAGATGACTAAGGAAATATTTCTCGATTATGGAGGTGATAAAGAGTTTCTCGTAAAGAGTTACGCCGATGCAAGGTTTGACACTAATCCAGATGACTTTAAGTCTCGATCTGGATGCATATTGGAAGTGGGAGCAATTAGCTAGAGTAGCTCCATGCAGAGCATTGTAGACATAGAAATTTGCGAAATACATACGGATCTGAATGTGACAGACCTGTTGACTAAACTTCTCTCACAAGCAAAACATGATAACACCTTATTACTCTTGGGTGTCAATCACATAGCGATGTGAACTAGATTATTGAATCTAGTAAACCCTTTGGGTGTTAGTCACATGGCGATGTGAACTATGGGTGTTATTCACATAACGATGTGAACTGTCGGTATTAAATCACATGGCGATGTGAACTAGATTATTGACTCTAGTGCAAGTGGGAGACTGAAGGAAATATGCCCTAGAGGCAATAATAAAGTTATTATTTATTTCCTTATATCATGATAAATGTTTATTATTCATGCTAGAATTGTATTAACTGGAAACTTAGTACATGTGTGAATACATAGACAAAACAGAGTGTCCCTAGTATGCCTCTACTAGACTAGCTCATTGATCAAAGATGGTTATGTTTCCTAGCCATAGACATGAGTTGTCATTTGATCAACGGGATCACATCATTAGGAGAATGATGTGATGGACAAGACCCATCCGTTAGCTTAGAACTATGATCGTTTAGTTTTACTGCTATTGCTTTCTTCATGACTTATACATGTTCCTATGACTATGAGATTATGCAACTCCCGAATACAGTAGGAACACCTTGTGTGCTATCAAACGTCACAACATAACTGGGCGATCATAAAGATGCTCTATAGGTGTCTCCGAAAGTGTTCGTGGTGTTGGCATAGATCAAGAATAGGATTTGTCACTCCGAGTGTTGGAGAGGTATCTCTGGGCCCTCTCGGTAATACACATCATAATAAGCCTTGCAAGCAAATGACTAAAGAGTTAGTCCCGAAATGATGTATTACGGAACGAGTAAAGAGACTTGCCAGTAACGAGATTGAACTAGGTATAGAGATACCGACGATCGAATCTCGGGCAAGTAACATACCGATGACAATGGGAACAACGTATGTTGTTATGCGGATTGACCGATAAAGATCTTCGTAGAATATGTGGGAGCCAATATGAGCATCCAGGTTCCTCTATTGGTTATTGACCGGAGACGTGTCTCGGTCATGTCTACATAATTCTCGAACCCGTAGGGTCCGCACGCTTAAGGTTTCGATGACAGTTTTATTATGAGTTTATGAGTTTTGATGTACCGAAGGAGTTCGGAGTCCCGGATGAGATCGAGGACATGACGAGGAGTCTCGAAATGGTCGAGACGTAAAAATCGATATATTGGATGACTATATTCGAACATCGGAAAGGTTCCGAGTGATTCGGGTATTTTCGGAATACCGGGGAGTTACGGGAATTCACCGGGAGAAGTATTGGGCCTGATTGGGCGATACGGGAATAGAAGAGAGAGGCCGGAAGGAAGGAGGCGCGCGCCCCCTTCTGGTCCGAATTGGACAAGGGGTGCAGCCCCCTTTTCCTTCTCCCTCTCCCCCTCTTTCCTTCTCTCCTACTCCGGAAAGGAAAGGGGAATCCTACTAGGACTTGGGAGTCCTAGTAGGACTCCCCACACTTGGCGCGCCCCCTCTAGGGCCGGCCTCTCCCTCCCTCCTTTATATACGGGGGCAGGGGGCACCTCTAGACACAACAATTGATCTCTTGATCTCTTAGCCGTGTGCGGTGCCCCCCTCCACCATAGTTCTCCTCGATAATATTGTAGCGGTGCTTAGGCGAAGCCCTGCGATGGTAGACCATCAAGATCGTCACCACGCCGTCGTGCTGACGGAACTCTCCCTCGACACTCGGCTGGATCGGAGTTCGAGGGACGTCATCGAGCTGAACGTGTGCTAGAACTCGGAGGTGCCGTAGTTTCGGTGCTTGATCGGTCGGCCCGTGAAGACGTACGACTACATCAACCGCGTTGTTCTAACGCTTCCGCTTTCGGTCTACGAGGGTACGTAGACTCACTCTCCCCTCTCGTTGCTATGCATCTGGTAGATAGATCTTGCGTGATCGTAGGAAAATTTTAAAATACTACGTTCCCCAACAAATTGAACATCAGTTTTAGCCGTGTGCGGTGCCCCCTCCACAGATACACACCTCGATCATATCGTTGCAGTGCTTAGGCGAAGCCCTGCGTCGATAGCTTCATCATCATCGTCAACACCCCGTCGTGCTGACGAAACTCTCCCGTGACGCTCAACTAGATCAAGAGCTCGTGGGACGTCATCGAGTTGAACGTGTGCTGAACGTGGAGGTGTCGTACGTTCGGTACTTGGATCGGTTGGACCGCGAAGACGTTCGACTACATCAACCGCGTCACTAGACGCTTCCGCTTTCGGTATACGAGGGTACGTAGACACACTCTCCCCTCTCGTTGCTATGCTTCTAGTAGATAGATCTTGCGTGATCATAGGAATTTTTTTTAAATACTACGCTCCCCAACATGTCGTCCTATAGAACTTTCCATTTAGCTTTTCTAGCACTCTCTTGTCACAGAGAATGCTAGAAGCTTGGCGCCACTTCATCCATCCGACTTTGATTCGATGGTTCACATTTTCATCAATACCCCCATTCTTCTACAACATGACCCCAAATATCAAATCAAGGCTAACATCCTCCTCCTTGCGCCTAGCAGTACTGAAACCGCACTTCATGTAATTTGTTTTAGTTCTACTAAGCATACAACCTTTTGATTTCAAGGTTTGTCTCCATAACTCTAACTTCCTAGTGACCCCCCTCTGACTTTTCCCAACTAGCATTACATCATCCGCAAAGAGCATACACCATGGGATATCTCCTTGTATATCCTTTGTCACCTCATCCATCACCAAAGTAAAAAAAAAATAAGGCTCAAAGTTGACCCCCTGATGTAGTCCTATCTTAATCAGAAAGTCATCAATGTGAACATCACTTGTTTGAACACTTGTCACAACATTATCGTACATGTCCTTGATGAGGGTAATGTACTTTGCTGGGATTTTGCGTGTCTCCAAGGCCTGCCACATGGCATTCCGTGGTATCTTATCGTAGGCCTTCTCTAAGTAAATGAACACCATATGCAGGTCCTTCTTTTGCTCCCTGTATCTCTCCATAAGTTGACATACCAAGAAAATGGCTTCCATGATCAACCTCCCAGTTATGAAAACAAACTGATTTTTGGTCACGCTTGTCATTCTTCTTACGCGGTGCTCAATGACTCTCTCTCAGCTTCATTGTATGGCTCATGAGCTTATTCTATGGTAATTAGTACAACTCTGAGCATCGCTTTTGTTATTGAATATTGGTACTAATATACTCCATCTTTATTATTCTTGCATCTTGTTTGCCCGAAAAATGAGGTTGAAAAGATTGGTTAGCCATAATCGTTATGTCCCTGAGGCCTTTCCACACCCCATCAGGGCACATCCCTGAGGCCTTTCCACACCTCATCAGGGCACATTGCCTTGCCTCTTTCCATCCTTTTTAAAGACTCCTGAATTCGGCACACAAAACGCCTGCTGGTATCGTCAAAGGAGTCGTCCAGCTTAACGGTAGAACTCTCATTCTCCTCATTGAACAACTTGTCAAAGTACTCCTGTCATATATTGCTCAATCTCCTCGTCCTTCACCAGGAGTTGATCTACTCCGTCCTTGATGCATTTGACTTGGTCAACATCCCTCATCTTTCTCTCTCAGATCTTGGCCATCTTATAGATGGCCTAAGATGGCATGCGCCTTTCACACACAAAAATGACGAAGGGTGTTTTGCAATTCATGTAACAACGGTTGGATCTAAATCCGACTCCCCGGATTCTTATGTGAATTAGTCTGAAGAAGAAAAGAATAGAAGAATTACAGCTGGGGTGTTACCCTCTTGCACACCAAAGAGGTTCTTGAAAACAAGCAGATCTCCAAGGCACGCCAAGCTCAGATTCTGTGTAAAAGCTCAAGGGCTTGGATTGCTGAGAGTTCGTCTGCGAACTAACCTCTCCTCTGTAACACAGTACAAAAACATGGTATTGTTCGCAACTTGGGCAAATATGGCGTAGGGAAAATCACCCCATTCTAAATCCCAGTAGGGAAATAGCTGGCACATGTATCACATCTCACGTTCTAAATCTGGATGGGACTGCTCGGTCGCGCACCACGTCGAGCATCGATTCCCCAATCCCTATTAATTGCCAAAATCTCAAAACTAAGCCTTGGATCCGACGAGCAGCTTGGAACTGCAACAGCAAATCGCATTCATCAGGCAATGCTGCCAGTGAGCTAACTCATACATATACTTCCACGAAAGGTACGGTTGTGCTTTCGCGAGAGTCACGGCCGTGCCTCCTCGGAAACGGAAAAAAATGTGTTTTCTTTTTTTTTTCTCTTCCAAGAGAGTCACTGTTTTGCTTCCACCAGATGCACGGTTGTGATTTCGCGAGAGGCATGGGCGTGCCTCTTTCGGAAAGGAAAAAACCAGTGCGTCCAGTTCGGTTTTTTTGTCCGGTTTTTTCGTGAAAAAAAGTTCGTCAAAACCTATCAACATGGGATCTAGTTTTGAAAATCCCGATGCGAGGAATTCAACGGTGAAAACGGTTCGAGATTTGGACGCACGGTTTAAGAGATAAAACATTTTGAATAAACGGATCTACGAAAAAAGGGAAAGCGCCCCGGTTGCAACAAGTGGCGCACATACAGTGCGCCACTTGTCGCAACATGAGGGTTTGGGGTGATATTTGCAACGAGTACTCCTCAATTAGTGATTTCACTTGATCGTTGGCTCCCCCTCGATCACTTGTTTTTTTTTTCATTCTAAAAACTGCTGCAGTATGGACTGTTTTTCTTAGGAAAAATTTGGTTGCTACAGTATGTACTCTTGTTCTTAGAAAAAAGTTCGGCGAATATGAAAAAAGTGCATCGAATTTGAAAAAAGGTTCATCGAATTTGAAAAATGTCTTCAAATTTAAAAAAACTTTAAATTTGAAAAGGGTTCGAAAATTTGAAAAAGGTTCATCGGATTTGAAAAAAATCATCAATTTTTTAAAGAAGTTCATCAAATTCAAGAAAAGGTTCATCGATTTTGTAGAAAAAATTGACGAAGAAAACAAGTTTCGTGAATTTAAAAAGAAAAAAAAAGGAAAAGAAGAAGAGGATGATAAGACAAAAAAAAAACATGTATGTAATTAAACCTAGTGAAGTGATTGAGCGGTTGTCGCGCCTTACTCTAAACTCGTCGTCACGGGTTCGTAACCAGATTTCACGTACTTTTTGCAGTTTGGAAAAGAGAAAATTTAGTCAAAACTGGGCCGGCCCACCGTGACAATGGGCGTATGTGCCCGTTAATAGAAGAACCTCTAGCAGGCGCTAAAGGCGCCGAATAGGATTTGACTTTTTTTTTTGGATAAAGCTAAGCTTTATTGATGATAGTCCACATGGCGTGGGATACAAATTGAATCATGAGGGTTGGCCAACAAAATGTAGCGCCCCCGGACCGAGAGTAGGAGAATGCTTAACTAAACTATGAGTTTCACTATTAATGGCACACCCTTCAACAATGAAATTACAATTAAAACTCGAATCACCAAGCTTTATTTCACTAATGACCGACCCATAGCACTCCTTGAAAGAAGAGTTCAATCAGAACAATACTACTAAGAGATATGAAAATGTGAGAAAAAATTACAACAATACATAGGAGACAACGAGAAGGTGGAAAGTTGAGCAGTGTATCAAGGTTCGAAGAGCTCGCCAGAAGCGCTCATTTGTGCAAAAATTATTGCACTTTTGCAAGAAAAAAGAAAGAACTACCCTGGTTCTTAATTTTTATCGAATGTGAGAAAAAAAACATCATACACAAATTCATCACCCGCTATTTTTCTCAACTAAAATAGAGTGTGCGTGTATGTGTTTATAAAGATGACGTATGTGTATGAACGCATCTGCGCTCACTAGTGGCAGAGACTGGGGGGGCGAACAGGGGCCTGCCCGAGATACGAAGCACGGCGTGTTGATTGGCAAATCCTATTTGGCGCCCTTTGCGCTCGATACAGCTATTTTCACAATCGGGCGCACAGCCCCCTCCCTTCGTTCGCTACTAACGGGCCGGCTCACAGAAAAGACCGCTATCGAAGGAGAATCGAACCCCCGACCTATCGCTAGGTGAGACAACTAAACAACCACCGCGCCACCAAGCTTGATGCGATAACTTACATCTTTTCTATTCTTTCTTCTTTCATCTTTTCTTTTTCCCTTTTATAAATATTCGAGAAAAATTCTTTCTTCACTTTTTTCCAGAAAAATGGATGAACTTTTTGTTTATAAATTCAATGAAATTTTTCCATAATCGATGAACTTTTTTCAAATCTGGTGAACTTTTTTTCAACTTTGATAAACTTTTTTTGAATCCAATGAACTTTTTCCAATTTTGATGAATTTTCTTTTGTATTTGACGTTTTTTTTCAAAATTGATGAACTTTTTTGCAAATTCAATGAACTTTTTCCTAAGGACAAGAGTATGTACTGTAGAAAACCGGTTGGTTTTTTTTCCTAAGAGAAATCATGACATAATGTAGCAATTTTAGGGAAGCGATCGAGCGTGAGCCAGCAATCGAGTGGATCGAGTGGGCGGCTAGCGAGCGAGCGGGAGCCAGCGCGCGTTGCTGGGCCAAGCCCATGCAAGCGACGCAGAGGGCGGTGGGTTCGTTAGCGGGCGCTGAAGGCGCTGGCGAGGAGCTCTCGTGTTGATTAGCGATATGATTTCACGTAAACAAGTACTAAAAGAGAAAAATTCTTTCTTCACTTTTTTTCAGAAAAATGGATGAACTTTTTGTTTATAAATTCAATGAACTTTTTCCATAATCGATGAACTTTTTTCAAATCTGGCAAACTTTTTTTCAACTTTGATGAACTATTTTTGAATCTAAACTTTTTTCCAATTTTGATGAACTTTTTTCAAATCCGATGAACTTTTTTTCAATATCGATGAACTTTTTTTCATATTCGATGAACTTTTTTTCGTATTTGACGGCTTTTAAAAAAAATTGATGAACTTTTTTGCAAATTCGATGAACTTTTTTTCGAATTAGATGAACTTTTTCCTAAGGACAAGAGTATGTACTATAGAAAGCCGGTTGGTTTTTTTCCTAAGAGAAATCATGAGATAATGTAGCAATTTTAGGGAAGAGAAAAAAAAAAACAAGCGATCGAGTGGCGAGCGAGCGAGAGCCACCGCGCGTTGCCGGGCCAGAATTCTCAAAGAAGGAAATAGCCCACGTAAAAGCCCATTAGTGAGTCGTCTTCAAGTCCTTGGAAGGCTAGATTGGCCTCGCTAAGGGCTGGGCATTTTCTCCGTAATTAGTGTGTCTGTGTGTGGATTGGCGCTACGCCACCGCCATTTCCGTACTCCCGTGCCCTTGCGGCCTTGCCCCCTGCTCGCCTCTACTCTCCCCCATCGATCGATTAACACGGCGGCGCATGCTGATTCACCGGCCAATTCTTCACGCCATAAGCACTCATTTGTGCGGATTGGCGCTTTTTAGCCAATCGTTTTGATATACAATGATCGTTCTTGTTTGTATATTTTAAATTTCCATATGACATTTTATAGTAGCATGGTATTTCATGTCATATTTCACATTAGTTTGATTATCTACTTAATTATTGACCTATTTAGCTATAGCTAGACAATTCCTCTAGCTGATAAATAAGTGTGTGTCTAGGCAAGGTGAAATATGAATGATATTTGGATACAAAACTATAGGATACTTTTGTGATGCAATATTTTTTGGCTTCACCGTCGTCATTTGCCCCCCCCCCCCTTTTCCATATCCTGACTCTGCCCCTAGCGCTCACTAACGAAAGACCAATGGCCAAGGAAGTTTTTGAGGGGCCCTGGATACCGAGGGCCTGGGCCGGCCCTCCCCAGGCCAGCCCTGGCCCCTTTAGTATGGAAAAATTCATAGACGAAGGCAATTTGCTTTCGACTTGGAAGGGTGGGCGATGGTGCATCGTCCATTGATCTCCTTTGCAAACAAAACGCGACTAGATTTGTGTTATACTTAGAGCATCTCCAATAGATGGTCCAAAATTTGGCGGTCCAAAATCGGAGATGTAAAATTTGGACCGCCAAAAAGTGTGTTTGGATCTCCGAAAAAAGCTCAACTCCAACAGATGGTTCAAATTGATGGTCCAAAAGAGCAACTCCAATAGATGGTCCAAAATAAAGATGTAAATTTCTTAAAACGACAAACTACTAGTCCATTCAACATAGTTCAAACATCAAATTCAACATAGTTTCATACATGAACTTCAACTACTACTTATTCAAACTACTAGATAAACTACTCCTCATCGTCGGAGCTGCGGAACTGCGCCCAGAACTCCTCCTTCTCCGGGTCGTCGCACCCCTCCTCCTCCTCCTCCTCCGAGAAGTCTGCGTAGTCCTCCTCGGAAGAGGACTCGATGGGGATCATCGTCGAGGGACTGGCCTCGTCCTCCTTCTTCGCCAAAAGGGCCTTTTGTCCCGGTTCTAGAGGGCCTTTAGTCCCGGTTGGGGAACCGGGACTAAAGGGTCGATACAAATGCTCCACCCTTTAGTCCCGGTTCTTATACGAACCGGAACTAAAGGTCCTCCACGTGGCTGCTGCCTGGAGGTCCACCTTTAGTCCCGGTTGGTAACACGAATCGGTACTAAAGGAATTTTTTTGATTTTTTTTTTATTTTTTTCCCGATTTTCAAATTTCTAAATTATTTTAACCTCTAATCTCTAATCACCACTCATCACTCCTCAATTTAATCTCTAATCACCCTCACCATTCCAAATCATCTAACTTCCCGAACGGTCACCCATCCTCCCACTCCCCCAGCCTGAGCACGCTTAACTTCCGGGTTCTATTATCCCTCGTTTCCAAGTCTGCACTTGTTGTTTTCCTGACAATAGTAAGATGTCAATCCTATTAACCCTCAGGAGTTTAGCTTGAGCATGAAGTCACATATTTCACTGTTTGAGTTTTGAAATTATTGTTCTAAAAAACAATAATTATTTAGTAACAATAATATTTCTTGAATAAATAGTTTGACCATTGTTTGACCATAGTTTGACCAGATTTGACCAAAAATCAAATAAACAGAAATAATTATTTAGTAACACTAATATTCTTGAATAATTATTTAGTAACACTAATACTTCTTGAATAATAATACTTCCTATGCCCTCATGGGCCAGCAGACACGTCTCAGCTTTCAATGGAATAAAAAATCTTCTCAGCTAGCGTACGCCTGAAAATGATGCGTCTTTTTGTTCACAATTTTTTTAAAAATGTTTGTAAATAGTAAAAAATGTCACGATTTTTAAAAATATTTCCAAATTCATAAAAATGTTCATGAATGATCGATGGTATGTAGTTAAACAATAATACTTCTCAATGTTTGTGACTATATACCCGCGTGAATTTTGAAGAATTAACTGCCAGGGTGGATTGAAATATTATGGATTTTTTTAAATACATTTCTCGAAAAAAGAATAATTCTTTGAATATGAGCATCCAGGTTCCGCTGTTGGTTATTGACCGGAGATGAGTCTCGGTCATGTCTACATAGTTCTCGAACTCGTAGGGTCCGCACGCTTAACGTTCGATGACGATCGGTATTATGAGTTTATGTGTTTTGATGTACCAAAGGTAGTTCGGAGTCTCGGATGTGGTCACGGACATGACGAGGAGTCTCGAAATGGTCGAGACATAAATATTGATATATTGGATGACCAGATTCAGACACCGGATGAGTTCCGGGGCTCACCGGATAATTATCGGAGTGCCGGGGGGTTATCGGAAACCCCGTGGGAACTATTGGGCCTACATGGGTCATAGGGAAGAGGGGAGGCAGCCCACAAGGGGCAGCCGCGGCCCCTCCCTATCGGGAGTCCGAATTGGACTTGGGAAGGGGGCGCTCCCCCTTTCCTTCTCCTCTCCCTCTCCTTCCTTCCCCTTCCTTCTCCTAGTTGCACTAGGAAAGGAGGAGTCCTACTCCTACTAGGATGAGGACTCCTCCCTCTCCTTGGCGCGCCCCAAGGCCGGCCGGCCTCCCCGTTGCTTCTTTATATACGGGGGCATGGGGGCACCCTAGAGCACACAATTGAACATCAGTGTTTGCCGTGTGCGGTGCCCCCCTCCACAGATAGACACATCAACCATATCGTTGTAGTGCTTAGGCTAAGCCCTGCGTCGGTAGCTTCATCATCATCGTCAACACGCCGTCGTGCTGATGACACTCTCCCCTGACGCTTAACTGGATCAAGAGCTCGTGGGACGTCATCGAGTTGAACGTGTGCTGAACGCGGAGGTGCCGTACATTCGGTACTTGGATCGGCTGGATCGCGAAGACGTTCGACTACATCAACCGCGTCACTAGACGCTTCCGCTTTCGGCCTACGAGGCTACGTAGACACACTCTCCTCTCTCGTTGCTATGCTTCTAGTAGATAGATCTTGCGTGATCGTAGGAATTTTTCTGAAATACTATGTTCACCAACAGTGGTGTCAGAGCCAGGTTTATGCGTAGATGATATGCACGAGTAGAACACAATGATTTGTGGGCGATAATAGTCATACTGCTTACCAGCATGTCATACTTGGATTCGGTGGTATTGCGAGATGAAGCGGCCCGGACTGACATTACGCGTACGCTTACGCGAGACTGGTTTCACCGTTACGAGCACTCGTTGCTTAAAGGTGACCGGCGGGTGTCTGTTGATACGTCCAAAACATATCTATAATTACTGCTTGCTCCATGCCTCTTTTGGGTGATATTGCTATGATATTTATACACTTCCATACACTTTTGATCATATTTGGACTAACCTATTAACTTAGTGCACCCCAGTGCCAGTTTCTGTTTTCTGCTGTTTTTGTATTTCAGGTTTTCCCATCACGTAAACTGCCAGAAAAATCCCGGAAAAATTATATAAAAAATCAGCGTTCCAGAAGCTTCCCGGCAGCCAAAGTAGAGCCGGAGGGGGGCCACCAGGGCTCCAGGCGCCCTGGTGGCGCAGCCCCCCTCCTGGCCGCGCCGGGGGGGCGCCTGGGCCCCCCATGCCTCCGCTGAAGCCCCCCTTTGGCATATATTTAACACGCGTCCCGAAACCCTCGAGGACGAAACCCTTTTTCGCGATCTCATCTCTGTTCCGCCGGCGCCGCGCTTCCAAGATCGGGAGCACCAGGAGAACTCTTCCCGGCACCCTGCCGGAGGGGAGGATCACCACCGGGAGCCTCTCCACCACCATGGACGCCTCCCGGATGAGTTGTGAGTAGTCTCCCTTGGACCATGGGTCCATGACCACTAGCTATGTGATGTTCTCCTCCCCTTCTTGTGCTTCACTAATTAGACCTCGTGAGCTGCCCTACATGATCGAGGCACATATGTAATCCTTATGTTGTTGCTATGACGAGTTTGCTGGGATCCGATGGATTGTGAGATTATGTTCAGATTGGGTTTGAGTAATATATTTGATTTACCTCTTTTATATTTATGTTCGTAAGTAATTCTTGCATGTTCTCCGTTGCTATTTATTGCTTTGGCCAAGTAGTAGGTAGTGACTCCAAGAGGGAACGTTATGCTCGATTGTGGGTTCATGCCCCTCGATGACTAGCTTGAGTGACAGAAACATGAGTCTAGGGGATGTGCTGTTGCCACAAGGGGGAAAACAACGGTGCTTGTGCCCGCGGGTGCAAGGATTGTTTACTTTACGCAAAGTTCTTTTAATGCAGTTGTCTGTTGCTTTGAGTTTACACTATGGGTGAGACTCCCAACTTAATACCAGCGAGATGTTCTGGATAGATATCTCAAGGTGGATGATTAGTAGTAGATGCAGATGGATTTCGGTCTACTTACCTTGGCGTACCGCCCATGCTTTGAACCTCTACCTTTCTTGCAACATAGTTAGCATTGGTTTGCGCACATAATTCTGTCAATTGCCCAGCTGTAATTCGTTTACCTCACATAGCCGTTTTATCGTCTTTTGGGAGAGAGACATCACCAGTAAACATCATGGGACCCCGGTACATATTACCATCACTGATCACATCCGCTATTTACTTTCTGTTTTTACTTACTATTTGCAGCAATACCTATCACTATTATCACTTGCGTTTGATCCTTTGTAAACGACAAGGCCGGAGGGATTGACAACCTCTCTGTACTCGTTGGCAGCAAAGTTATTTGTATCTGTGTGCAGGTCCACGTTGATTGCTAATATCTGGTGCCGTTAGCAGTTGACACCTTCTTGTTGAAACTGGGAGTCTCAGGGGAAATCGATCCTTGGTATCTTTGCCAAGGGAAAACTTCCGCTACACTGCATCTCAAACCTTCCACTTGGGGTAATCAATGAGGGGCGAGAAGCCATCAAGCAAAGTTTTCTGGCGCCGTTGCCGGGGACTCCACTCTTCAAGATAGGGGAGTTGCACGCTATCTTTTACCTTTGCTTTTTAGTCTTGTTAGTTTACCTTTCAGTTTTGCTTTAGTATCTTTTATCGAAAATCACAAAAATAGTTATCTTGCTTGCTTGCTGCTATGGGTTCCACCGAGAACACCAAGTTGTGTGACTTCACTAGTCATAACAACGATGACTTTATCTGCACGCCTATCACTACACCTACCACTTTAGCACCTTCTTATGAAATTAAACCTTCTTTACTGAACCTAGTCATGAAAGATCAATTCTCCGGTGCTGGAGATGATGCTGCTTTACACTTAAACAATTTTGTTGAACTTTGTGATATGCAAAAGTACCAAGAAATAGATGGTAATATTGTTAAGCTTAAGCTTTTTCCTTTCTCCTTGAGAGGAGGAGCTAAAATTTGGTTTCAATCTTTGCCTAGAAATAGCATAGATTCTTGGGACAAGTGCAAAGATGCTTTTATTGGAAAATACTATCCACCTGCTAAAATTATCCAACTAAGAAGTAACATAATGAATTTTAAACAATTGGATAATGAACACGTTGCCCAAGCTTGGGAACGTATGAAATCTCTTGTCAAGAACTGCCCTACTCATGGTTTGACTACTTGGATGGTTATCCAAACTTTGTATGCAGGCTTGAACCTTACCTCGCGGAACTTGTTAGATTCGGCCGCGGGAGGAACCTTTATGTCAACTACACTTGGTGCTGCCACGAAGCTTCTCGATGAGATGATGACCAACTATTCCCAATGGCACACCGAACGCGCTCCAACAGGTAGGAAGGTAAACTCTGTCGAGGAGATTTCCTCCCTAAATGAAAAAGCTGACTTGATTATGTCTCTACTTTCCAAGCAATCTTCTATTGATCCTCGTGATGATCCTTTAACTTCTTTGATTGCTCATGCTTATAGGAGTAATTTTGGTGGCAATCCTAGACCGTTCCCCTCTAATTCCTATGGGAACAACAATGCTTATCCTATCACCAAGAACTCCACCCAAAAAGATAGAGACTTGCCTGGTTATGAGAAACTTCTAGAAATAGAGAAGGCCACTAAGAACTACATGCACACCCAATATGAACAAAACAAAACCTTCTCGAGGCAATTAAATGAGCATACTGCTATCTTGCGAGACATCGGTAGACAACTAGAGAGCCTAAATATTGAAATTTCTAACCTCCAGACTAGGCTCACCATCACTGAGACCCAAGTTTCCAATATGTCCCACACACAAGCCACTTTGATAAACCAAATGGCAGCTAAACCCGAAGTGGTTGCACCCCTAAGGGAGGAAGAAGATAGAATTAAGAGCCTTCCTACCCACCACACTGTTGCTACTATCCAAGTTGTTGAGGATATCCAAACTCTTGGCACCCAATGCACTCCTGGTCCCATTGGACCTATTAATGGTGATGCTATGACCATAGAAACTACTAAACAAGAGAACCTAAAGGACACCACTACCACTTTACTTGATAGTAGTGACCTTGATTTTGATAATTGCACTCTTACCGAACTTATTGATTTCCTTCACAAGATGTCTAGAGAACCCTGCACTAGCACGCTTAACCTTGCCTTCACAGAGCATATCACTAATGCTCTCATCAAAGCTAGGGAGGAGAAACTTAGAGTAGAAGCCTCCATACCTAGAAAGCTAGAAGATGGTTGGGATCCTATGATTAAAATTAAGTTGATCTTGCTATGCATTATGTGATGTTGGAGCTAGTACCTCTGTTATGCCCAAAAGAATATATGATATGCTTAAATTGAAACCTTTTGATTCTTGTTCTTTTGGTGTTCGTCTCGTTGATTCTTCCATAAAGAAACCTTTGGGGAGGATCGACGATGTTCTTATCGTTGTCAATGACAATTACGTTCCCGTTGATTTTACTATTATGGACATTGAATTTGAACCTTCGTGTCCAATTATTTTGGGACGTCCTTTCCTTCGCACCGTTGGTGCTATCATTGACATGAAAGAGGGGAATATAAGATTACAATTTCCTCTCAAGAAAGGGATGGAACATTTCCCTCGAAAGAAGATTAAGTTACCTTTTGAGTCCGTTATACGGGCTACCTATTCTTTTACTCTTGATAAAACTTGATCTCTATGCATTATGCCTAGCTTAAAGGCATAAAAGAAAGCGCTTTTGGGAGGCAGCCCAATGAATAAAATTTTATTTTGCTTTTGTTATGTCTTGATGTTGTTACTACAGTAGCATCATCATTGTATCTTTACTTTTCAATTTAGTGCCAAGTGTAGCCTCTGATTGCAAGAAAGTTCAAAAGTTGTGACGTGCTGTCCAGGAAACAGATTCTGTCCTTGGACAGAAAAATTCGTATAAAATCACCAGATCATCTTTTTGGTCTGAATTTTTTCGACAGCGTGGTCTATACAATTGTCTTTTGTGCGTCTGTTGTTAGTTTTTTTATTAGAGTTGCAGAAGTGCCCGAAAAAATCATTTACTACCTGCTGTTCTGTTTTTCACAGATTCTGTCCTGTTTTGCCTTTCCTTCATTTTGCAAACCTTGAGCTTGCTTTTTCTTTGCAAAAACCTTTTGGCAATCTTGAGAAACAGTAGACCTTCAAGAATATATTTATTTCCAGCAAGGAACAATTATTTTATTATGGGTACTAACCTCGCTAATCAGATTATGATGAGTTATGTATGAAGGGAGTTTTCAAGTGTGCGAGGGAAGATGATAAAAAGATTCAGGAGTGT
The DNA here is from genome assembly GCA_902687465.1 of Secale cereale. Lineage (NCBI taxonomy): Eukaryota > Viridiplantae > Streptophyta > Magnoliopsida > Poales > Poaceae > Secale > Secale cereale. Next base: position 821,000,967 of record LR738714.1, on the reverse strand, counting down.
CAAACGCTCAATCTTGGGGATACCCCCATGCACCCCCAAGAAATATTCAAGAAGACTCAAGCGTCTAAGCTTGGGGATGCCCCCGTGCATCCCCTTCTCCATCAACATTATCAGTTCGTCTTTCGTTCCACTATATTTTTATCACTTCATGTGTTATGTGCTATGCTTGGAGCATCTTGCTTTTAGTTTCCTTTTTAGTTTTCTTTAGATTTTCATAACGAGTTGGAACTCAGCTTCCTTTGTGTGGGAGAGAAACACGCTCCACTTCTACTTAGAACACAACATAGAATTTTCATGTCTATCTTTGCTGTGTATGTTCTTGGTCTTTCAATAGCAACTATCATGTTCAGCTCTTAGTATTCATGCTTATCTTTTTAAAGAGCTTTTGTTTAGTTGGTTGCTTGAACTCTCTTTATTTATCATGCTTATCTTATTAAGAGAGTTTGCTTCTGTTGCATTGGTTGATATGTCTGTGATAAAAATGCTACGTGCATAATGGTGCTTAGTAGTTCATGTTTTCTTATGGTTAGTCTTGAATAGCTGGGGGGGTTCCCAATGTGTTATTGGAGTACTAACATGATTTGTTTGCCTATGATGTGGTATGGTTTAGTAATATCTTCCTTCAAGAATTTATTTTGATTGACTTGGCGTATGCTCACGCATATTTAAGACTGTAAAGAAAGTCTGTCAAGCCTTGATGATCTTTTGTTTCTGAGTAGCGATATAACTTCCATGCCTAATTCAATGTTGCTTTGTCGCTCTGCATGATTATGACCGTCATTGCTCTTTTAGTTGGTCGCTCCCAGTCTTTTGCTAACCTCCACCTGTACTAAGCGGACCAACTGCTTGTGCATCCAAAATCCTTTAAACCAGTTATGCCATATGAGTCCACCATACCTTCCTATACATGGTATTTACCTGCCATTCCTAACGGAGACTTTCATGTACCATCTCGAAATTATTAAAAAAAAGCATTCCTATTTTGTGCCTCTGTTTTAGTTCATGAGGAAGTAGTAGTTAATTCATGATCTTTTTAAGTTGGACAAGCTTCACCCCGGGATTGCATGTCTAATGTGCAAACCCATAATACGAGAAGGAACCGGCAAAGAGTGCGCCCGCCTCAAAAATAATATAACAAACAAACCCTCCTTCACGCTTTGTTCGTGAGAAATCAGAAAACTTTGGCAGTGATAAACAAAGGAGATTAAGAGGATGTGATCGTCCTCATTCGGGAGCCATTCCTCGAAACTTGTCCATCTCAAGAAGTGATTGAGTTGTCTGCTAGCATTCGTTGACGGAACATGCATAATCTAAAAAAATAATTATTACCTCTGTTTTTAAAACCAAGAGCTCTGGTACATGTTTTGTCTTTGTTTCCGACTACGAGTTTTCAACCTTGCCAACAAAAGCCACGGTTCGAGAGTCTCCACCTTCTTTTAAAGCACCAACTATTAAGAGCATGATTGTCATTCTGAGTGTAATGTGCATTGTCCCAAAGTAGCATTGTCTTTTGCATGATTGTGATATCGTTTATTCTGAAATCATTGTATCTAGTCATCACTTAAACCTTGGAGGTGCCCATGCATTTATGTTTTGCTTCACTAAAGGGGGCAAGCGAGATATCACTTTATCATATTTGCACACATGGACATTACAAATCTATTTGATGTTTCAGTATCATATTGTAAAACTTTCAGTTCTTTGTGATTTTCTCATGAGGCAACTTAATTACTACAGATTCATTGTCTCAGTAAGCTTTTGTCATATGACTATGAAAAGTCCTATATGGTTAATAGCATGTCACCATAGAAATTATTCTTGTTATCATTTACCTACTCGAGGACGAGCAGGAATTAAGCTTGGGGATGTTGATACGTCCAAAACGTATCTATAATTTCTGCTTGCTCCATGCCTCTTTTGGGTGATATTGCTATGATATTTATACACTTCCATACACTTTTGATCATATTTGGACTAACCTATTAACTCAGTGCACCCCAGTGCCAGTTTCTGTTTTCTGCTGTTTTTGTATTTCAGGTTTTCCCATCACGTAAACCGCCAGAAAAATCCCGGAAAAATTATATAAAAAATCAGCGTTCCAGAAGCTTCCCGGCAGCCAAAGTAGAGCTGGAGGGGGGCCACCAGGGCTCCAGGCGCCCTGGTGGCACGGCCCCCCTCTTGGCCACGCCGGGGGGCGCCTGGGCCCCCCAGGCCTCCGCTGATGCCCCCCTTTGGCATATATTTAACACGCGTCCCGAAACCCTCGAGACGGGAACCCTTTTTCGCGATCTCATCTCTGTTCCGCCTCCGCCGCGCTTCCAAGATCGGGAGCACCAGGAGAACTCTTCCCGGCACCCTGCCGGAAGGGAGGATCACCACCGGGAGCCTCTCCACCACCATGGACGCCTCCCGGATGAGTTGTGAGTAGTCTCCCTTGGACCATGGGTCCATGACCAGTAGCTATGTGATGTTCTCCTCCCCTTCTTGTGCTTCACTAATTAGACCTCGTGAGCTGCCCTACATGATCGAGGCACATATGTAATCCTTATGCTGTTGCTATGACGAGTTTGCTGGGATCCGATGGATTGTGAGATTATGATCAGTTTGTGTTTGAGTAATATATTTCATTTACCTCTTTTATATTTATGTTCGTAAGTAATTCTTGCATGTTCTCCGTTGCTATTTATTGCTTTGGCCAAGTAGTAGGTAGTGACTCCAAGAGGGAACGTTATGCTTGATTGTGGGTTCATGCCCCTCGATGACTAGCTTGAGTGACAGAAACATGAGTCTAGGGGATGTGTTGTTGCCACAAGGGGGAAAACAACGGTGCTTGTGCCCGCGGGTGCAAGGATTGTTTACTTTACGCAAAGTTCTTTTAATGCAGTTGTCTGTTGCTTTGAGTTTACACTATGGGTGGGACTCGTAACTTAATACCAGCGAGATGTTCTGGATAGATATCTCAAGGTGGATGATTAGTAGTAGATGCAGATGGATTTCGGTCTACTTACCTTGGCGTACCGCCCATGCTTTGAACCTCTACATTTCTTGCAACATAGTTAGCATTGGTTTGCGCACATAATTCTGTCAATTGCCTAGCTGTAATTCATTTACCTCACATAGCTGTTTTATCGTCTTTTGGGAGAGAGACATCACTAGTGAACATCATGGGACCCCGGTCCATATTACCATCACTGATCACATCCGCTATTTACCTTCTGTTTTTACTTACTATTTGCAGCAATACCTATCACTATTATCACTTGCGTTTGATCCTTTGTAAACGACAAGGCCGGAGGGATTGACAACCTCTCTGTACTCGTTGGGAGCAAAGTTATTTGTATCTGTGTGCAGGTCCATGTTGATTGCTAATATCTGGCGCCGTTATCAGTTGACACCTTCTTGTTGAAACTGGGAGTCTCAGGGGAAATCGATCCTTGGTATCTTTGCCAAGGGAAAACTTCCGCTACACTGCATCTCAAACCTTCCACTTGGGGTAACCAACGAGGGGCGAGAAGCCATCATCTGTCTCTCTCACTTTAGTTGAATCGAGTGTGAATACACTCGGTCCTTGTGAAGGTTAAAACAGCACACTTGACGAAAAATCATTGTGGTTTTGATGCGTAGGTAAGAACAGTTCTTGCTAAGCCCGTAGCAGCCACGTAAAACTTGCAACAACAAAGTAGAGGACATCTAACTTATTTTTGTAAGGCATGTTGTGATGTGATATGTTCAAGACGTGATGAGTTATACGTTATTGCATGAGATGATCATATTTTGTAAATTATCGGCAAGCGGCAGGAGCCTTATGGTTGTCTCTTTATTGTATGAATTGCAAAAGCCATGTAATTGCTTTACTTTATCACTATGAGTTAGCGATAGTAGTAGTAGCAATAGTTGGCAAGACAACCACGACGCTACGATGAAGATCATGGTGTCAAGCCGGTGATGATGGAGATCATGATGATGCTTTGGAGATGGAGATCAAAAGCACAAGATGATGATGGCCATATCATGTCACATATTTTGATTGCATGTGATGTTTATCTTATTATGCTTCTTATTTTGCTTAGTACGTCGGTAGCATTATAAGATGATCCCTTACAAAATTTTAAGGTACAAGTGTTCTCCCTAAGTATGCACCGTTGCGAAAGTTCGTAATGCCGAGACACCACGTGATGATCGGGTGTGATACGACGGGTGTAAGACAGTTTTGCACATGCAGAATACTCGGGTTAAACTTGACGAGCCTAGCATGTAAGACAGTTTTGTTGTGATGCCATGTTGTATTTGCATATATCGAGCATATTGTGTGTATGTTATTGAAATGCTTGGTATGTGTGGGATCCAACACCTAGTTGTTTACCCTTGGTAGCATATCTTATGGGGAAATGCCTCCTAGTGCTTCCACTAAGCCTTGGTATCTTGCTACTGCTCCAGAACACTTAGGCTGGCCGTCATGTGTCCTTCTTCGTTCCTGTGTTTGTCCGTTCAGGGAAATGTCCCGTGTTGTTCCTTTAAGTCCTTGTAGCTTGCTACGACTTGGGTTCATACATTGATGACCGATGCGTTCGTTGCTGGGTCATGTATGCCTGTCCCCGTAATTTAGCGCCACTTTTGGTTTACAACTAGTCATGTCAGCCCGGGTTCTCTATCATATGGATGCTACTGACACTATCATATACGTGAGCCAAAATGCGCAAACGGTCCCGGGCCAGGTAAGGTGGCACCCGTGGGAATACTGTGCGTGAGGCCACAAAGTGATATGATGTGTTACATGCTAGATTGGTGTGACTTAGGATCGGGGTCCTGACATTCCCCAAGCCCATTCATACGTCTAGGGGGACTCCTGAGCATCGTGTCTCAGGAGCCTAACTGGCCACGTAGCCCCTCGCTCCCTGGCCTCGTCCTGGTGATCCGGATGAGCCAGCGGCGGCTGAGGTATTTGCGGGGTCGGGCTCTGCCGACGTGGAACGCTAGGGCAAGCGGGAAGGAGGATGTGAAATCCTAGTAATTATTACAAGACATATTGTTCTTCAAATACCTAGGCATGAGTTTAAACGCCTCCATGAGGCACGATGTCTGTTGCAGCAAGTAAGAACGGAGGAAAGCGATACCGGCGGGACTCATCTTCAGCCTAAGATACCGTCGGCTGTTGCCGCGAGAGCGGCGCTGTTGCCAGTAGGAGGCATAGGGTCGACGGCAAGGAACTTCTCCAGCAGGGTCTCGTCAAGTCGGGCAGTTGCCATGGAAGCGTGGGGAAGCGGAGACGCCCACGTCCAATCAAGTCACCACGCGTCGACCAAGGCCGCATGCGTTTGGGGCCACGGTGCTTCGCCCTTGCCCCATTAGCTTCACCTCGAAGCCAAGTCCTTCTACGCCTTGGGCCCGGGGGCTACTGTCGGCATCCTGGGAATGGGGGTACCCAGACTTGCCTGCCTGCGGCCCGTGGCGTGGCTCCATCAGCGGCCTAGTGCGGCCCAACTTCAGCAACTGCAGCTCAAGACCCTCACGAGGGGCCAAGCCTTGCGAGGCGAACGACAGCAAGACCTCCCTGGGGCAGTCTCTCTAGGCTAGCTCCCGAGGACCGGATATATCTATGCAAGGAGCACCTCGCGAGGTTCACGTGATGTGAGCCATGACGACCAAGGCCGGGCGGGTGCCAGCGGGCGCAGTGTGCCAGTTTCCTCTTTGGTGCTAAGAGGGAAAGCGCAGGCGCGGAGTCCCGAGGGATCAGGCAAAGGTTTCCATATCGGTGCAACAAGACCAAAGAGTATCAAGGCTGCAGAACGGAGGTCATCATGGAGCCCGGCGCGGCGTCACCACCAGAGCCTTTGGTAGGTGAAGACTACTTTTGTCAGGATAACTTGTACTAGCTGTTCCCCTTCAAATTTGGCCGTTGTGGAATCCCTTCCCGCCGATATTTGGGAAGAGGACCAAGGCCACTATAAATAGGACTTAGCCACCACCACAGCAGTAGATCGGATCGGGAGCTGATCCAATCAGAGAGATCAGATCCATTCCACACTACTCACACCACAGGCTCATCCCAGCCCAAGAACACCTCTCCTCCGGAGGCTGTTCATCCCTTGTACTAGTTCATCCTCAGCCATAGAAAGGCAATCCACCACATACACTGGGGTAGGGTATTACACCACAAGGTGGCCCGAACCAGTATAATTCTTTGTGTCCCCTGTTCTTTGAGCACGACGAGCCAGGCCACGGAATCGTAGGGTGAGCGCGCTGGGAGGGAGTGTTCTTCGTGAGCACCCCAGAGTTCGAACCTCTCAAGGGTTTGCGGAACCCGAAATCCGACAGTTCTCCCAGTGGGATCGATACTCTTAATTCGAAAAGGCTACAACTATACCATGTGCACTTGCAGGCTATCACGCACCCACCTCACCAACTACATGGTTCGCTAACAGTAATAACCTTCCGTCCAAAATTGGCATACATTGGATGGTCGACTTCACCCAACATCAAGAAGATTATTAACATAAACATGCAAAGAGGATATTAAATCCTAATACATCTATCACACACTAGGGTTCATCCATGTCCCCAGGAACTAAGGGAACTACTCACACATGATGGCAACAAACATCACACCATTGGAGATGGAAATCATGAATGAATCGCACATGTAATACACAAATTCTCCCTCTGGGGTTCTTGATAATATAATAGGGGATTACGTGGAGAAGACGATGATGATAGTGGGGATGATGTTTTAGCCTTGTTGACGAGGGTGGTGGAGGCGAGGCCTCCTCTTCCCGGTTGCTCCGTCCAGATCACTCTTGCGGCTAGGCTTCCTGCTTCTAGACAAGTTTTTGGTGTCTCTGGATGTCTGATTCAAAATTCGTCTTCACAAGGCGTATAGTTGATCTGGCGGCCGCGACGACACTCCATATGACCGCTCATACGGGCGCATGCGGTCGTATGAAACGTCATCTTTTGCTCTGGACTTCATGCCGCGTCTGCCTCTTTGTCCACTTTACTTCTTTCTTGTATGGTAGGTGATTATCAGCTTAATTGCGTGATTCCACTACAATTTTATGATATTTCTTCAAAATAATAATATTTGGTCCAAAAAGCTTTACCTGAGGAAAACAACAAAAAGAAGGCTATTTTTTTTAAAATAATACATTTTTTATTAAAGTTCATAAATATTACACGGGAAAAATAATTTACAGAAATAATACACCGTCGGCCCGCTGCCGGCCGACTGGGCCTAGTCAGCCCACAGTAGGCCGACTGGGCCTAGTCGGCCCACAGCTGGCCGACTGGGATCCAGTCTGTTTGGTGCTGGCCGATTGGCCTGTCAGCCGCGAGCCCTCCTGCAGTCGGCCAACAGCTGGCCGACAGGAGCTTAGTCGGCTTGCAGCTGGCCGATAGGAGCTTATTCGGCTAGCTGCTGGCCGATTACAACTGATTGGCCACCGACTGATGCATGTTCGCACATTGTTCACTCCTTCCCGCCATATTTTCCCCCTTTGCTCTGTCCCGCCATATGTTCCAGCCATATTTTCCCGCTCTCTAGTTGCCTCCCCCTTTGCTCGTTCCCGCCATATTTACCCGCTTTGCTCTTTCCCGCCATATTTTCCCGCTTTGCTCGTTCCCGCCATATTTTCCCGCGTTGCTCGTTCCCGCCATATTTTCCCGCTCTCTAGTTCCCGCCAGTATCTCCCGCTACCGAGTTCCCGCCTTTCTTTGTGTTCTGAGTCTATAAAACACCCTCGGTAGTAACGTTGGTAACCATTCAGTTGTAGTCTCGTAGTCTCGCCAAGATGTCCGGATATCCTTTCGATCGTAGTTTTCACCCTAGTATGTCCAGATGTCATCTGGATTTAGCCGCCGATTTCAGGGTAGACAACAAAATAGTTCCATGGGGAAGCTCATCAGTACTGACACCCTACTGAATGAGTTGGCTCACGCACTAAGTAGGTGCGGGTGGCCTTCCACCTTTGAGGAGATACGGGAAGAACTTCTGAGGTTGCAGGGGAGATGGAAGAAGCAACAATCGAAGGGTGAATCTTACCTAAAGTGTGTAGTAAAACATACTTTTCTATGGACTAACGACAGCAAGGATGAAGACGATATCTTCATGTTGCCGCTTCCTGGTTCTACATCGTCGAAGGGTAAGAGTTCAGCATCGTCAAAGGGCAAAAGTTGTCCATCGTCGAAGAGCAAGAGTTCTGCATCGTCGAATGGCAAGAGTTCTTCATCGTCAAAGGGAAAGAGTTTTTCATTGTCGAAGGGCAAGAGTTCTGCATCGATGGAGGATGACGATGATGACTTCATGTAGTTTTTATCCTTTATGTGGTAAGTTAAGTCGTACGTGCCGTTTAATTTAGATGTAGTTCTATCTAGTTGTTTGTACTTTCTTGTTGTATGAGCATTATGTTCTATCTAAATAGCAAAGACTAAAATATAGTAGTCATATGTCTCATACATAAATACATAGTCATTTGTCTCATACATAGAATAGACATAAGTCTCATACATAAGTAGATGGTCATGTCTCTACTGATAGATAGAAGCGTCACTGACGACGTCTGCCCTGGCGCGGAGGCGGATCTTGAGGCGTCGTCCATCTGTACCAATATAATGATGATACGAGGCAGAATCTCAGACTCACCCTGGTCATACTGTGTATCCTGTGTCGGGCCAGGTGGAGGAGTCGAAAACATGTTTGACCACTGGATGTGCTGCGACATCTGACCTTGTATGGTGTCCTCAGGACGTTGATCACCCCCCCACGTATCATGTGATGCAGACATAGACACATGATATCCGTAGTCTCCTGAACGATGGAACATTAAGTCATGCAGAATAAGGTCGCCTCAATTAATATTGAAAACAATACACATACCTGCTGGCTGTGACGGCTGCTCTGGCTGAAACACAAAGCTCGACGAGGGACCCTGTTGTCGTGGCTGTGGAGAAAGCACGAAGCTCGACATGGGACCAAACTGATCTGGGTGCTACCACGTCGAACTGGAAGGTTGGTCAGGAGGGGGTGCCCTCATAGTCGGCTGATGTGCAAGACGCGGACGTGGCTGATGTCGGTGCTTGGAGTGACGCGGCTGCTGCTGCTGGTGCTGAACAACGTTGCTTGCTTCTCCGGGTGCACGTGATACACTACAGGAAACAACTAATTTGCCGTCTGTAAGAAACAGTCGGCAAAGGACTAAAAACAGATGGCAAAGATTTTGCCGCCAGTTACTGACGGCAAAGTATGAGGGCAAAGCGGAAATCGGCAAAAGAGCGCTTTGCCGTCAGCAATTCATCACACCGACGGCAAATTCTTTGCCGTCAGCTAATCACCTATTTTGCCGTCATCTAGGAAATAATAGACATCAAAGAATATGGTCTTTGCCGTCAGTCAAACTTTGTCTTTGCCGTCAACATCAATTATCACAGACGGCAAACAATCTTTTTTATTTAAAAAAGTATGAATAAATTGTCCAAAGTGCAGAGGTGTTGGGGAACGAACACCACATTATCAACATCGCTGTTCTAAGAATGATTGGATTTCAAAAAACACAAAACTACTCTATTTACATAGTATACATCATCAGATCCAAATCAAAACTATATTTCACAAGCCGAATAGATTACACTGCAGTACAGTACATGAGTTCGATCTGGACGCCGGGCCTCCCTGCAACCATACCATGTGCCTGTGCTCACCGGAGCAGCAACAACCAGCAGCCACACCCCTTCTTCTTCCTTTCTCCACGGACATGAGCACACAGACACTACCTTGGACGCCGGAGGAACTGAAGCCGTTCGCCACCGAGGCGGAGGTCGTCACCGTCATCCGGTCACTGGATCCGCTTGCGAACCCCCGGATCCATTGGACCCCACCAACTTTGTCAGCACCAAGCCCCGCCGCCGACAGAGGGGAGCAACGGAGGTGGAGCGCCAAGCCCCGTCACTCTGTCAGCACCAAGCCCCGCCCCCTGTTGCGGACGCAGGACGGCGTCGCGCGGGGACCGACCGAGGCCGGATGCGGGCAGAGGCCAGCGGAGCGCGAAGACAGGTAGTGGCCGAATGTTGGCGGAGTCCGGCGACACGTGGAGACGGGCGGTGGCCGGAGGCGGGTGGTGGCCGGAGGCGGGCGGAGGCCGGCGGCGTGCGGAGTCCAGCAGAGGCCAGTACAGGAAGAACGGCGGTAGGAGAGAGGAAAAATGGTGCGGACGGTGAGTGGCGGAGCTGTGGCTGGGACGACGAGTGGCAGAGCTGTAGCCGGGGCGGCCAGTGGTGGCGGCGGTGGCCGGGTGGGGCGAGCGGCGGTGGGAGAGGATAAGCCAGAGAGGAGGTTCACGAGAGAGAGGCCTACACGCGAGAGGATAAGGCAGAGAGGAGGGGTTACGAGAGGATAAGGTGGGGGTGGATCGTGGTGAGTGGTGGGGGCCATTTGCGCCTGGGGTGGATCCATCTGTGTGATGTGCGGGTAGGATGATGCCATGTCATTGATCCGTGGGTGTGATCCGCGTGGTGTGTTTCCTTGTTTGTCGTCATCAATTTTTTTTACAGACGGCAAAGACATATTTTGCCGTCTTCTTTTTTTTTACAAACGGCAAAGACATATTTTGCCGTCTTCAAAGTATGTCTTTGCCGTCTGTAAAAAAAAGGTAGACGACAAAGTATGTCTTTGCCGTCAGTCATTCTTTGCCGTCAGCAGTTGACGGCAAAAGTGGTCTTTGCCGTCTACCCCAATGAAATGCTGACGGCAAAGAGCAGTACTGACGGCAAATTTCCTGTTTCCTGTAGTGATAGCCTCGTAGATAGCCCGTATCTTGTTCTGCATTCGTTCCAAGAAGGGCTGTAGCACAGGACAGTGCTGAAGAAGAGGTCCAGATGACAGTGATCGTCCAAAGGTGGTCACATCGTTGTAGAGTTCGTGTGTCAAGCTAGCCTGCAAATTCTCGCCTTAGTTATTAAGTATGCACGTTAAAAATATGTGACAATTATTTAAGAATAATATATCTTACCGCGTACCGCCTAGAGCCCGAAGTATCATACCTCGGGTACAATTAGTGTCCTGGCCAAATTCATTGCATAGAATGCATTGAATTGTCGGACCTCCTACTTCAGATTCATCCATATCATTCCAGATGCGATGACACTGACGCCTACCTCTACTTGTACGCTTATGCTATGGGTTTGGAATGTAACGCCTTTCAGTGGGGTTGACTGTGTTGAAGTTACCCATTGATCGAAAACCCATCAGCTCACCTGTCCAGGTATTCAGGATGGACTCTTTTAGAAAATATGGAGACACAAACGATATTGCGTCCAATCCAAGCAGCCCGCAAGCAGCAAGTACATGTGAGCAAGGTAGGTGAAGCAATTTGGGTTTGTTGCATGTGCACTCACATGTTGACCAGGCTTCATTTCCAATTTTCACCTCATGTGTCCTCATCTCATTTGCACATCCAAATTTGTTGTTGGCTAAGCGGACCTCAAACCTTCTTTCTTGATTACTGATGGTGACTACAGTGTGTGACCTAGCTTTTTGCATCTTGTTGTCCATGTACTTCATGACTCTTTCACAGTAACGTGTATTCAGGTTGTTCAAGATATGTTGCTCTGCTTTTTGACGTCTATCTCTGAAATACTTCACGGTGCCATAGAAAATACCCTCAACGATGGCTGTAAGTGGCAATGCCCGGTTTCCTCTGAGGACAAAGTTGTATGTTTCAGCGAGGTTGGTAGTCATGACACCGTACCTTGCTCCATGTGTGTCATGTAGCAAAGACCACCTCTCCATAGGCTCATGCTCTATCCACTGCTGGAAGGTTTTAATCGACCTCCCGAGCCCTCTCCTAGTACCTGGTGGGTCAAAGCTTGGCAAGTCACGTAGCCCAACAGGCTCCTCCTCCACGGCCGATGTTCCTGTTGCCAACTGTGCAGCTACTACTTCAACATGTGCCCTCATCGCTGCATCTCTTGCAGCTCTCATGTCCCTAACATGTCTCTGCGTGCACACAATAAGTTTGTCACGTATCAAATTATACTTCCATAACTGGTTCTGCTTGCAGAGTTTTTCGAATAGATTCATCAGGTTCTTGTTTCTGAACTGCGAGAAGAAATTAGCCCCTAGATGGCGCATGCACCTACGGCTCAGCAAGTCCTGCCATGGAGTTTGTTCCTCAGGGCCTTGGTTTGTCAGTGTCCTTATCGCACTGAGTATACCTGCATGCCTCTCATGAAGGATGCACACATTGGGCTTCTCCTTAACAACGGACATTTTCAACTGCTTGAAGAACCATGTCCAACTCTCAATGTTCTCACTCTCCACGAAACCAAATGCGAGTGGGACAACTTGATTTTGGCCATCTTGACCTATGGCTGTTAGGATCTGACCCTTGTACTTTCCTATGAGAAATGTACCATCTACACATATCACCGTATTGGGGAACGTAGTATTTTAAAAATTTCCTACGATCACGCAAGATCTATCTACCAGATGCATAGCAACGAGAGGGGAGAGTGTGTCTACGTACCCTCATAGACTGAAAGCGGAAGCGTTAGAACAACGCGGTTGATGTAGTTGTACGTCTTCACGGCCCGACCGATCAAGCACCGAAACTACGGCACCTCCGAGTTCTAGCACACGTTCAGCTCGATGACGTCCCTCGAACTCCGATCTAGCCAAGTGTCGAGGGAGAGTTCCGTCAGCACGACGGCGTGGTGACGATCTTGATGTTCTACCATCGTAGGGCTTCGCCTAAGCACCGCTACAATATTATCGAGGAGAACTATGGTGGAGGGGGGCACCGCACACGGCTAAGAGATCAAGAGATCAACTGTTCTGTCTAGAGGTGCCCTCTTGCCCCCGTATATAATGGAGGGAGGGAGAGGCCGGCTGTCAGGGATATGACTAGCAGGTATAAACCGGCTAGTATAAACCAGCTTTATTAATATTATACTTGTTTGTAATATTTAGTAAAGGCTACAGCCCATAAGATCTTAGGGCCCATGTATAGAATTAAGGTTTGTAAACCGCCCCGTGATGTAACTTGAGAGATAAGGAAGAAAAGACAGAGACCAAGGCGGACACAAATATGAGCCGGCCTCGGGACTCTGTAAACCGGACCAGGCGTACCTTCTATATAAAGGGGCGACCCGGCGACTGTTCAGGAGAAGCAACAATCAACCCGTCGAGACACAGGCAAGCAAATCCGCTCCCTGTAATCCGACGCCTAAGCAATACCAAACCAACTAGACGTAGGCTTTTACCTTCATCGAAGGGGCCGAACTAGTATAAACCTTCTGCGTCCTTTGTGTGCTATGAACCCCTTCAAGCTAACCCGTGCGATGGTTCCATCATCAAGTCCGCTAAACCGGACATCTGCCGTGCTAATTCCACGACAGTTGGCGCCCACCGTGGGGCTAGCGCACGATGGTTTCGAGTTCTTGAAGGGCAGCTTCGAAGGGCTCAAGGGTTACGCGGTCGGCCGGATGACCAGGAGTCGCCATGGCCGGATCTACATCGACGACGCAGGTTGGGGACCGGAAGCCGATTCGATCGAATACGGGTACCGGGTTCCCTTCGGCAGCATCCAAGTCTTCATTGGCAAAATCGGCGAACCGGGACCTGAGCCGGACGTCTTCCGCAACATCGTCGAGCCGGCTCAGCGTACGAGATCGGCCCGGATTCAGCCTGCCGTGAAGCATGTGTTTGTTGGAGCAATCCACAGAGGTCGAGCCGAGGGCGGATCGGAGTCTGATGGGGCAACAGTTGTCTACTCAGACGACGAATCTTCATCCGGAGAAACTGAATCTCTGTATCAGTTGCAGGACGGCCGGTCTGAGGGCGAGTCCGATGGAAACAGTATTCCGGGACCCTTTGGCCCGCCAAACCGGGTGGCGGTCTTCATGGTCGGTTCACAGCCCCCGAGGAACGGGACGACAGCGGAAGGTGGTGCAGGGGGAAGCGGCCCAACCCCCTCGCCTGTTGAAGTTCTATCCACCTTGATCAAGGAGTTCATAGCTAAAGCGGTGGAAACCGTAGCTCCAGCAGACAGGGCGCATCATGATGCAGAGCTCCTTCAGTTGAAACTCCGGATTGATCAGTTAAAAGAAGACCTGAAGGCAGAGAGAGAGAGAGAGAGATGATAGCGGTAAGACAAGCGGAGCTGGATGATCGAGCCTTTCACCTAAGGATGGAGCAAGCTTCTATGGAAGGAGTAAGGGGACGAAAGTACCAGTCTCGTTTACCGCCGGTTTATGAAGCGACGAATCTGTTCAGGGCACCTAGGGCTGGGAGTAGTAATAATCCGGCTTTAAACCGGAGGGCACCCCCAGCTAGGGAGGAGCCGGTTCAGCAACATACCGCAGAGCGGGATCATCGGATCACATCGGCACCTTACGTTCCCACCCCTCCAGGTCATTATTCAAACCCTTTGGATAATATCGCCGCAGCTGCTGCACGTTTGGCCGCTTTACCCGTGGAGGAGACGTCTCCAGTGGCATTGGAAGCGTGCAGGGTCAAGGAATTACTTAATATGGTGTTAATACAGCAGCAAGCATATTCTCATAGTAGGGAAAGGTTACATTCAACACCGCGTCCCAGCCGAAGTTATACTAGGCATTGGGAGGAGCCAGAAGTATCTAGCAGTGAACGCAGGAGGCATCAGCGCAGGCAGGATAATCCGGCAGGGGCGGCGATACCAGCTCCAGACATAAACCGGGTTAGATCAGGTGCCAGGGAGGAGATTCGTCAAACGACGCCGGTTCACACAAGCACTGTAGAAACAGGAGTTACGACGAGTTCCTTCGGGGTGCAGTGTCTTGTCCCCGCTTTACGGAGTGTCAAGCTGCCTAAAGATTTCAAGGGGCCCCGCAAGGTACCTAATTACACAGCTGATTTGGCTCCAGAAGCTTGGGTTGAAAGTTATGAGATGGCCATGGAGATGCTGGACGTGGATGAATCGGCTTGTGCAAAATATTTTACTATGATGCTCGAAGGCACGGCCCGGACTTGGCTGAAAGCTCTACCCCCGAACTCTATTGGGTCATGGGGGGAACTGCGCAGTCAGTTTATCAAAAACTTCAAGGATACATGCAAGCAGCCGATGTCAGTGATAGATCTAGCAGCTTGTGTGCAAGGAGAGCAGGAGTCTACAGCAACTTGGGTACGGAGAGTAGCAGAGATTTTACACTCCTCGAATGGTATTAATCCTAGTACGGCAATAGTGACGTTGGAGAACAATTGCCGGTTTGACTCTTTAAAGTTAAAATTCGGACGGCTTAAAAGGGACTGCAATGATATGGGAACTTTAATGAGTGCCCTGGTGAAGTACGGAGACTCTGATAACACAAAGTATCCAGAAGTAGAAGGAGACAAGGCCGGGAAGGTTGGCAAGTCTGGTAAACCGGCGCTAATCAATCCGGCTACTTCAAGTTTTTTGGGCAAACGGAAAGCAGAGGGTGGTTCAGACTTCGTGGCTAACACTCAAGTTCAAGGGGGTTTTAAGCGTAGCCCGGGAGATCCATCTTCACAAACCGGCGGAGGAGCGTTTGGCTGGGATCAGGAGTTAGATCAGCCTTGTCCAAAGCATAGCGGAAAAGGGAAGGTGGCAAAGCATACCATGAGAGAATGCATACCCCTTATGAAGGCAATAGCGGGCCGTTTCAATCCTCATAATCGACCCCCAAATAGCGGCTCAGGGCCTGGATTTTATGGTCCGGGTCATCAGGGGAACAGCTCCGGATCAGGATATAGGGGCAGTAACGGTGGTTATCAACACCGGGCAGGCGGCCAAAATAATCAAGGAAACTATAGTGGTCAGGGAAATCAATCACATCATCAAGGTGGTTACAATAATCAGAATAATCAGCAGCAGGGCCAAGGGAATTATAATAATTAGGGAAATCAGCAGCAACAGCGTCAGCAACAGCAGCCGCAATCTGGATATCAGAGTAATCCGAAGGAGTTAAGCAGTGGGCAATATCATGTCTTCACCACAAGTTTGTGTAAGAGAGACCAGAAGGTTTTGAAGCGGGCTGTTAATGCAGTGGAACCGGCGACACCGCAATTTCTTCGATGGTCGGAGCAGCCCATTGTATGGAGCAGAGAAGACCACCCAATGCGGGTGGATAATCCGGGCCATTTAGCCTTGGTGGTAGCACCTCAAGTGGGAGGTTATAAATTTACTAAAGTTCTCATGGATGGTGGTAGCAGTATCAATATCTTATATTATGAGACTTTCCGTCGTATGGGTTTGACAGATAAAAAGCTAAGGCAATCAAACACAGTGTTTCACGGAGTGGTTCCAGGTAAGTCAGCTTATCCGGTTGGAAAGATTGACTTGGAAGTTACCTTTGGGAACGAATATGATTCCAGGTCAGAGATGATCACTTTCGAAGTCGTCAAGATCAAAAGTCCATATCATGCTCTGTTTGGAAGGACGATTTATGCTAAGTTCATGGCTAGGCCATGTTATGTTTATTTGCAGATTAAAATGCCGGGTCATAAAGGCACGATTACGTTTCATGGAAGTCGCAAGATAGCAGTGGAATGTGAGGAAGGTGATGCAGCTTATGCAGAAGCAGTATGTGCCACAGAAGAGTTGAAATTTTATAAAGATAATGTTGATCCGGCAGATATGACTCCGCTTAAGAAGCCAACTACCGAGCATGATCCGGCGTTGAAGTTTAAATCAGCTGAAGAGACCAAACAAGTTGATTTTGTGCCTGGAGATTCGTCTAAGCAATTCACTATTAGCGCTAACCTTGATCCTAAATAGGAAAGTGCGCTCATCGAGTTCATCCGTGAGAACCGGGATATCTTTGCATGGAAACCTTCTGACATGCCGGGTATACCGAGTGAACTTGCTGAGCACAAGTTAAACATTGATCCGAAGTTTAAACCGGTTAAGCAGTATCTGCGCCGCTTCAACGAGGAGAGGCGCAAGGCTATAGGGGAAGAAGTGGCCAGACTTTTGGCCGCAGGGTTCATAGTAGAAGTTTTTCATCCAGAGTGGTTGGCTAATCCGGTGCTGGTGTTAAAGAAGAATGGGAAGTGGAGGATGTGTGTGGACTACACGGACCTCAATAAAGCTTGCCCAACTGATCCTTTTGCTCTGCCTCGCATTAATCAGATCATCGATGCCACGGCAGGGTGTGAGCGGCTAAGTTTTTTGGATGCATATTCAGGGTATCACCAGATCAAGATGGCGGTGGAAGACCAAGAGAAGACATCTTTCATAACTCCTTTTGGTGCTTTTTGCTATGTGTCTATGCCTTTTGGGCTTAAGTGTGCACAGGCAACTTATCAGCGTTGCGTTCAGAATTGCCTGAAGGGGCAGATAGGGAGGAATGTTCATGCTTACGTGTATGACATTGTGGTAAAATCGAAGAAAGAAGGAACGATGATAGAGGATCTTAAGGAAACCTTTGATAATCTTCGGGCTTATAGGATGATGCTTAATCCGGAAAAATGTGCCTTTGGTGTTCCGGCAGGTAAACTACTGGGATTCTTGGTCTCAAACAGAGGAATAGAAGCTAATCCAGAGAAGATCAAGGCCATCACGTCTTTGACTAAACCGGTTTGCATTAATGATGTTCAGCGCATAGCTGGCCGGATCACAGCGTTAAGCCGATTCATCAGTCGCTTAGGAGAGAAGGCGATCCCACTTTACCAGATGTTGAGGAAAACAGACCGGTTTATCTGGAGTGATGAGGCAAACGCGATATTTGAGGATCTGAAACGGCAACTAGCAAAACCATCGGTTTTAGCTGCTCCTATTGACAAGGAGCCTTTGCTGTTATACGTTGCTGCTAATACACGGGCCGTCAGCGTTGCAATTGTGGTAGAGCGCAAGGAAGCAGGGAAGGAGTACCCGGTTCAGCGCCCGGTTTATTATGTGAGTGAAGTACTCATTGAGTCCAAGCAGAGGTACCCTCATTGGCAGAAGTTGGTCTATGGTGTGTTCATGGCAAACCGGAAACTGAAGCACTATTTCCAAGGACATCCAATAACTGTGGTTAGTTCAGCACCGTTGGGGGATATAATCCAGAACAGGGAAGCTACGGGCAGGGTAGCAAAGTGGGCCATCGAGCTCAGCCCGCATGAGTTGAAATATGTACCACGCACTGCTATAAAATCTCAGGCATTGGTAGACTTCATCAATGACTGGACAGAGTTGCAAACTCCGGAGGAGAAGCCGGATCTAACTTACTGGACGATTCACTTTGACGGTTCAAAACAGTTGGAGGGCTCGGGGGCTGGAGTTGTTTTAACTTCCCCCAGAGGTGATAAATTTTGTTATGTCCTCCGCTTATTGTTTCCTTGTACTAATAATGCAGCGGAATATGAAGCATTACTTCATGGTTTGCGGCTAGCAAAAGAAATGAACTTGAGCCGGGTTAAGTGCCTGGGCGATTCGGATCTGGTGGCACAACAAGTTTCTGGCAAGTGGGATTCAAGAGATCCCCTCATGGCGGCTTATAGACGAGAGGTTGAAGCAGTCGCAGGATATTTTAAAGGATATCAGGTGGATCATATAGACCGGCGGAAGAACGAAGCGGCTGACGCTTTAAGCCGGCTAGGGTCGCAACGTAAACCGGTGCCACCAAACACCTTTTTGGATGAGTTGCACAGTCCGTCGGTTCAGATACTGACGGAAGAAGACCTAGCTGTTCCGGACCCAGAGGCACAATTAGTTGCAGCACTCCATATTATTCCAGATTGGACGCTGCCCTATTTGGCATACCTGAGCCGAGGAGAGTTGCCAGCTGACGAAGAGGAAGCACGACAGATAATCCGGCGCTCTAAGTCCATGACAATTGCAAACGGAGAACTTCACCATCGCAGTACTTCTGGAGTATTTCAGCGATGTGTGTCAGCTGAGGAACGTTGTGAGATTCTTCGTGAGATTCATGAAGGGGATTGTGGTCATCATGCCGGTTCAAAATCATTGGTGGCTAAGGCATTCCGACATGGTTTCTATTGGTTAACTACTCATGCAGATGCGGCAGATCTGGTCCGGAAGTGTGACGCTTGTCAGAAATTCTCAAGACGTGCTCTGGTTCCGGCACAGGAACTCCGGATGATACCAATAACTTGGCCGTTCGCGACTTGGGGGCTTGATATGGTTGGGCCTTTCAAGCGATCCCAAGATCAGAAAACTCATCTACTAGTGGCAGTAGACAAGTTTACAAAGTGGGTTGAAGCGGAGCCTATAAGCAAGTGTGATGCGGCAACGGCAGTTAAATTCATCAAAAAAGTAATATTCCGGTTTGGCTTTCCACACAGCATCATCACAGACAATGGCACCAATTTATCTCAGGGTGAGATGGAAGAGTTCTGTCAATGAGAGCATATTCGTTTGGACATATCTTCTGTGGCCCACCCCCAATCCAACGGTCAGGCTGAAAGGGCAAATCAGGAGATTTTGCGAGGAATCATACCCCGGCTCATGACGCCTTTGCAGAGAACCCCAGGATGTTGGGTTGAGGAATTGCCATCTGTTCTTTGGAGTATTAATACTACACCAAACCGGTCTACAGGTTAC
The DNA here is from genome assembly GCA_902687465.1 of Secale cereale. Lineage (NCBI taxonomy): Eukaryota > Viridiplantae > Streptophyta > Magnoliopsida > Poales > Poaceae > Secale > Secale cereale. The sequence goes on along the minus strand of LR738714.1, from coordinate 820,981,438 downwards.
ACACCTTTCTTCATGGTTTATGGTGCTGAAGCAGTTCTTCCGAGCGATATACGTCATGATTCACCAAGGGTAACGGCCTATGTGGAAGCAATCAACGAGGAGTCAAGGCAGGACAGTTTAGACCGGCTGGATGAAGAGCGTGATATAGCTACAGCACGATCTGCGATTTATCAGCAAGATTTGCGCAGATATCATAGCCGCCGGATTAGAACAAGGACGTTCCAGGAGGGTGACTTGGTACTCCGACTCATCCAAGATCAAACAGATATGCACAAGCTATCCCCACCTTGGGAAGGGCCCTTTGTGGTCAGCAAGAATCTACACAACGGCTCATATTACTTGGTGGACCTTCGGGAACACAAGGACTCACGGACATCAGAAGAGGAGACGAAGAGGCCTTGCAACATCGCCCATTTACGGCCATACTATACTTGAGCTACGTGCTCCAATGTATCCTATGTATATATTATGAGTAATGAATAAACTGGCACCCTCGGTAAACCGGGGGCTTAGCCCTTTTCTCATACGCAAAAATCTTGTGAAAGCAACCCGTATACATACAAGTTTATTATCAGATACCATATTTCAATATATTGGCCGGTTTAGAAATTGATTTTTTGCAGAAGGTGCAAAGGAGCAACACAACTTTCTAAAAAGCATGAGGTGATATACGGTTCAGGAGGAACCCTGGAGGCCCTCTGGGAGTGGTATCACCCACTCCCAGTGATCGGATCAGTTTCCTAGTTCTATCGACCCTCTGAAAAGTTGGATAAATCCACGTTCAGTGATTGGTTTACATTGACCCACCGGTTCAGGAGGAACCCTGGAGGCCCTCTGGGAGTGGTATCACCCACTCCCAGTGACCGGATCAGTTTCCTAGTTCTATCGACCCTCTGAAAAGTTGGATAAATCCACGTTCAGTGATTGGTTTACATTGACCCACCGGTTCAGGAGGAACCCTAGAGGCCCTCTGGGAGTGGTATCACCTACTCCCAGTGATCGGATCAGTTTCATAGTTCTATCGGCCCTCTGAAAAGTTGGATAATGCCACGTTCAGTGATTGGCTAGGCCCTCTGGGAGTGTTGGCTAATCCACGTCCCATTGATTGGCTCAGTTTTTATTTGCGGTTCTTTCGGCCCTCTGAAAAGTTGGATAAATCCACGTTCAGTGATTGGCTAGGCCCCCTGGGAGTGTTGGCTAATCCACGTCCCATTGATTGGCTGAACCTTGCTTTGAGCCTGGCAGCTCTTAAAAAGCCTCGACTACATGGTCTTATTTGCCAAATTTGCATCTTTTTGTGCTTGTGTTTTATAGCCATTTTAAACCGAATTGGAACAGCTACAGAAGCTGACAACATATCTATGAAATGGAAAGACTGGATCAGGAATACCAGCATCAGTAAACCGGTGTTCATTATAACCCGGATCATCTATCAGGCAATAAGCCACAAATTTCTGAGCAAAGTTTCAGAACAAGATAAACCGGAGTCTATCATCTCGACCTGGGTCTCTAATTAGATCCATGACGATCTTCATAAAGCGACTTTAAGGTCCTACCGGCTTAAAGAATATTGAGCGTATATAATCTCAGGTATAAACGTTATTTTTAGTATAAAGGTATGCTTATTTGACGTTTTAAGAGAACAATTTAATCCGTCCAGTGGTAAGCCACTAGGACATATTTTTCGATATTTTTTTTTCTGCAGGAGCAGAGGATATGGAAGGCACCACCCCGAGTGGCAGATTTCTTGACTTCTTCAAGACGAGCCGGCAAAACAGATAACTTGTTCAAAGTATCTTGAATCGTTGTAGGGGCCGGTTTACCAAAAGAAGTGGTGCTGATGATCCGCTGAGTGCCGGAGTACAGCTGTTCGACCAAGGTGTAGCATGCTTTCAGTTTCTTCCGTAAGTCATCTCCAAGATGGGAGACACGGCGCCCTGCACACAACTATTATAGTTAAACCGGCACAAACGGAGATTGCAAAGATAAAACAGGAGTTCAAATTATACTTACCAAAGACAGCAGAGGTCATCAAGTCAATTTGCCGTCTTAAACCGGTCAATTCTTCTGTAACCAGATTAAGCGCTCCTTCAGCGTCCTGCACCCGTTTCTCCAGATCTTTCTTTTGAACCTCAAAAGCAGTCCGCTCTTCTTCAAAGTACTTCTTCAGGTCTTCAGCAGTCTTTAAACTCACCTGAAGGTCTTTTTTAGCCTTTGAAGCGGCAGATTCTGTTTCAGTAAGACGGCTACGAAGTTCATTGATTTCAATAGCATTCCGGTTCAACTCAGCCTACAAGCACATTTAAAAAAAACAAGAGGTACAAATCAGACAAGTCTCAAGCACACAAACAAGTTGTCTACTTGACACTTGGGGGCTAATGGCAGTTGAAGCAACCAACAAACAGCAATTCAAAGTTACAAGTCTCAAGCACACAAACAAGTTGTCTGCTTGACACTTGGGGGCTAATGTATGGTTGAAGTATCGTCAGCAACTTTTACAAGTATCAAATACATAAACAAGTTATCTACTTGATACTTGGGGGCTAATGTAAGGATCAATTGTTCAATCTACAAAGTTCCGGTTCACCTTCAGCACACAGCTAAACCGGAACTTGGGGGCTGTTATGAGATAGAAACACATCAAAAGAACAAAGTCGGAAGAAGAGGTTTACCTCATATTTTTCCCTCATCAAGTTAACCAAGCTGGCTTCATAATCCCGGCTGCTGTGGAGCCGGTTTAAATACCCGGAGTAAATTTCTTGGGCGCTCATATCGGAAAGGCTGGATATTTCAGTACTCCATTTCCCCTTTTCTTGAGATAGCTTTTCCGTTTTAGCTGTATGTTTGGCCAAAACGGTGGGCTCAGCCGGAGCAACAAAGGCAGCCCCAGTTACCACAACATCAGGAGAGGTAGGCACGTTTGGGGGAGTGGCAGTATGAGCCGGATTGGGAGACACCGGATTAATCTGAGGAGAGTTAACCCGGGCCGGACTTGGTGGATTATGGGCATCTTCAGCTGTAGGATTCTCAGGAGCAGAGATGTGCTCTGTAGGCACAGGGTCTTCAAGAGGAGCTACGGGCTCGCCCTCTGAAGGAACAGTTGTTGACGGATCAGCAGCCCGATCATCTGCAGTAGGTTCAGCAGGCGGCTTATTTGCCTTGGGCTTCTTGATGGGTTTTGGTTTGCTGGAAAAGTATGCAAAATGAGTTGACATTATAAAGCAAAAGGGATCATAAACCGGAAAAAGTGAGAAAAGTTACCCTGGGACGGTTTTCAGTGGAGGAAGCTATGTGGCGGTCGATTCACCAGAAGAGGACAGTGGAGTTTCCTGATAATCAGGGTCAGACGGTTTAAGAGGTTTTCGGAGAAGCCCGGCCTTGGGATGAAGGGGAGTTGGAGAAAGTATCACCTCAGCACGGCGTTTTCGAACCGGAGTTAAAGAAATCCCGGATGATTCCACCGCCAGGCCGCTGTGGCGAGTGGTCCGGCGAAGAGCTTCGTGCTGCTGCTTCTTCAAAATAAAATTAGGATCCAACTGAGCATAAGGATGAGAAAATTGATATTTCCGGACGGTCCGACGACTTTTTTGTGGAAGAGGTTCTGAGTCAGAGGAAAGAATGGTTACCTCAACTTCGGCCGGATTATCACCTTCAGGCAACTCCTGTGGAAAAGTTACCGTTAGATACAGTCATAAGTATACGAAAGCAAAATCTAAACCGGATTAAAGCATACCTCAGAATCTGGATCATCATCTTCAGTGGGAGAACCGGCGTCAACAGCTGCTTTTCTTTTCTTATTGGCAAAGGTTTTCCGGCGAACCTGTTTGCCGGTTTTCTCCTGAAGTTTTCTCTTCCAGAAAGGGTCATCAGCCTAATCAAAAGAAAGAAAGATAATTGAAAAGATGGTTTAAAAGAAACGGATTACAAATACATGTTAAAGTGAAACTTACTACAGGTGGCTTGTTCTTCTTATAATATGGAGCTAATCCGACCTTGCTGCAGTCTTCCAAAGAAACATTGAAAATTTTCTTGGCTGATTCTACAACTTCAGATTCAGAAAGCTTTTCCTTGGTAAACCTTTGAGGATCATCCGATTTGCCAGAATATTTGCACATTAGCTGTGATCGCCGGCTCAAGGGAAGGATGCTCCAAGACAGCCAACAGCATAGAAAATCAGTTCCAATCAAACCATTGGCTATGAAGGCTCTTAACTTGGAGAGCTGCGATGAAAACCGGGTTCGTTCAACAAAGCCGAGCCGTTGTGGTAAAGGATGATTCTCCGGAATACGAGTTTCACGGTAACCCGGCAGAGGGTTCTCCCCTTCAGGAGAAGTGTCAATGCAGTAAAACCAGGACTTATTCCAGTCTTTTGGATGAGTGTGTAAAGCGGCGTGAGGAAAAACCACGTCTCTCCTCTTCTGAATACTAACGCCACCAAGCTCCTGATGTGGTCCGCTGGTGAACTCGGTGCGCCGGTTTAAATGAAAGAAGTCCCGGAATAGATCAACGGACGGTTCTTCTTGCAGATATACCTCCGAAAACACTTGAAAGTCACAGATGTTTGAGACAGAATTGGGTCCAATATCCTGAGGGTGCAGTTGGAAAGCAGCAAGAACATCCCGAAAAAATTTTGAACCGGGGGGAGAGAAGCCTCGAGATATATGATCAAAAAACACAATGACCTCCCCGGACCTGGGAGTAGGAGGACATTCATTCCCCGGGGCCAGCCACTTCAAAACAGACTGAGGGCCTAACGCTCCAATTTCAGAAATCTTGATGAAATCATCCTCAGTAATGATAGAAGGAACCCAATCGCAAGAGACATACTGTTTGGCCATTGCAACGGAAAGACGAGTACTGGAAAAGATAAAGTGCAGAAAACGGATTATGAAGATACAGCAATATAAACCGGAAAATATCTATGAAAGTTACGTGACGGTTTAACTGAGGACTAATGGCATGGTTGAACCGGCAATTACGACAAGCTACACCATTTCCGGTTAATGGCAGTTGAAGGGGAAATGGCTAAACCGTCGCGTTTAAATTACAGAGTTTCGCAAGAACAGGGCATAACGGTTTAAACCGGAATACGCTTAGCAGATCTACCAAGGAGAAAAACAGTTTCTCAAAAGACAGCTAAGGAGAAATAGATCTGAGCATACTAGGAAAAGAGAAACAAATGTAAGAGTATACGGGAAGAACTACAAGGGCTTTGTACCGAGCGGATAAATCTACAGGTTAGACAGGAACGACGGAGATCTGAAGCATTTACAGCAGGGTAAAAGTACAGTTTAAAAGGCAAGATCTGAAGGTGAAGGTTACTAGAAATCATTGGCTTAAGGTTGAACAAGGTGAAGCTTCAATTAAGGCTCTAATGGTGGAAGCGTGAGAAGAAACCCTAGAAGTTGCAGACCGATAATGAAGAAGAAGGACGTACCTGGAGCGGCAAGGATCGGCGGCGGAGGTTCTCTTGTCAAGCTCAGGGTGATGCAGCGGCCGGCGAGGACTCGGATCCAGTGGTTGACGGTGGCGGTTCGAGCTTGGGCGACAATGGAGTTGGGCGACGGAGGAAGAAGACGGAGCAGGAAGAAGATAACGAATGGGGATAGCAGTATTTATAAAGGAGAGTCAGATCTGAAGCGACAGGTGCGGGATTCGAGGAGGCAAAAATCGGATAAAGATCCTCTGACGCCTCGATTCTCGGGATAACCTTTAAAATAAGCTACAGTACAGCTTGCGGCGTTAAATGCGGAGATGATGTCACGGTCAGATTTAATGATCCCTGAGGATGACGTCAGAGCCGGTTTATAAGGATGTGAAGACAGAAGAAAATTATACAAGAGAAGACTGATATGAACAAGTTCAAATCATTCTGGGGCCTAATGTCAGGGATATGACTAGCAGGTATAAACCGACTAGTATAAACCGGCTTTATTAATATTATACTTGTTTGTAATATTTAGTAAAGGCTACAGCCCATAAGATCTTAGGGCCCATGTATAGAATTAAGGTTTGTAAACCGCCCCGTGATGTAACTTGAGAGATAAGGAAGAAAAGACAGAGACCGAGGCAGACACAAATATGAGCCGGCCTCGGGACTCTGTAAACCGGACCAGGCGTACCCTCTATATAAAGGGGCGACCCAGCGACGGTTCAGGAGAAGCAACAATCAACCCGTCGAGACACAGGCAAGCAAATCCGCTCCCTGTAATCCGACGCCTAAGCAATACCAAACCAACTAGACGTAGGCTTTTACCTTCATCGAAGGGGCCGAACTAGTATAAACCTTCTGCGTCCTTTGTGTGCTATGAACCCCTTCAAGCTAACCCGTGCGATGGTTCCATCATCAAGTCCGCTAAACCGGACATCTGCCGTGCTAATTCCACGACACCGGCCCTAGTGGGGGCGCGCCAAGTGTGGGGAGTCCTACTAGGACTCCCAAGTCCTAGTAGGATTCCCCTTTCCTTTCCGGAGTAGGAGAGAAGGAAAGAGGGGGAGAGGGAGAAGGAAAAGGGGGCTGCACCCCTTGTCCAATTCAGACCAGAAGGGGGGCGCGCGCCTCCTTCCTGTTGGCCTCTCTCTTCTATTCCCGTAACTCCTCGGTACTCCGAAAATACCCGAATCACTCGGAACCTTTCCGATGTCTGAATATAGTCGTCCAATATATTGATTTTTACGTCTCGACCATTTCGAGACTCCTTGTCATGTCCCCGATCTCATCCGGGACCCCGAACTCCTTCGGTACATCAAAACTCATAAACTCATAATAAAACTATCATCGAAACCTTAAGCGTGCGGACCCTACGGGTTCGAGAATTATGTAGACATGACCGAGACATGTCTCCGGTCAATAACCAATAGCGGAACCTGGATGCTCATATTGGCTCCCACATATTCTACGAAGATCTTTATCGGTCAAACCGCATAACAACATACGTTGTTCCCTTTGTCATCGGTATGTTACTTGCCCGAGATTCGATCGTTGGTATCTCAATTGTAGCGACCCGATCCAAATGGATCGGAGTCTCTGTGCTTAAGTGTCATCCCTGGATCGGTATGCTGACACACACAGTACTCGATGAATTATAACAGAGTTCAATCACACACTTTATTACATCGAGGTCCTCAAAAGAGTATTATTACAATAATATGGCCAAAGGCCATCTGGATAAAATAACTGCGGAAGCATCAAAAGTAAAATGAGTCCATCAACTCCACGGCAAACTGAGTGCAGAACAACGACCTATCGCACCTTTACTCCACGTCGGAAAACTCTGCAACATGAGACGTTGCAGCCGTGTAGGTCAGCACATGGAATATGCTGGCAATGTCACACCATAGAAATAATAATAAAGAAAAAGAATATCTCTATATGCAAATTTAGCTGGTGGAGGCTCTAAGTTTAATGTTTGCATAAAGCCAATTTTACCCTACAACAAAGGAATAAATTTTTATTTACTACAAAATTAAAATGCCATTATTGAGAAGGTTCCTCCAACTCAATCCCAAAATTCCCAAGTTATTAGTAACCCAATAATTTCATTAAGAAGAGTGTTGAGATCAACCAATAATTCACTTCTAGATACTCAAGTTGTCCATAACCGGGGACACGGCTAATCATGATTAGTTTGTACACTCTGCAGAGGTTTGCGCACTTTTCCCCACAAGACTCGACCACCTCCATGATCGGAAGATCGAGACATAGTCTTTCTGAAGTATTTCCTCCAAACCCTGGGTAGACCGGTACACCTACTTTCCCCTACATCAGCTAGTCTACCACGGAAAGAGGTCACACAACTTACTCAACTATGCCAGAGCCCATAATGGCTTGTGGCTGCACACGGAAGTTTCTAGGCATGAAGTATATTATGATCCCTTTGAGCCTGGGTGGCGGACCTAGGGTAATCACACGGGTACTCCGGGATTCCCCTTGGGCAAGAACTGGTTTCTCCAGGTGCCCCAAACAATCCACCCAGATGTGTATTAAAGTTGCCACCTTATGTTGTCCCAAAATTATTATCTCTCGCAACTTGCATGTATCACACATACCAATCCCCGTCTACGAGCATGGCTAAGCAATATATTATATAACGAATATTCCCGGGGTGATAAAAGGTCATAGGTTCCTACCACATAAACTACAAAGCATAACCACATGCTCCCAATCCTACTCTTGCAATCTTTGAGGATGAAACTAATGCATAGTAAAAACTGGGTATTGAAAATTATGATCAAAGTGTGAACTTGCCTTGCTGACGTTCGTTGAACTCTAAAGATTCGTAGTAGCAAGCTTCGCACTCCGGATGATCTAGCGTAAGCAAGCAATAACATACATAAGCATACAAGCAAAGAATCAAAAAGAAAACGAATAAAAGACTTCGAAAAACTCCAAAAATACAAAAATAAAGTTTCTGTACAGAATATATTTTTCACAGCAACAAAAATAAATGGTTTTGGTTTTAACAGAAGGTACATGCCACAAGCTTCGATTTGCAAAAAGAATCACCCAAAACGGAGTTACGAAACTCAAGTTATGGCCTCACGAAGTTTGAATTCAGATCTGTTTGAATTCAAATTTTAAAATTTTCAAAAATATATTTCGTTAGGTTCTCTGGATAGAGGATATTTCTACGAAACCGTAGGAAAAAGAATCAACTAAATCGGATCTATAGACTAAAAGATATACTAGAAACAAGTTTTGGTATAGAATCTGAACTCGAAAATATACTGATAAAAGAGAAAACAAAATGAACAGGGTGTTCACCGGACTTGTCGCCGGAGACGAGGAAGAAGGTGGCTCCGGTGTGCTTCGGCGAAGGACGCGTACGAGACGGTGTAGAGGACGATGTGGTGAACCTCTTGATCAAGTTTTGGTTGAAGATAGCTTCATGTACACACGGTGAGAGGTCGCCGGACTTCACGAACTCCGACGAGCAATTGGCGAGGTTTGGGAGGGGGAAAAGCTCCAGAAGGAGAGGGCTTCGGACGAGGGGTGAGAGGGGCTCGCGGGGTGCCTTTTATAGGGCTTGGGGAGGTCTAGAGTTGGGTGGGGCGAGATGTGTTAATGGTGGCTGTTTCTCTGCCTCGTAATGGCCATTACAGGCAACTCCAAGGCGCACTAGGAAGGGGAAGGGGTAGAGGGAGGCGAGGGGGTTCCATTCCGGGGGTTAGTGGGTGCGGGGAAAGGGAGTTGAGGGGAGGGAGAGGTGGAGGTGTTCATGGCTGTACTCCTTTCGTTGCTCTCTGTAGATGAACGACGAGGAGGAAGAAGGAGATGGCGCTGGCATGGGCCTGCTGGGCTTCGTTTTTTTTTTTGTTTTTTCTTTGACAGAGAGAAAAAAAATGTATAGATAGAAAATAAAAATATTTTAATATAGGACATATATATATCAAAATATTCAGAAAAATAAATCCTACATGATGAACTATTTTTCAGAGGCTAAATAAAAACTTTATAAAAAAACATTTTTCTAAAAAAAAATTCAAAAGAAAGTCAAATTTGAATTCAAAATTTTTTGGCATTGTTTTCTTCTGACTTTTTTTGGAGTGCCATGTTCGCTCCTATCAGAAATATTATTTAGATCTGAAGAAAAATGTTCACATAATAATATGGTCTTATATATGACCTTGTGAACATTTATCCTGCCTATAATGCAAATAAAAAAAACATTTTTGTTAAACTAGTAAAATAAATTGCAAATAAAACCCAACAAATATATTTTGGTTCCAAATTCAAATTCCAATATTTTCCCTCTGATTTTGAAGAAGTCATTTTATCTTCTCTCTTTATTTTTGGAATAATGGAAATGATCTTTTTTTTTTATGGAACCAAGTTTGATCAATTTCCAAATTTTGAAATTTCAAAAGTGGGTTTTAGGGAAACTTCCAACTCTCTCTTTTGGTCCTTGAGTTGCTCAAAGTTCCTTGGATCAGAATCAAATAATACAAATGGGGCAAAAATGCATAAATCATGGATGCATATGAATGATCTATTTATAAACATCCAAATTGAAAATTTGGGATGTTACAAACCTACCCCCCTTAAGATGAATCTCGCCCTCGAGATTCGGGTTGGCTAGCAAAAAGGTGTGGGTGATCTTGTCGAAGATCTTCTTCGCGTTCCCAGGTGGCTTCTTCCTCAGTATGATGACTCCACTGAACCTTGCAAAACTTGATGACCTTGCTGCGGGTAACCCTGCTTGCTGTTTCGAGAATCTTGATGGGCTTCTCCTCATAGGTCAGATCACTATCCAACTGTATGGCCTCCAGTGGCACTGTATCTCTCAAAGGAATATCAGCCATCTCTGCATGGCACTTCTTCAACTGAGAAACATGAAACACATTATGAACTCCAGACAAGGCTTCGGGTAACTCCAACTGATATGAAACTTCTCCTCTGCGTTCCAAAATTTTGTATGGCCCCACAAATCGTGGTGCTAGTTTGCCTTTAACTCCAAACCGTTTAACTCCTCGAAGTGGAGACACACGAAGATATGCTCTATCTCCGACTTTATAAGTTACTTCCTTGCGTTTAGTATCGGCATAACTCTTCTGTCTGGATTGGGCTATCTTAAGTCTGTCACGGATCAACTTGACTTTCTCCTCCGAATCTCTGATAAGGTCGGGACCAAATAATTTACGGTCTCCAACTCCATCCCACATTAATGGTGTCCTGCACCTCCTTCCGTACAAAGCTTCGAAAGGGGCCATCTTCAAACTAGCTTGATAGCTGTTGTTATATGAGAATTCTGCATATGGCAAATTATCATCCCAACTAGATCCATAATCTAGCGCACAAGCTCTCAACATGTCCTCCAGAATCTGATTGACTCTCTCGGTCTGCCCATCTGTCTGCGGATGAAAGGCTGTACTGAACTCTAGCCTGGTACCCAAAGTTTCGTGTAACTGATGCCAAAACTTTGAGGTAAATTGTGTTCCTCTATCTGATACGATGGTCCTTGGAACTCCATGCAGACATACGATCCTGGTCATATATATCTTGGCCAACTTAGCACTTGTATATGTGGTTTTCACGGGGATGAAGTGAGCTACCTTGGTCAAGCGATCAACTACTACCCAAATAGAATCATAGCATGATCGGGTCCTGGGTAATCCTGTAATGAAGTCCATGCCAAGCTTGTCCCACTTCCAATCCGGTATCGGCAAAGGCTGAAGTAATCCTGCTGGTTTCTGGTGCTCTGCCTTAACCCTTTGACATACATCACATACTGCTACATACTCGGCAATATCCTTTTTCATACCTCTCCACCAGAAACTTTCCTTCAAGTCCAAATACATCTTGGTGTTTCCTGGGTGTATCGAATAAGGCGAATCATGAGCCTCCTGAAGAATCAACTTCCTGATCTCTGTGTTATTTGGCACATAAATACGCTGCTCAAACCATAAGGTTCCGTGTTCATCTTCACGAAATCCTGCTGCCTTTCCTTGGTTCATCCTTTCCTTTATTTCTGCAATACCTTTGTCTAACTTCTGGGCTTCTCGAATCTTTCCCAACAAGGTGGATTGAATTTCCATTGCGGTAACAAAACCTCGTGGTACTATCTCCAATCGGAGATCTCTGAGATCATCAATTAACTCCTGAGGTAATCCTCCTGCTGTGAGGGTATTGACATAACTCTTGCGGCTCAATGCATCTGCCACAACATTGGCCTTTCCTGGGTGATAGTGCAATTTCATGTCATAATCCTTTATGAGCTCCAACCATCTTCTCTGCCTGAGGTTCAACTCCTTCTGCGTGAAGATGTATTTCAAACTCTTGTGATCCGTGTAAACATCACAATGATTTCCAATAAGAAAATGCCTCCAGGTCTTGAGCGCATGCACTACGGCTGCTAACTCCAAATCATGTGTGGCATAATTCCGCTCATGGGGTCGAAGTTGACGTGAGGCATATGAAACAACTCTTCCTTCTTGCATAAGAACACCTCCAAGTCCCTGACGAGAAGCGTCGCAATATACCTGAAAATCCTAGCGTATATTCGGAAGAATTAGCACTGGGGCTGTGACCAAACGTTTCTTCAACTCCTGAAAACTGGCCTCACATTCCTCGGTCCAATTAAACTTGGTGTCTTTCTTTAATAACTCTGTCATGGGCTTTGCGATCTTGGAAAAATTCTCGATAAATCTTCGGTAATATCCTGCAAGTCCAAGGAAACTGCGAATCTCTCCGACTGAGGTGGGTGCCTTCCATTCGGTGACGGCTTCAACTTTCGAAGGATCCACTGCTATTCCTTCCCCTGATATAACATGTCCGAGAAATCCAACTTCCTTCAACCAGAATTCACACTTGCTGAATTTTGCATATAACTGATGTTCCCTGAGTTTCTCAAGAACCAAGCGCAAATGTTCCTTGTGTTCTTCTTCATTCTTCGAGTAAATCAATATATCATCAATGAATACCACAACAAACTTATCCAAGAACTCCATGAATACCTTATTCATCATATTCATAAAATAGGCAGGGGCATTAGTTAAACCAAAAGACATGACTGTATACTCATAAAGCCCATATCTCGTGGTAAAGGCTGTCTTGGGTATATCCTGTTCTCGAATCTTCAGCTGGTGATATCCAGATCGAAGATCGATCTTTGAGAAAACTTTTGCTCCTTGTAGCTGGTCAAACAAATCATTGATCATCGGCAGAGGGTACTTGTTCTTGATCGTCACCTCATTCAACGCACGGTAATCCACAACCATTCTCAAGGATCCATCCTTCTTCTCAACTAGAAGCACTGGGGCTCCCCAAGGTGATGAACTCGGTCGAATATAACCTTTCTCCAATAATTCCTTAATTTGCTTCTTAATTTCCTCCAGGTCATTTGCGGGCATCCGGTATGGTCTCTTGGATATTGGTCCAGTGCCTGGTAACAATTCAATCAAAAACTCTATGTCCCGATCCGGTGGCATGCCTGGTAGTTCCTCCGGAAAAACATCGGGATAATCCTTCACAACTGGTACTTCTTCCTGAACAACTCCCGAAAGAGAATTCACTTGAGTCCTCCTTGGTGTATGCCTCGACACATACTTGATCCGTTTCCCCTCTGGGGTGGTGAGAAGAATCGACTTACTAGCACAATCAATATTCCCTTCATACTTGGATAGCCAATCCATGCCTAGAATTACGTCCAATCCTTGTGATTCGAGGATGATGAGGTCTGTGGGAAAAACGTGTCTCCCTACGGTCAAAGGCAACTGAAAACATCCCCGACTAGCCATGTTCTCTGCTCCTGGGGAACTCACTAACATTGGTGTTTTAAGGGCTACGGTCGGCAACTTAAACTTATCCACAAACCCCCTTGATATGAATGAATGCGATGCACCAGTGTCAAAAAGAACAAGGGTTGTAAATGAATTAATCAAGAACTTACCAACAACGGCGTCAGGCTGGTCATAAACTTCCTCCACATTGACATGGTTCACCTGACCTCTGGTAAAAGGATTTGGCTTCTTTCCAGAGCTTCCATTGCCATTCCCGTTCTTCGCCTCGGGACATTCGGTGGCGTAGTGTCCGGTCTTCCCGCACTTGAAACAAGTAATGTGGCTCAGATCCTTCTTTGCCGGTGTAGCGGGGTTGGAGTGATGCTGATTGTTGTTTCCTCCGTTTCCATTGCCATTCCTATGGCTATGGTTGTGTCCATTCCCTCCATGATGTGAATGTCCTCCATGGTTATGGTGAGTGTGTCCACCATACTTGCCAGATCCTGATCCATTATTTCCCGAGTACGGGGTATAGCGGGGCTTCTGTTGAACTCCAGAGTTGTACTTTCCCTGTCCGTACTTCCTCTTGCGGTTTTCCACCTGCTGCTGCTTGCCTTCCAGAATGAGAGCCTTGTCAACCAACTCTTGATAATTGTTAAAGGTAGCCACAGTCAACTGAAGTCCCAGATCATCATTTAGTCCCTCAAGAAATTTCTCCTGCTTAGCGGCATCATCAGCCACGTCTCCGGGAGCATACCTGGATAACTTGCTGAATTCTTCCACATAATCACCAACAGAACGATTACCCTGGCGTAAGTTGCGGAACTCACGCTTCTTCAGACTCATAGCTCCGGCTGAAACATGTGCAGTACGAAACGCCTGTTGGAACTGATCCCAAGTCACATTTGCTATGGGGAATGTGGTGGTGTAATTCTCCCACCACGAAGCTGCTGGTCCATCCAGTTGATGTGCGGCAAAGCGCACCTTCTCTGCGTCAGTACATCCTGCGGTGGTCAGCTCCCTTCCGATCTTGCGGAGCCAGTCATCTGCGACAATCGGCTCCGTGCTGCTAGAGAACACGGGTGGGTTCAACCTCAGGAAACGGGTAAGGTTGTCGACCGGGGGTGGCGGTGGTGGGTTGTTGTTGTTCTGTTTCTGATTCTGGATGAGTAGCTGCATGAGGGCATTCTGGTTCTGGATCAACTGGGTAAGTTCCGGCGGAAATTCCGGGTCACGTCTCGGAGGCATCTGTTAGGTTTAGAGTGGATGAGAAATTAGAATAGAATAAGGGCCTAATGAGAGAAATCACTACCCATATGCTTATGATAGCAATAAAACTTCAAATTAAGCAATCCACACAATTGACACCACACAAGCAAAACCTACAGGTAAGGTCATATCCACAAGAGATATGATCTCTTCATACTACCGCAATCGTTCGTTGGACTCCGTTTGGTACTGGTGGTCTGAACTAAATCTTCTCAAATCAAAGTCAACTCTAGCTTCTTCTTCTTCGTCAATGATGTCTTCATGGGTCTTGGTCTCATCAGCTGAGCAACTTTGTCATGGGGTTCAACAACTATTGAATTGAAGTAGAGAAGAGATAGAAATGAATAGAGAAGAGTACAGACCAACAGATATATAAGGAAGTGGTAAATAGAGTTTTCTTCCTATGGTTTTCCATTTCCTAGTGGTCGCGTCCTACAGTCAGCATGTGCTCTGATACCATCTTGTAGCGACCCGATCCAAATGGATCGGAGTCTCTGTGCTTAAGTGTCATCCCTGGATCGGTATGCTGACACACACAGTACTCGATGAATTATAACAGAGTTCAATCACACACTTTATTACATCGAGGTCCTCAAAAGAGTATTATTACAATAATATGGCCAAAGGCCATCTGGATAAAATAACTGCGGAAGCATCAAAAGTAAAATGAGTCCATCAACTCCACGGCAAACTGAGTGCAGAACAACGACCTATCGCACCTTTACTCCACGTCGGAAAACTCTGCAACATGAGACGTTGCAGCCGTGTAGGTCAGCACATGGAATATGCTGGCAATGTCACACCATAGAAATAATAATAAAGAAAAAGAATATCTCTATATGCAAATTTAGCTGGTGGAGGCTCTAAGTTTAATGTTTGCATAAAGCCAATTTTACCCTACAACAAAGGAATAAATTTTTATTTACTACAAAATTAAAATGCCATTATTGAGAAGGTTCCTCCAACTCAATCCCAAAATTCCCAAGTTATTAGTAACCCAATAATTTCATTAAGAAGAGTGTTGAGATCAACCAATAATTCACTTCTAGATACTCAAGTTGTCCATAACCGGGGACACGGCTAATCATGATTAGTTTGTACACTCTGCAGAGGTTTGCGCACTTTTCCCCACAAGACTCGACCACCTCCATGATCGGAAGATCGAGACATAGTCTTTCTGAAGTATTTCCTCCAAACCCTGGGTAGACCGGTACACCTACTTTCCCCTACATCAGCTAGTCTACCACGGAAAGAGGTCACACAACTTACTCAACTATGCCAGAGCCCATAATGGCTTGTGGCTGCACACGGAAGTTTCTAGGCATGAAGTAT
>LR738714.1:820930751-820964425 GCA_902687465.1 Secale cereale | reverse complement strand
AAAAAAAAATGTATAGATAGAAAATAAAAATATTTTAATATAGGACATATATATATCAAAATATTCAGAAAAATAAATCCTACATGATGAACTATTTTTCAGAGGCTAAATAAAAACTTTATAAAAAAACATTTTTCTAAAAAAAAATTCAAAAGAAAGTCAAATTTGAATTCAAAATTTTTTGGCATTGTTTTCTTCTGACTTTTTTTGGAGTGCCATGTTCGCTCCTATCAGAAATATTATTTAGATCTGAAGAAAAATGTTCACATAATAATATGGTCTTATATATGACCTTGTGAACATTTATCCTGCCTATAATGCAAATAAAAAAACATTTTTGTTAAACTAGTAAAATAAATTGCAAATAAAACCCAACAAATATATTTTGGTTCCAAATTCAAATTCCAATATTTTCCCTCTGATTTTGAAGAAGTCATTTTATCTTCTCTCTTTATTTTTGGAATAATGGAAATGATCTTTTTTTTTTATGGAACCAAGTTTGATCAATTTCCAAATTTTGAAATTTCAAAAGTGGGTTTTAGGGAAACTTCCAACTCTCTCTTTTGGTCCTTGAGTTGCTCAAAGTTCCTTGGATCAGAATCAAATAATACAAATGGGGTAAAAATGCATAAATCATGGATGCATATGAATGATCTATTTATAAACATCCAAATTGAAAATTTGGGATGTTACATCAATACCTAGTTCAATCTCGTTACCGGCAAGTCTCTTTACTCGTTTCGTAATACATCATCTCATGACTAACTCATTAGTCATTTGCTTGCATGGCTTATTATGATGTGCATTACCGAGAGGGCCCAGAGATACCTCTCCGACACTCGGAGTGACAAATCCTATTCTTGATCTATGCAAACACCACGAACACTTTCGGAGACACCTGTAGAGCATCTTTATGATCACCCAGTTACGTTGTGACGTTTGATAGCACACAAGGTGTTCCTCCGGTATTCGGGAGTTACATAATCTCATAGTCATAGGAACATGTATAAGTCATGAAAAAAGCAATAGCAGTAAAACTTAAACGATCATAGTGCTAAGCTAACGGATGGGTCTTGTCCATCACATCATTCTCCTAATGATGTGATCCCGTTGATCAAATGACAACTCATGTCTATGGTTAGGAAACATAACCATCTTTGATCAATGAGCTAGTCTAGTAGAGGCATACTAGGGACACTCTGTTTTGTCTATGTATTCACACATGTACTAAGTTTCTGGTTAATACAATTCTACCATGAATAATAAACATTTATCATGATATAAGGAAATGTAAATAACAACTTTTTTTTACTATATACTGCAAGGCAACAGCCTCACAGTGCTTTATTAATTTAAAGACCCAGAGAGGGTGAAAGTTACAAGGTTCCTAGGTATGTACAAGGGAGGAGATTACTTACAGCTAATCTACTGGAGGGAGGCTATCCAAGAGAGGAGCTTATCTCTATACTTACATTTAATTCTATGAGCAAGTAGAGAAATATCGTAAACAAAATTTCTCTTCCAGGATCTGAAGCTGGGTTGCTCATTTCTGAAAACTTTGCCATTCCTCTGAGTCCAGATATTCCAAGTGGCAGTGAAGACTACCTCGGTGAAGAAAGGTTGGCCGAAATCCTGACGCGCTGCCAAAGCCATGGAGTATGTGGATGGGTGACCTTTTGATGTCCAAGAGATCCGAAGATAGTTCCAAACTCGCTGACTAAAGTTGCAGACAAAGAAGAGATGTCCCCGATCCTCAAGTTGAGGGAGAAGGCATAAAGCACAGTTGGCGTCATCGATATGCCAATGTCTTCGTTGCATCATATCTCTTGTGTTGAGGCGATCCATCAACAATAACCAGCCAAAGACTTTAATCTTTAGCGTGCAGGAACATTTCCAGATCTATTTGAAGATGGGGTTGACCACTATATGAGAGAACATGAAGTCATAGTACACTTTGGATTGGAAGGTGCCTGATTTAGTGGGCCATTGCCAGGTATCATGGGTTGATGGATCAAGCTGCAGGGTAGCCAACATAGACTGTAGGTGCTGAAGCTCCTGATAGGCTTCGATGGACAAAGGTAAATGAAAGTTCTGGGCCTCAGTCGGTGCATGAAAGAAGTCCTTGACAGTGATGAGGTCATTAAGCACAAAGGAGTAGAGATGTGGTAATCTGGTCCGGAGTGAAATGACCCTATTATCAATATGCCACTTATCAATCCAAAACAACACAGTGTCTCCTGAGTGAACATGCGGGACGGCGAGAGAGCAGAACTGATCATAGAGCTGGAGGATATCCCTCCACTAGAAAGAGCCACAACTGCGAGTTGCCTGAGGTGGTGAAGAAACATAATAAGAGTCCTAGATCAATTGAACCCAAGGTATATCAAGTTTGTTGAAAAACTTGTATAGATGCTTCATGAGTAAAGCCTCGTTTTGAATTCCCAAATGTGTAACTCCAAGTCCACCATACTTCTTGGGTCGGCATATAAGGTCCCAGGCAGCTAGAGATTGTCGTGGGGTCTCCGAGTTGCCCCTCCAGAGGCATTGGCGCATGATTCTTTCGAGCGGCTTAAGGATGCCTTTTGGTAGAGATAAAGAGCACAGGAAGTATATAGGCATGGAAGCTAAAACGGATTGCAGCAGCTGGAGACGGCTGCCCTAATTCAGCAAACAGGAGGAGGCAGAAAGCCTCCGCTCCAGACGATCTATAAGTGGCGATAGCTCCGCCACGGTAGGTCTAGAAGTGCCCATAGGTAAGCAGAGATATGTGAAGGGTAGGGAGCCCACCTCACAGCCTAGGAGAGCAGCAATGCGAGAGCCTTCCTCAGCAGACAAGTTTAGAGGTATCAACGATGATTTGCTGAAGTTGACGCAGAGCCCGGTGGCTCGGGCAAACTTTTGAAGCATCTGCTTAAGAGCAATGATTTGATCATCAGCAGCCGGAAGGATGATCAGAGTGTCATCGGCGTATTGGACAATTGGATAATCATTGGAGCCAGTAGGGATTGGCATTCGAAGAATGTTGCGAGCACACATATCGTTAACCACCGATTGAAGAAGGTCCACCGCAATGACGAACAGCAACGGGGATAGAGGGTCACCTTGACGCACCCTAGTTCGACAGTGAAAATGTTGACCAGGGACTCCGTTGAGAAGCACCGAAGAAGAGCCTGATGATAACAGTGCATCTACCCAGCCAAACCAACGCTCATCAAATCCCTTGTAGTGTAACATCTGAAGAATGGTAGCATGCTCCAGCGTATCGAAAGCCTTTGTGAAGTCTAGCTTGAGAAGTACTATAGGTCGTTTGGAAGCTTTGCACTGGTGTATGTACTCAAAACACCAAGCTAAACAGTCCTGGATTGATCGGCATCGAAGAAAACCATACTGATTTTTATGGATGCATCGGAGGATCACCTGTTGGAGTCTGTTAGCTAACAGTTTCGTGAGAAACTTTAAACAGGTGTTAGTCAAGGATATTGGCCGAAAATCCCCTACCACCTCAGGGCTTAACTTCTTGGGAATGACGGTAATGAGGGAAGAGTTCAAGCATTCTAGATTACATGAGCCCTCATAGAAGCCCCTGACAAGTGATAGGAAATCATGTTTCAGAATGGGCCAACACTTCTTCAGAAACAGCCCAGTGAAACCATCGGGTCCCGGAGCGCGATCAGAAGGCATATGTTTGATCACATCCTCAACTTCATTATCTGAAAAAGGCCGGGACAAAGCCTCAAGCCCATCGACCTTGACAATAAGGGAAGCAAGATCAAATTCCATTTGAATTCCTTTAGCATGGCCCATTCGCTGCTTGAAATCAGCCCAGAACATAGTAGCAAGTTGGTGGTGGTCAGAAATCACCTCGCCCGCCGCATTTTTGAGAGATGAAATAGTGTTCTTGCGATATCTCTCCGTTGCCATGGCATGGAAGAATTTAGAGTTCTCCTCACCAACTTTAATTGATCTGATGGTGCAACGCTGCTTCCAATAAATATACTGCATGTGCAAAAAATCCGCAAGATGGGACTTAACAATGCGCCGAAAGTTCGTTTCAGGCCAACTCAAAGGCCGACACTCCTCAAGTTGATCAAAAAAGAGGATAACCTTGTTGCAGTCAGTAATGAGGGCCTTCACCTTAGCCAGACTAAGATGCCATTGTTTAAGGGCATAGCGGAGAGCTTTAATTTTGCCGAAATCCTGGAAGCGATATTAACCTGTCGGAAATCTCTGTTCCACACGGTGGAGACACATTCGAAAAAACCAGGTAGATCAATCCAGTAGTTCTCAAAACGGAAAATTTTGGCCTTGGGAATGCACGTGGCAATAGAAACCACACAAGGCACATGATCCGAGGCAGTACGAGCAAGGGGGTAGACCAAAGTATTGGGATGGTCATGCGTCCATGCAACTAATGTGAAGAACCAATCCAATTGCTCAAGCAGGGGTTGTGTTTGCATATTAGACCATGTGAATTGTCTGCCTTTTATCGGTAGCTCAATGAGGCCGAGGTGCCCAATGATTTCATTGAACAAGAACATATCGTTTACATTGCCCCCTGGAAGGTTTCGATTCTCCAAAGATAGCATGAAGTTAAAGTCTCCCAATAGAAGCCACTTATCATCCCCATTAATGTTGAGGTTGTAAAGCCATTGTACGAAATCATCACGGGCAGGACCCTGACACGGTCCGTAAACTGTCACAAGCGTCCAAAGTTCAAACGTGTGAGTGGAGCGGAATTCCACCACGATACCAAAAGATTTTGCCACAATGAGCTTGCCAATGAAGAAAGAAGAATTCCAGATGATCACAATACCACCAGAGGCCCCATCAGAAGGAACATAAACAAAGTTGTCAAAGCGTCGTGGACAGAACTTTCGAAGAAAACGATGGTCAATATGCATGCACTTGGTTTCCTGAAGGCAAATAACCGAGCAACCACTCTCGTCAATCTTTTGCTTGACAGCAAGTTGACGCGCCTCGGAGGTTAGTCCCCGAACATTCCAGCAGAGAACCTTCCATGCTCTACAAAGGTTTGGATTCATAGGAAACATATAGATTAGCAGTAGCGCAATGCATCACGCAGTGATCCATAGACAAGCATAGTACATATCCGAGCCATAAAGTTCATCACAAATAAAAAGAAAACTAAGATAGATGACGATTTGAGGGGTACGCCATAAACCCATCCTTCTGAAGAGTTTACTGATCATTAGAACTCTTGCTGCTGGTCACAGAAGGATCCGCTGTAAGCTTCTCCTTGGTTATCTTCTCCTGTGCAATCCGAAGACGAGTGCCTATGCGCTGAAGATCCTCAATCGAGCTGAGCGGAGGAAGCTGCGGGCCATGCGCAGACGCCTTGGTCTTGCGCTTCTTCGGGGCAGAGGAGTGCAGACGCAGATCTTCAGGTAAAGAGGCTTGCCGAAAACCTCCCTTTAGAGCGGAGAGCCGGGCACTGCGGCGAACTTCAAAGACCACGATAGGCGTGGCCGCCTTGCGCCCTCGCTTCCTAGGCAGCTTGGCAGAAAATTGAAAGGCTTCTGTCACAGGATGAGAGATATCATCAAAACATAACGCTCGAGCCACAGGCCGCTTAGCAGAGCAAACCAGAACGGAGTTGCTGTCCGTCTTTAGAGAGATCTCGAAGCCTGACAGAGTGCAGTTGAAATCCCAGAGATTAAGAGGCAAAGCAAATGACGGAAACTCCTGATGAGGGACCGATCTGGGTATCTCAGAGACCCACATGAGCGGCATCAAACGCTCAAAACTGCGCTGCCACTTGAGACCGGGGGGTAATTCAGGCCCGAATAGTGTCAGAACCATCCCAATCTGAAGGGGAGGCTGAATTACCGGAACATCAGCAACAAGATCAACATTGTTAATCGAATCCTCAGACAGCTGAAGGACCATGGATTCCTGAGAAGGTTCCTCATCAGGCTGGTTGTCTTGTACTTGCTCCAAGTGGTCCACATGTTGATGCTGGAAGCCATTGTGCTGCTCATTAGCTGGGGGCGGCACATCATTCCAGCCAAGCTCAGGAAATTCAGGCAGGACCCAGTTATGATTATCAAACATCATCTGGCCCGGAAGAGGATGAGGATTACCATTGGCTGGCATTGGATCTTCATCAGCAGGTAAGACATCCGCAAAGTCCGTAGATAGGATGTAAACTGGTGCAGTCCAGGAGATTCGGGCGCCTCCGAAATCAGAATATTCCCGATAAACAATATCGCGTGGCACTAGCGAGGGCGCAGGGAAAGACACATACGCCAAGGTGCGAGCAAGAACTGGATCCTCCTGGTGCCAGTAATGGAATAGGCCAAAAGAACCGATGGCATCTGCTATATAGGCAGTTCTTCTGTAGTCGAGCAGAATTCCCACTAGGATGATCCAACCCCGGCGAAAACCTTGGACAGCACGGTAGTTAATACCCTCATCGTGAGGTATGAATCGGACAAAGCGATCATTGCCAAGATCAAAGGGTGGGTGATCCACTAAGGTCTGCCTAGCGACAGCGCTGCAAAAGCGAAAAAGTCCAACCCCCTGAATCCAAGGTTGGACATCCAGAACTGCACGCCCAAGGTTGTTGACAACGAAATCACTGACTAAGTTGCGGAAAAGAGGAACCTCAGCTTGAAGAGGGGCAGGCTCGACAATGGCAACTGCGAAAGCTTCGTTTTGCCGGTCAGGTGCAACCGTCGGCGAGAAGAAAGCGCGTGGGAGCCTCAAGGGACCTCCGTCGATGATGTTGAAAACCTGCGGGAGGAAGTCCATGGGGTCGAGCTCGAAGTTGGCCATGGCGGGTGGTGGAGGTGGCAGGGGAGTGGTTGGTGGTGGAGGTGTGGGCAGCGGCAGCGATGAGGGTTGCGGTGGAGTAATGGGCGGCGGCTCGGATGGCAATGGTGGAGGCGACGGGGTGGCAGGCGCGATGGGACTGGACAAGGACCCAGGGAGACCGGCTGGGAGGGAAATCGAAGCGGCAGGCGATAAACAATCCTTAGATTGGATTTGAGCTTCAATGTTGACCCGTGGAACCCACTTGTAAGAAGGAGAAGGTGCAGAGCCAGAACAATTTTTAGCCCTATGACCCAGGCGGAAACACTTTCGGCAACGTATCTGATTAGTACACGAGACCGTTACGTGTTTCATTGAGAGACAGTTCCTGCACTTCCAAACTTGCAATACCATATCATTAATGAAATCATCATCTGTAACAGAAAGACAATTATTATCCAAAGAGATCTGGGTATTATTCTCCAAAGAGGCAGCGGTATAATCAGCGGAACTGGGGTCCAAAAGGGCCACCGAAGACTCGTGGGCCAGCTGAGCGCCCAACTCCAATTCCTCCTGCTGGACTGAGGGAATAAGCTGGGCCGAGGGGGTTGAGACCCGAGATGATGTGGCCGAAACTTGGGGAGCAAGAAAATCCTGAACCGGTGCAGATTGATCCGATCCGGAGATGACGGACGTGAATTTCGCCGGAACGTTGATAGTTCCAAAAGAGATAGGAGGCGTAGCCACCGTCCACTGGAGATTGGTCGCCGGCGGCGAGGTGATAATAACACGTTCACGAGGGTTAATATCATAACCGGCCTCAGCAACAGTATCAACACAGATTTGTGTAGCAGGATACCTATAGCCCCGACAAGCTGGGTATTGCTGAAAAGTAGCAAACGAGATCTTTCTCCCCGAAGAAGAACCCGAACATAGTGATGATTTAGCGGGGGGGCTTATGCATAGCAAGGAGACCAAGAGTAGCCCGCTTTTTAGATGGACTAACAATGATCCATTCTGCATCACACTCTTTCTTCCAGATCTCAAATTCCCGACGCCAGTTAGGGCCTCCATGGCCCCAAAGATGGAAAAAGCATTTGAAATGCATGCAAGCAAAAGAACGTAGCTGCAGAATATATAGTCCAACTTTCTTGCAGGAAACACAGAACGAAAATACCTTGTCCTTGATATGAGAGACCATGAGATCGATGGCAGAACCTCCAAGGGTTGATTCTAATGCAGCCGCCACCGAGTCCTCATTAAGACGAAAGATATGCCTGCTGAAAGACACCACCATAACAAAATGGTGTGTGTCATCCGATGGATGTATTGGTTGTCCACAAGCGTTGAAAACCCTAGATGGAAAGTTCAAACCCTCCGAAAAGTCCAGACCCAGCGTTGATCCACGGGAGGAACCCATAGGAGATGGGTATAGACGTATAGATCGGAGGACACCGGAGCCGATGAGCGGAGAAGATCTAGGAGTCACCGGCGGGGTTGGTAGATCGCCGGGGAGCCTAGGTCATGGGCGAGAGGGAGGATGGGTGGGTGGGTGCGCCATTCTTTGTTGCAAGTTCCTGATGGAGACCTCGAGGAGACGAGCATCAAATAACAACTTTATTATTGCCTCTAGGGCATATTTCCTTCAGTCTCCCACTTGCACTAGAGTCAATAATCTAGCTCACATCGCCATGTGATTTAATACCGATAGTTCACATCGTTATGTGAATAACACCCATAGTTCACATCGCCATGTGACAAACACCCAAAGGGTTTACTAGAGTCAATAATCTAGTTCACATCGCTATGTGATTAATACCCAAGAGTAATAAGGTGTGATCATGTTTTGCTTGTGAGAGAAGTTTAGTCAACGGGTCTGTCACATTCAGATCCATATGTATTTCGCAAATTTCTATGTCTACAATGCTCTGCATGGAGCTACTCTAGCTAATTGCTCCCACTTTCAATACGCATCCAGATTGATACTTAGAGTCATCTGGATTTAGTATCAAAGCTTGCATCGGCGTAACCCTTTACGACGAACACTTTATCACCTCCATAATCGAGAAACATTTCCTTAGTCATCCAGTTACTAAGGATAATTTTGACCGCTGTACAGTGATCTACTCCTGGATCACTATTGTACCTCCCTGTCAAACTCATGGCAAGGTACACAACATGTTTGGTACACAGCATGGCATAATTTATAGAACCTATGGCTGAGGCATAGGGAATGACTTTCATTCTCTCTATATTTTTCTGTTGTGGTCTGGCTTTGAGTCTTACTCAACTTCACACCTTACAAGTCAGGCAAGAACTCCTTCTTTGACTGATCCAATTTGAACTACTTCAAAATCTTATCAAGGTATGTACTCATCGAAAGTCTTATCAAGCGTCTTGATCTATCTCTATAGATCTTATGCCCAATATGTAAGTAGCTTCACCAAGGTCTTTCTTTGAAAAACTCCTTTCAAACACTCCTTTATGCTTTCCAGAAAATTATACATCATTTCCGATCGACAATATGTCATTCACATATACTTATCAGAAAGGTTGTAGTGCTCCCACTCACTTCTTGTAAATACAGGCTTCACCGCAAGTCTGTATAAATCTATATGCTTTGATCAACTTATCAAAGCGTATATTCCAACTCCGAGATGCTTGCACCAGTCGATAGATGGATCGCTGGAGCTTGCACATTTTGTTAGCACCTTTAGGATTGACAAAACCTTCTGGTTGCATCATATACAAGTCTTCTTTAATAAATTCATTAAAGAATGCAGTTTTGTTATCCATTTGCCAGATTTCATAAAATGCGGCAATTGCTAACATGATTTGGACAGACTTAAGCATCGCTACGGGTGAGGAAGTCTCATCGTAGTAAACTCCTTGAACTTGTTGAAAAACATTCGCAACAAGTCGAGCTTTGTAAACAGTAACATTACCGTCAGCGTCAGTCTTCCTCTTGAAGATCCATTTATTTTTGATGGCTTGCCGATCGTCGGGCAAGTCAACCAAAGTCCACACTTTGTTCTCATACATGGATCCCACCTCAGATTTCATGGCCTCAAGCCATTTTGCGGAATCTGGGCTCAGCATCGCTTCCTCATAGTTCGTAGGTTCATCATGGTCCAGTAACATGACTTCCAGAACCGGGTTTGTCGGGGGAAACTGTCCGCCACGAACACCTATGGGACCGGAGCCCCTTGTCTGCGCGGTACGAGGACGGAGGGAGCACGAAGAGCAGATCGTAGCGAGCACGCAGGCAGTTTTACCCAGGTTCGGGCCGCGGTAGACGCGTAAAACCCTACTCCTGCTTAGTTGTGTATTGAGTTGGAGAGCTCGGGAGCTTGAAGAAGCAGCTACACCGAGCGTATGAGTGATCTAGGTTCCGAACCCCCTCCACGTTGTGCATGGGCCTCCTTTTATAGTGCAAAGGGGTCACCGACAGGTGTCAACGTAGGAGAAAGGGGTAAAAACGTAAAAGAGGTGGTAGTTGTAACAGTGCGGGAATAGTGGAGCTACAGTGCGCGAACAGTGGTCGCCACCTACTTTGACAGTGGGGGACAAGGGCATTTAATGCCCGTCGCCGTCGACCCCAAAAGCTCCCGCCCTTGCGTCTCCGTCTGCCACGGCGATGGATCCACCACCGTGGAGTGCCACCGTGTCCCCCAGGCTGCACAGCCATTCGCCACGCGTCCCTGGATAGGCCCCAGGGCGACGCGTGGGCCGATGAGCTGGAGCGCGGGCACACAGCGCAACTCTCCCGGCAAGCACCTTGCCGGGCTCTTGATCTTGCCGGGCCCGGGAGCTTGTCGCTCCCCGGGCCCTCGCCGGGACGCATATAGCGCCGAGGCGTGTCTCCTATGATGGAATCTTCTAGTCTCCCTGGCAAGCTCCTCTTGCCAGGGCCTTGTGCTAGTGAGGTAATCTTGAGCCTGGTACGGCCTTCCCGGCAAACTCCACTTGCCGGGGTCTCGATCTTCTGTCTCGCATACTTTGTTTTTGAATGGTTTGATATGGAGCAGGAAGGTCTCCGTCGAGCGCGTGGTAAACCCTGCCGCGGGAAGCTGCAACTGCCCGTGCACAAGTTGGGGTACTGAGGTACCCCTACCTCAGTACACCGACAGGAGCCCCCGGGCCTGGGCCACACACGGTGCCGAGCGCTGTTGGGCCAGGCCCAAAACAGTGCACGGGCACACGCGGCCCACGGCGCGCCGAATCCACTTCCGTATCCGCCGCATCCCCTCGTAACGGCACGCGTCGATTGCGGCGTCGTGGGATGGGACGTGCCCACGTTCTCTTAATGGAAAGAGCGAAACGCCCCCCACTTCCCCATAAAAGCAGAGGAAGCAGGAGCGATTCCCCTCCTTGCGCTTTCATTGCATCTTCTTCTTCCTCCAGAAATCCCCTTTGCGCTCCGCCTCCACACCTCCGCCGCCGCCGTTCCCCCCTTCCTCCGCCGCCTCCGCCATGGCCCCGAAGACCGAGAAGGCGAAGGCGGAGAAAGCCAAGAGGGAGAAGTCGGAGCAAGCAGCGAAGCTTACCGCGTACCGGAAGCGGAACCTCGTCTTCCCGCCGAAGCTCGGCGCGCGGGAGCTCTGGAACAAGTATTACTTGTTCTGGGCCAAGGAAACCAAGGCGCACCCCCGCACTCGAGCTTATCCGGCCGCCGCCAAGGACAACTACCCCGGCGGGTACTACTTCTTCGCAGCCTTCTTTCACTGCGGTCTTTGCCCTCCTTTCTCTGATTTCTTCTGCGACATCATGCACACCTATGGCTTCCACCTTCTTGACTTCACCCCCAACGCCATCCTCACAATGGCGGTTTTCGCACACATGTGCGAAAACTTCATAGGAATACACCCAAACGTAGCGCTGTTTAGGCACTTCTTCACTCCTAGAGCAGAGGCCGGCGCCCCCCTCTCCGGGGGAATTTCTTGGGTATTTCGTCTGAACAAGAAGGAGTCGTACTTGCCGGGGGAGCTCCGCGGCAAGTGGGAGGAGTGGCGTGCAGACTGGTGCTGGATCGTTGAGGACGAGCCGCAGCCCTTCACCGCGCCGCGCACAACGCCCATCGTGCGCGGCAGGGATTGGAGCGAGATAGACTCGGACGACATCAAGCTCGACATCGCCCTCGTCCGGATTCTTCGTCTTCGAGTAGCAAGGCTGTCCGTTGCAGAAGTAGGCGCAGACTTCCTCCGCCGCCGTATCGCCCCTCTCCAAGACAGGAAAAGGCCGGCCTGGGAGTACGGCAACGCAGCGGATATAATGAGGCTGCGCCCCGGGCTGAACTTCAACTTCACGACGCTGGAGCTGAAGGGGATGGTCCGGGAACTCTTCAAATATGACCCGGCCCACCCTGAGTGGTTCAGACCTCCCCGGGGAGTGGTGCCCCTCTGCAACAGCACAGTCCGGGACCGTCTTTGCGCCATGATGCCCGCGTGCGATTCGCACGGCGTGGACCGCACGTGGATTCCGCCCAAGCCCATAGATGTCCTCAGCTTCTTCGACAACCTTGTGGAGGTGGCGAAGAACAAGGATGACATCAAGGAGCACACGCGGGACACCACCGACCAGGAGCTTGCATACATGGCTTCTCGGGCTGAAGAGGCCGCTGCAGCCGCAGCGGCAGGAGATTTTGGATATACGCCTGACGAGGCACAGGCTGCGGATGCGTCCTGCCAGGCGGAGGAGGCGGAGATCCGCAGACTGCTGCAACTTCCTCCCGACGCGCTCGCCGGGGTCCCCTCTCTGAGGCACTCCGGGATCCCCGGAATCGCGGCCGAGGCCGCGGCAAGGGGTGGCGCTGCCGGAGGGAACAGAGGCGCCGCGGGGAGCGGAGGCGCCGGAGGGAGCGGAGGCGCCAGAGGAAAAGAGGCCGCAGCGCAGGGCACTGGGCCCAGCAAGCCAGCCGGGGAGGAGGAGGAGGAGGAGGCCGAGGCCGCCGTGGACTCCGACGGATCTACGGAGCTCTATGCCGACGACCTCTCCTCGTCGGAGACCTCCCCGCCCCCGGCAAGCCCAAGGCGGTCTCCACTGAAGCGTATCCGCAGGGCGGCGACGGGAGCGAGGGCGCAGGCGCCCCGGCAACAACCAGCTCGCCGGGCAGCTCAAGCTTCCCGGGGAAGCCAAGCTGCGCCGGGGGCGACCGGCGCGCCAGCCGCGGCGGAGGCGGCCCGCGCGCAGGCCACGGCAGAGGCGCCCCGCAGGTCGGCGCCAAGCAGGCAGGAGTCTTCTCGGAGCGGAGCAGCGGCTCCGCCCGCTCCCCGGGCTCCGGCTACCACAGGGGCTGGGTCTTCGCAGCCCCCAGCCCCAGGGACCGCCAAGCGCCCGAGGGAATCTTCGTCTTCCGCTCCTCGTGCAGACGCGCCCCAGGTGGAGTATGACTTCTCCGCCTTGAGCGAGGACGACGAGGAGGATCAGGAGTAAGAATCCGAGATCTTACACCTTCTCAAGTTTCGTCTTGATTATTGTTGATGCTAATTTTGTTTGTTGCTTTGATTTCAGGACCTTGGTTCAGCGCGTGGCGAAGAAAGCCAAGGCGCCTGTGGTCGAGGTCACGGATGACTCGCCCACCGCGGCAACTGGGGACGCGCCGGAGCCAAGTCTGCCGGACCCGAGCGCTGCTCCGCGGAGCAGCCCCCAGCGTAGCCCCCAGCGTAAGTCTGGGTTCTGTACTTCAATTTGTCGAGTGCGCTTGAGCTTCTGTCCTTGTGCTAACATCCTGATTATTTTGTCTTGACTTGTGCAGAGTTGGAGCCACAGCGGCAGGAGCGTCCGGAGACCGCCCCCGAGGAACCGCAGGCCCCGCCGTCCCCGCCAAGGCCGGCCTCCCCGGAAAGGGAGAGCGCTCCGCCAAGGGCGGGTACTCCGCCAAGGGCGAGTACCCCGCCAAGGGCGAGCAGCCCGGCGAGGGCGGCCACTCCGCCAAGGCAGAGCACCCCGGCGAGGGAGCCCGCCGCTGATGACGTCCGCCAAGGTAGGCTCTATCATTTGTCTTCTTGGCGTTGTCTCTTTTTGGATTTTTGCTTGAACTTCTTTTTCTTCTTCTTCTTCTAGATCCTCCTCCCCCCGAGCACATGGAGACGGAAGTCATCAACATCGAGGAGGAGGAGGGCGCGCAGGGCGGCGGCGGCGACGTCCCTGTCACCGAGGACACGGCGGGAGCCGCCGAGCCAGCTGCGCGGGAGACCGCTCCGGCTGCGGACGCAGCGGCCGGGGAGGGGGACGGCGACCGCACCGCCGGCCCGGAGGCGGCGGGAGCATCAAGTGCTGCGCCGGCCGCCGACCCCTCCGCCGGAAAGGAGCAGGCCGGCTATTACCTCAAGGCCCCCAACGGCATCTTCATCCAGGTGCCGTGGGGTTCTTCGTCGCGAGCTCCCGCGGAGGGCGAGGCGTTTGATGGGGAGGTCCTCGCCTCCGCGGGCTTGAAGATCGTCGAGGCGCCCGACGGAAGCGAAGGGCCCGAGGAGGAGAAGCTTCTCCACCAGCTTCTGGCCCTTTACCGGGCCAGGCAGGCGAAGCTCGCTTCCCGGGAGGCCCTTGCCGCCGAAGCTGCTGCTGAGATGGAGAAGCGCGCGGCGGAGCTCCGCGCCGCCAACCAGGCTGCTCTCCGCGAGGTGGCGGAGGAGCGCGAGCGACTCGCCGGCGAATACCAGGAGTGGGTGCTGGAGAAAGCTGAGGCCGAAGATCAGCAGCGGCTCGCCGGGGTGGAGCTGTCCCGGCGAGAAGGAGAACTCGCCCAGCGGAAGGTCAACCTCGACTCCCACGAGGAGGACCTTGCCGCTCGAGAGAAGGCCCTTGGCGGGGAACTGAAGGAGGCGAAAGCCGCCGCGGCTGCCGCGAAGACCGCCAAGGAGGAGCTTGCCGCCAAGGTCGCGCAGCTGGAGAAGTCGCTGAAGGTGAGCGCGGAGAAGGTCGCCGCGCTCATCACGGAGCGTGAGAAGGACGCCCACACCAATTCAGAACTCCAGGTGCGTCTTTCTGAGAGGGGCGACGAGTTGAAGGCCGCCAAGGACTCCATCGAGGACTTGGAGTTGAAGGTCTCTACACTGAAGGATTCACTCGACGCTGCCCGGGCTTGGGAGACCAAGTTGAAGGAGGAGCTCCGCAAGGAGCGGACCTTAGTGGACAGCGCCAACAAAGCGGCTGAGCTCTTCCGCCATACCGTTGAGGTATGGACCGAGGACTTAGTATCTTGTGCGTCCAACATCGACCAGGAGCTGCTGGCGTTGAAGCTGGAGCACCTCATCTACTCCCCGGATCCAAACCTCCCTCACAGCGCCAAGCTCAGCCTCTTCTTCAGGGGAATCGCGCCGGCCCTTGCAGATCTGCGGAAGAAGATCCCCGCGCAACTGGCCGAGGAGACGCGCCTGCTCTGCACGGGAACCTTGGAGCGCGTGTTGACGAAGATCGTATACCGCAATCCGGGCATAAACCTCACCAACGTTCTTCGCAGCTTGCCGGCTGACGCGGACATGGAGGCTCTGAAGGAGCAGGTCGCCCACATCATTGCCAAGGTGGCTAAGATCTCCAGGATCGAGGGCGGCCGCGTAGACTAGGCCTCCTTTATCTTTATCTCTTTTCGTTGCTGCATAGGGTGTTATGAACTCGTTAATCATTGCGACAAGTTATCTTTTGTAATATATTTATCTCATTTTGATCAATCAGTGCAATGTTATCTTCCTTGTCTTAATCCTTGACTTTGTATGTTTTTCACCCTACGCTCCCGGGGAGCTTGCTGGCAAGGGGCCTTCGCCGCGAGCGCTGAGTGCTGGACTCTGAGCAGCCTGCTGGCCAAGGTCTCACCGGCAAGCAACCTCGCCGCAGCTAGTCGCAACGCACTTAGCTTGCTGAGCGTACTCGGAAACGAAGCAAGGGCGCGACGCTTGTCGCAGCTCACTTAAATCATTGAGCGAACTCGGAAACAAGATAAGGGTGCGGCAAGCTACGGGTAGGTTCCTCCGCGCACAAGTTTTCCATACAAAGTGTGGATGTTCAAGGAAGTCAACTAAAAATTTAAAATTTGAACTGGTCAAATTCTAATAACTTAGCTTTCATATATTGCTTGCTTCCTGGTAAGGCTTCTTTCTTGAACAGCACTTGGTCCCTCCTCCACCTCCTTCCCCCCTGGCAAACTTGTGCGCGAGGAACGTTCCTTCTACTTAAGAGGCAAGGAAAAAGAAGAGGGAAACAAGTATATGGCCTTTCGGCTTGCTAATGCTTACCGGATGTGTATGTTTCACAAGATGCCAAATAACACATGCAAATAGCAAAGAAAAGCATGCAAATGGCAAATAGCGCAAAACACAAAATCTTTACTGATGCACGGGGTCTGCGCCCGGCTTTGTACAAAGGGTTACATGCAACAGCGGCAAAGCTTGTACAAAAGGTGGTTGCCGGAGCGGATCACGGCAACCGTGCCTTATGGGTGAAACTTGCGAAGATGCTCTATGTTCCAGGAGTTGCTCACCGGTAAGCCTTCTTCGGTCTCGAGGCGGACAGCGCCGGGCCTCGTAACTTGTCTCACCCGATAAGGGCCTTCCCACTTCAGCGTCAACTTGTTGGAATTCTTGGCGGACTGAACACGCCGAAGAACAAGGTCGCCTTCCTCGAGACTCCTGGCCTTGACCTTGCGGCTATGGTAGCGGCGCAAGGCTTGCTGGTATCGAGCAGCTCGTACAGCAGCCTGGAGACGTCCCTCCTCTAGGAGCAATGCATCATCTTGCCGCAGTTGCTCTTGCTCGAGTTCATCATAAGCGAGCACTCGAGGAGATACGTATACGAGTTCCGTGGGGAGAACTGCTTCTGCTCCATAGACTAGAGCAAAGGGTGTCTGTCCGGTGGCTCGACTTGGTGTCGTTCTGATTGACCAAAGAGCCGCCGGTAGCTCCTCTATCCAATTTCTTCCGCACTTGCGCAGCCTGTCGAAGGTCCTTGTCTTGAGTCCGCGCAGCACTTCAGCATTGGCCCTCTCCGCTTGACCGTTGCTCCTCGGGTGAGCAACAGAAGCGAAACAGACCTTGGCGCCAAGGTCTTGGACGTACTGCATGAAGGTGCGACTAGTGAACTGCGTACCGTTGTCGGTGATGATCCTGTTAGGGATTCCGAAACGGCAAACAATCGACCTGAAGAACCTGACTGCTGACTGTGCTGTCACCTTTCTCACTGGTTCCACTTCTGGCCACTTTGTGAACTTGTCGATCGCAACGTACAAGTACTCAAAGCCCCCGACGGCTCGGGGGAAGGGGCCGAGGATATCGAGCCCCCAGACCGAGAAGGGCCAGGACAAAGGTATTGTTTGGAGAGCTTGAGCTGGCTGATGAATCTGCTTTGCATGGAACTGGCACGCTTCACACTTGGTTACTAGTGCAGTTGCATCTTGGAGGGCTTCTTGCCAAAAGAACCCTTGCCGGAAAGCTTTCCCGGCAAGCGCCCTTGCGCCAATGTGGTGGCCGCATATGCCTCCGTGTATTTCTGCCAACAGCTTCTGTCCATCTTCCCTGGAGATACACTTCAGTCTGACACCATTAAGCCTTCTTCTGTACAGCTCGTTATCCACGAACTGGTACATAATTGACTGCCTGGTTATCTTCTCTATTTCTTCTGGGTCGTCGGGAAGTTCTCCAGTTTGCAGAAAACGGACGATTTGATGCGCCCATGCCGGAGCTTGGGGCTCAACGGCAAGGACTAAAGGCATGAGGGCCGCTGCGGGAACCTCAGCTTCTACGGCAAGAACCTCTGGCTCTGCCGGAGCTGAAGGTCCCCCGGCAAGCTCGTCGGGGCGAGGCTCGTCGGGAACGCTTGCTTCAACTGCACAGACCCGAGGATCTGCAGGAGCAAACCGTTCCTCAGCGTTCTGATTGTTGATCTTGGGGACCTTGGCGGCGGTTTCAGGAAGGTCCGCCGGCAAGTAGTCGCCGGAGACCAACTTTCTCTTCTTGGACTGCCCAATTGATGGTGTAACGGATGGCTGAGTCAGCTTGAGCAAGAAGGTCCCTGGTTCCGCAGGTAACTTCATCGAAGCACACTTTGAAAGGCCATCTGCAATTTCATTCTGAGCTCTCGGGACGTGCTCCATCTGCAGACCTTCAAAGTGTTCCTCAAGCTTCCTCACTTCATCGACATAAGCTTCCATCAAAGGGCTCTGATAGCTCTTGTTGACTTGCCGGACCACCAACTGAGAATCTCCCCGCACAATCAGCTTCCTGATCCCAAGTTCGGCCGCAATCCTGAGGCCGGCAAGCAAGCCTTCATATTCAGCAGTGTTGTTTGTTGCTTGCTCCCTGGGAAAGTGCATCTGGATAACATATTTGAGGTGCTCTCCTGTGGGCGCAATGTGTACCACGCCAGCACCGGCGCCTTGCAGCGAGAAGGCACCGTCAAAATACATTACCCATTCACTTGTCGCTTCTTGTACGGGTGCACTTGTTTCTTGGACTTCTTCATCGTGCGTTGGGGTCCACTCAGCTATGAATTCTGCCAAAGCTCGACTCTGTATGGTTGAAGTACTTTCAAACTTGAGTCCAAAGCTTGACAGCTCCAGTGCCCACTCAACGATCCTGCCTGTTGCTTCTGGGTTGTGCAATATCCTCTTCAGCGGAAAGCGAGTGACCACTGTTATCTCATGTGCTTGGAAGTAATGGCGCAGCTTTCTCGAGGCCATGAGGAGGCCGAAAAGCAACTTTTGTACACCAGAGTATCTTGATCTAGCTCCCTGGAGGAGAGAACTTACGAAATACACTGGGCGCTGCACCATCTTCTTTCGCACTTCTTCTTGTTCCTGCGCAGAGCTGTCCTTGTCGGGGCCAGAGCTTGCCGGAGCAGCCCCCTGCTTGTCGCTGGATTCGCTTGCCGGTGGTGCTGACTCCTCGTCGGACTCCCTCTCCGCTACTAACGCAGCACTAACCACCTGGTTGGTTGCCGCTAGGTATAGCAACAACTTTTCCTGTGGTCTAGGTGCGACAAGTATTGGAGTGGAGGATAGGTACCGTTTCAAATCCTGCAGCGCTGCCTTCGCTTCCGGAGTCCACTTCATGGGACCTGCCTTCTTCAAGATTTTGAAGAAAGGTAGGGCGCGTTCTGCAGACTTTGAAATGAACCTACTGAGGGCAGCCACACAACCTGCAAGCCTTCAGACATCCTTGACGCGCTTTGGGGCCTCTATCTGCTCAATGGCTTTAATCTTGTCGGGGTTGGCTTCAATCCCCCTCTGTGACACAAAGAATCCGAGAAGCTTGCCGGAGGGGACTCCAAAGACGCACTTCTCGGGGTTTAACTTGAGCTGTATCTTGCGCAGGTTCTGAAATGTCTCTTCCAAATCTTGGACTAGGGTTTCTTTGCTCTTACTTTTCACCACGATGTCATCCATGTAAGCCTCTACATTTCTGTGGATCTGTGGCTCGAAAGCAGTGTACACTACCCTTGCAAACGTTGACCCTGCATTCTTCAGTCCAAATGGCATGCGTATGAAGCAATAAGTGCCACATGGAGTGATAAATGCAGTCTTCTCTTCATCCTCTTTGGCCATAAAGATCTGATGGTAGCCTGAATATGCATCAAGAAAACAGAGTAGTTCACATCCGGCAGTGGAGTCAACGATCTGGTCAATGCGCGGCAAAGGGAATGGATCCTTGGGACATGCTTTATTCACATCGGTGAAGTCTATACACAGTCTCCACTTCCCATTGGCCTTGCGCACGACGACTGGGTTTGCCAACCACGTCGGATGGATCACACCTCTAACTAGGCCTGCTGCCTCTAGCTTCTTGATTTCTTCGTTGATGAATTCTTGGCGCTCCACGGCTTGCTTCCTCACTTTCTGCTTGATGGGCCGCGCATGAGGACAGACAGCAAGCTTGTGCTCAATTACCTTCCTGGGAACACCGGGGATGTCAGATGGTTGCCAGGCAAACACATCGACATTCGCCCGCAGGAAGGCAACGAGCGCGCTTTCCTATTTGCTGTCAAGCGTGGCACTGATGGTGAAGGTACCACCAGTGCCGTCCTCCTTGGCGGACACCTTCTTGGTTGCCGGAGGAGCGGCCATCCCTTTCTTACACTTGCCGGTGGAGCTCGATGGAACGTCCTCGACGGCAGCGCAGCACTCCGAAGAGGTGCGGTTGCCGGAGTGGGCCCCAGAGCACTTGCCGGACTTGGTCTTCGTCTTCTTCCCCCCGGGAGCTTCAGCGGCAAGTGTGTCCTTTTCTGCCGCAGCTGCCGCATCCCGGTAGATCTTGTCGGCGCAGACAAGCGCATCCTTCTTGTCGCCATGGACAGTGATGACGCTTATCGGCCCCGGCATCTTGAGTACGTTGTAAGCATAATGGGATGCTGCCATGAACTTGGCGAGGGCAAGACGGCCAAGTATTCCATTGTATGGCAATGGAATATCGGCGACGTCGAAAGTGATGCGCTCAGTTCTGAAGTTGAGCTCCCCGCCAAAGGTCACCGGCAGAGTGATCTTTCCCTTGGGCTTGCTCCTTCCCGGGTTGATTCCTTGGAAAGAACCGGTTTCTTCGAGCTCGCCATCTGGAATTTGGAGTTTCTTGATCACAGCAGAGGAGATCAAGTTCAGCCCGGCCCCGCCGTCAACCAACATTTTGGTGACCTTGAGGTTGCGGATGGTGGGTGAGACCAGCATCGGCAAGCACCCGACCGCAGTGGTGCGGTCAGGGTGATCCTCAAGGTCAAAAATGATGGGCGTGCTGGACCATTTGAGGAGCCTGCGCGACTCCACGGGCGGCTCTGCTGCATTCACCTCACGCACCCACTGCTTTAGCTGGCGGTGGGAGGTGTGCAGAGAGGCGCCACCGTCGACACACAGGACCTCCGTGGCCTTCTGGAACTCCTGCTCGCTGTTATCCTCATCCTCCATGTCTTCGTCGTCGTCCTCTTCATCCTTGTCGCGGCCCCGGGGAGGTCGGTCACCTTGCCGCTGCTTGGCCTTGCCGCGGCGTCCTCCCCGGCCGTTAAACGGCCGCTTCTTGCTTGGCTCCTCCCCGCCACCTTGGGCCTTCTCCTTGTCGCGCCTCTCGTACTCAGCTTTCTGCTGCTCGACGAGGTATTCGACGCGCTTGCAGTTGGAGAGGTCGTGACCCTTGGTGCGGTGGATCTTGCAGTATTGCTTGTCGGAGCCGTCCGGCTTGTCGGCTGCCGCTACAGGGGCAGGCTCCTTGCCGGAGCCGCCAGCCTGGATTTGCTTGGCAGGAGCCTCCTTGCCGGACTTCTCGACGGCAAGCACCTCTTTCTTGCCCTTCCTTCTGTGATTCCGCCGCCGGCTCTTCTTTGCCGGGGCGGCGTCGTCGCTGTCGCTTCCTCCTGCGCCAGTATCCTCCCCG
Source organism: Secale cereale (assembly GCA_902687465.1). Lineage (NCBI taxonomy): Eukaryota > Viridiplantae > Streptophyta > Magnoliopsida > Poales > Poaceae > Secale > Secale cereale. Next base: position 820,943,312 of record LR738714.1, on the reverse strand, counting down.
GGGAGTCTCCTCCCCTCTTCTGCGCGCGCACACTTGTCAGCCAGAGCATAGAGCTCGCTGACATCCCGAATCTTGGTCATCGCCATTTCCTCACGCATGCGGCGGTTACGCACGTTCTGATGGAACGCGCTGATAACCGCGGCAGGGTGGACATCAGGGATGTTGTGCTGCACACGGCTGAAGCGTTGAATGTACTTGCGCAGGGACTCTCCTTCCTTCTGGGCCAGAATGTGGAGATCGCTCTCCTGGCCGTGGGGTTTGTGGCCGCCGGTGAAGGCGCCAACAAACTGGTGGCAAAGGTCGGCCCAAGAAGAGATGGAACCTTTCGGCAAGTGCATAAACCACGAACGGACGTTCGGCTTAAGCACGAGCGGGAAGTAGTTTGCCAAGATCTTCTCGTCGCGCCCCCCGGCAGCCTGCACCATGATGGTGTAGACGCTGAGGAATTCTGACGGGTGCGTCTTGCCGTCGTACTTCTCCGGTACGTCGGGCTTGAAATTCTTCATGCTGGGCCACTGGACGCGCCGCAGCTCGCGAGTGAACGCAGGGCAGCCTGCCGCGTACGGAAAGTCGCCTGGTTCACCGGGCGCGCGCGCGTCGACAGCGTTCCCAGCCCTATGATCTGATTGTCGCCGAGCTTCTCGGCGGCGCTCGATTGTGGTGCGAGCGTCTTCTTGTCGCCGGTCGTCGAGGACCTGGCGCTGGTCCCGACGGGCCCGCGGATCCGACGATGCCGTGGAGCCGTCGTCGGCGTTGTTCCGGCGGGGCGGCGTCTTCTGCTTCCGCGGCGGGGAGTGCGCGCTTGTCGCACCCCCGGCAGTCTTGTCGCCGTCGGCCTTCGTCTTCTCAGCTTGCCGCGGCCGCGAGGCCGCCGGCTGCTGTGGAGAATCGTTGTTGGCGAAGGCTATCAGGCTCTGGATGGTGGCCATCCAGTCTTCGGCCTTGTCGGCCGCTGGAGGGAAGTCGAGGAGCAGTTGCGCCCTTGCGAGCGCTTCTGCTGGAGTGGAGGGGAACGGGGGCGAGCGGTGCGAGGAGCGGGATATGCTCGGACTCCTAACAACGTTAGAAGGAGCAGGGTCCCGCGCCGGCGCCTTCGCTTTGCTTGTGCCGGGACGGTGGTCCGGGGCGTCCCGCGAGCCTCCGGTTTGCCCTTGTCCCAGCAAGCGGATACCACCTCCTGTGGTATGGCGCTGCTGGGTTGTCGTGTGCTGAGATGGACGTGGCGCGTCCACGGAGACCGAGGCTCGGTCGTCCGTCTTGTCCTTGGATTTGGTGGCGCCGCGAGTGTCCTCGCCGGCGACCACCCTTCCGACGGCGTCTCCCCCGCCCACCGTTGGCTCTGGTGGCGGCGGATGAGACGCAGACGGGCCTCCGACCTCCGAAGCCTTCTTCTTCGGGGCCATGGTGCTGTTGCTGATGAAGTTGCTGACGAAACTGGAGAGGTTGGTGAAGAATGCGCCCGCGCGAACGCCGGATCAGGTTTGCACAACCTCGACGCCCCCTACCTGGCGCGCCAAAGATGTCGGGGGAAACTGTCCGCCACGAACACCTATGGGACCGGAGCCCCTTGTCTGTGCGGTACGAGGGCGGAGGGAGCACGAAGAGCAGATCGTAGCGAGCACGCGGGCAGTTTTACCCAGGTTCGGGCCGCGGTAGACGCGTAAAACCCTACTCCTGCTTAGTTGTGTATTGAGTTGGAGAGCTCGGGAGCTTGAAGAAGCAGCTACACCGAGCGTATGAGTGATCTAGGTTCCGAACCCCCTCCACGTTGTGCATGGGCCTCCTTTTATAGTGCAAAGGGGTCACCGACAGGTGTCAACGTAGGAGAAAGGGGTAAAAACGTAAAAGAGGTGGTAGTTGTAACAGTGCGGGAATAGTGGAGCTACAGTGCGCGAACAGTGGTCGCCACCTACTTTGACAGTGGGGGACAAGGGCATTTAATGCCCGTCGCCGTTGACCCCAAAAGCTCCCGCCCTTGCGTCTCCGTCTGCCACGGCGATGGATCCACCACCGTGGAGTGCCACCGTGTCCCCCAGGCTGCACAACCATTCGCCATGCGTCCCTGGATAGGCCCCAGGGCGACGCGTGGGCCGATGAGCTGGAGCGCGGGCACACAGCGCAACTCTCCCGGCAAGCACCTTGCCGGGGTCTTGATCTTGCCGGGCCCGGGAGCTTGTCGCTCCCCGGGCCCTCGCCGGGACGCATATAGCGCCGAGGCGTGTCTCCTATGATGGAATCTTCTAGTCTCCCTGGCAAGCTCCTCTTGCCAGGGCCTTGTGCTAGTGAGGTAATCTTGAGCCTGGTACGGCCTTCCCGGCAAACTCCACTTGCCGGGGTCTCAATCTTCTGTCTCGCATACTTTGTTTTTGAATGGTTTGATATGGAGCAGGAAGGTCTCCGGCGAGTGCATGGTAAACCCTGCCGCGGGAAGCTGCAACTGCCCGTGCACAAGTTGGGGTACTGAGGTACCCCTACCTCAGTACACCGACAGGGTTGCAGTACCACTCTGATGCGGAACGAACTCTGGTTGATCTACGAAGTTCAGCAGAAACTTGATCTGAAGTTTCATGATCATCATCATTAGCTTCCTCACTAATTGGTGTAGGAATCACTGGAACTAGTTTCTGTGATGTTCCACTTTCCAATTTGGGAGAAGGTACAATTACCTCATCAAGTTCTACTTTCCTCCCACTCACTTCTTTCGAGAGAAACTCCTTCTCTAGAAAGGATCCACTCTTAGCAACAAAGACCTTGCCTTCAGATCTGTGATAGAATGTGTACCCAACAGTTTCTTTTCGGGTATCCTATGAAGATTTACTTCTCCGATTTGGGTTCGAGCTTATCATGTTGAAACTTTTTCACATAAGCATCGCAGTCCCAAACTTAAAGAAATGACAACTTAGGTTTCTCGTCAAACCACAGTTCATACGGTGTCATCTCCACGGATTTAGATGCTGCCCTATTTAATGTGAATGTAGGTGTCTCTAATGCATAACCCCAAAAGCGATAGTGGTAGATCGGTAAGAGAAATCATCGATCGCACCATATCTAATAAAGTACGGTTATGACGTTCGGACACACCATTACACTGTGGTGTTCCTGGTGGCGTGAGTAGTGAAACTATTTCACATTGTTTTACTGAAGGCCAAACTCGCTAACTCAAATATTTTACCTCTACGATCATATCGTAGAAACTCTTATTTTCTTGTTACGATGATTCTCCACTTCACTCTGAAATTCTTTGAACTTTTCAAATGTTTCAGACTTGTGCTTCATTAAGTAGATATACCCATATCTGCTCAAATCATCAATGAAGGTCAGAAAATAACGATACCCGCCGCGAGATTCAACACTCATTGGTCCACATACATCTGTATGTATGATCTCCAACAAATCTGTTGCTTGCTCCATTGTTCCGGAGAACGGAGTTTTAGTCATCTTGCCCATGAGGCATGGTTCACAAGCACCAAGAGATTCATAATCAAGTGATTCCAAAAGTCCATCACTATGGAGTTTCTTCATGCGCTTTACACCATTATGACCTAAACGGTAGTGCCACAAATAAGTTGCACTATCATTATTAACCTTGCATCTTTTGGCTTCAATATTATGAATATGTGTATCACCACGATCGAGATCCAACAAACTATTTTCATTGGGTGTATGACCATCGAAGGTTTTATTCATGTAAACAGAATAACAATTATTCTATGACTTTAAATGGATAACCGTATTGCAACAAATATGATCAAATCATATTCATGCTCAACGCAAATGCCAAATAACATTTATTTAGGTTTTACACTAATCCCGAAAGTATAGGGAGTGTGCGATGATGATCATATCAATCTTGGAACCACTTCCAACACACATCGTCAGTTCACCTTTAACTAGTCTCTGTTCATTCTACAATTCTCGTTTCGAGTTACTAATTTTAGCAAGTGAACCGGTATCAAATACCCAGGGGTTGCTATGAACACTAGTAAAGTACACATCAATAATATGTATATCAAAATATACCTTTGTTCACTTTGCCATCCTTCTTATCCGCCAAGTATCTAGGGCAGTTCCACTTCCAGTGACCATTTCCTTTGCAGTAGAAGCACTTAGTTTCACGCTTGAGTTTTAGCTTTGGGTTTCTACACGGGAGTGACAACTTGCTTGTCATTCTTCTTGAAGTTCTCCTTCTATCCCTTTGCCCTTTACTTGAAATAAGTGGTCTTGTTAACCATCAACACTTGATGCTTTTTCATGATTTCTACCTTCGCCGACTTCAACATCGCGAAGAGCTCGGGAATTACTTTCGTCATACCTTGCATATTATAGTTCATCACGAAGTTCTACTAACTTGGTGATAGTGTCTAGAGAACTTTGTCAATTACTATCTTATCTGGAAGATTAACTCCCACTTGATTCAAGTAATTGTAGTACCCAGACAATCTGAGCATATGCTCACTAGTTGAGCTATTCCCCTCCATCTTGTAGGCAACGTACTGTCAGAGGTCTCATACCTCTCGAGACGGGCATGAGTATGAAATACTAATTTGAACTCTTGGAACATCTTATATGCTCCATGGTGTTCAAAAACAGTTTTGAAGTCCCGGTTCTAAGCTGTAAAGCACGGTGCACTAAACTATCAAGTAGTCATCATACCCAGCTTTTGTCAAAAATGTTCATAACGTCTGCATCTGCTCGTGCAATAGGTCTGTAACCTAGTGGTGCATTAAGGACATAATACTTCTGTGCAGCAATGAGGGTAATCCTCAGATCACGGAACAATTCCGCATCTTTGCTACTAACATCTTTCAACTTAGTTTTCTCTAGGAACAAATAAATAATAAACGGGGAGCAACATCGCGAGCTATTGATCTACAACATAGATATGCTAATACTACCAGGACTAAGTTCATGATAAATTAAAGTTCAATTTAATCATATTACTTAAGAACTCTGTCGGTGTACTAAAGTAGGGGTACCTTAGTATCCCGAACTTGTGCACGGGCAGTCGCAGCGTCCCGTGGCAAGGCTTGCCGCGCGGCCGCCAAGGTCCACTAAGGTTCCTTTGGAGCCATTCGAGAACAAAGTATTCAAGATTAAGGAAACAAGGCCCCGGCAAGAGGGGCTTGCCGGGAAGGCCACCCAAGGCATGAGATCCCTCCAGACCACTTCATTAGCGCAAGACCCTGGCAAGAGGAGCTTGCCGGGAAGGCCAAACATGGCATTTCAAGAGACTTGCCGCGGCACGTCACGCGTCCCGGCAAGGCCCGGAGAGCGACAAGCTCCCAGGCGCGACAAGTTAGCGACCGCGGCAAGATACAAGCCGCGGCAAGCTTCCACTACGTGCCCGCGCTCCAGCTCATCCGACCACGCGTCGCCCTGGGGCCCTTCCAGGAGCACGTGGCAGAAGGCCGTGCATCCTGGGATACACGGTGGCAAGCTGCGATGACAAGGCCACTGTCGTGGCGGACGGTGGCGCCCTGACGGACGCTTTTTGCACTGTTCGGGGCGATGGCGACGGGAATTTAATGCCCTTGTCCCCTGCCGTCAGAGTTAGGTATAGAGCACTATGCATACACTGTTCCAACTACCACCATTTTTACATTTTTACCCTCGACTGTGTTGCCACCTGTCGGTGACCCCTTAGACCTATAAAAGGAGGCCCATGCGCAACGTAGAGGGGGTTTCGATCATCGATCACTCTCACGCTCGGTGCTGCTAGCGATCAACACTGTAGTTCTTCTCGCTCCCGAGCTCAGAACGCAATACCAACCAAGGCAGGAGTAGGGTTTTATGCCTCCGTGCGGCCCGAACCTGGGTAAACTGCTCGCGTGCTCGCCTCAATCCGCTCTTTGTGCATCCTCCGCCCCCTTACCGTACCGAAAAGGGGCTCCGGTCCCATAGGTGTTCGTGGGCGATCAGTTTCCCCGACATCTTTGGCGCGCCAAGTAGGGGGACAGCGTCGAGGTTGTGTGAACCTGATCCGGCGTTCACGCGGGCGAAATCTCCACTAACTTCATCGACTTCATCGACATGCCGCCGAAGAAGAAGGCTTCGGAGGTAGCAGGCCCGTCCACGTCGATCCCGCCGCCGCCGGAGCCAACGGTTGGTGGGGGAGACGCTGGCGGAAGGACGGACGTCGGTGAGGAAACTCACGGCGCCGCCAAGTCAAAGGACAAGACGGACGACCGAGCGCACTCCAAGACCTCGGTGTCCGTGCATGCACCGCGCCCATCTCAGGAGGCGCGGGACCGGCAGCGACGTGGTGCTCAAGGTACCATACGCTTGCTGGGACAAGGTCAGGTTGGCGGGTCCCGGGACGCTCAAGGCCAATATGCGCACCAGCATGCTGGCACGAGAAAGGCACGGTCGCCGGGACGGGACAATGCTCCTTCTAACGTAGTTAGAAGTCCGAGCGTACCCCGCTCCTTGCACCGTTCGCCGCCGTTACCCTCCACTCCAGCAGAAGCTCTAGCTCGAGCTCAGCTACTCCTCGACTTCCCTCCAGCGGCAGATAAGGCCGTCGACTAGAGGGCTACCATCCAAAGCCTCATCGCCTTCTCCAACAACGATACTCTGCAGTAGCCGACGACATCGCGGCCGCGACAAGTTAGCCAGGCGCGGGCTGATGGCGACAAGACTGCCAGGGGTGCAACCACCATGCACTTCCCGCCCCGAAGGCCAAAATCGCCGACTCGCAGGATCAACATCGACGACGACTCTACTGCGTCGTCGGGTCCACGAGCTCGCCGCGATCAGCGCCAAGTCCTTGACGACCGACTACAAGAGGACGCTCGAACTCGCATCGAGCATCGAAGAGAAGCGCGGCGGCAATCCTACCAGTGCGCTGGGCCCGCTGTCGACATGCACGTGCCCGGAGAACCAGCCGACTTGCCGTACGCGGCGGGTTGTCCTGCGTTCACCCGTGAGCTGCGGCAAGTCCAGTGGCCCAGCATGAAAAACTTCAAGCCCGACGTACCCGAGAAGTACGACGGCAAGACTCATCCGTCGGAGTTCCTCAGCATCTACACCATCGCGGTGCAGGCTGCAGGGGGACGAGACGAGAAGATACTCGCAAACTACTTCCCGCTCGTGCTCAAGCCAAACGTCCGATCTTGGCTCATGCACTTGCCGGAGAACTCCATTTCTTCTTGGGCCATCCTGTGCCATCAGTTTGTTGGCGCCTTCACAGGTGGCCACAAGCCCCATGGCCAGGAAAGTGACCTTCACATACTTGCCCAGAAGGAGGGAGAGTCCCTGCGAAAGTATATCCAAAGATTCAGCCGCGTCCAGCACAACATCCCAGACATCCACCCTGCCGCGGTTATCAGCGCGTTCCACAAGAACGTGCGTAACCGCAGGATGAGGGAGGAAATGGCGATGTGCAAGATCTGAGATGTCAGTGAGCTTTATGCCCTGGCCGACAAGTGCGCACGCGCTGAGGAGGGGAGGAGACTCCCCGGAGAGGATACTGGAGCAGGGGGAACTGATAGTGAGGATGCCGCCCCGGCAAAGAAGAACCGGCGGCGGAACAACAGGAAAAAGAATAACAAAGAAGTACTGGTCGTCGAGCAGTCCGGCAAGGAGGTTGGTGCCAAGAAAGCCCAGACTGGTGGCTCCGGCAAGGAGGCTGCCGCTGTGGTGGAGAGTCCGGCAAGAAAGCTGAGTACGAGCGACGCGACAAGGAGAAGGCCCAGGGAGGTGGTGGAGAGTCCGGCAAGAAGCGGCCATTCAATGGCCGGGGAGGACGCCGCGGCAAGGCCAAGCAGCGGCAAAGAGACAGACCTCCCCGCGGCCGCGACAAGGACGAAGACGAAGACGACGACGAAGACATGGACGACGGGGATAACAGCGAGCAGGAGTTCCAGAAGGCAACATAAGTTTTGTGCGTTGACGGAGGTGCTTCTCTGCATACTTCCCACCGCCAACTCAAGCAATGGGTGCGGGAAGTTAATGCAGCGGAGCCACCCGTCGAGTCGCGCAAACTTCTGAAGTGGTCCAGCACACCCATCATCTTCGACATTGAGGATCACCCTGACCGCACAACTGCGGTCGGGTGTTTGCCGATGTTGGTTTCACCAACCATCCGCAACCTCAAGGTCACCAAGATGCTGGTTGACGGCGGGGCCGACCTGAACTTGATCTCCTCCGCTGTAGTCTGGAAACTCCAGATCCCCGACAGCGAGCTCGAGTAAACCGGCACGTTCCAAGGGATCAAACCGGGAAGGAGCAAGCCGAAGGGGAAGATCACACTGCCAGTGACATTGGGCGGAGAGCTGAACTTCAGAACTAAAAGGATCACCTTTGATGTTGCCGATATCCCATTGCCTTACAATGGAATACTTGGCCGTCCAGCGCTCGCCAAGTTCATGGCAGCCTCCCACTATGCCTACAATATGCTCAAGATGCCAGACCCGATAAGCGTCATCTCTGTCCCAGGCGACAAGAAGGACACCCTTATCTGTGCCGACAAGATATATCGGGATGCAGCAGCCGCAACAGATAGCAAGACACTTGCCGCTGAAGCTCCCGGGGGGAAGAACAAGACCAAGTCCGGCAAGAACTGTGGGGCCCACTCCGGCAAACGCACCTCTTCGGAGTGCTGCGCTGTCGTCGAGGACGCACCATCGAGCTCCACCGGCAAGTGCAAGAAGGCAATGGCAGCTCCACCTGCAACCAAGAAGGTGTCCGCCAAGGAGGACGGCACTGGTGGTACTTTCACCATCAGTGCCACGCTCGACCCCAAATAGGAAAGCGTGCTCGTTGCTTTCCTGCGGGCGAATGTCGACGTGTTTGCATGGCAGCCGTCTGACGTCCCCGGCGTTCCCAGGAAAGTGATTGAGCACAAGCTTGCCGTTTGTCCTCATGCGCGGCCCGTCAAGCAAAAAGTTAGAAAGCAAGCGGTGGAGCGCCAAGAGTTTATTGCAGAAGAAATCAAGAAGCTGGAAGCGGCAGGCCTTGTCAGAGGTGTACTCCATCCTACGTGGTTGGCCAACCCTGTTGTCGTGCGCAAAGCGAACGGGAAGTGGAGGCTTTGTATTGATTTCATCGATGTGAATAGAGCGTGTCCCAAGGATCCATTTCCCTTGCCACGCATTGACCAGATCGTTGACTCCACGGCTGGATGTGAGTTGCTTTCGTTTCTTGATGCATACTCCGGATATCACCAGATATTTATGGCTGAGGAAGATGAAGAGAGGACCGCATTCATAACTCCATGTGGCACTTATTGCTTCATACGCATGCCCTTTGGATTGAAGAATGCCGGTTCAACGTTTGCAAGGGTAGTCCACACTGCTTTTGAGCCACATATACACAGGAATGTAGAAGCTTACATGGATGATATAGTGGTCAAGGGCAAAGACAGGGCTACCCTAATACAAGACCTAGATGAAACCTTTGCAAACCTGCGCAAGATTCAACTCAAGCTTAACCCCGAGAAGTGCGTGTTCGGAGTCCCGTCCGGCAAGCTTCTCGGGTTCTTCGTGTCACAGAGGGGGATTGAAGCCAACCCCGACAAGATCAAAGCCATCGAGCAAATCGAAGCTCCGAAGCGCGTCAAGGATGTACGAAGGCTTGCCGGCTGCGTGGCTGCTCTCAGCAGGTTCATTTCTAAGTCTGCGGAACGCGCCCTGCCGTTTTTCAAAATCTTGAAAAAGTCAGGTCCAGTGAAATGGACTCCGGAAGCGGAGGCGGCGCTGCAAGACCTGAAAAGGTAACTGTCCTCCACTCCAATATTTGTCGCACCTAGGCCACAAGAGAAGTTGCTGCTGTACTTAGCAGCAACCAATCAAGTGGTTAGTGCTACGTTAGTAGCGGAGAGGGAGGCAGAAGATGAGCCAACAGTCCCGGCAAGCACATCCAGCGACAAGCAGGGGGCTTCCCCGACAAGCTCTGGCCCCGACAAGGATGGAACTGCGCAGATGCAAGAGGAAGTGCGGAAGAAGATGGTGCAGCGCCCAGTTTATTTTGTCAGCTCCCTTCTCCAGGGGGCTAGGTCAAGGTACTCTGGGGTGCAGAAGCTGCTTTTCGGCCTCCTCATGGCCTCGAGGAAGCTGCGCCACTACTTCCAAGCACATGAGATAACAGTGGTCACTCGCTAAGGATATTGCAAAATCCAAAAGCAACAGGCAGGATTGTCGAGTGGGCACTGGAGCTGTCAAGCTTTGGCCTCAAGTTTGAAAGTACTTAAACTATCCAGAGCAGAGCATTGGCAGAGTTCATAGCGGAATGGACACCAACGCCAGACGAAGAGATCCCAGAGACAAGCATCCCCGCCAAAGAAGCAAGCAAGGAATGGATAATGTACTTCGATGGTGCCTTCTCGCTACAAGGCGCCGGTGCCGGCGTGCTCCTTGTCAAGCCCACCGGAGAGCACCTCAAGTATGTTGTCCAGATGCACTTTCCCAAGGTGCAGGCAACGAACAATACTGCAGAGTATGAAGGTTTGCTTGCCGACCTCAGAATCGCAGCGGAACTTGGGATCAAGAAGCTGATTGTGTGGGGTGACTCGCAGTTCGTCGTCTGCCAAGTGAACAAGAGCTACCAGAGTCCGTTGATGGAAGTTTACGTCGACGAAGTGAGAAAGCTTGAAGAACACTTTGAAGGCTTACAGATGGAGCACGTTCCAAGAGCTCAAAACGACATCGCAGATGGCCTGTCAAAGTGTGCTGCACTAAAGCTACCTGTGGAACCGGGGATCTTTGTGCTCAAGCTAACTCAACCATCCGTAACACCATCAGCTGGACAAAGTAAGAAGAGAAAACTGGTTTCTGGTGACTACTTGCCGGCAGAGCTTCCTGAAGCCGCCGCGAACAAGGTTCCCAAGATCAATGACAAGATTGCTGAGGAACAGTCTGCTCCTGCAAGCCCAAGGGTTTGTACAGTCGAAGCAGGCGTTCCCGACAAGCTTTGCCCCGGCAAACTTGCCGGAGGACGTCAAGCTCCGGCCGAGCCGCAGATTCTTGCCGTAGAAGCTGACGTTCCCGCAGCAGCGCAGGTGCCTCTAGTCCTTGTTGTTGAGCCACAGGCTCCAGCATGGGCATAGCAGATTGTCTGTTTCCTTCAAACAGGAGAACTTCCCGAAGAACTAGAAGAAGTAGAAAGAATAACCCGGCAGTCAAGTATGTATCAGTTTGTCGGCAACGAACTGTACAGAAGGAGACTCAACGGTGTGAGATTGAAGTGTATCCCCCGGGAAGATGGACAGAAGTTGTTGGCAGAAATACATGGAGGCATATGTGGTCACCACATTGGCGCAAGAGCACTTGTCGTCAAGGCGTTCCAGCAAGGTTTCTTTTGGCCAGAAGCCCTCCAGGATGCAACTGCACAAGTAACAAAGTGTGAAGCGTGCCAGTTCCACTCCAAACAGATACATCAACCAGCTCAAGCTCTCCAGACAATCCCTTTGTCCTGGCCATTTTCGGTCTGGGGGCTCGACATCCTCGGCCCCTTTCCCCGCGCAGTCGGGGGCTTGGAGTACTTGAACGTTGCCATCGACAAGTTCACAAAGTGGCCAGAAGTGGAACCGGTGAGAAAGGTGACCGCACAGTCAGCAGTCAAGTTCTTCAGATCAATTGTTTGCTGTTTCGGGATACCTAACAGGATCATCACCGATAATGGTACGCAATTCACAAGTCGCACCTTCATGCAGTACGTCCAAGACCTTGGCGCCAAGGTCTGCTTCGCTTCTGTTGCTCACCCGAGGAGCAACGGTCAAGCGGAGAGGGCAAACGCTGAAGTGCTGCGCGGACTCAAGACAAGGACTTTCGACAGGCTACACAAGTGCGGAAGAAACTGGATCGAGGAGTTGCCGGCGGCTCTTTGGTCAATCAGGACGACACCAAATCGAGCCACCGAACAGACGCCCTTTGATCTGGTATATGGAGCAGAGGCAGTTCTCCCCACGGAACTCGTATACGGGTCGCCTCGAGTGCTCGCTTATGATGAGCTCGAGCAAGAGCAGCTGCGACAAGATGACGCGCTGCTCCTTGAGGAAAACCGTCTTCAGGCTGCTATACGAGCTGCTCGATACCAGCAAGCCTTGCGCCATTACCACAGACGCAAGGTTAAAGAAAGAAGTCTCGAGGAAGGCGACCTTGTTCTTCGGCGCGTTCAGTCCGCCAAGAATTACAACAAGTTGACGCCGAAGTGGGAAGGCCCTTATCGGCTGAAACAAGTCACAAGGCCCGGCGCTGTCCGCCTTGAGACCGAGGAAGGCTTACCGGTGAGCAACTCCTGGAACATTGAGCATCTTCGCAAGTTTTACCCATAAGGCGCGGTTGCCGTGATCCGTTCCGGCAACCACCTTTTGTACAAGTCTTGCCGCTGATGCATGTAATCCTTTGTACAAAGCCGGGCGTAGACCCCGTGCATCAGTAAAGCTTATGTGCATCGCACAACTTGTCATTTCATGCCTTTTCATTTCCTTGCATGTACTATCTGACACTTTGTGCAGCACACATCTCCGGTAAGCAATAACGAGCCACAAGGCTCCATATCACTGTTTTGTCTTCTTTCTTTTCTCTCAAGCAGAAGAAGTTTTCCTCGCGCACAAGTTTGCCC
>LR738714.1:820862968-820930645 GCA_902687465.1 Secale cereale | reverse complement strand
GGGGGGGGGAATAGTGGTCGTATGGACCGGAATAGTGGTGGTCAAGGCGTCCAAGAGAGCCTCACCTTGCCGAGAAGCAAACGACACAAAAGCTAAGTTGCCAAAGTTTGAGCAATCAAATTTTTAAATTTTTGAGTTATCTTCCTTGAACGACCGCACTTTGTATGGAAAACCTGTGCACGGAGGAACCAACTCGTGGCTAGCCGCGCCCTTACCTTGTTTCGAGCACGCTCAATGGCTTAAGTGTGCTGTGACAAGTGTCGCGCGCTTACTTCGTTTTCGAGTTCGCTCAACAATCTAAGTGTGCTGCGACTAGCTGCGACAAGGTTTCTTGTCGGCAATGGCATTGCCAGCAGGCTGCTGAGGTCCCGCACTCAGCGCTCGCGGCAAAGTTCCCTACGCCGGCAAGTTCCCTAAAAGCGTAGGGTAAAAGCATACAAGGCAAAGAAGTCAAGTAAAGGAAATAACATTGCATTAACTACCCAAGATAAAGTTATATTACAAAGCAACTTGTCGCAATACTAATGGACTATTGTTCATAACGTGACTGACAGCGACAAGGAAAGAAGAAGATAAACGAGACTAATCCGGGCGGTCGCCCTCGACCCTCGTAATGCCGCCCACCTTGTTCACGATGGGCGCAATAAGAGCCTTGAGCGCCTCCTGGTCAGCGTCCGGCGGCAAGGTCCTGAGGACGTTGGTGAGATTGAGGCCCGGGTTGCGGTGCACGATCTTCATCAACACCTTCTCGAGGGCCCCCGCGCAGAGCCTGCGCGACTCGTCCGCCAGCTGCTTCGGGATCCTTTCCCGGAGCTGCTGGAGGGCTGGCGCCACTCCCCTGAAGAACAAGCTTAACTTGGCGCTGTGGGGGAGGTTCTCGTCGGTGGAGTACCCGAGGTGCTCCGCCCCTAGCTCCGCCAACTCCTTGTCTACCTCGGCGGCAGCGGCGACAAGGCCCTCGGTCCAGTGCTCCACCGTCAGCCTGAAGTTGTTTTGGGAGAGGGCGGCGCTGTCTAACAGTGCCCTCTCGGCCCTAAGATCCTCCTTCAGTTTCGTCTCCCGCTCTCGGGCGCCGTCAAGCGATGCGGTGAAGGTGGAAAGTTTCAGCTCCAGATCGGCAATGGAGTCCTTGGCGACGGCGAGCTCTTTGCCCTTGTCGGAGAGGCGGACCTATAGCTCGGAGTGGCTGTGGGCGTCCTTCTCCCTCTCCGACACAAGTGCGGCAACCTTCTCTTCGCTCATCTTCAAGTGGACCTCCAGTTGCGCCACCCTCGCCTCCAAGTCCCTCTTGGCGGTCACAGTAGCCGCAGCGGCGTCCTTCGCTTCCTGCAGAGTTCCGCCAAGAGACTGCTCGCGGGCGGCAAGCTCGTCCTCGTGGCTGTCGAGGTCGACCTTCCGTTGCGTCAATTCACCTTCTCGCCGGGACAACTCCTCGGCGGCGAGCCGTTGTTGATCCTCTGCTTCGGCCTTCTCCAGAATGAAGGCTTGATGCGCCTCGGCAAGCTGCTCTTGCTCCTCCGCCAAGGAACGGAGAGCTGCTTGGTTGCTGGCTCGGAGCTCTTCGGCGCGTTCCTCCATGTCGATGCCCGCCTTGGCAGCCAGAGCCTCTCGGGACACCAGCTTGGCCTGCCGCGCGTGGTACAAGGACAGAAGCCTCCGCAGAAGCCGCTCCTCCTCGGGCTCGCTACTGCTGCTAGGCGCGTCGACGAACTTCAACCCGGCGGAGGCGAGGACCTCCCCGTCGAAGACCTCTCCCTCCGCAGGCGCCCTCGACATGGACGCCCACGGGAGCTGGATGAAGACTCCGTTGCCGGCCTCCACGAAGGCGCCTGGCTCGGCCGCGGCAGCAGCGGGATCGACAGCCGGCGCAGCGTCTGACACTCCTGCGGCCTCAGGGCCGTCAGTGCGACTGCCGGTCCCCTCCTCAGCTGCCGCGTCAGCGGCCTTGGCTGCCTCTTCGGCGGCGGGCTCGTCGGCACCGGCCACCCCTTCAGTAGTTGTGGCGTCGCCGACGTTGCCGCGCGCGTCCTCCTCGACGACGACCTCCGTCTCCATCGGCTCTCGGGCGGACGGGTCTGACCAAAAAAGAAAAAGAAAGGAAATAGTCAAGCAAATATCCAAAAAGAGAAATTTAGAAAGAGAAAAGTAAAGGGTTTTACCTGCGCGGTCCTCCTCTTCGATGGGGTTCCTTGCCGGGGAGTTCTCCCTCGGCGGCGTGGTGGTAGCTCCCGCCGGCGGAGGACTGCTGGCGCCTTCCCTTGGCGGGGTACTCGCCCTTGGCGGAGTGTCCTCCCTCGCCGGGGGGTCCTCCTTGGCGGAGTTGTCGAGATGTGCGGCTCGTCGGGAGCGATCTCCTGGCGCTCCTGAGGCTGCTGCTTTGCTTCTACACAAGTCGACAAACAGAACGTTAGCAAAGATAGGAGACCCGCGCGCGCCCGATAAGCAGAAAGTGGACATAGGACTTACGCTGGGGGCTGCGCTGGGGGCTGCTCGGAGGAATGGCTGTCGGGTCCGACGAGCCTGTCACAGGCGCATCCCCTGCTGCTGCTGCGGGCTCGTCCTCGATGACGATCATGGGGATTTTGGCCCGCTTCGCCGCCCTCTGGGCCAGAGTCCTGGAAGAAAGACAAGATCAAAATCAGGCAAAAGGAATACAAGACAAGAATCAACAGAAAACCGAAGAAAAACAAGATTCGCGAAGACTTACTCCTCTTCCTCCTCGTCGTCGGAGTTGAGCGCCGAGAAATCAAAGTCCGGCTCGCGCGTCCCGACGCGAGTAGCTGGGGGAGTACGCTCCCTCGGCCGCTTGGCGGGAGCAGGGGCGGCGGTCTGAGAAGACCCCGCTCCAGTTGTCGCAGAAGCACGAGGAGCGGAATGAGCAGTGGAGCCGGTCCGGGAAGATCCCCCTCCGGTTGCCGTTGAAATGCGTGGCACTCCCTTGGAGGCCTTGCTCGCCACGGTGGCGCGTGTCGGGCGGCGCTGCGGCTGCTGGCTCGCCTGCCGCCCCACTGCGTCGGCGGCCTTGCGAAGGCGCCTCCTTGTCTGAGTCGGAGGACTTGCTGGAGGTGGCGAGCTGCCCGAGGAGGAAGATGAGGAGCCGAGGTTCAGCGAGCCGTCTGAGTCCTCGGCGGGATCGCTAGACCCGACGCCCTACTCGACGGGCCCGCTCGACCCGGCGCCTTGATCGGTGGGCTCGCTTGTCTCGGCGAGTCGCCCGGCAAGCTTTCCCGCTTTGCGAAGCTCCTCCTCCTCGGCGAGACTTACCGCCTCCGCTGCATCCGCCTCCTCCACAGTATATCCAAACTCGCCCGCGGCCCTGGCTGCAGCCGCCTCCTCCAACCTGGTGGCAATATACGCCATCTCTTGGTTGGTAGTGTCGCGGGTGAGTCCCCTCTTCTCGTCGGGTTTGATTGGCAGCTCCACCAGGCTGTCGAAGAACGTCTGCACGGTTTCGTCAGAAGGTTCCCGCCAAGTGAGGTCGATCCCATGGGAATCACACAACGGCATCGCCGCGCGAATGGCGCTGAGCGACGAGTTGTTGCATAATGGAACTACGCCCTGCGGCAGCGCGAACCACTCTAGATGGGCGGAGTCGTACTTGAATAGCACTTGGAGCATTGCGTTGAGATCCAAGACAGTGAAATTGTAGTTGAGGCCCGGGCGCAGCCTCATGATGTCTGCCGCGTTATCAAACTCCCAAGCAGGCCTCTTCCTCTCCTGCAAGGGAGCGATGGGGCGGCGAAGAAAGTCTGCCCCGACAGCACCTACGGTGAGCCTGGCTTGCCGGAGGCGAAGAATCCTAGTGGTGGCTATCTTCAGCTTGTCGTCCTCAGGGGCCAGGTCACTCCAGTCGTTGCCGCGCACTACTGCGACTTGGCGCCGGGAAGTGAACTGCTGCGGGTCATCCTCCAGAATCCAACACCAGTTGGCCCTCCACTCATCCCACTTGCCGCGGAGCTCCCCCGTCAAGTAAGCCTCTTTCTTATGGAGCCTAAAGATCCAAGAGAACCCGCCGGACAGAGGAGACCCTGACTCGACTCGAGGTATTAAATAATGGCGGAAGAGAGCTACATTGGGGTAAACTCCGACGAAATTTTCGCACAGATGTGCGAAAATGGCCATGGTCAAGACAGCGTTTGGGGTGAAGTCAAGAAGATGAAACCCGTAGGTATTCATAATATCGCAGAAGAACTCCGAGAAGGGCGGGCAGAGTCCGCAGTAGAAGAACAGAGCGAAAAAGGCATAGCCACTCGGGAACATCTCGCAGGCCACGATCTCTCCCATGACGCCGCAATCGACGCGTGCCGTTAGGGAGAGGCGCGGTGGATACGGAGTGGGATACGGCGCGCCGCGGGCTGCGCGTGCCCGTGCACTGTTTTGGGCCTGGCCCAACAGCGCTCGGCACCGTGTGTGGCCCAGGCCCGGGGGCTCCTGTCGGTGTACTAAAGTAGGGGTACCTTAGTATCCCGAACTTGTGCACGGGTAGTCGCAGCGTCTCGTGGCAAGGCTTGCCGCGCGGCCGCCAAGGTCCACTAAGGTTCCTTTGGAGCCATTCAAGAACAAAGTATTCAAGATTAAGGAACAAGGCCCCGGCAAGAGGGGCTTGCCGGGAAGGCCACCCAAGGCATGAGATCCCTCTAGACCACTTCATTAGCGCAAGACCCTGGCAAGAGGAGCTTGCCGGGAAGGCCAAACATGGCATTTCAAGAGACTTGTCGCGGCACGTCACGCGTCCCGACAAGGCCCGGAGAGCGACAAGCTCCCAGGCGCGACAAGTTAGCGACCGCGGCAAGATACAAGCCGCGGCAAGCTTCCACTACGTGCCCGCGCTCCAGCTCATCCGACCACGCGTCGCCCTGGGGCCCTTCCAGGCGCACGTGGCGGAAGGCCGTGCAGCCTGGGATACACGGTGGCAAGCTGCGATGACAAGGCCATCGTCGTGGCGGACGGTGGCGCCCTGACGGACGCTTTTTGCACTATTCGGGGCGACGGCGACGGACATTTAATGCCCTTGTCCCCTGCCGTCAGAGTTAGACATAGAGCACTATGCATACACTGTTCCAACTACCACCATTTTTACGTTTTTACCCTCGACTGCGTTGCCACCTGTCGGTGACCCCTTAGACCTATAAAAGGAGGCCCATGCGCAACGTAGAGGGGGTTCCGATCATCGATCACTCTCACGCTCGGTGCTGCTAGCGATAAACACTGTAGTTCTTCTCGCTCCCGAGCTCAGAACACAATACCAACCAAGGCAGGAGTAGGGTTTTACGCCTCCGTGCGGCCCGAACCTGGGTAAACTGCTCGCGTGCTCGCCTCGATCCGCTCTTTGTGCATCCTCCGCCCCCTTGCCGTACCAAAAAGGGGCTCCGGTCCCATAGGTGTTAGTGGGCGATCAGTTTCCCTGACAAACTCCCACTTAGATAGACATCCCTCCGGTCATCTAAATCATCACGTGATCCAAATCAACTAAACCATGTCCGATCATCACGTGAGATGGAGTAGTTTCAATGGTGAACATCTTATGTTGATCATATCTACTATATGATTCACGCTCGACCTTTCGGTCTCCAGTGTTCCGAGGCCATATCTGCATATGCTAGGCTCGTCAAGTTTAACCCGAGTATTCTGCGTGTGCAAAACTGGCTTACACCCGTTGTATTTGAACGTAGAGCTTATCACACCTGATCATCACGTGGTGTCTCAGCATGAAGAACTTTCACAACGGTGCATACTCAGGGAGAACACTTATACTTTGAAATTTAGTAAGGGATCATCTTATAATGCTACCGTCGTTCTAAGCAAAATAAGAAGCATAATAAGATAAACATCACATGTAATCAAAATATGTGACAAGATATGGCCATCATCATCTTGTGCTTTTGATCTCCATCTCCAAAGCACCGTCATGATCACCTTCATCACCGGCGCGACACCTTGATCTCCATCGTAGCATCGTTGTCGTCTCGCCAACTATTGCTTCTATGACTATCGCTACCGCTTAGTGATAAAGTAAAGCAATTACATGGCGATTGCATTTCATACAATAAAGCGACAACCATATGGCTCCTGCCAGTTGCCGATAACTTTACAAAACATGATCATCTCATACAAAACCGTATATCTCATCATGTCTTGACCATATCACATCACAACATGCCCTGCAAAAACAAGTTAGACGTCCTCTACTTTGTTGTTGCAAGTTTTACGTGGCTGCTACGGGCTTAGCAAGAACCGTTCTTACCTACGCATACAAAAATCACAACGATGTTTCGTTAAGTATGTGTTGTTTTAACCTTCACAAGGACCGGGCGTAGCCACAATTGATTCAGCTAAAGTGAGAGAGACAGACACCCGCCAGTCACCTTTAAGCAACGGGTGCTCATAACGGTGAAACCAGTCTCGCGTAAGCGTACGCGTAATGTCGGTCAGGGCCACTTCATCTCACAATACCGCCGAAGCAAAGTATGACATGCTGGTAAGCAGTATGACTAGTATCGCCCACAACTCATTGTGTTCTACTCGTGCATATCATCTACGCATAGACCTGGCTCATGATGCCACTATTGAGGAACGTAGTATTTTAAAAATTTACTATGATCACGCAAGATCTATCTACCAGATGCATAGCAACGAGGGGGGAGAGTGTGTCTACGTACCCTCATAGACCGAAAGCGGAAGCGTTAGAACAACGCGGTTGATGTAGTCGTACGTCTTCACGGCCTGACCGATCAAGCACCGAAACTACGGCACCTCCGAGTTCTAGCACACGTTCAGCTCGATGACGTCCCTCGAACTCCGATCCAGCCGAGTGTCGAGGGAGAGTTCCGTCAGCACGTCGGCGTGGTGACGATCTTGATGTTCTACCGTCGCAGGGCTTCGCCTAAGCACCGCTACAATATTATCGAGGAGAACTATGGTGGAGGGGGGCACCGCACACGGCTAAGAGATCAAGAGATCAATTGTTCTGTCTAGAGGTGCCCCCTTGCCCTCGTATATAAAGGAGGGAGGGAGAGGCCGGCCCTAGGGGGGCGCGCCAACTGTGGGGAGTCCTACTAGGACTCCCAAGTCCTAGTAGGATTCCCCTTTCCTTTCCGGAGTAGGAGAGAAGGAAAGAGGGGGAGAGGGAGAAGGAAAAGGGGGCTGCACCCCTTGTCTAATTCGGACCAGAAGGGGGGCGCGCGCCTCCTTCCTTTTGGCCTCTCTCTTCTATTCCCGTAACTCCCCGGTACTCCAAAAATACCCGAATCACTCGGAACCTTTCCGATGTCTGAATATAGTCGTCAAATATATCGATTTTTACGTCTCGACCATTTCGAGACTCCTCGTCATGTCCCCGATCTCATCCGGGACCCCAAACTCCTTCGGTACATCAAAACTCATAAACTCATAATAAAACTGTCATCGAAACCTTAAGCGTGCGGACCCTACGAGTTCGATAACTATGTAGACATGACCGAGACACGTCTCCGCTCAATAACCAATAGCGGAACCTGGATGCTCATATTGGCTCCCACATATTCTACGAAGATCTTTATCGGTCAAACCGCATAACAACATACGTTGTTCCCTTTGTCATCGGTATGTTACTTGCCCGAGATTCGTTCGTTGGTATCTCAATACCTACTTCAATCTCGTTACCGACAAGTCTCTTTACTCGTTTCGCAATACATCATCTCATGACTAACTCATTAGTCATTTGCTTGCAAGGCTTATTATGATGTGCATTACCGAGAGGGCCCAGAGATACCTCTCCGACACTCGGAGTGACAAATCCTATTCTTGATCTATGCCAACACCACGAACACTTTCGGAGACACCTGTAGAGCATCTTTATGATCACCCAGTTACGTTGTGACGTTTGATAGCACACAAGGTGTTCCTCCGGTATTCGGGAGTTACATAATCTCATAGTAATAGGAACATGTTTAAGTCATGAAAAAAGCAATAGTAGTAAAACTTAAACAATCATAGTGCTAAGCTAACGGATGGGTCTTGTCCATCACATCATTCTCCTAATGATGTGATCAGGTTGATCAAATGAAAACTCATGTCTATGGTTAGGAAACATAACCATCTTTGATCAATGAGCTAGTCTAGTAGAGGCATACTAGGGACACTCTGTTTTTTCTATGTATTCACACATGTACTAAGTTTTCTGTTAATACAATTCTAGCATGAATAATAAACATTTATCGTGATATAAGGAAATATAAATAACAACTTTATTATTGCCTCTAGGGCATATTTCCTTCACACCGGTCGGCAATGCCTGAAAGCTTCGATGCATACACCGAAAGAGAAGAAGAAACGATGCAACACTCTCACAGTTGGGAATTCTGGCATGAAGAGGTCTTGGATATCGATATAGGGGACTGGATTGCGTTGCTACAGTGTGCAGAGGAGCTTGACAACAGAGTCATATGCATCAAAATAAGAACCAAATCTCCTCTCCGGCGCCAAATGCTTAGCCCTCCAAGCCTTGCCATAATAAATTATGTACTTTAACCTGGCGAAGACTTTTGTCTGGATTGCCTTCACTTCCATAGCTTTGCCCTGCACTATCTCATCGTAAAACAACCGAGCAATAAGCGGCGATGAAAGGTTGGCATGATCTTGAGGGATGCAAGTCACTGATCACCCAACTTGTGCCATACTTAGGGAGATAGCCGTGCACCCTGGCAGGGCAATCTGCATTCTTGCATACCATTGTGAGGTATTTCTGACTTGACACCTGAGCTGTGAAAACCTTTTGCGTGGACATTGCCCAATTAATTATTGCATCCTTCATAGCTTGATTGTTCGGATACATAGCGCCCGTCGCAATATTGTTTTGGTGATATTGCCAGGCAGAATTATGTCCATCGTTCATTGTCATTGCAGATGAGAAGTCATGATTCCATCATGCAGGATTCGGGGCCTCCTCTTCATTGTCTTCCTCATCCGACTCGTCAGAATCATCGGCATGACCCATATCAACATTGGTGTCTTCTTCTTCCATCTGGTCCTGCATGTGCCCATCTACCTCGTCAGCGTCCACCTCGCCACTGTAATCACCATCAGCATTTCCTCCTTCTACCTGACTACTCTGCCCTGGTTCGTAACCAACAACATTTCCTCCTTCTACATGACTGCTCTGTCCTGGTTCGTAACCAGCATCGCCAGCATTTGACATAGATAACTGCCTCCCTCCACTACTCGGCCCAGGATCGTAGCCACCCTCGCCTTCATGTGCAGTGACCTCATTCACGACGAGAATCACTAAGGCAACATGATTGTATCCCTACGTTCACAACCTTGTAACCACCACACCCACTCGGAGTCTCGCTCTATTGGCCTCAAATAAAAAAATGTTGTTGAACTTGACCGTGTCCACAATGCATGAACACCGACTGTGTGCGTTGCAGTATCAAGCCCTAAACTTGCCGCAATCCATTCTTTCAACTGACAGACTGACCATGTTTGAGGCGCGTTCATTGGCACCTCTATGTGAGAAAATTCACTTAGATCAGCTCCCATCTCAGTTGTCTGGACAGTACCAGGACCGTAGTAAAATATGAACTTCACTACATCAGACATCTCGGCTCACCTAATTTTTTCCCAACAACGGAAACAGAGCCGGAAACTCCCCCAGCAACGCCGGAGCTCGACCACCCCCACTGCCTACACCACACTGCCTGAGCTTCACCACCACCACCGCCACAACCTTCACCAGTGAGCTCAAAAAAAGCTCCACCAATATGCTCACTACGAACACCACGAGCTACCCCATGAGTAGATCGAGGTATCCCTTGGCTCCCCTAACTACGTAGAACCCATTCACGGTGCCAAATCCGCAAAAAAATGGGTGAGTTGGGTGTACAAATTGGAGAATATTTGTGTGAGGAGAGGGAGAAAGAAGAACAGAGAAGAGAAGAACAAGATAAGAACGCTGCGTGGGAGAAAGAAGAAGGAAAGGAGAAGGAGCCAACCGCGGCGGGGGGCCCGCACCCTGTCGGCCCGCAGCAAGCCGATCGGTCTGCGGGTGGCCGGCAGGGGCACTGTCACACCCTGCATTCTGTAACATGTTATTTGCATCAATGAAACATGAAAATTTGGACCAGCAATTTTTTTTGGCATCATTTGGCTTTTATTTGGAATTGAGTTTTTTTTTCTTCCTATGTTTTTCATGTGCTCATTAAAGTCAACTATTACCTCTTGTAGAATTCATCTCCTTACCCAAAACTTCTGCCCAATGATCATGCCAAGTGTTATATAGCAGTATAGTATTTTCCTATAAAATTAATTTGGCCAAAATGTATTTTAAAAATTTAGTATTCCAAAAACCCCTGAATTGAGGTTTGCACTGCAAGTGCTTGATTTAGGGTGAGAAAAATTATTTGAAAAAGCATATTTGATACTTAATAGTCATAGGACTCCCAGAAACCACAAAAGTATAAATTTAAAAGTTATTTTCCTATTTTATTTAAAAGCTTTTTCTTAAGGCCAGAAATAGTCTTTAATAGGGAAAAATTATTTAAGTATTTCAAAAATATTTGCCAAAATTCAGGGAGACTCATAGGACATATATTGTCCATATATAAGAGTTTCAACACTTGGTCATGTTCAAAATAATGGGCAAATCCCTCTAAAACCCTTTCTGGATATTTCAACCTTTTGAAATATTTATAAAGGAAATATTCTCCAAAAATTCCAAGGAAATTCTATCATGTCATATATGACATATTTGATGATCTTGCCAAGCCCCATGCCTTGGGAAGCAGGATAACATCCTCAAAACCCTTCAAAACCATTCTGTCCATATTTGAAGTTTGAGCAACTTTACATTGCCAAACTAGTCCAAATGCTCTCAAACTTGGTGCACATGCTAGAATGGCCTAATAAGGCATCTAGACCAAATGGCACAAGATTTGGAGAAAGGCAACTTGATCTGAATACCCCGAAACCCTTTCTGTTCAAATGCAAATTTGAACAACTTTACATTACCAACTTTTTACCTGGAGCTTCAAACTTTGTGGGCATGATCATAACCCCAAATGATGAAACTACACCAAGTGGTGCATCAAGGGGAGATGATTAGCTTGACTGAAACAAGATGAAGCCATTTTTGTTGATTTCTAGGGTGCACCAAAGTTACATTGGCTAGTTTCTTCAAATGAGCCCAAATTTGGTGACGCACCCTATTTTCATATGACATTCAATCCTGTTAAGTGTCATGGCAAGTGGAGATCATTTGCTTGACCAAAACATGATCAAACACCTTCTGCTATTTTACCAAAACTACCATCTTGACCCCTTTTACTATTTACTTTTGCCTCAACTTTCTACCACAGCTTCATATAGTTACAATCTACCTCCAGTAACTCCCCCATGTCCACAGCTCCATGATTGAGGGGTGAAAACCCCAATTCACCTTGCTGGACAGCCAAATTCCACCTAGTTACCAGCTTCCCCTCTCTCTCCTTGATCATCCAGAGCATCCAAGGCCTCAGCTGAGACGTCTGCTTCGTGCTGGACCGCCCAGACACGGCGGACACGCCCAGAGGGCCAATGGCATGCCATGGCATGCGATAAGGCCGCTCCAGAGCGCGCTACAGTGCGCACCCGCATTGTAGCTTCGCCCAATCCAGCGCGGCCGACCACCTCGAGCTCTCCCCTCGCGCCTACCGATGCTCCTCGACGTCTGCGACCTCCCCCGACGCTGTCCCCCTCCTCCTCCGCCCTCCAGTGGCCGCCTTCGCACGCGCGCTGGCCGCCCGGAACCTCCACTCGTCGGGCTCACACGCGCGCGCCTTCTGGAGCATCCCCCGCTCCCCCTCTTCCTTCCCTCCGCCCTGGAGCTCGTCCAGCAATGCCACAGACACATCCCCATCGCCTCCCGCGCACTGTGGCGTCGAGCAGAAGCTCACCGGCGCACAGGTCCACGGGACCTCGCCGCTCCCCTATAAATAGGGCCCCCGAGCCCCTCCACTCTGCACCAGCAGCCTTACCACACTCTCAGTAACCCTCCAGCACCACTCATTCATCCCCAGAGAGCCTCTGTGCTCGGGATCGACCGGAGTTCCGCCGCGTCGGGCAGCCGGAGATCTCGCGGTACAGGCCCTCTCCACTCCAACCCTTGCTCGATCTGGAACTGCCGTACCCCACTGACCCGTTTCCCTACTTCCCCCGCTCCTATTGCAGCCCGGAGCGAGCCAGCCAGCGACCTCCCAATGATCCTCCGCCATCCCACCTCGCCGCCGGCGAACCAGGCCTCCCGGCGAGCCGCACCACCACCACTACATCTGCGACTCGCTGCTGAGCCCATTCCTGCCCTCCGTTTTCCCCGCCGTGCCCGGAATCGCCGCCGGTGTGGTCGCCGTCACGTTGGCCGCAAGGTTGAAGATGACAGGCGGGCCCCGCCTGTCATCCTTACCGCTCCCTCTCTCCCCTCGCAGTCGCTGACCGCTGGGCCCCGCCCGTCAGGTTTGAAAACCTACCTCGAAGGGGTCGAACTAGTATAAAACCTCTGTGTCCTTTGCGTGCTTTTAACCCCTTCAAGCTAACCCGTGCGATGGCTCCTCAACTAAGTCCGTTAAACCGGACATCTGCCGTGTTAATTCCACGACAGTTGGCGCCCACCGTGGGGCCTCCGCACGATGGTTTCGAGTTCTTGAAGGGCAGCTTTGAAGGGCTCAGAGGCTACGCGGTCGGCGGGATGACCAAGAGCCGCTGCGGCCGGATCTACATCGACGATGCAGGCTGGGGACCGGAGGCCGATTTAATCGAATACGGGTACCGGGTTCCCTTCGGCGGCATCCACGTCTTCATCGGCAAGATTGGCGAACCGGGACCTGAGCCGGACATCTTCTTCGACAACATCGAGCCGGCTCAGCGTGCAAGATCGGCCCGGATTCAGCCTGCCATGAAGCGCGTTTTCGTTGGAGCAATACATGGAGTCCAAGCCGAGGACGGATCAGATTCATCCGGAGAGACGGAGTCCTTGTATTAGTTGCGGGACGGCCGATCTGAGGGTGTGTCCGATGGAGACAGTATTCTGGACCCCTTTGATCTGCCAAACCGGGTGGCTGTCTTTATGGCCGGATCACAACCTACGCCACAGTCCATGGTGAACGGGGCGGTCACAGCAGAAGCTGGTGCAGGGGGAAGTGGCCAGGCCCTCTCGCCCTCTGACGCTCTATCCGCCTTAGTAGAGGAGTTTACAACCCGGGTAGTAGCAGAGGTGGCTCCAGCAGACAATGCGCAACACGATGCAGAACTCCTTCAACTGAAGGGCCGGATCGATCAGGCAAAAGAGGATCTGAAGGCAGAGAAGGCTATGATAGCGATAAGGTAGGCAGAGCTGGATGATCAGGCTTTTCAGCTGAGGATGGAACAGGCCTCTACACAGGGAGTAAGGAATCGAAGGTACCAGTCTCGTCTACCGCCGGTTTACGAGGCGACAAATCTTTTCAGGACACCAGCAGCGGGAGCCAGTAATGATCCGGTGGTAAACCGGAGGGCGGCACCAGTGAGGGGTGAGCCGGTTCAGCAGCCCGCTGCGGAGCAAGATCGGCGGATTATGTCCGCACCTCACGTCCCTACCCCTCCGGGTCATTACTCAAATCCTTTGGATAACATTGTTGCTGCCGCTTCATGCCTGGCCGCTTTACCCATTGAGGGGACATCCCTCGTGGCAATGGAGGCACGCAGGGTTAAGGATCTGCTTAACACGGCATTAACACAACAGCAAGCATATTCTTATAGCAGGGAGAGGCTTCATTCAACACCCCACCACAGCCGGAGTTACACTAGGCATTGGGAGGAACCAGAGGTGTCTAGTAGTGAACGGAGGCGACACCGTCACAGGCAAGATAATCCGGCGGGCGCAGAGGCACAAGCTCAGGGGGCGCAAGACCAGGTTAGATCTGCGGCTCGCGAGGAGGTCCGCCAAACGACGCCGGTTCATACAACCACAGCAGAAACAGGAGTCACGATGAGTTCCTTCGGGGTGCAGTGTCTTATTCCCGCTTTACGGAGCGTGAAGTTGCCCAAGGATTTTAAGGGTCCACGTAAGGTGCCTAATTACACAGCAGATCTGGCTCCGGATGCTTGGGTTGAGAGTTACGAGATGGCCATGGAGATGCTGGATGTGGATGAAGCGGCTTGCGCGAAGTACTTTACCATGATGCTTGAGGGTACAACCCAGACCTGGCTAAAGGGTTTGCCACCCAATTCCATCGGATCATGGGGAGAGTTACGCCGCCAGTTTATCAACAATTTCAAGGATACGTGCAAGAAGCCAATGTTAGTGGTGGATCTAGCAGCATGTATACAAGGAGAATAGGAGCCTAGAGGGGCATGGGTACGACGAGTATCAGAAATCTTGCATTCTTCGAATGGCAATAGTAACACTGGCCCAGTACGGCGATAGTAACACTGGAAAACAATTGCCGGTTTGAGTCTCTGAAGTTAAAGCTGGGACGGCTCAAACGGGATTGCAATGACATGGGAACTCTCATGAGCGCTCTGGTGAAGTATGGGGACTCTGATAGCACTAAGTATCCCGAAGCGGATGGAGATAAATCAGGAAAGTCAAACAAACCCGGTAAACCGGCGTAGGCCAATCCCGTCGGAACAAGCTTCTTAGGCAAACGAAAAGCAGAGGGTGGCTCTGATTTCGTGGCCAATACCTAGGTTCAAGGGGGTTTTCAGTGCAATAAGGGTAAACCGCCTCTACAAACCGGCGGAGGGCCCGTTAGCTGGGAGCAAGAGTTGAATGAGCCCTGCCCGAAACACGGATCAAAGGAACATCCAGCTAAACACACTATAGGAGAATGTATGGCTATGATGGAAGCCATGAGCCGGTTCAGATCTAACAACAGGCCACCAGGCGGCGGATCAGGCCCCGGGTTTTACGGTCCGGGTCACCAGGGGAACGGCTCCGGATCAGGATATCGTGGCAACAACAGTGGTTATAATAACCAAGGCAATAATCAGTATGGTCCGGGCGGTTATAATAACCAACGCAATCAGCAGCATGGTCAGGGTGGTTACAATAACCAAAACAACCAACAACAGGGCTAGGGTAATCACAATAACCAAGGCAATCAGCAGCGTCAGCAGCAGCAGCAGCAGTCCAGATATCAGAGTAATCAGAAGGAGTTGAGTAGCGGGCAGTATCATGTGTTCACTACAAGTTTATGCAAACGGGATCAGAAAATCTTAAAACGGGCGGTCCATGCGGTTGAACCGGCAACACCATAGTTCCTGCGCTGGTCGGAGCAACCTATCGTGTGGAGCCGAGAGGATCATCCGCCGTGAGTGGATAATCCGGGCCAATTGGCTTTAGTGGTGGCACCATAGGTGGGTGGCTACAAATTCACTAAAGTCCTCATGGACGGTGGCAGCAACATCAATATCTTATATTATGAGACTTTCCGTCGCATGGGGCTGGCGGATAAGAAGCTAAGACAGTCAAACACGGTGTTTCATGGAGTGGTGCCAGGTAAATCAGCTTACCCAATTGGGAAAATTGACCTAGAAGTTACCTTTGGAGATGAATAGGATTCCAGGTCGGAGATGATAACCTTTGAAGTTGTCAAGATCCGGAGCCCCTATCATGCTCTGTTTGGAAGATCGGTTTATGCCAAGTTCATGGCCAGGCCGTGTTATGTTTATCTACAGCTCAAGATGCCGGGTCACAAAGGAACCATTACGGTTCATGGAAGTCGCAAGATTGCATTGGAGTGTGAAGAAGGAGACGCTGCTTACGCGGAAGCAGTATGCGCTACGGAGGAGTTGAAGTTTTACAAGGACAATGTTGATCCGGCAGATATGTCCCCGTTGAAAAAGCCAACTACAGAGCATGATCCGACATTGAAGTTTATGTCTGCGGAGGAAACCAAGCAAGTTGATTTTGTGCCAGGCGATTCATCCAAGCAGTTCACTATCAGCGCTAACCTTGATCCTAAATAGGAAAGCGCGCTCATCGAGTTCATCCATGAGAACTGGGATATTTTTGCATGGAAACCTTCTGACATGCCAGGTATTCCGAGGGAACTCACTGAGCACAGTCTTAACAATGATCCGAAGTTTAAACCGGTCAAGTAGTATCTGCGTCGCTTCTAGGAAGAAAGGCGCAAGGCTATAGGAGAAGAAGTGGCCAGGCTTTTGGCCGCAGGGTTCATAGTTGAAGTTTTTCACCCGGAGTGGTTGGCTAATCCGGTGCTGGTGTTAAAGAAGAATGGAAAGTGGAGAATGTGTGTAGATTACACAGATCTAAACAAAGCTTGTCCGACCGATCCTTTTGCTCTTCCTCGTATTGATCAGATCATTGATGCCACGGCAGGATGTGAGCGGCTAAGTTTTTTGGATGCATACTCAGGGTATCACCAGATCAAGATGGCAGTTAAAGATCAGGAGAAGACGTCCTTCATAACCCCTTTTGGTGCTTTTTGCTATGTATCTATGCCCTTTGGGCTCAAGAGTGCCCAAGCAACCTACCAGCGTTGTGTACAGAATTGTCTTAAGGGGCAGATAGGGAGGAATGTTCACGCTTATGTGGATGATATCGTGGTGAAGTCAAGAAAGGAGGAGACGCTGATAGAGGACCTTAAGGAGACCTTCGACAATCTTCGGGCCTATAAAATGATGCTTAACCCGGAGAAGTGTGCTTTCGGTGTTCCGGCAGGTAAGCTCCTTGGATTCTTGGTGTCAAACAGAGGAATAGAAGCCAATCCGGAGAAGATCAAGGCAATCACATCTTTTACTAAACCGGCTTGCATCAATGATGTTCAACGGATCGCTGGCCGGATCACAGTATTGAGCCGGTTCATCAGCTGTCTGGGAGAGAAGGTAATCCCGCTTTATCAGATGCTGAAAAAGACAGACCGGTTTATATGGAGTGATGAAGCAGACGCTGCGTTTGAGGATTTGAAGCGGCAATTGGCAGCGCCGCCGGTCCTTGCTGCCCCTGTTGATAATGAACCGTTATTGTTGTACGTCGCCGCCAATGCACGGGTAGTCAGCGTGGCAATCGTTGTTGAGCGCAAGGAGGCAGGAAAGGAATACCCTGTTCAACGTCCGGTCTATTATGTCAGTGAAGTTCTCATTGAATCTAAGCAAAGGTACCCGCATTGGTAGAAGCTAGTATATGGTGTGTTCATGGCAAACCGGAGTTGAAACATTATTTCCAAGGCCACCCAATAACTGTTGTTAGTTCAGCACCATTGGGGGATATAATCCAGAACAGGGAAGCTACTGGCAGAGTGGCGAAGTGGGCCATTGAGCTTAGCCCACACGGATTGAAGTATGTGCCACGCACCGCTATCAAATCTCAAGCATTGGTGGATTTCATCAATGATTGGACAGAACTGCAAACACCAGAGGAGAAGCCGGATCTTACATACTGGACGATTCACTTTGACGGTTCAAGGCAATTAGAAGGCTCGGGGGCTGGAGTTGTTTTAACTTCCTCGCGAGGAGGCAAGTTTTGTTATGTCCTCCGTTTACTGTTTCCTTGTACTAATAATGCAGCAGAGTATGAAGCATTGCTTCATGGCTTACGGATGGCTAAGGAAATGAACTTGAGCCGGGTCAAGTGTTTTGGCGATTCAGATTTAGTGGCACAGCAGGTATCCGGCAAGTGGGATTCAAGAGACCCTCTCATGGCAGCTTACAGACGAGAAGTTGAAGCAGTCGCAGGATATTTCAAAGGGTATCAGGTGGATCACATAGACCGGCGAAGGAATGAAGCGGCCGACGCTCTAAGCCGGCTGGGTTCTCAACGTAAACCGGTACCACCGAATACTTTTTTGGATGAGCTACACAGTCCATCAGTTCAAGTATCATCGGAGGAAGACCTGGTTGTTCCTGATCCGGAGGCACATCTAGTTGCAGCACTTCATGTTATTCCGGATTGGACGTTGCCATATTTGGCGTATTTAAGCCGGGGAGAGCTGCCGGATGACGAGATCGAAGCAAGACAAATAATCCGGCGTTCCAAATCTATGACAATTGCAAACGGAGAACTTCACCATCGCAGTGTTTCTGGAGCGTTTCAGCGGTGTGTGTCATCTGAGGAAGGTTGTGATATTCTGCGTGAGATCCATGAAGGGGATTGTGGTCATCATGCCGGTTCAAAATCCTTGATGGCTAAAGCTTTTCGGCATGGGTTCTATTGGCTAACAGCCCATGCTGATGTAGCGGATCTAGTCCGAAAGTGCGATGCTTGTCAGAAATTTTCACGTCGGGCTCTTGTTCCAGCACAGGAGCTCCGGATGATACCAATTACTTGGCCGTTTGCAACTTGGGGGCTTGATATGGTTGGGCCTTTCAAACGATCACATGATCAAAAAACTCATTTGCTGGTTGCTGTGGACAAATTTACAAAGTGGATTGAGGCAGAGGCTGTGAGCAAGTGTGATGCGGCAACAGCGGTTAAATTTATCAAAAAGGTAATTTTCCGGTTTGGTTTTCCACACAGCATCATCACAGACAATGGCACCAATTTATCTAAGGGAGAGATGGAAGAGTTTTGTCAACGCGAGCATATTCGTCTAGATGTCTCTTCTGTAGCTCACCCTCAATCCAGTGGTCAAGCTGAAAGAGCAAATCCAGAGATTTTGCGAGGTATCAAGCCCCGGCTTATGACTCCCCTGCAAAGAACACTAGGGTGCTGGGTTGAGGAGTTACCTTCTGTCCTTTGGAGCATCAATACTACGCCGAACCGGTCCACATGTTATACACCTTTCTTTATGGTGTATGGTGCTGAAGCGGTCCTTCCAAGTGATATCCGTCATGATTCGCCACGGGTGACGGCGTATGTTGAAGCGGTCAATGAGCAGGCAAGACAGGACAGTTTGGATCGGCTGGATGAGGAGCGTGACATAGCAGCAGCACGGTCTGCAATTTATCAACAAGACTTGCGCAGATATCACAGCCGCCGGATCAAGACCAGGACGTTCTAGGAGGGAGATTTGGTACTCCGGCTCATCCAAGATCAAACAGATATGCACAAGCTATCCCCGCCTTGGGAAGGGCCCTTTATGGTCAGCAAGAATCTGCACAACGGTTTATATTACCTGGTGGACGTTCAAGAACACAAGGATTCACGGACATCGGAGGAAGAGTCAAAGAGGCTGTGGAACATCGCCCTCTTGCGGCCCTACTACACCTGAGCCATGAGCTCTGCTGTATCCTATGTATATATTATGATTAATGAATAAACCGGCACCCTCAGTAAACCGGGGGATCAACCTTTTTTCCAATACAAAGTGTCTTATGGTGATAACCATCTATAGCTTACGTCTCTTATTATATGTCATATTTTAAAGAAGATAAAATGCTTTGATCAGTCTATCTGGTTGTGCAGGACAATTGCCGTATATGTACTCTGGAGCGATGATCACTAAAGGGCTTCCTGTTCAAACATAGGTCGTATTCGAACCAAAGAGAACATAGCCATTTCCTGTTCAAACATAGGTCGTATTCGAACCAAAGAGAACATAGCCATTCTGTTCAAACATAGGTCGTATTCGAACCAAAGAGAACATGGCAAAGGCCAGTAGGGGGCAGGATCGTATCCGAATCCTAGCTTAGCCCCTATGGTCCGGTTTGTATGATCGTATTCGAATCATAAGCTCAATGGGTCGTATTCGAATCCATTGCTTGGCTAAAATCTCAAAGGCCAATAGGGGGCAGGATCGTATCCGAATCCTAGCTTAGCCCCTATGGTCCGGTTTGTATGATCGTATTCAAATCATAAGCTCAATGGGTCGTATTCGAATCCATTGCTTGGCTAAAATCTCAAAGGCCAGTAGGGGACAGGATCGTATCCGAATCCTATCTTAGCCCCTATGGTCCGGTTTGTATGATCGTATTTGAATCATAAGCTCAGTGGATCGTATTCGAATCCACTGCTTGGCTAAAATTAAGGCCAGTAGGGGGCAGGATCGTATTCGAATCCTAGCTTAGCCCCTATGGTTCGGTTTACTGATCGTATTCGAATCAGAAGTTTTGATTTGGAGCCTGGCAGCTCGCAAAAAGCCTCGACTACATGGTTTTATTTGCAAACTTCTATTTTTGTATTTGTGTTTTATGGTTCTTTGATCCGGAGCGGGACAACTCCAAAGTTCACTGCATATCTTCAAAGTCTGGACGCAGAGCTCCAGCATTATTTAAACCCGGAATAGTTGGGTATGCCCCGACAGAGCCAAGGGCTTCCTCAGAAACAAACAATGTTCGCCGGATTAAGGATATCAAGCATACTTAATCGCAGGTATGAAGTTATTCCTGTTTTCAACAGATACTTGTTTGATATATTTACGAGAGCAATCTAATGGGTCCGGTGGTAAACCGCTAGGACACCTTTTAAGTGTTTTCTATGCAGAAACAGATAGTATGCAAGTTAAAACATATCAGACAAAGGATTCAATTTGTCAGATACCAAAGCAAAATTGGGACATCCGGATCATGACGGACAATAGTTCAAAGCTATCCTTTTACAAAGGCACAGCAGGCCTGAACGGATTAAAGTTTTTCCGGCAAAGTAAAACCGAGGCTATAAAGATAAACTGTTTGGCCTATGCTTCCTCCTGCTGGGACGGTTGAGGATCGACCTGTTCTGGAGCTTCTTCGTCTTCTTGAAGCGGCTGAAAGTCAGGGACGCACCAATCGATTTTCGTTAAAGCGCGGAAGTACATCTCTTCCGTAATAAGTTCAGACGGATCAACATCTGGGGCGAAAGTATGGGGGCGCACTGGTGGGATTAGATTTACGGTATCATAAACCGGCCGATCCACCCGCTCGTTCTGTAAGTCGTACCCCGGATGATACCTGGTCAAGTCTGATTCGGCAGCAAGCTTGCTAGCGAGAGGACGCATCTCCTTAGTCAAAGCGTGAAGGTCTTTGGCAGTGAAAGCTGATCCGTCTTCTTTAGTGCTGGGATACCCGTTCATGGCTTCTTCCGGATCAAAATCTGGAACCCACGCTTTGGCTCTGGCGAGCGCTACGAGAGAACCGGCTCGGGCAGCAGACTTCTTCACTTCCTCCAAGCATGCTGGCAAGATAGAAAGTTTTTCTAGTGTGCCTTGGATAGTGGTGGGGGCCGGTTTATTGAAAGACGTTGTGCTTATAATCCTTTGAGCGCCGGAATACAGCTGCTCGACCAGAGTATAAGACGCCTTGAGCTTCTTCCGTAAATCATCCCCAAGATGGGTAACGCGGCGCCCTACATATGATCATTACAGTTAAACCGGACCGGAATACAGATTGCAAGGATGAAAGCATGCTTGCTGATTAAGTACTTACCGAAGACGGCAGAAGTCATCAGTTCGATTTGCCGCTTTAAACCAGTCAGTTCTTCTGTCACTGGATTAAGAGCTTCCTCAGCATCCTTTGCTCTTTTCTCCAGCGCGTTCTTTTGCACTTCAAAGGATGTCCGCTCCTCTTCAAAAAAAATCTCCAGCTGTTCAGCAGTAGTTAAGCTCAAGCGCCAATTCTTTTTTGGCCTTAGCAGCAGTAGATTCAGTTTCAGCCAGTCTGTTCCGTAGTTCAGTGATTTCTTCAGCCCTCCGGTTTAAATCAGCCTGCAAGGGAATTCAAGTGGAATAAATAACATAAGTTCAGACAAAGTCTCAAGTACATAACCAAGTTACCCACTTGACACTTGGGGGCTAATGGGCTATTGAAGTATCAAAGAGTGGCAATTCAAAACAGGTCTCAAGCACACAAACAAGTTGTCTACTTGACACTTGGGGGCTAATGGGCTATTGAAACATCAAAGGAAAGATTCAGACAAGTCCCAGGCACATAAACCGAATTATGCCCCTGGCACTTGGGGGCTAATGTAAGATCATTTGATCGAATTGGAAGTACCAGTTCACCTTCTAAACATAGCTAAACCGGAACTTGGGGGCTACCATGATATAGACAGAAACACAACAAAGGCAAAAACAAAAGGCAAGGGAGATACCTCGTATTTTTCCTTCATCATGTTGATTAAGCCTGCTTCATAATCCCGACCAGTATGAAGCCGGTTCAAATACCCGGAATAGAGCTCCTGGGCACTCAGCTCGGCGAAACTAGACAACTCTGTGCTCCATTTGCCCTTTTCTTGATGAAGTTTCTCCGCTTTAGCTGTATGCTTAGCTAAAACAGTGGGCTCAGCAGGAGCGGTGTAAGCTGTACCGGTTATTTGAACATCCGGAGAAGGAGCAGCTGCCGGTGGTGGAGTAGCAGTGTGAACCGGACTAGCGGGAGCCGGGCTAGTCCGAGGAGGGTTGGCCCGGGCAGGACTCATCGGTTCATGGACGTTTTCAGTGTTGGGATTCTCAGGAGCAATGGCATAAGTGTGATCCATGGGAGCGGGATCTTCAAGCTGAACTATGGGCTCACCTTCCGAGGGGACGGTTGTATCCGGATCAACCGCCGGATCATCAGTGGCAGTCTCAGCAGTCGTTTTGCTGGCCTTTGCCTTTTTGCTAGGCTTAGGCTTGCTGAAAGGAATTAGAAAATAAATCAGAGTCGCAAAAGAAAATGCAATCATAAACCAGATAGGATGAAGGACTTACCCTGGGACAGTTTTCAGGGCTGGGACTTGTGTGGCAGTGGATTCGCCGGAAGAAGATAAAGGAGTCTCCTGATAATTAGGGTCACACGGTTTAAGTGGTTTGCGTATAAGCCCGGCCTTGGGATGAAGAAGAGTTGGAGAAAGTATAACCTCAGAGCGGCGCCTCCGAGCCGGAGTAAGAGATATTCCGGACGACTCAACTACAAGGCCACTATGGCGTGTAGCCCGGCGAGCTTCATGTTGCTTTTTCCGGACTACCCGACGAATTTTTGGTGGAGGCGGTTCTGAGTCTGAAGAAAGAGTAATTACCTCAGTTTCTGCCGCTTTATCTCCTTCAGCCGAATCCTGTGAAAAGATACCATTAACAGAAGTTTGGATAAAAGTGAACGAATCATAGCCGGATTAATTCATACCTCAGAGTCCAGATCATCTTCTGTAACACCCCAAAATTTTAACCATGGCTTATTTATTAAAAATTTTGCCAGGAAATAAAAATTTTCTTTTCTGGGTTTTCTTTTGATTTCAGTACCATCCTTTTCTTTTGAATTGTGGAATTTTTCCCTCAAGGGGGAATCTTTTCAAAATGTTGTTGAACTTGTATACCTTCTGAAGATCATTTCTTTTATTAGTAGAATTATTTCTATAAATATTTTTTCCTAAAGCTTTATTGCCTTTAAAATGGGTTCTCATAAATTTTAGAGTCCCTTTTTGCACTGCAACCCTTTTATAAATTCATTTAAAAATTCTACCAAAATTTGGAGATGTTGGTAGAAGTATATAACTCATTCCTATGCAAAAACCCATTGGTGTTCTTTGGAAAAATTGAGCAAACAATCCTCATCTTCATTCTGGTTCAGTTTGGTGATTTGTACTGCAACCATATTTTGTTTTGCTCTGGTGCCCATGAGATTTTTCCTGCTATTAGTATACCCTACCAAACTCTTAAGTCCAGGAGTTTGAGACCATTGGAGTATTTTTGGTCCATGCAAGGAGAGCTTTTCTCTTCTGTCCAGTTTTGGTTTTCTCAAAAACTTGCACTAGGAAGTTTTTGCTTTTGACAAACTAACCTTGCCACCCTCTTTATCATCTAAAGAGACCCCAACCTGGAGTTTTTGGTCACCAGAAGGAATGCCTAGATGCCCATGGCATTCTGTCGAACACCTTTAGTGCATGATCAGTTTTGGCATGGCTTTGAGTTTGCATTATGTACTTGCTTGCTTTACCTAACCAACATGTCCACTAATCTCCTAACCACCTCTAACCTTGTTCTGTTAATTTACATCATCACCCTAGCCCTCTAGGCCACCTTAGCATTCTGTCGAGCATGTAGCATGCGTGCTCTGGGCGCGCCCAGGGCGCACGTTTAGCACGCACGCGCGCCCGAGCCGCCGCGTCGTACCCCTGGCCACCCGCTCATCTGCAGAGCCACGCCCGCCCTCGACCACACGTAGGAACCCTCCAAGCCAGCCCTGGAGCCCTACAGCGCCGCCGCAGCGAGTCCCCTGGCGGCTAGCCTTCGGCTACAGCCTGCCCGTACCGTGGCCGGCGCCGCCCCGACCACCGCAGCCCGCCAGCTGCCCTGGGGAGCAGCTCGAGCTCATCCGCGAGCTCGTTTGGTAGTGCCGACCATCGCCACGTCGCTCTGCTAGCTACAGAACGGCGGCACGCCGGCGTTCTTATCCGCGGCCACGGGAACCGACCTCCCCTGCCTATTTAAGGCTGCCCAGAGCCCCTCCGCAGTCTCCAGCAACCCAGTCATCCCCACCGAGCCCGGCCACTGCAGCAAACCGCCTCGAGGAGGCTTGTTCCCCAACTCCGGCGAGGTACAGCCGCCACCACCGTCCGGATCGATACGTCGCAGACCGAGCTCATCCCTCCCAGCCAGCCTCACCGTTCGACTCCAGATGGCCTTGCGGAGCTGCCCAACTACTCAAAGAAGCTCTAAAACCGCCGTAGCCCGAGACCCCAAATCATCCCGAGGCGCCGTCCGCCGCAGAGCTCGCCGCCGGCGAACCCCTTCGCCCCCGAGAACCTTTCGACCACTGGGAGGATCGCCCTGGAGCGGCGGATCCTTTCCCCCCCTCGGATGGCTCCTAGGACCCGTCGTCCGCCGGCGAGGATCGCCGGAGCCCCGCCTCGGCTCGGCCAGAGGAGGAAGGGGACACGGGCGACTGGTCAAACCCGACCAGTGGGCCCGAGGGACCCACTGTCAGTGACCCCGAGCCGGCCCTCGCTGTTTTTAAGTGGAGACGTAAACCTTGAAGTACGCCTTCTCCGCCTCGAAACGTATTCTATTTCGAACCTTTTGCTTTTTCTGTTTTAATTTAAAATAGAAGTTTGACCCAACTTTGACTGAGCATAACTTTTTAAATAAAACTCCAAATGAGTTGATTCTTTTTCCTACCACTCTCAAATTTCACCTAGTTTATTTTGAGATTCATTTCAAAAATAATTAGGACAACTTTTTGTACTGTCTTTAAAGTATGTGTTAATTTGAATATTTTCAAAAATAGGAATTTGGAGGGAAGATCAAAACTTTCAAAAGTTTTGGAGTGCCCTCACCTCTCTGCACCTTGAAGGCAAGCATTCTGAACCCCGGCATAATATTGTTGTGTGTTGTCTGATACGTTTACAACACCACCTTGACACGGAGTACTCGTTATTTTATGTGATGGTATGAACATGCTCATAAGTTCATGATGAAGGTTCCTTGCTGTTGGGAATTGATATACTTGTGAGGGTACCACCCTCGTCTACTTCTCATGCCTACCGGAAGGAATCCGGGGAAGTCTCTGTCTTGGGTAGACACGAGCTTGCTACTGATATTTCGTTGAGACGAGTATAGTCAGTAAGGCATGTTGAGGTATGATGAGTGGTGACTCTGTCTGTTGGTGTGAGATATGTTTGCTATGCTAATCACGCAGGTGATACTTTAACCTCCTGAGTCGACCATAGATCGAGTCTTGTTCCGGTAACCCCCATTCTTGTTTCGTACTACCACTTGTCCCTGCCGCAGGTAGGGTACAGTCCAGTAAGTTGTCAACCCCTTTCTTGGCACACACCGTACAGAGAGGCCATGGTGGAAGATACCGGCTGCATCCGGTAGGCATGCCACCTGGTCCGGGGGCATGGGTGTTTCCGGTTGGAGCCGAGGGGGTAGCTCCCCTAGTTCGCGCGCATTATAAATTCTGTGATCCCATGCTACTCGAGGTTGTAGCCTCCCCACTTAGAGTTTTACTTAACAGGTGTCGTGGGTGATTCCAGTCACCGGTAAGTTAAGCTGGTGTGTGCAGGTCAGGTGTGTTTTCAACCAAAAGACCGTAAATGGAATTAGTCCCGATGGACTAAAGGAAACCGTTACTCGTGGGTAAAGAGTACACCCTCTGCAGAGTTTATATCTATTCGAATAGCCGTGTCCGCGGTTAAGGATTACAGTCTGGGATGGGTCAAGTGTCGGTCTTCGGAGGAAAAACTGCTAAGCCAGAACATTGGTCATAACATGTGACATATGATGATTATGATTATTATTATTTTTGGACTAACCATTTGTATTATTTGAATTACTGAATATCCCTGGGATGGTTCTACCTCCTGGATATTCCCTGTGATATTTTTCATATAAGCCCTTTATGTGGTGTCGCTCAGACGCCCGACTGTGGCATGTTTGTTTTTATTTTCTTTATAAGCCCTTTATGTGACGTCGCTCAGACGCCCGACTGAGGCATGCTTGTGTTTTATTTTTCATATAAGCCCTTTATGTGGTGTCGCTCAGACGCCCGACTGTGGCATGTTTGTTTTTATTTTCTTTATAAGCCCTTTATGTGACGTCGCTCAGACGCCCGACTGAGGCATGCTTCATTTTATTATCCTTTCGAGGCGTCGCTTCAGACACCCGATCGGTGCATTTTATTTTGATTGCTTATTCATGGTTTATAAGAATAACATGCTTGCGTCATGAATTTTATTTCGCGACTAACGAAGTAATCATGGAATATTTTGGAGCATGAATGTCATTTGTTATATTGTACCGGTGTTCATAATGTTTGCGAGTACATTCAAAGTACTCACTGGCTTGTCCCTGGCTATTGTCTTGGTCAGATTTCTTGCTTGGAGAACGCTGCGATGGCAGCCCCGGAACCTAGGCAACGGGATAGCAGCCTCGCGAAGATAGGAGTTATCCAGGTCAGCTGTTCCTGTGGGAAATGGAGTCCCATAGACGCTGATGTTTCGCAAACCGCTTCCGCCATCAACCACTAGAACCCTTTTGTTGTACTCATGGACCAGAATGGTCTTGTACTACATATTTTGTATTTTGCTTGGAATTTCTGTATCAAGTTTGTGTCTCATCAGCTAACAGTAATCCTGGGGCTGGTGAGCACAAGGGCCGTTTACTGGGAAATTAATATCCTGGAAAACCGGTCCTGACAACCTTGGTATCAGAGCCAGGCTGACCATTGGCTAATCCTATCTTAGCCAGGTCAATAAACCTAGGTTAACCAACCCACCAAACCTTATTCTAGATCCAGCCATATCCCTCATGCAGAATAGCCACGCAGTGACCCCGACACCTTTTGGCAGTCGGTGCCCAACCTATCGGTCTATTCGTAGGCCGTGCGCCTGTGCCAACACCTGAGTTGTCCCATCCACAAGCCTGCGATGGAAGACCCGGCTGACTTATAAAGGAAGCCTTGCCCCAAAACTCAGCACATCACAGCCTCATTCCCAGTTCGATATCCAACCACCAAGATGCCAGGCCCTCGCGTTCACAACGAGACCACCGCAGTCGAGCTCGAAGGCTTCGTAGCCATCCTCGCCAATCTCACCCGTCGTGCCTTCGGCACCAACGAGCCGCCGGAGTATGTCGTGTACCAAGAGCACACGAGTAATTCCATCCAACACTTCTGGGCCACGGCGCACATCTACGGGAGAGGCATCACATCGGAGCGTCCCTACCGGTTCACCGGGAGAACGACCTCCGACGAGACCCAAGCCATCCAACTTGCAGCCCGAGAGGCTATAGTTCATCTTCGGCACCTGTCGCCGAGGGTTAACTGCCGCTCATTCTACTACTACCCTAGTCGTGAAGGCTATGGTAGACCGACCCAGGTCGCCAACGGAGACCATGAGTCGGACCCTGCCCTGGTGCATCTGGTGCGCTACCTGGAAGCGCAAGAGGCACTATTTGATCAGGTCACTCTTGACCTGATTGAGACCCGCATGACGCTCACTCGCCTGACCCCGGCAAGGAGCGAGGTCGCACACGCCACCGACACCCCGATAGTGCTGCCTGGAAGGCCGGTTGAGCCCCCAAGCTCTGACCATGTCATCCACCCGGGCAATGCCATCGCCTCACCCGGAGATCTCCGTCGTCTCTTGGAGGCCTACTCCAATGGGACGATGACCTCGACACCCCGCGAAGGCCACCACCGCTACTCCAGCCCTGTAGCTCCCCATCCTACCCCGGCCAGCTCCGACGCGGAAGCACCCGGAGAGGACTCGGCATCCGCAGGACACGCCCGGCTAGATCTCAACCAGGTGGACTGAGTCCACCAGGATTGTTGTCAAGCCCTAGTGACCGGTTTTTCCTTTAGTTCCGTAGTAGTCGTTGTGTGACGTAGTGAGCTTGTAACCACTTGTGTGTCAACATCACATAGTATGTGTGATCTGGCATATATTGTTTGACGAATGGTTGCAGAGTTAAATCCTAGACGAGACCCCTAAGCGGCATACACAGTATCATGTCACTTTTATTTTGGGGATTGAGGCCCGAGACTTTGACTCGGACAGCCCCGCGCCGGAGTCGGTGTCTCAGTCGTACGGCACCACTTCATGTTTCACGACCCAGGCTCTCTATAAGAGGCCACCCTCATTTTTCCACACCAGCAACCATCAGCATCGAGCGCTACCTTCCTCATTCACCCATCCATGTCTCACCCCGGAGCTTACCTGAGGATCCCCGATGCAAGCCCTGGTAGTTTTGTTAAGATATTGTGGGATTTTACCCGCAATACTCTTGGCTCCACCCATCCACCCCTGTATGAGCTGCTCAAATCGAGAATCACTCCTGATCTCTCGAAATACTGGGCAGCTGTACATATTCCACCAGCAGATTTAAACCAAGGCCCTCCCTATGTTATCTTCATCGGGAGATCCATGCCAACACCAGGCATGGCCATTGAGTCTGCTGCGTATGAAGCAGTCACCCGTCTTCGATTTGCGGTACCTTGTGCCAGCACAAGAGAATACTGCTATTTCCCAAGCCGCGCTGCTTTTGGAGCAGAAGCTACGTTCCGCTGTGGACGTGCGGAGAGCGATCCAGCCCTGGTCTATCTCATTCAATATGTGATGGCCCAGGAGCATTTCACCCAGCAAATACTGGAGTATCTCCACAACCTTGCTGTTCTAAATCCCCGGATCACCATTGGCGGACCCCCTCTGCCAACTCAGGAAGGACACATCCTTCGATTGCTTCCTCAACTTCCTCCGCTCCCTCCGGAAGAAGAAGAATGTGTTCCAACACCGGGAAGCCTTCCGCTTTCCCCGATAGAAGAGGAATGTGCCCCAGTGCCGGAAACATTTCCTCAGGACCCTGTCCGTTTTCCGTTTTTATCGTAGACATCACTGCTATGTTTGTTATCCTAGCACTTATTTATGTATTACAGCTTATGCGTTGTATTCTAAGTTTGTGGGATGAATTTAATGTTTGTTTTTGATTAATATAAGTGGATTTTGCTGCTGTTCAGTTTGATCGGCTACCTCCGCTCTCAGAAAATCTTGCAGTTAGATTTTTCTTTGAGCCATTACAACACCTAAATTCTTCGTGACATGCATTTTAATTCACGCGGCACCACGGCAGCAGGCTCACATCCACAACCACTCAACTGCATGCACTAATTGCGTAACCACGTACACATTTTGCACCTATCTGATCATCTCACTAACACGCCACAGTTTCTAGAGGAGAAATTGTGAGTGACTATTAGAGTGCAGGTTACCTCAAGCACACTGACAGCAGTCAGAACCTAACTACCACACTTAATCCTCATGATCACCGCCGCCGCGTAGAGCTAACACTCGAGCAGCAGCATCACGGCGATCACTGAGGATCATCGCGCACAAGAGCACGGAGAACCCCAGCAACGCCGCCAACCCTCCGCACATCAGGATCACGTACCAGTCCGGCATCACCTCCGCCATTAGAGCCTCGTCGCGAGCTCCTGCAAATAGAAATGGAGGAGAAGGAAGGAGAGGAAGAGGCGAGGCCATGTGTGAGGAAGAAGAAAGGAGCACCGCGGTCATTTTATAGCTCGAGATCGGTGTACGGTGGGCGAAGTCCACCAGCGCCGCTCGTCGCTCGATCGCCGGTGTTCGGAGGCGAATCCGCGAGCAGTGCCGACAGCGCACTGGCCCGCGAGGTGAGTGCACGCTGCACCGGCAGCTAGCACGCCGCGCACTACCGCAGTACGGCCTAGGTGCCCTACGCGCTAGGCGTCGCCGGTGGAGAAAGCGCAGTCGCGCGCGAGAGAGAGAGGAGAAAGAGAGCCAGAGGTAGAAGAAGAGACTGACAGTGGACCCCGGGTCCACCTGTCAGCCAGAGAGAGCTCTATGCACTCGGGTACGACCAGCGTAATTTGTGAATTTAGACTGTTGTTCTAAATTTACCGTAGCCGATAGTGGTAATTCCTCGGTTCTTCCAACCATAGTTTTTCTTCACTGTGGTTGTACCAATTATTTGCTCCCTCGCTGTAACCTCAGTGTGTTACGTATTAAGAATGTTCGTTTCTTTGGAATTAATGCTTTATGGTAATAGGATGGATATTTTGAGATCGTCCTTAGCAAATCTCGAGGACGAGATTTTTCTTAAGGGGG
Organism: Secale cereale; assembly: GCA_902687465.1. NCBI lineage: Eukaryota > Viridiplantae > Streptophyta > Magnoliopsida > Poales > Poaceae > Secale > Secale cereale. The sequence goes on along the minus strand of LR738714.1, from coordinate 820,900,224 downwards.
GTGGTGTTGTAACACCCCAAAATTTTAACCATGGCTTATTTATTAAAAATTTTGCCAGGAAATAAAAATTTTCTTTTCTGGGTTTTCTTTTGATTTCAGTACCATCCTTTTCTTTTGAATTGTGGAATTTTTCCCTCAAGGGGGAATCTTTTCAAAATGTTGTTGAACTTGTATACCTTCTGAAGATCATTTCTTTTATTAGTAGAATTATTTCTATAAATATTTTTTCCTAAAGCTTTATTGCCTTTAAAATGGGTTCTCATAAATTTTAGAGTCCCTTTTTGCACTGCAACCCTTTTATAAATTCATTTAAAAATTCTACCAAAATTTGGAGATGTTGGTAGAAGTATATAACTCATTCCTATGCAAAAACCCATTGGTGTTCTTTGGAAAAATTGAGCAAACAATCCTCATCTTCATTCTGGTTCAGTTTGGTGATTTGTACTGCAACCATATTTTGTTTTGCTCTGGTGCCCATGAGATTTTTCCTGCTATTAGTATACCCTACCAAACTCTTAAGTCCAGGAGTTTGAGACCATTGGAGTATTTTTGGTCCATGCAAGGAGAGCTTTTCTCTTCTGTCCAGTTTTGGTTTTCTCAAAAACTTGCACTAGGAAGTTTTTGCTTTTGACAAACTAACCTTGCCACCCTCTTTATCATCTAAAGAGACCCCAACCTGGAGTTTTTGGTCACCAGAAGGAATGCCTAGATGCCCATGGCATTCTGTCGAACACCTTTAGTGCATGATCAGTTTTGGCATGGCTTTGAGTTTGCATTATGTACTTGCTTGCTTTACCTAACCAACATGTCCACTAATCTCCTAACCACCTCTAACCTTGTTCTGTTAATTTACATCATCACCCTAGCCCTCTAGGCCACCTTAGCATTCTGTCGAGCATGTAGCATGCGTGCTCTGGGCGCGCCCAGGGCGCACGTTTAGCACGCACGCGCGCCCGAGCCGCCGCGTCGTACCCCTGGCCACCCGCTCATCTGCAGAGCCACGCCCGCCCTCGACCACACGTAGGAACCCTCCAAGCCAGCCCTGGAGCCCTACAGCGCCGCCGCAGCGAGCCCCCTGGCGGCTAGCCTTCGGCTACAGCCTGCCCGTACCGTGGCCGGCGCCGCCCCGACCACCGCAGCCCGCCAGCTGCCCTGGGGAGCAGCTCGAGCTCATCCGCGAGCTCGTTTGGTAGTGCCGACCATCGCCACGTCGCTCTGCTAGCTACAGAACGGCGGCACGCCGGCGTTCTTATCCGCGGCCACGGGAACCGACCTCCCCTGCCTATTTAAGGCTGCCCAGAGCCCCTCCGCAGTCTCCAGCAACCCAGTCATCCCCACCGAGCCCGGCCACTGCAGCAAACCGCCTCGAGGAGGCTTGTTCCCCAACTCCGGCGAGGTACAGCCGCCACCACCGTCCGGATCGATACGTCGCAGACCGAGCTCATCCCTCCCAGCCAGCCTCACCGTTCGACTCCAGATGGCCTTGCGGAGCTGCCCAACTACTCAAAGAAGCTCTAGAACCGCCGTAGCCCGAGACCCCAAATCATCCCGAGGCGCCGTCCGCCGCAGAGCTCGCCGCCGGCGAACCCCTTCGCCCCCGAGAACCTTTCGACCACTGGGAGGATCGCCCTGGAGCGGCGGATCCTTTCCCCCCCTCGGATGGCTCCTAGGACCCGTCGTCCGCCGGCGAGGATCGCCGGAGCCCCGCCTCGGCTCGGCCAGAGGAGGAAGGGGACACGGGCGACTGGTCAAACCCGACCAGTGGGCCCGAGGGACCCACTGTCAGTGACCCCGAGCCGGCCCGCGCTGTTTTTAAGTGGAGACGTAAACCTTGAAGTACGCCTTCTCCGCCTCGAAACGTATTCTATTTCGAACCTTTTGCTTTTTCTGTTTTAATTTAAAACAGAAGTTTGACCCAACTTTGACTGAGCATAACTTTTTAAATAAAACTCCAAATGAGTTGATTCTTTTTCCTACCACTCTCAAATTTCACCTAGTTTATTTTGAGATTCATTTCAAAAATAATTAGGACAACTTTTTGTACTGTCTTTAAAGTATGTGTTAATTTGAATATTTTCAAAAATAGGAATTTGGAGGGAAGATCAAAACTTTCAAAAGTTTTGGAGTGCCCTCACCTCTCTGCACCTTGAAGGCAAGCATTCTGAACCCCGGCATAATATTGTTGTGTGTTGTCTGATACGTTTACAACACCACCTTGACACGGAGTACTCGTTATTTTATGTGATGGTATGAACATGCTCATAAGTTCATGATGAAGGTTCCTTGCTGTTGGGAATTGATATACTTGTGAGGGTACCACCCTCGTCTACTTCTCATGCCTACCGGAAGGAATCCGGGGAAGTCTCTGTCTTGGGTAGACACGAGCTTGCTACTGATATTTCGTTGAGACGAGTATAGTCAGTAAGGCATGTTGAGGTATGATGAGTGGTGACTCTGTCTGTTGGTGTGAGATATGTTTGCTATGCTAATCACGCAGGTGATACTTTAACCTCCTGAGTCGACCATAGATCGAGTCTTGTTCCGGTAACCCCCATTCTTGTTTCGTACTACCACTTGTCCCTGCCGCAGGTAGGGTACAGTCCAGTAAGTTGTCAACCCCTTTCTTGGCACACACCGTACAGAGAGGCCATGGTGGAAGATACCGGCTGCATCCGGTAGGCATGCCACCTGGTCCGGGGGCATGGGTGTTTCCGGTTGGAGCCGAGGGGGTAGCTCCCCTAGTTCGCGCGCATTATAAATTCTGTGATCCCATGCTACTCGAGGTTGTAGCCTCCCCACTTAGAGTTTTACTTAACAGGTGTCGTGGGTGATTCCAGTCACCGGTAAGTTAAGCTGGTGTGTGCAGGTCAGGTGTGTTTTCAACCAAAAGACCGTAAATGGAATTAGTCCCGATGGACTAAAGGAAACCGTTACTCGTGGGTAAAGAGTACACCCTCTGCAGAGTTTATATCTATTCGAATAGCCGTGTCCGCGGTTAAGGATTACAGTCTGGGATGGGTCAAGTGTCGGTCTTCGGAGGAAAAACTGCTAAGCCAGAACATTGGTCATAACATGTGACATATGATGATTATGATTATTATTATTTTTGGACTAACCATTTGTATTATTTGAATTACTGAATATCCCTGGGATGGTTCTACCTCCTGGATATTCCCTGTGATATTTTTCATATAAGCCCTTTATGTGGTGTCGCTCAGACGCCCGACTGTGGCATGTTTGTTTTTATTTTCTTTATAAGCCCTTTATGTGACGTCGCTCAGACGCCCGACTGAGGCATGCTTGTGTTTTATTTTTCATATAAGCCCTTTATGTGGTGTCGCTCAGACGCCCGACTGTGGCATGTTTGTTTTTATTTTCTTTATAAGCCCTTTATGTGACGTCGCTCAGACGCCCGACTGAGGCATGCTTCATTTTATTATCCTTTCGAGGCGTCGCTTCAGACACCCGATCGGTGCATTTTATTTTGATTGCTTATTCATGGTTTATAAGAATAACATGCTTGCGTCATGAATTTTATTTCGCGACTAACGAAGTAATCATGGAATATTTTGGAGCATGAATGTCATTTGTTATATTGTACCGGTGTTCATAATGTTTGCGAGTACATTCAAAGTACTCACTGGCTTGTCCCTGGCTATTGTCTTGGTCAGATTTCTTGCTTGGAGAACGCTGCGATGGCAGCCCCGGAACCTAGGCAACGGGATAGCAGCCTCGCGAAGATAGGAGTTATCCAGGTCAGCTGTTCCTGTGGGAAATGGAGTCCCATAGACGCTGATGTTTCGCAAACCGCTTCCGCCATCAACCACTAGAACCCTTTTGTTGTACTCATGGACCAGAATGGTCTTGTACTACATATTTTGTATTTTGCTTGGAATTTCTGTATCAAGTTTGTGTCTCATCAGCTAACAGTAATCCTGGGGCTGGTGAGCACAAGGGCCGTTTACTGGGAAATTAATATCCTGGAAAACCGGTCCTGACATCTTCTTCAGCATGTGAACCGGAGCCAGCAGCCGCCTTTTTCTTCTTAATAACATAAGTTTTCCGGCACGGCTGTTTACCAGCCTTATCCTGAGGTTTCCTCTTCCAAAAAGGATCATCGGCCTGTACACAAGAAGAATGATAAACAGAAGATAATTTAAATGGACGGATTAAAAGCGAACAGAAGGGATTAAGGCTTACTGCCGGCAGCTTGTTCTTCTTTTAGTATGGAGCCAATCCGGTTTGGCTACATTCTTCCAAAGAGACGTTGAGCATCTTCTTGGCAGATTCAATGACTTCTGATTCAGAAAGTGTTACCTTGGAAAACCGCTGAGGATCATCCGGTTTTCCGGAATACTTACACATCAAACTGGAGCGTGGGCTCAGAGGGTGGATACTCCAGGTAAGCCAGCAGCGCATAAAATCAATTCCAGTTAATCCGTTGGCCATAAAGGCTCTGAGCTTGGCGAGTTGAGAAGCGAACTGGGGCCGTTCTGAGGAACTGAGACGCTGCGGCAGAGGGTGATCTTCAGGAAGGTGATGTTCGCGATAACCCGGCAGTGGGTTCTCTCCTTCAGGTGATGTGTCGAGGCAATAAAACCAAGACTTGTTCCAATCCTTGGGGTGTGTATGGAGAGCGGCATGAGGAAAGACTGTGTCTCTTCTCTTCGGAATGCTGACCCCGCCTAGTTCTTGATGAGGACCGCCAGTAAACTCAGTTCGTCGGTTCAAATGGAAAAAATCGCGAAACAAGATGACTGATGGCTCCTCTTGCAGATACACCTCTGAGAAAACTTGAAAATCACAGATGTTTGAAATGGAGTTAGGACCTATGTCCTGAGGGTGAAGTTGAAAAGCGGCAAGCACGTCCCGAAAGAATTTCGAACCGGGAGGAGTAAAACCTCGGGCCATGTGGTCAAAGAAGACAATAACTTCTCCTTCTCTGGGATTAGGGGGACATTCATTTCCTGGGGCCCGCCATTTTAGGTCTGCTTGAGGACCCAGAGTGCCAATGGCAGCAGCGTTAACTAAGTCTTCTTCCGTAATGATGGAAGGGACCCAGTCGCAGGAAACAAACTGTTTGGCAGACATAGTAGCAGAAGGAAAGTGCTGAAAGGGTAAAGTATAAAATCCGGATTATTCAAGTACAGAGGCATAAACCAGAACATATATACAAAATCACAACGACAGTTTAGACAAGGGACTAATGACATTGCTAACCCGGAAGTTAGCAGGAAACACGCTACTACCGGTTCATGATAACAAAAGAGAGGAGCTAAACCGTCGTGTTCATTGTCGATGCATTACAGAAGCAATATATGACTGACTAAACCGGCGAGTATATTACAGATCTATAAGGATGAAGAAACAAGTTTCTACAGAAAGTTAAGGTAAAATAGATTTGAGCGGTAAGAAAAAGAGAAAAATTATGCAGGTCTATTACAGAAAGAACTACAGGGGTCTTATACAGAGCGGACGGATCTCAAGGTTGAATCTAATGCCAAAATCTAAAGGCAGCGGAGCGGAAGCAAGTTTTGAAGACAAATCTAAAGGATTGAAACCACTATGAGCATGACGTCTAGGACGAACAGATGAAGCTTTTTCTAGGTCCAATGGTGGAGGCATGGGAAGAACCCTAAAGGCTACAGATCTACAGCAAGGGAGAAAGAATACCTGAGACAGCAGAAAGTGGCGGCGGAGTTATCTGGTCGCGTTCAGGTTGATGCCCGGACTTGCTGGCGACGGCGAGCTTGACGGACAACGGCGGAAGCTTGAGCTCGGGCGACAGAGGAAAAAGGCGAGCGGAAGGAGATGGAGAAGACATGCGGTGGTACTTATAAAGGGGGAGAGACGAAACGGCAGGCGTGGGATTTCAGGAAGTGAGAGATTGGATAAAGATTCCCTGTCGCCTCGATTCTCGGGATAGCTTTTAAACAAAAGCAACAAACAGCTGCGCGCGTTAAATGCGGAAGTGATGTCACGATCGAATTAAGTGATTTCCAAGGATGACGTCATCGCCGGTTTACAAAACTGAGAAGTCACAAGAAAGAAGATCATGCAAGACTAGGAAGACTGATGTGAACAAGTGATACGTCCAAAATGCATCACTATTTTATATCGTAATTCGTCCTTATTCATTGATATATTTCACATTACGATGATGTTCTTATGTTGTTTTGGCCTATTTTACACAGTTTGCAACTTTCCGGTGCCGAAGCAGCAGACGCAGGATTCAGTGGTGAAAAGTGGACGCTGAGTTGCTGAAGAAGAATACCTCCAAATTACTTGAAAATCGACAGAGGATATTTTCCAGAAGGATCACGAAGACATGCCAAAGAACAACCAGAGGGGGGCCACAGGGCGCCCAGGCGGCAACCTGGCGCGGCCCCCACCATGGCCGCGCCGGGGGGCGCCTGGAGCCCCTGGCCTACTCCCGGCTGCCCCCTTTTGCCTATATACTCCTCGTCATCCAAAATCCCTAAAAAGGAGAGTTTTGACGGAGTTCCGCCGCCACTCCATGGCGGAAACCTACAGAGAAGAAAAAGCCATCTCCGGCGGGCAGATTCCGCTGGGGAGATCACCTCCCGGAAGGGGAGATCATCGCCATCGTCATCACCATCGTCACGGGCATCATCGAGATCATCATCAACATCATCCCCAACATTAGCACCATCTCCATCTTCATCCAATCTCATCTCACAATTGCAACTTGTGTTGTAATCCGTACTATCTATCCTCTCCACTCTATCGGTGTTGATTACTACTTTGTGGTGAATGCTATTGAGTTTTGTTGGAGAAATATCATTATGTCCAGATTGTTTATCACCCATCTATCTCCACTGATCATGATCTCTTTTATGTCTTGTGAGTAGTTACTTTAGTTCTTGAGGACATGGGAGAAGTCTTGTTGTTAGTAGTCATATGATGTTGAAGTAATATATGTTGTTTAATACTTAAGCTGTGTTGTTATTTTCCTAGTGGTGTTGTGTGAGTCGAACACTCAACACTTTGCCTTATTAAGGACCTAGGGGAATACATTGTGTACAAAGAATGCTTACGGTGGGTTGCCGGAGTGACAGATACCTGAACCCCAGTTCGCACGCTTTTGCACAAGGGAACAATGGATCATCGATTGTATTGCTATGGTTAGGTTTTTGCCTTAAATACTATCTTGTATTTGCGGATGCTTGCAAGGTTTTTAATCATAAGAGTGCACTCATCATAGTCTAGAGAGTGTACTAGCATAGATCCACCCACTTAACACTTATCAACACATCACATAGTACCGATACGGAATATGGCGAAAGCACATGACTACCTCTCCCGTGTGTCCTCAAGAAAACTTTAGCCTTTATAAGTTCAGTTTCTAGGCCTCTCCTTTGCTCAGAAAGGATTGGTCCACTTGTTACTCTCCAGTGCCTTTTACTTTGCGCACTTTTACTTTCCTATTGCTTATATCAAGAAAACCCCTAAAAAGATATCTTTCAGTGCTTGCAGTTATTCCTTGCTCAGAATCACTTGTCAATACCTTCTGCTCCTCGTTGGGTTCAACACTCTTACTTATCGAAAACGTTGCAATAGATCCCTTACGGTTGTGGGTCATCAAGTACCGTTCTCTGGCGCCGTTGCCGGGGAGTGTAGCGCTATTGGTAAATGAAGCTGATAAGGAAGTTTTTATATTTCTGTTTTTATTTTGTTGTTGCTGCTCTTTGTCCTTATGGACAACCTTGCTATTGGGTCGTTGCTTGTGGGAAGGCGCCCCACACCTGTGGTGGTTTCTCCTCCCCCTACTGAAATTGTGCCCTATAAAATACCAGCTGGTATTATCGATTATGTTTTGGCTAATCGTTATGCAGGAGACAGACATCCCGGAGAACACTTGCTATATCTGTCACAACTATGTTCATTATTTAAGCTTGCAGGTGTATCAATGGAGTTTGTCATGAGGAAATTGTTCTCCGTATCGCTTATAGATAAAGCTTCAGATTGGTATAAGCTTCTCGATAACTCACACTTGCTTGATTGGCAAGAGCTTATGTCTCTCTTTTATACCAAGTTTTATCCTCTTCATGAAATTCATCGAGACAGGAACTATATCTATAACTTTAGGTCTCGTGACGGAGAAAGCATTGCTCAAGCTTGGGGGAGATTGAAGTCCCTAATGCTCAAATGTCCTATTCATGAGTTCCCCAAGAAAATTATACTTACAAATTTTTATGCCAGGCTTTCTCGTCAGGATAAGGAGATGCTGGATGCCTCCTCTAGTGGGGTATTTCAGACGAAGAGCGTTGAAGAAAGTTGGGATCTCCTTGAAAGGATCCAGAGGAATACCGAAGATTGGGAAATCGATAAAGGTATTGAACCCGCTATAAATTATGAGCATGATTATATTGAGAGCTATGTGAAAACTGATTACTTCAATACCTTTTGCTCTAAGATTGGTCTTGATTCCCATCTAATGATTGATTTTTGTAAGGATTTTGCCTCTCACGTTGATTCTTTTAAAAAAGAAGAGAGATCAGCATCATGAACCTTTCAAAGAGTTACCTGTTGATATTCATGTTGCTTACCCTATTTTGCCTGCAGTTATATATGAAAAGCTTCCTTTTCCCGCAAGGATAAGGGAGCACTCTCTTGTGACAGGCATTATAAATAAAAGTGAGAGAAGAATTGATGAGCCTGAGGACCAGATCAAGGTCGATCCTCAAGTTGCATTGGTTAAAGACCTTGTTACTAATGATGTTTTGGATTCCAATGTAAATTTTTGTGCTATTTCCACTAACCTTGTCACAGCCAAGAATAAAGGCCCAATTTCAGGTACTCCAGTAGTATCTGTTGAAATAGGAGATCAGAATTATTATGGGCTATGTGATTTGGGATCGAGTGCTAGTGCTATCCCCTATTCACTTTATCAAGAGATCATTGGTGAGATTTCACCTTGTGAACTTGAAGAAGTTGATGTTACCATTCATCTTGCAAATAGAGCAACTATCTCTCCTATCAGAATTGTGAGAGACGTTGAAGTCCTATGTGGAAAGGTAAAATACCCTACCGACTTTCTAGTACTTGGTTCAGCGAGGGACAATTTTTGTCCTATTATTTTTGGTAGACCTTTTCTCAGAACTTGTGGAGCTATAATAGATTGCAAGAAAGGTAAAGTTTCTGTTGAATTCAATGGTGAGCCATATGAATTTAACTTTTCTAAGTTCTCTAAGCAGCCTCGTGGTACCGATTTGCCTAGTGATGATAAAATTATTGAAAGTATTGCTTCTATTGCTATTCCCCCTAATGATCCTTTGCAGCAATATATGGAGGACCACGAGAATGATTTGCATATGCAGGAAAGAAATGAACTAGATGAAATATTCTTGAGACAACCTGCTATCCTGAAGCACAACCTTCCGGTTGAACCTTTGGGAATTTTATCAAAACCAAAAGAAGACCCGGTGTTCGATCTTAAACCTCTTCCCGATACGCTCAAGTATGCTTATTTAGATGAAAAGAAAGTATATCCTGTTATTATCAACTCTAACCTTTCAGGATATGAAGAATAGCAACTATTGGAAGTACTTCGTAAACACCGAGGTGCAATTGGCTATACCCTTGATGACCTTAAGGGGATTAGTCCATCTATCTGTCAACATACTATCAACCTTGAGCCCGATGCTAAACCAGTTGTTGATCATCAATGGCGGTTGAACCCGAAGATGATGGATGTTGTAAGAACTGAGATTCTCAAGCTTCTAGCCGCAGGTATTATCTACCCTATAGCTGATAGTAAGTGGGTAAGCCCGGTACATTGTGTTCCTAAGAAAGGAGGTACAACTGTGGTTCCTAATGATAAGAATGAACTAGTACCTCAGAGAATTATTATTGGATATAGAATGTGTATTGATTATAGGAAGCTGAACAAGGCAACCAGGAAGGATCACTACCCGTTGCCGTTCATCGACCAAATGCTTGAAAGGTTATCCAAAAATACCCACTTTTGTTACCTCGATGGTTATTCTGGCTTCTCTCAAATTCATGTTAACACTGCTGATCAAGAGAAGACCACTTTTACTTGTCCCTTTGGTACTTATGCTTACAGGCGTATGCCTTTTGGTTTATGTAATGCCCTTGCTACGTTTCAAAGGTGTATGTCTGCTATCTTTCATGGTTTCTGTGAGGAGATTGTGGAAGTCTTCATGGACGATTTCTCCGTCTATGGGACTTCCTTTGACCATTGTCTCCACAACCTTAATAAAGTTTTGCAGAGATGTGAGGAGACAAATCTGGTACTCAACTGGGAAAAGTGCCACTTCATGGTTAACGAAGGAATTGTTCTTGGTCACAAGATTTCCGAAAGGGGAATTGAGGTGGACAAGGCCAAGATCAAAGCAATTGAGAGGATGCCCTATCCAAGGGACATCAAATGTATTCACAGTTTTCTCAGTCATGCTGGTTTCTATAGAAGATTTATTAAAGACTTTTCTAAGACTTCGAGACCCCTCACTAATCTTCTCTAGAAGGACGTTCCTTTTGTATTTGATGAAGATTGTAAGGAGGCTTTTGAAGTTCTTAAGGAAGCTTTAATAACCTCTCCTATAGTACAACCACCTGACTGGAATTTACCTTTTGAGATTATGTGTGATGCTAGTGATTTTGCTGTTGGAGCTGTTTTAGGACAAAGGGTTGATAAGAAATTGAATGTTATACATTATGCTAGTAAAACCCTTGATAGTGCTCAAAAGAATTATGCTACTACTGAGAAAGAATTCTTAGCTGTAGTGTTTGCTTGTGATAAGTTTAGGTAGTATATTGTTGATTCCAAAGTTATTATTCACACTGACCATGCTGCCATTAAGTACCTTATGACAAAGAAGGATGCCAAGCCAAGGCTTATCAGATGGGTACTCCTTCTTCAAGAATTTGATTTGCAGATTGTTGATAGGAAAGGAGAAGACAACCCGGTGGCGGACAATCTTTCAAGGATGGAAGATATACCGCATGGTCCCATCCCAGTCAACGACAGTTTTCCAGACGAGCAACTTGCCGTTGTAAAAGTGCAATCTCTTTCCGATCCTTGGTTTGCAGATTATGCTAATTTTATCGTTGCGAAGTATTTGCCTCCAGGTTTAACATTTCAGCAAAGGAAGAAGTTCTTTCATGATTTGAGGCACTACTTTTGGGATGACCCACATCTTTTCAAAGAAGGTCCAGCCGGGATCGTGAGAAGATGCATACCGGAACATGAGCAGAAGGACATTCTCAGACAATGTCATGATAGTCCCTATGGAGGACATCATGCCGGTGAGAGGACCGCACATAAGGTTCTTCAATCAGGTTTTTATTGGCCTACTCTCTTTAAGGATGCTAGAAATTATGTTTTAGCCTGTGATAAATGTCAGAGAGTTGGTAACATTAGTAGAAGGAATGAGATGCCTATGAATTACTCACTAGTGATTGAACCTTTTGATTGCTGGGGTTTTGATTTTATGGGTCCTTTTCCTTCTTCGCACAAGTACACTCACATTTTAGTAGCTGTTGATTATGTGACCAAGTGGGTTGAAGCAATCCCCACTGAAAGTGCTGATCACAAGACATCTTTCAAAATGCTCAAAGATGTGATTTTCCCTAGGTTTGGTGTACCTAGGTATCTCATGACTGATGGAGGATCACACTTCACGCATGGAGCTTTTAGAAAAGCTTTAGCCAAGTACGATGTCAATCATAGAATTGCTTCACCGTACCATCCTCAAACTAGTGGGCAAGTTGAGCTCACCAATAGAGAGATCAAGTTGATCTTGCAGAAGACAGTAAATAGAAATAGAAAGGACTGGTCAAATAAGTTAGGAGATGCTTTGTGGGCGTATAGAACTGCTTACAAAAACCCCATGGGCATGTCCCCCTATAAGATGGTTTATGGCAAGGCTTGCCATTTGCCATTAGAATTAGAGCACAAAGCTTTCTGGGCTGTTAGAGAGCTTAATGCTGGCCCAAAGTTAGCTGGTGAGAAGCGTCTCATGAACTTGACTTCTCTAGATGAGTGGAGAAGTGAAGCTTACGAGAGCGCTAAAATGTTCAAGGAAAAGGTAAAGAAGTGGCATGATAAGAGGATTCTGAAACGTGAATTTAATGTTGGTGATAAAGTTTTGTTGTTTAGATCCCGTTTCAGGTTTTCTCCAGGCAAACTACTTTCCAGGTGGGAAGGGCCATTTCATATTGAAGAAGTCTATCGGTCTGGTGCAATCAAGATTAACAATTTTGAAGGCACCAAACCTCAAGTTGTGAACGGGCAAAGACTTAAGCATTACATAGCAGGAGACCCTGTCAATGTTGATGTGAATATGATATACACAACAACTCACGAAGAACATGTTGCAGCCCTGTTTCAGACACCAGCAGAAGCAGAATAAGAAAAGGTATGCATTACGGCACGGAAACATCGCGAACCGCCATAAAAGTTCCATATTATGAGTTTTTGCAAAATTAGTAAAATTCTAAGCCTAAGTGGAGCCGGAGACAAGCTCTAGGGGGCCCAGGCGCCCCGCTCCAGGGGGCTCAGGCGCCCCCCTGGCGCGCCCTACCTCCTGGCCGCGCCGGGAGGCCGCCTGGGCACCCAGGAGTCCGTCTCCGACCCCGTTTTAGCTTGTTACCTTCCTTTCTGTGCATAAATTTTTGCTATATATTTGTCCGGATTGTTCCGGCAACGTATCTCGCGATTTCGTGTGTTTTCTTTTCGATCTGTTTCTGCCAGGAAATCTTTTAGCTAGACCTAGGTGCCATCGCTTCTCCAAGTTCCCCCAAGGACAAGTTCGTCGTCAACATCATCAACCCTTACCCTGCTGAGGTGAAGAAGCACCCTCAGGTTGTTCAGATGGAGGACGGTGTCCTTCATCAAGAAGATCTAAAGGGACCTATCAAGGAGGGGAGCATCCAGGCCAGGCTAGAAGAAGTGGAGCAAGAAGTCTTCAAGTACAAGAAGATGATCGAGCGTGGTGTTGAAGCTAACTTTGACATCATCAACGAGCCGAAGACCTACTTCCTGAAGGAGATGAAGGAGATGTGGAAAAGCATCACCACATCTGAAGAAAGAATTGAAGAGCTCCACGGGCAAATTTATGATCTACATCACCAGAACTGTGAGTATGAACTAAGGTTTATGCGCATGGGTATGGGTGCTGCATGCAGGATCCAGGAGACAAACTTCTCATATGAGACTGGAGAACCCCTTCCATGGAAGCGCTTCGCCGAGGACTACGTGATCAACGTCAACAAGAATGAGGAGTGAAATCTCCTTGGGTAATGTCATCCCCTTGGCTTGTTCCAAGCTTGGGGGAGTGCCCGGTATCTTTATCTTTATCTTTTGTCTTTTAGAGTCAAGTAGAGTCGTATCATCTCTAGGGAGGTTATCTTATGAAATAGGTGTGTGCATTGAGATCTATCACTCCTTCTGTGGAGTGATTGTATCCGTGAGTGTGGAGTCGTCTATGATGGAATATTAATGAGAAGTCTATTGGTTCCTTTGTGCACTCGGTATTCTCTTCATGCAATCGACCTTATATGATGATTCTTATGGGGAGTATTGACCTTATATCAGGTATGGCTTTGAAAACTTTATTTAATCTTGGCAAACATAGCTTTGGTCATAACAACAAGCATGATTTTCTTAAAGTAGCAACATAGCCAAAACCTTTATGTTATTATGCTTGATGTGTTATGCTGACAAGGAAGACAACTTGATGTGTTATGCTTATTTTAATGTTTATGCTTTATATTGCTTTGCATCTTAGTCATCATCAATTGTCTGTTCTCTCAAAGCCTTTGCTAGCCTAAACTCTGTACTAAGCGGAATTCTGCTTGTGCATCCATACCCTTAAACCAATACCTTCCATATGAGTCCACCATACCTTCCTATTCGTGGTATTCCACTACCACCTCCTAAAGTATAGAATTTGTGTGTTATCCTTAAATGTTCAAAATCTTCTATTTTGTGCCCCTGTTTTAGCTCATGAGGAAGTAGTAGTTAATTCATGATCTTTTTAAGTTGGACAAGTTTTACCCCGGGATTGCATGTCTAATCTGCAAACCCCTAATACGAGAAGGAACTGGCATGAGTGCGCCCGGCTCATAAAAGATAATACAACAAACAAAACCTCCTTCACGCTTTGTTCATGAGAAATCAGAAAACTTTGGCAGCGATAAACAAAGGAGATTAAGGGGATGTGATCGTCCCCGTGTGGGAGCCGTTCCTCGAAACTTGTCCAGCTCGAGAAGTAATTGAGTTATCTATTAGCATTCGTTGACAAATCATGCACCTCTCAAAACTTGTTTTCATTCTGTTTGATTTAAGGATAGCACATGAGTTTTCCCTACTTCCCTAGAGCAGGGCCTATCTCTTAGTTTTAGGTTGAGTCAGTTATTCCTACTTCCTTCTATTCTTAAAGAGAGCAGACATTTGATGTTGACGAGGATTCATTCATATAAAGTTGCATTAAGATTTGTCATATCATATCCTTGTTGACATTATCATTTGATAAGTAAGTTGTTTGTCAAGCCCAGCTTAAGCAAACATCTTCCTTTGTGTTAACACTTTCACTTCTTGCTTAATAACATGTTCTTACAAAAGCTTAAATTAATCTCATCAAAACATAAAGAGAAAGAGCAAAAGTAAAAGCTATTAGTTGTTCTTTGACCAAAGGACATGTTTGCCATGATTTGATGAGTTTCCTTAGCCCTACTTTTGATTATAAGTGTTACCACTCTTTTATAAGGGCCTTATGAGTTGAAGATTGCTGTTGAGGATATTTGAGTTTGGTGAAGAGACTGTGATGCTTCTTGTCTGTAATCTATTTATCGACACTTCACTCTCTAAACTTGTGGACAGGTTTACCGAGCTCAGTATTCGCTTGGGGACAAGCGAGGTCTAAGCTTGGGGGTGTTGATACGTCCAAAATGCATCACTATTTTATATCGTAATTCATCCTTATTCATTGATATATTTCACATTACGATGATATTCTTATGTTGTTTTGGCCTATTTTACACAGTTTGCAACTTTCCGGTGCCGAAGCAGCAGACGCAGGATTCAGCGGTGAAAAGTGGACGCTGAGTTGCTGAAGAAGAATACCTCCAAATTACCTGAAAATCGACGGAGGATATTTTCCAGAAGGATCACGAAGACACGCAAAAGAGCAACCAGAGGGGGGCCACAGGGCGCCCAGGCGGCCACCTGGCGCGGCCCCACCCTGGCCGCGCCGGGGGGCGCCTGGAGCCCCTGGCCCACTCCCGGCAGCCCCCTTTTGCCTATATACTCCTCGTCATCCAAAAACCCTTAAAAGGAGAGTTTTGACGGAGTTCCGCCGCCGCTCCGTGGCGGAAACCTACAGAGAAGAAAAAGCCATCTCCGGCGGGCAGATTCCGCTGGGGAGATCACCTCCCGGAAGGGGAGAACATCGCCATCGTCATCACCATCGTCACGGGCATCATCGAGATCATCATCAACATCAGCACCATCTCCATCTTCATCCAATCTCATCTCACAACTGCAACTTGTGTTGTAATCCGTACTATCTATCCTCTCTACTCTATCGGTGTTGATTTCTACTTCGTGGTGAATGCTATTGAGTTTTGTTGGAGAAATATCATTATGTCCAGATTGTTTATCACCCATCTATCTCCACTGATCTTGATCTCTTTTATGTCTTGTGAGTAGTTACTTTAGTTCTTGAGGACATGGGAGAAGTCTTGTTGTTAGTAGTCATATGATGTTGAAGTAATATATGTTGTTTGATACTTAAGTTGTGTTGTTATTTTCCTAGTGGTGTTGTGTGAGTCGAACACTCAACACTTCGCCTTATTAAGGACCTAGGGGAATACATTGTGTACAAAGAATGCTTACAGTGGGTTGCCGGAGTGACAGAAACCTGAACCCCAGTTCTTATGCTTTTGCACAAGGGAACAATGGATCATCGATCGTATTGCTATGGTTAGGTTTTTGCCTTAAATACTATCTTGTATTTGCGGATGCTTGCAAGGTGTTTAATCATAAGAGTGCACTCATCTTAGTCTAGAGAGTGTACTAGCATAGATCCACCAACTTAACACTTATCAACACATCACATAGTACCGATACAGAATATGGTGAAAGCACATGACTACCTCTCCCGTGTGTCCTCAAGAACACTTTAGCCTTTATAAGTTCAGTTGCTAGGCCTCTCCTTTGCTCAGAAAGGATTGGGCCACTTGTTACTCTCCAGTGCCTTTTGCTTTGCTTGCTTTTACTTTCCTATTGCTTATATCAAGAAAACCCCTAAAAGGATATCTTTCAGTGCTTGCAGTTATTCCTTGATCAGAATCACTTGTCAATACCTTCTGCTCCTCGTTGGTTTCGACACTCTTACTTATCGAAAACGCTGCAATAGATCCCTTACGGTTGTGGGTCATCAACAAGTTCAAATCATTCTAGGGCCTAATATGAGGGATATTACTAGCAGGTATAAACCGGCTAGTATAAACCGGATTATGATGATATAGTTGTGTAATTGTAAAACCTAGTAGAGATTACAGCCCATGAAGGTTTAGGGCCCATGCATAGAATTACGGTTGGTAAACCGCCTGGTCATGTAACTTGAGAGACAAGGAAGAAAGAGCAGAGACCGAGGCGGACACAAATATGAGCCGGCCTCGGGACTCTGTAAACTGGACCGAGCGTCACCTCTATATAAAGGGACGACCCGGCGACGGTTCAAGGACACGAAACAACCCGTCGAGACACAGGCAAGCAATCCGCTCCCTGTTCTTCGACGCCCACGCAATACCAAATCAAACTAGACGTAGGCTTTTACCTTCCTCGAAGGGGCCGAACTAGTATAAAACCTCTGTGTCCTTTGCGTGCTTTTAACCCCTTCAAGCTAACCTGTGCGATGGTTCCTCGACTAAGTCCATTAAACCGGACATCTGCCGTGTTAATTCCACGACAGAACCCGTTTGTTTTCGAATTCATGATGATAAGAGGTATGATGGTGACCTAGTTATGAACCACCACATGATGCATGCTTACTCATGATCTTGCTATGTGTTAGATGTCATGCAAATGGTTAGTAGTGATGCTTAGTGATGCATGTATGACATGAACCTTCGTGGTTGAAATCTTTTCATAAACCCCATCGGGTGCCCCTAATGCCCGAGGGTGATGTTGAGTTAGGTCATCACTTGAGGAAGAAGTGATGTGTCGGTAAAGATCTTGTGCATGGGTGAAATGATGGATTAGATTTATGTGTGACTACCGTCCCAACCAAATATGTGCAACCACTCTACCCCTTATGGGATGAGGCGTTATTGATTACTTAGGTCGATACTAGCATGGTGCCTGCATTACTAGTGACGGGAAGACTTGAGGTCTTTCCCGGGACGGGGTCGTGCTTGGATAGACGACCATGACTGTTTTCACAGGGCACCGGACACACCGTTGGTCCCTTCGTGTACGCGTGACATTGAAATAGGGCAAGTCCCATGATCTATTGTTTGTACTCGAGGGCCGTGTACCAACGAGTGGACTCTATGTTAGTGTCCTCTAAGGAAAGATAATGACCGGGTGCTTCCCCCGAGTACTTGAGGTACTGCGGGATCGTTGATGACACGAAAGCTTCCCGGATCTTGTGGGTAAAGTGCGCAACCTCTATAGAGTGTAGAACTATTCGAATAGTCGTGTCCACGGTCATGGACAGTTGGGTGGTGCTACTTAAACTATGTCCAGAATTTTACCGCATCGGTGAAAGTATGTGTGTGATGAGTCAAGGTGGTGACTTGACTCGTTGAGCTGAATCATATTCATGTTGATATCGGTAACCTGTCTTCGAGGTTACGTGAGTTTATTGATGCATACACTTGATGGTAGAATAATATTTCTAGCCTGTAGCTAGATTTCTCATTGTTATTCAACTGCATTGTTACTTTAAACCAAATCATGGGTTGCTTGCGAGTACATTCAATGTACTCATTGGCTTGCCACTGGTTATTTAATTGGACAGGCATGGAGGAACAGGAATATGAAGAAGAGTTCTTTGGAGACGAACATGCGAACTAGGACGCTATCCCAGTCAGAATGCCTGTAGGGTTAAGGCAGATGGCATGGGTTCTACCTATCATCGAAGACTTCCGCTATTTGAGTTATTTGCTATTCAGCCCGTGAGGCTTTATCTATGTAAGACTTGGCCATAATGGCCATAATTTGTGTAAGACGGTATGTATGGATGTAAGACTCTTGTTATTCATCTTATGTGTGTTCAGTGAGCATTGATATCTGGGATCACTGTACACGTGCATTCGGTGATCTCGACTTCTAAGTCGGGGTCCCCACAGAGCTAGTATCAGAGCCATCCTGACTGTAGGAAGCCTTAGTTAGCATGGGCGTTAGTTAGATGAGACCCCTTTTTCAAAACCTTCTGAACCTCTCCTCTTTTCTAAACCTGAGGTTTCATCAGCTTATTAACCCCTCATATTCCACCTTTGTAGATGGCCGCTGTACCTGAAGAGCACTTGACCACTGGGTTTCCCTTGCTTCTCGAGGATAGCCTCCAGGAGTGTCAGTTCCACCGAGTGCCCATCCTCACCTACCTTGAGCATTGGGTTAGCGACACTGAGGTGGAATACCATGTGGAAGTGATCGTGAAGGCAAACGATCCTCCCACAAGTTGGTTCTTCGAGGGACCCCAGATGGCAACACTACCTCTCGCTGTCGAGGCGGCTGCACTCAAGGCACTAACCCGTCTCCGCGAGCTTCTTCCGGAGATGGCAGCCAAGATGACAGCCCACTTCTTGCCTTACCGGAAGGAAGGTGACGATGGAAGCAGCGCACTAGCCCCTCCACTGAAGGAAGAACTCTCGCTTCGATTCCAGACCTACTTAAGTCTATGTGCCGACAGCTTGGCACAAGACTTGGCCTTGGAATCAATGAAGCTCCGAGAAGAACTTCACAAGACCGAGGCACTTCTTCGTCGAGCACAAGAGAAGACGGATAGAATCAAGAAGGAAGGAGCACCTCCGGGACAGTCCGCTATCGCATACCAAGGCGGAAGGCCCTCCGGAGATGTATCTTCCAAGGATGAAGAACCACCTCGGCGACGCCGGATGACGGCAAGGGAATATCACAAGCTTTTCCCTGCACCACCGACGAAGCACCGTCGTATCCAACTCCTCCACTCCCCCACAACCTCAAGTGACAAGGGGGCCCAGACAGATGAAGACAAGGAGGAAGACCCCGAAGAGCCGGAATACGCGACCGAGCATTCCGCCGCTTAGGCATTATTCGCTACTCGGATATGCCAGTTCGTGACCTCTACGGTAGGATAGGTCGTGTAACCCCTATGCGTAGTTGAGTCCTTGTATGGTTCATATGAAACCATCTAGTGTTGCTTTTGTTGTGTTTGGATGCATGTCGTATTCTTCCTTCGGGAATGTGTAAACGACTACATCACCCATTTGGATTTTTAATGAATGTGTTTGGCCATTTGGCCCTTGCATGATTTGATTAGTGTCACACCCACCCCCTTACTAGGCACCCATCTATCTTGCTTTCCCTCCCCCGAGTCATGAGAGCTTTTACCGCTCCAACAGGATGCCTGTTGTAACTCGTACTGGTACCTCTACCCAGCAGCCTGAAGCCGGAGCATCCGCTCAGTCACAGGCCGGCCACGACCAAACCAACGACGAAGCTCCACCACCACCACCTCCTCCGAACATGGACATGGCTCAGCTTCTCCAAGCTTTCCGAGAGGAATGCCAAGCCAACACCGCATCCCTTCAGTTGATTGCTCAAGCTGTCACCAACAACCGCCAGTCGGCGGGGAATGGCAATGGACGTTCCACGTTGGCAGAGTTCAAGAAGCATGCACCGCCAACTTTCATCGAGACTGCTGAACCCCTGGATACAGACGACTGGGTCCGCACCATTGAGGACTTGCTGGAACTAGTCGGATGCACCGAAGACCGTGAGAAGGTGGCTTATGCAGCCCACTGCCTCGGGGGGACTGCTAGAGCTTGGTGGGATGGATTCAAGGTCATGCATGCTGAACAAGACATCACTTGGGTCAACTTCAAGGCAGAATTCCGCAAAGCCCACATTCCTTCCGGAATCATGGCTATCAAAAAGCGTGAGTTCCGAGCCCTGAAGCAAGGAAGTGGCACTGTCAAGGAGTACATGCAGAAGTTCAGTGTTCTGTCAAGGTATGCCCCTGAAGATGTCAGCACTGATGCTGCAAAAAGGAAGCGCTTCATGGAAGGCCTCAATCAGACTCTGCAGTATTCGCTTGTCGTGTGCGACTGCCCGACCTTCCCTGACCTGGTGAACAAAGCACTCATGCTTGAAGACAAGCGGCGTGCTTTGGAAGACACTCGCAAGCGCAAGATGGCCAGCAAGGGAAGTTCCAGCAACCAGAAGCCTCGTCCGTGGCAGTCAGCCCCGGCCAAGCCAACCTATCAGCAACCAAGAGCTCCTGCACCTCGCACCAACTTTCAGCCTCAGCAGTATGCCAACCCAATGCCAGCTTACAACCCCAATAACAGTGGTGGCAACAAGATCAACAATCCAAACCAAGTCACTTGCTTTGGATGTGGTCAGTCAGGACACATCTCAAGGGTGTGCCCCAACAAGAAGCCTGATGCCCTGCGCCCCAATGCGCAGAACCCAGGACAAGGCCGCGGGATGCCACCAAGGAACCCAGCTCCTCGCAACCCGCCTAACCATGGGAAGGGGCGTGTGAATCACGTCAATGCTGAAGAAGCCCAGGAAGACCCGGACGTCGTGCTGGGTATGTTCCTTGTCAACTCAGCACCTGCAACTGTCTTGTTTGATTCTGGAGCAATGCATTCATTTGTCACTCAAAGATTTGCATTAAAAAGTGGCATGACCCCTACACCCCTGAATAACCCCATGGTGGTACAAACCCCCGGAGCAAAGATGAGAGCCAAGATAGGCTGTAAGGGAGTCAGTATTACCATTAACGGTGTAGATTTCCTAGCAGACCTCATCGTCCTGAGATCACAAGGCTTGGATGTAATCCTAGGGATGGATTGGCTCAGTAAGCGCCAAGGCTTATTAGACTGTGCCAATCGGACTGTCACTGTGACCAATGACCAAGGAGTCGAAGTCAAGTTTGCTCCCAACTCCTCTTCCGCTCAAGACGTTCAAGTCAACTGTCTAACTGAAGTTGGGCTAGAGCAAGTACCGGTGGTACGCGAGTATCCTGATGTCTTTCCGGATGAACTACCGGGAATGCCCCCTGACCGTGACATTGAGTTCATCATCGAGCTCGTGCCCGGGGCAGGACCCATCTATAAGAAGACTTATAGAATGGGGACGGAAGAATTAGCCGAGTTGAAGAAGCAACTGGAAGAGCAGCTGAGGAAGGGATTTATCCGCCCAAGTGCCTCCCCTTGGGGATCACCTGTTCTATATGTGGCAAAGAGGGACGGTACCATCCGCCTCTGCATTGACTATCGTTCCCTCAATGAAGTTACAATCAAGAACAAATATCCACTTCCCAAGATTGAAGATCTGTTTGATCAGCTCAGCGGAGCCAAGGTGTTCTCCAAGATCGACCTCAGATCTGGGTACTACCAACTGAAGATCAGACCCCAAGATATTCCGAAGACGGCATTCGTAACCCGATATGGCCTGTATGAGTGCATGGTCATGTCCTTTGGGTTAACCAATGCCCCAGCTTACTTCATGTATCTCATGAATAAAGTCTTCATGGAATATTTGGACAAGTTCGTTGTTGTCTTCATTGATGACATTCTTGTCTTCTCGAAGACGGAGGAAGAACACGAGCAACATTTGAGGATGGTCCTAGACAAGCTTCGGGAGCACCAACTATATGCCAAATTCAGTAAGTGTGAGTTCTGGCTGCATAAAGTTGGATTCTTAGGTCATGTCTTGACCGAAGAAGGATTATCAGTTGATCCCGCGAGGATCGAAGCCGTGACCCAATGGCAATCTCCAACGACCGTCAAGGAAGTCAGAAGCTTCCTCGGACTTGCGGGCTATTATCGCAAATTTGTGGAAGGATTCTCTAGCATTGCCCGGCCGATGACTCAGCTCCTCAAGAAGGACAAGAAGTTCGAGTGGACGCCAAAATGCGAAGAGAGCTTCCAAGAGCTTAAGAAGAGATTGACCACCGCCCCAGTTCTGGCAACACCTGATATTCACAAGGAGTTCGTGATATATTTTGATGCCTCTCGAACCAGATTGGGAAGCGTTCTGATGCAAGAAGGTCGAGTCATAGCATTCCTCTCCAGGCAGCTACGACCTCATGAGGAGAACTACGCTACTCACGATCTTGAGTTAGCGGCAGTGGTTCATGCCTTGAAGATGTGGCGGCATTACCTCCTAGGGAAACGGTGTGAGATATACACAGACCAAAAAAGTCTGAAGTACATTTTCACCCAAAAGGAATTGAACATGAGTCAGCGAAGATGGTTGGAACTCATCAAAGACTATGACCTCAGTGTTCAATATCACCACGGGAAGGCTAACGTGGTGGCCGATACCTTAAGCAGGAAGGCTTGCTCTCTAAATGCCATTATTCAAGAGAGGCAGCTAGCCTTGTTTAAGGAGTTCGAACAATTCAGTTTGGATTTGGTCACACCTGGATTTCCGGATCATTTGGAAGTCAGACCGACCCTAATGGACGAAGTCAAGAAGGCACAAGGTGGACACGCAAGCATCGAAGGCATCAAGAAGAAGATGAAGCTAGGTAAGGCCCCAGGATTCTCTGAAGACGAGCATGGGATTGTTTGGTACAAAGGCCGCATCTGCGTACCAAACAAGATGGAGTTAAAGAACCTGATCCTGCAAGAAGCCCACGACACTCCGTATTCCATCCACCCTGGAGGAACCAAGATGTATCAAGACTTGAAGGAAAGATTCTGGTGGCACGGGATGAAAAGAGAGATTGCAACCTATGTTGCGAAGTGTGATGTGTGCCAAAGGGTCAAGGCTGAATATCAGCGACCCGCTGGATTGCTTCAACCACTCAAGGTTCTTGAGTGGAAGTCGGATAAAGTCGGAATGGACTTCATCACTGGATTACCAAGGTCAAATAGAGGGCATGACTCCATCTGGGTCATAGTCGACCATTTGACCAAGGTGGCCCACTTCATTCCCGTCAAAACTACTTATGATGGCAACCGGCTGGCAGCTCTCTACATCGACAGAATCGTAAGCCTTCACGGTGTTCCCAAGGAGATTGTGTCAGATCGAGGAACCCAGTTCACCTCAAGGTTCTGGAAGAAGTTCCAAGAAGCCTTGGGAACCAAATTGTCTTTCAGCACAGCTTTCCACCCACAGACCGGAGGTCAGACAGAACGAGTAAATCAAATTCTCGAAGACATGCTCCGAGCCTGTGTCTTGGCATATGGAGCCAAGTGGGAAGATTGTCTTCCTTTTGCCGAGTTCTCCTATAACAACAGTTACCAGTCGAGCCTTCAGATGGAACCATTTGAGGTGTTGTACGGACGCAGATGTCGCACACCCCTCAACTGGTCAGAGACTGGAGAAGGGCTAGTCTATGGACCGGATATTCTCCGCGAAGCAGAAGAGCAAGTCCAACTAGTCAGAGAGCGTTTGAAGGCAGCCAAGTCAAGACAGAAGAGCTATGCTGACACTCACCGTCGGGACATGAGTTTCCATATCGGGGACCATGTGTACCTGCGGGTAACTCCTCTAAAGGGAACCAAGCGTTTCCACGTCAAGGGGAAGCTCGCACCAAGGTTCATTGGACCCATTGAGATCACTGCACGACGAAAAGAAGTGGCTTACCAGTTGGAACTACCACCTGAGCTATCCGATGTGCACAACGTATTCCACGTGTCACAACTCCGGAAATGTCTCCAAGTTCCGAGCAAGCCTGATCTCTACAACGATGTTGATCACCAAGCCATTGATCTCCAGCCTGATTTGACCTACCGCGAGAAGCCCATTCGCATTCTGGATGAAGCAGAACGACGGACCCGAAGCCGCACCATCAAGTACTTCAAGGTCCAGTGGAGCAACCACACGGAAGCAGAAGCAACCTGGGAACGTGAAGACTATCTTAGATCCGAGTATCCCGATCTCTTTTAAGACCTAGTTTAGGAATCTCGGGGACGAGATTCTTGTAAGGGGGGTAGGTCTGTCACACCCTGCATTTTGTAACATGTTATTTGCATCAATGAAACATGAAAATTTGGACCAGCAAATTTTTTTGGCATCATTCGGCTTTTATTTGGAATTGAGTTTTTTTTTCTTTCTATGTTTTTCATGTGCTCATTAAAGTCAACTATTACCTCTTGTAGAATTCATCTCCTTACCCAAAACTTCTGCCCAATGATCATGCCAAGTGTTATATAGCAGTATAGTATTTTCCTATAAAATTAATTTGGCCAAAATGTATTTTTAAAATTTAGTATTCCAAAAACCCCTGAATTGAGGTTTGCACTGCAAGTGCTTGATTTAGGGTGAGAAAATTATTTCAAAAAGCATATTTGAGACCTAATAGTCATAGGACTCCCAGAAACCACAAAAGTATAAATTTAAAAGTTATTTTCCTATTTTATTTAAAAGCTTTTTCTTAAGGCCAGAAATGGACTTTAATAGGGAAAAATTATTTAAGTATTTCAAAAATATTTGCCAAAATTCAGGGAGACTCATAGGACATATATTGTCCATATATAAGAGTTTCAACACTTGGTCATGTTCAAAATAATGGGCTAATCCCTCTAAAACCCTTTCTGGATATTTCAACCTTTTGAAATATTTACAAAGGAAATATTCTCCAAAAATTCCAGGGAAATTCTATCATGTAGTATATGACATATTTGATGATCTTGCCAAGCCCCATGCCTTGGGAAGCAATATAACATCCTCAAAACCCTTCAAAACCATTCTATCCATATTTGAAGTTTGAGCAACTTTACATTGCCAAACTAGTCCAAATGCTCTCAAACTTGGTGCACATGCTAGAATGGCCTAATAAGGCATCTAGACCAAATGGCACAAGATTTGGAGAAAGGCAACTTGATCAGAATACCCCAAAACCCTTTCTGTTCAAATGCAAATTTGAACAACTTTACATTACCAACTTTTTACCTGGAGCTTCAAACTTTGTGGGCATGATCATAACCCCAAATGATGAAACTACACCAAGTGGTGCATCAAGGTGAGATGATTAGCTTGACTTAAACAAGATGAAGCCATTTTTGTTGATTTCTAGGGTTCACCAAAGTTACATTGGCTAGTTTCTTCAAATGAGCCCTAATTTGGTGAAGCACCCTATTTTCATATGACATTCAATCCTGTTAAGTGTCATGGCAAGTGGAGATCATTTGCTTGACCAAAACATGATCAAACACCTTCCGCTATTTTACCAAAACTACCATCTTGACCCCTTTTACTATTTACTTTTGCCTCAACTTTCTACCACAGCTTCATATAGTTACAATCTACCTCCAGTAACTCCCCCATGTCCACAGCTCCATGATTGAGGGGTGAAAACCCCAATTCACCTTGCTGGACAGCCAAATTCCACCTAGTTACCAGCTGCCCTTCTCTCTCCTTGATCATCCAGAGCATCCAAGGCCTCAGCTGAGACGTCTGCTTCGTGCTGGACCGCCCAGACACGGCGGACACGCCCAGAGGGCCAATGGCATGCCATGGCATGCGATAAGGCCGCTCCAGAGTGCGCTACAGTGCGCACCCGCACTATAGCTTCGCCCAATCCAGCGCAGCCGACCACCTCGAGCTCTCCCCTCGCGCCTACCGATGCTCCTCGACGTCTGCGACCTCCCCCGGCGCTATCCCCCTCCTCCTCCGCCCTCTAGTGGCCGCCTTCGCACGCGCGCTGGCCGCCCGCAACCTCCACTCGTCGGGCTCACACGCGCGCGCACTCTGGAGCATCCCCCGCTCCCCCTCTTCCTTCCCTCCGCCCTGGAGCTCGTCCAGCAACGCCACAGACACATCCCCATCGCCTCCCGCGCACTGTGGCGTCGAGCAGAAGCTCGCCGGCGCACAGGTCCACGGGACCTCGCCGCTCCCCTATAAATAGGGCCCCCAAGACCCTCCACTCTGCACCAGCAGCCTCACCACACTCCCAGTAACCCTCCAGCACCACTCACTCATCCCCAGAGAGCCTCTGTGCTCGGGATCGACCGGAGCTCCGCCGCGTCGGGCAGCCGGAGATCTCGCGGTACAGGCCCTCTCCACTCCAACCCTTGCTTGATCTGGAACCGCCGTACCCCACTGACCCGTTTCCCTACTTCCCCCGCTCCTATTGCAGCCCGAAGCGAGCCAGCCAGCGACCTCCCGACGATCCTCCGCCGTCCCACCTCGCCGCCGGCGAACCAGGCCTCCCCGGCGAGCCGCACCACCACCACTACATCCGCGACTTGTTGCTGAGCCCATTTCTGCCCTCCGTTTGCCCCGCCGTGCCTGGAATCGTCGCCAGTGAGCTCGCCGTCGCGTTGGCCGCAAGGTTGAAGATGACAGGCGGGCCCCGCCTATCATCCTCACCGCTCCCTCTCTTCCCTCGCAGTCGCTGATCGCCGGGCCCCGCCCGTCAGGTTTCAAAACCTGGCGCGCGCGCGCTGGCTCCCGTGCGGCTGGGCTGTTAGCCCTGGGCCGTGCACTGTGGCCGTTCTGGCCCAGTTGCACAGGGCCTTTTCCTCTTTTTCTTTTTTGTAAAATTTTAAATAATTTTACAGAAATAAATATTAGTCCAAGTGAATTGATTCCAAGTCCTAAAATCTTGTAATATTCCAACCTATTTAATGGTGTCACTTTCACACATATCCATGAAACTTTTCTGTTCTGTTCAAATTTAAATTCATATTTGAGCATTAAAACTCCTGTTCAAAAATCCTTAGATTCCATTCTGTAACTCCAAAACTCCAACTAAGAAATTTTGCCATCTTAGTTTTCCCTCTAGTATTTAACAAAAATAAGTTGACATTTTTCTGAGCACTTTGATTTTTCTGTTTTTATTGTGGTCTTATTTTCCCGTTGTTATTTTGCGACGAATAGATACCGTATTTGACGAGGTTGCTGAAAAAGGAGGAGGGGAAGGATTTGAAGACTTTGAAGACCAAGCCAATCCAGGCAAGCAGGCCTTTGATCATGATACACTTGTGTCCTTCGGAACCCGTTTGTTTCCGAATGCATGATGATAAGAGTTATGATGGTGACCCAGTTATGAACCACCACATGATGCATGCTTACTCATGATCTTGCTATGTGCTAGATGTCATGCAAATGGTTAGTAGTGATGCTTAGTGATGCATGTATGACATGAACCTTCGTGGTTGAAATCTTTTCATAAACCCCATCGGGTGCCCCTAATGCCCGAGGGTGATGTTGAGTTAGGTCATCACTTGAGGAAGAAGTGATGTGCCGGTAAAGATCTTGTGCATGGGTCAAATGATGGATTAGATTTATGTGTGACTATCGTCCCAACCAAATATGTGCAACCACTCTACCCCTTATGGGACGGGGCGTTATTGATTACTTAGGTCGATACTAGCATGGTGCCCGCATTACTAGTGACGGGAAGACTTGAGGTCTTTCCCGGGACGGGGTCGTGCTTGGATAGACGACCATGACTGTTTTCACAGGGCACCGGACACACCGTTGGTCCCTTCGTGTACGCGTGACATTGAAATAGGGCAAGTCCCATGATCTATTGTTTGTACTCGAGGGCCGTGTACCAACGAGTGGACTCTATGTTAGTGTAGTCTAAGGAAAGATAATGACCGGGTGCTTCCCTCGAGTACTTGAGGTACTGCGGGATCGTGGATGACACGAAAGCTTCCCGGATCTTGTGGGTAAAGTGCGCAACCTCTGCAGAGTGTAAAACTATTCGAATAGCCGTGTCCACGGTCATGGACAGTTGGGTGGTGCTACTTAAACTATGTCCAGAATTTTACCGCATCGGTGAAAGTATGTGTGTGATGAGTCAAGGTGGTGACTTGACTCGTTGAGCTGAATCATATTCATGTTGATATCGGTAACCTGTCTTCGAGGTTACGTGAGTTTATTGATGCATACACTTGATGGTAGAATAATATTTCTAGCCCGTAGCTAGATTGCTCATTGTTATTCAACTGCATTATTACTTTAAACCAAATCATGGGTTGCTTGCTAGTACATTCAAAGTACTCATTGGCTTGCCACTGGTTATTTAATTGGCCAGGCATGGAGGAACAGGAATATGAAGAAGAGTTCTTTGGAGACGAACATGCGAACTAGGATGCTAACCCAGTCAGAATGCCTGTAGGGTTAAGGAAGATGGCATGGGTTCTACCTATCATCGAAGACTTCCGCTATTTGAGTTATTTGCTATTCAGCCCGTGAGGCTTTATCTATGTAAGACTTGGCCATAATGGCCATAATTTGTGTAAGACGGTATGTATGGATATAAGACTCTTGTTATTCAGCTTCTGTGTGTTCAGTGAGCATTGATCTCTGGGATCACTGTACACGTGCATTTGGTGATCTCGACTTCTTAGTCGGGGTCCCCACAGGCACCCCGTGACCAGCCTGCGCCGACAGCATCCTCTCTCCCCCTCGCGACGTGGCTAGCCCAATGAGTGGCTGGCACGTGGCAGCCCGGCCATCTGTCGGCCCGCTGCTGGCTGATGAGGCCCAGTCGGCCTGCTGAGGGCTGACTAGATCCAGTCGGCCTGCAGCGGGCCGACGATATATTATTTCTAGAAAAAAAATCCCGTGTAATATTTATGAAATTTAATAAACAAATGTATTATTTAAAAAATAGCAAAAAGAAGTGTGTGGACGCGGTATAATCCCACTAAGCCTACGGAGTAGGCACAAAAATAATTACAAAATCTCTATCTCTACCTAATATTAAAGAGAGGATTGTTTCTCCACTTTTTTCGTCAAAGTTTTTTCTTTAGGTCCGTTGGTACATTATCGAGCAGCGATCGAACCAGTTTTGTTTTCAGTGCTAGCGATCGAACCAGTTTTAACTAGAGCCCACGCAAATGGGCCGGCCCAATTCGCAGGCTTGGAACGAAATACAAAAAACAAAATAGCAATTGCAGGTATTGAAGTCCCAATCTCACGCTGGGTAGTACCAAGGCTAACCAATCGAGCTAGCTACAGAGGATGACTAAGAAGCAGCAGTAAGTTTAAAGTCTAATGACAGCGGGGATCTGTTATTCAATATTTCTTTGAAGAAAATGTGAACAAAATTTATTCAGAAAGCGTTGTTTTTTTCGAAATGATAATAATACCATGAATAGTTTTTAAAAAGTGAACAAAATTTGAAAAACATAAACAAATTTCTCTAAAATGTGAACCTTTTTGAAATTGAAATAAAATAGAATTCTAAACAACTGTTTGGAACTGTGAACAAAATTTTAAAAATAAATTTAAAATACACACTGAATTTTTTAATGGTATATGGTGATATTGAAATATACACTGGTCATTCATATATGTGGTATATAAGGAGCGGGAGTATGTACTCCCAGGAGTAGACAACCATTTTCCTATATATATATATATATACATATACACTATTCTGATCACGGGATTAGAATATTATTCTGATCACAACATATACTTCCTGAGATACACGCGTGAACTTCCCTCTGTATGAACCCGACCTTCGGGCTATCTTCGCAACCGTGTCTCTCGTCGCGAATTTTTCTGGCTAGTCGTGTTCTATGTGATGTAACTGTAATCTGCAAACGGTTTCTAGCAACTAAATACTCTTTTTAAATAAAAATCCCGCTCATGGGCGGATTTTTCTCTCGGGTCATGATGAACTCGCGTTTTTTGCAATTTTACTGCCTGAGTTGCACGCCTGAACTTCCCTCTGAACTAGGTTGAACTTCGGCCAACATTGCCCAAACGGGGCTTACGATATACCTTTGGAAAGCTATGGACATCAGTATCATGACCCAACTTAATTTTTTGTCAAAATATAAGCGGTTTAAGAGCAGTTTTGAAAACTGTTTTTTCTTCACACACAAAATGTGAATCGTATTTTCCATCTCATTTCTAAACCATTTATCGGCATGCGGCATATAATATGTTGTTGGAAAGCTGCTACAAAACCGCTTCTTTCACATGTTGAAATTTTTCTCTAATTCCCTATGGTTAAAACGTTTTTTGGGAAAACGTAAAATTTCACAAACCGAATAGCCGGGTTTGTATTTTCGCTGTGTTCTCTAAACGGCTAATCCAATGAAGGCATGATATTTGGCGTCGGAAAGCTTATGAAAATGCGCTACTTTTTTCATGTTGAAAGTTTTTTCTAATTTTGAACGGTTTAAGAGTAATCTAGAAAACGGTACAAGTCCTACCGAGTTCGTTTTTTTGAGTTAATTTTTTAACTGTGCATCCCAATGCAGCAAATGATATGGCGTTGGAAAGCTTGAACAAATGCGAAACTTTTTTGTATGTACTGTTTCTCCTAATTCTTTACAATTTTAAGTCAGTTTCAAAAATGGCAAAAAACATAGTTTCGCTGTATTTTCTACAAACTTTGTCGGAATGGGGCAGATAATATACCATTGGAAAGCTAAAGAAAATGCAAAAAAAAAATCATGTTGACGGTTTTCTTTGATTCCCAGCCGTTTTCAAGTAATTGCAAAAATGGCGAGATCATTTTTCTGTCTTTACCGCGAAATAGATTTTTCGAAAATGCACCGCCTGAAGAACCTGAACTTCTGGGCAGGTGTAGTTGAACTTCACTCTGTTTTTCACGTATTTTTTTCTCGCTGCCCTCGATCCACTGCTCGTATCTCTCCATCCACTCACCAGAATTGAGCAAGTGATATACCGACGAAAAGCTGATGTAAATACGCAACTTTCCCGTGTTGATTATTTTTTCATACTCGCGATGATTTTAAAAGTTTTTCATCTGAAATGCATTCAGTGTAGTAGTTGAACTTCTTGCTGTTTTCACGTTGAACTTCTGTTTGAACTTCACTCTGTTGTTTGACGTGTTGTTTTATGACGTGCAGTTTTTTGCACTGTGTGAAGAAGTTGAACTTCTGGGGGCATGTCTGTTTGAACTTCACCCTATTTCACCTATTTGTATTTTTCTTATATGAAACAAACCCCATGCAGTACGTGAACTTCCGGTTGTTATCACTTTTGAAATTCTCACTTGTTTTTTCAATAAATGACGATCTTCTTCGTTATGTTGAACTGAACTTCTTGGTTTATTCGTAAGTAACGGGAAAATTATGAGTTTTTGTAACAAATATTGAACTGCTCCATTTTTTGAAATTGAACTTCTTGGTTGTCGGGGGAAACTGTCCGCCACGAACACCTATGGGACCGGAGCCCCTTGTCTGTGCGGTACGAGGGCGGAGGGAGCACAAAGAGCAGATCGTAGCGAGCACGCGGGCAGTTTTACCCAGGTTCGGGCCGCGGTAGACGCGTAAAACCCTACTCCTGCTTAGTTGTGTATTGAGTTTGGGTGCTCGGGAGCTTGAAGAAGCAGCTACACCAAGCGTGAGAGTGATCTAGGTTCCGAACCCCCTCCACGTTGTGCATGGGCCTCCTTTTATAGTGTAAGGGGTCACCGACAGGTGTCAACGTAGGAGAGAGGGGTAAAAACGTAAAAGAGGTGGTAGTTGTAACAGTGCGGGAACAGTGGAGCTAAAGTACAGAACAGTGGTCTATACCTACTTTGACAGTGGGGGACAAGGGCATTTAATGCCCGTCGCCGTCGACCCCAAAAGCTCCCGCCTTAGCGTCTCCGTCCGCCACGGCGATGGATCCACCACCGTGGAGTGCCACCGTGTACCCCAGGCTGCACAGCCATCCGCCACGCGTCCCTGGATAGGCCCCAGGGCGACGCGTGGGCCGATGAGCTGGAGCGCGGGCACACAGCGCAGTCTTCCCGGCAAGCACCTTGCCGGGGCCTTGATCTTGCCGGGCCCGGGAGCTTGCCGCTCCCCGGGCCCTTGCCGGGGCGCCTATAGCGCCGAGGCGTGTCTTCTAGTCTTCCTGGCAAGCTCCTCTTGCCAGGGTCTTGTGCTAGTGAGGTAATCTTGAGCCTGGTACGGCCTTCCCGGCAAGCTCCTCTTGCCGGGGTCTCGATGTTATGTCTTGTATACTTTGTTTTTGAATGGTTTGATAAGGAGCAGGAAGGTCTCCGGCGAGCACACGGTAAACCCTGCCGCGGGGAGCTGCAACTGCCCGTGCACAAGTTGGGGTACTGAGGTACCCCTACCTTAGTACACCGACAGGAGCCCCCGGGCCTGGGCCACACACGGTGCCGAGCGCTGTTGGGCCAGGCCCAAAACAGTGCACGGGCACCCGCGGCCCGCGGCGCGCCGAATCCACTCCCGTATCCGCCGCATCCCACCGTAACGGCACGCGCCGATCGCGGCGTCGTGGGATGGGACGTGCCCACGATCTCTTAATGGAAAGGGCAAAACGCCCCCCACTCCCCCATAAAAGCAGAGGAAGCGGGCGCGGTTCCCCTCCTTGCACTTTCATTGCATCGTCTTCCTCCTCCAAAGATTCTTCTTGCGCTCCGCCTCCACACCTCCGCCGCCGCCGTCTGCATCTCCGGCGTCGTCGGACCTTTCGCCCCTCCTTCCTTCCGCCGCGTCCGCCGTGGCCCCGAAGACCGACAAGGCGAAGGCGGAGAAGGCCAAGAGGGAGAAGTCGGAGCAAGCGGCGAAGCTCGCCGCGTACCGGAAGAAGCACCTCGTCTTTCCGCCGAAGCTCGGCGTGCGGGAGCTCTGGAACAAGTATTACTTGTTCTGGGCCAAGGACACCAAGGCGCACCCCCGCACACGAGCCTATCCGGCCGCCGCCAAGGACGAATATCCCGGCGGGTACTACTTCTTCGCAGCCTTCTTTCATTGTGGTCTCTGTCCTCCTTTCTCAAACTTCTTCTGCGACATTATGAACACATACGGCCTCCATCTGCTTGACTTCACCCCCAACGCCATCCTCACCATGGCGGTTTTCGCACACATGTGCGAAAACTTCATAGGAGTACACCCAAACGTAGCGCTTTTTAGGCACTTCTTCACTCCTAGAGCAGAGGCCGACGCCCCCCTCTCCGAAGGAATTTCTTGGGTTTTCCGTCTGAATAAGAAGGGATCCTACTTGCCGGGGGAGCTCCGCGGCAAGTGGGAGGAGTGGCGCGCGGAGTGGTGCTGGATCGTTGAAGATGCGCCGCAGTCCTTCACCGCGCCGCGCACAACTCCCATCGTGCGCGGCAGGGATTGGAGCGAGCTGGACTCGGACGATATCAAGCTCGACATCGCCCTCGTCCGGATTCTTCGTCTTCGGATGGCCAAGCTGTCAGTTGCAGAGGTGGGCGCAGATTTCCTCCGCCGGCGCATCGCCCCTCTCCAAGACCGGAAGAGGCCGGCCTGGGAGTACGGCGGCCCGGCAGACATAATGAGGCTGCGCCCCGGGCTCAACTTCAACTTCACCACGCTGGAGCTGAAGGGGATGGTCCGGGAACTCTTCAAGTACGACCCGGCACACCCCGAGTGGTTCAGGCCTCCCCGGGAAGTGGTGCCGCTCTGCAACAACATCGTCCGGGATCGCATCCTCGCCATGATGCCCATGTGTGACTCGCACGGCGTGGACCGCACGTGGATCGCTCCCAAGCCTATCGACGTCCTCAACTTCTACGACAACCTCGTAGAGGTGGCGAAGAACAAGAACGACCTCAAGGAGCACACGCGGGACACCACCGACCAGGAGATCGCCTACATAGCTTCTCGGGCTGAAGAGGCCGCCGCAGCCGCGGCGGCAGGAATTTTTGGATACACGCCTGAAGAGGCGGAGGTTGCGGACGCGTCCACCCAGGCGGAGGAGGCGGAGATCCGCAGGTTGCTGCAGCTCCCTCCCGACGCGCTCACCGGAGTCCCTTCGCTGAGGCACTCCGGGATCCACGGGATCGTGGCCGAGGCCGCGGCAATGGAGGGTACCGCCGGAGGGAGCAGAGGCGCCGCGAGGGGCGGAGGCGCCAAGGGAAAGGGGGCCGCAGCGCAGGACGCTGGGCCCAGTGAGCCGGCCGGGGAAGAGGAGGAGGAGGAGGAGGCCGAGGACTCCGGCGGATCCACGGAGCTCTACGCCGACGACCTCTCCTCGTCGGAGAGCTCTCCGCCCCCGGCAAGCCCAAGGCAGTCTCCGCCGAAGCGTCTCCGCAAGACGGCGACGGGGGAGAGGGCGCAGGCGCCCCGGGGGAGCCCAGCCGCGCCAAGGCCGACCGGCGCACCAGCCACAGCAGAGGCGGCCCGCGCGCGGACCACGACGGAGGCGCCTCGCAGGCCGGCGCCGAGCCGGCAGGGGTCTTCTCGGAGCGGAGCAGCGGCTCCGCCCGCTCCTCGGGCGCCGGCTACCACAGGGGCTGGGTCTTCGCAGCCCCCAGCCCCGGTGAGCACCAAGCGCGCGAGGGAGTCTTCGTCTTCCGCTCCTCGCGCCGACGCGCCCACGGTGGAGTACGATTTCTCCGCCCTGAGCGAGGACGACGAGGAGGACCAGGAGTAAGGATCCAGGACCTTACATCCTCTCGATTTTTGTCTTGGTTTTTTGTTGATGCTGACTCTGTTTATTGCTTTGGTTTCAGGACCTTGACTCAATGCGCGGCGAAGAAGGCCAAGGCGCCTGTGGTCGAGGCCGCGGAAGACTCAGGCGCCGCGGCAACAGGAGGTGTGCCGGAGCCGAGCCTACCGGACCCGAGCGCTGCTCCGAGGAGCAGCCCCCAGCGCAGCCCGCAGCGCAGCCCCCAGCGTAAGTCTGGGGTTTATTCTTTCGCTTGTCGGGGTACACCTGAGGAATTGATCTTGTCTTCATATCTTGATGTTTCTTTTCTGTGCAGAGGTGGAGCCACAGCGGGAAGAGCGCCCGGAGACCGTCGTCGAGGAGCCGCAGGCCCCGCCGTCCCCGCCAAGGCAGAACTCTCCGGCAAGGGAGAGTGCTCCGCCAAGGGCGGGTACTCCGCCAAGGCAGAGTACCCCGCCAAGGGCGAGCAGCCCGGCGAGGGTGGCCACTCCGCCAAGGCCGAGCTCCCCGGCGAGGGAGCCCGCCGCCGAGGACGTCCGCCAAGGTATGTTCTGTAGCTTGTCTTCTTGGCTTTGCCTCTTTTTGGATATTTGCTTGAATCTTGAACTTCTTTTTCTTCTTCTTCTTTTTAGATCTTCCTCCTCCTGAGCCCATGGAGACGGAGGTTATCAACCTCGAGGAGGAGGGCGCGCAGGGCGGCGGCGGCGACGTCCCTGCCACTGAGGAGATGGCTGAGGCCGCCGAGCCGGCCGCGCAGGAGACTGCTCCGGCTGCGGACGCAGCGGCCGGGGAGGGGGACGGCGACCGCACCGCCGACCCGGAGGCGGCGGGAGCATCGGATGCTGCACCGGCCGCCGACCCCTCCGCCAGCAAAGAGCAGGGGTACTATCTTGAGGCCCCCAACGGCGTCTTCATCCAGATGCCTTGGGGGTCTTCTTCGCGAGCTCCCGCGGAGGGCGAGGCGTTTGACGGAGAAGTCCTCGCCTCCGCGGGCCTGAAAATCGTCGAGGCGCCCGGCGGGAGCGAAGGGCCGGAGGAGGAGAAGCTGCTCCACCAACTCCTGGCCCTTTACCGGGCCAGGCAGGCGAAGCTCGCCTCCCGGGAGGCCCTTGCCGCCAAGGCCGCCGCAGAAATGGAGAAGCGCGCGGCGGAGCTCAGCGCCGCCAACCAGGCGGCCCTCCGCGACGTGACGGAGGAGCGCGAGCGTCTCGCCGGCGAGTACCAGGAGTGGGTGCTCGAGAAGGCTGAAGCTGAGGAACAGCAGCGGCTCGCCGGGGTGGAGATGTCCCGACGAGAGGGAGAGCTCGCGCAGCGGAAGGTCGAGCTCGACTCCCATGAGGAGGACCTTGCCGCTCGCGAGGCTGCCCTTGGCGGGGAGTTGAAGGAGGCGAAAGCCGCCGCGGTTGCCGCGGAAGACGCCAAGAAGGAGCTCGCCGCCAAGGTTGTTCAGCTGGAGAAGGCGCTGAAGGTGAGCGCGGAGAAGGTTGCCGCGCTCATCACGGAGCGCGAGAAGGACGCCCACACAAACTCTGAGCTCCAGGTGAGCCTCTCCAAGAGGGGCGACGAGTTGAAGGCCGCCAAGGACTCCATCGAGGACTTGGAGCTGAAGGTCACCACTCTGAAGGATTCACTCGACGCTGCCCGGGCTCAGGAGAACAAGCTGAAGGAGGAGCTCCGCAAGGAGCGGACCTTGGTGGACAGCGTCAACAAAGCATCCGAGCTCTTCCGCCAGACCATTGAGGTATGGACCGAAGACTTGGTTTCTTCTGCGTCCAACATTGACCAGGAGCTGCTGGCGCTGAAGGTTGAACATCTCATCTACTCGCCGGATCCGGACCTCCCGCACAGCGCCAAGCTCAGCCTCTTCTTTAGAGGGATCGCGCCGGCCCTTGCAGGTCTCCGGAACCGAATCCCCGCACAGCTGGCCGAGGAGTCGCGCCTACTCTGCGCGGGAACTCTGGAGCGGGTGCTGACGAAGATCGTGTACCGCAACCCGGGGATCAATCTCACCAACGTTCTTCGCAGCTTGCCGGCTGATGCAGACACGGAGGCCCTGAAGGAGCAGGTCGCCCACATCATCGCCAAGGTGGCTAGGCTCGGCAGGAAGGAGGGCGACCGCGTAGATTAGGGCTCCGTTATCTTTATCTTTTCTTTTTGCTGCTGCACATTATGTTATGAACTCATTAGTCCATTGCGACAAGTTATCCTTTGTAAGATATTTATCTCATTTCGATCAATCAGTGCAATGTTATCTTCCTTGTCTTAATCCTTGACTTTGTATGTTTTTCACCCTACGCTCCCGGGGAGCTTGCCGGCAAGGGACCTTTGCCGCGAGCGCTGAGTGCTGGACTCTGAGCAGCCTGCTGGCCAAGGTCCTCACCGGCAAGCAACCTTGCCGCAGCTAGCCGCAACGCACTTAGCTTGCTGAGCGTACTCGGAAACGAAGCAAGGGCGCGACACTTGTCGCAGCTCACTTAAATCGTTGAGCGAACTCGAAAACAAGATAAGGGTGCGGCAAGCCACGGGTAGGTTCCTCCGCGCACAGGTTTTCCATACAAAGTGTGATTGTTCGAGGAAGACAACTAAAATTTAAAATTTGAACTGGTCAAACTCTAACAACTTATCTTTCATATGTTGCTTGCTTATATTGCTTGCTTTCCGGTAAGACTTCTCTTTCTTGAACAGCACTTGGTTCCTCCTCCACCTCCTCCCCCCCCCCCCCCCCCCC
>LR738714.1:820841067-820862818 GCA_902687465.1 Secale cereale | reverse complement strand
CCCCCCCAGCAAACTTGTGCGCGAGGAACGTTCCTTCTGTTCAAGAGGAAAGAAAAGGGAGAGGGAAACAAGCATATGACCTTTCGGCGTGCTAATGCTTACCGTATACTTGAGTGTTGCACCAAATGCCAAACAAGACATGCAAATAGCAAAGAAAAGCATGCAAAAGGCAATCGGTGCGAAAAACACAAAGACTTTACTGATGCACGGGGTCTGCGCCCGGCTTTGTACAAAGGGTTACATGCAACAGCGGCAAAGCTTGTACAAAAGGTGGTTGCCGGAGCGGATCACGGCAACCGCGCCTTATGGGTGAAACTTGCGAAGATGCTCTATGTTCCAGGAGTTGCTCACCGGTAAGCCTTCTTCGGTCTCGAGGCGGACAGCGCCGGGCCTCGTAACTTGTCTCACCCGATAAGGGCCTTCCCACTTCGGCGTCAACTTGTTGGAATTCTTGGCGGACTGAACATGCCGAAGAACAAGGTCGCCTTCCTCGAGACTCCTGGCCTTGACCTTGCGGCTATGGTAGCGGCGCAAAGCTTGCTGGTATCGAGCAGCTCGTACAGCAGCCTGGAGACGTCCCTCCTCGAGGAGCAATGCGTCATCTTGCCGCAGTTGCTCTTGCTCGAGCTCATCATAAGCGAGTACTCGAGGAGATCCGTATACGAGTTCCGTGGGGAGAACTGCCTCTGCTCCGTAGACTAGAGCAAAGGGTGTCTGTCCGGTGGCTCGACTTGGTGTCGTTCTGATTGACCAAAGAGCCGCCGGTAGCTCCTCTATCCAATTTCTTCCGCACTTGCGCAGCCTGTCAAAGGTCCTCGTCTTGAGTCCGCGCAGCACTTCAGCATTTGCCCTCTCCGCTTGGCCGTTGCTCCTCGGGTGAGCAACAGAAGCGAAACAGACCTTGGCGCCAAGGTCTTGGACGTACTGCATGAAGGTGCGACTAGTGAATTGTGTACCGTTGTCGGTGATGATCCTGTTAGGGATCCCGAAACGGCAAACAATCGACCTGAAGAACCTGACTGCTGACTGTGCTGTCACCTTTCTCACCGGCTCCACTTCCGGCCACTTTGTGAACTTGTCGATTGCAACGTACAAGTACTCAAAGCCCCCGACAGCACGAGGGAAAGGGCCGAGGATATCGAGCCCCCAGACCGAGAAGGGCCAGGACAAAGGGATTGTTTGGAGAGCTTGAGCTGGCTGATGAATCTGCTTTGCATGGAACTGGCACGCTTCACACTTGGTCACTAGTGCAGTTGCATCTTGGAGGGCTTCTTGCCAAAAGAACCCTTGCTGGAAAGCTTTCCCGGCAAGCGCCCTTGCGCCAATGTGGTGGCCGCATATGCCTCCGTGTATTTCTGCCAGCAGCTTCTGTCCATCTTCCCTGGAGATACACTTCAATCTGACACCATTGAGTCTTCTTCTGTACAGCTCGTTATCCACGAACTGGTACATACTCGACTGCCTGGTTATCTTTTCTATTTCTTCTGGGTCGTCGGGAAGTTCTCCAGTTTGAAGGAAGCGGACGATCTGCTGCGCCCATGCCGGAGCCTGAGGCTCAACGGCAAGGACTAAAGGCTCGAGGGCCGCTGCGGGAACCTCAGCTTCTACGGCGAGGACCTCTGGCCCTGGCGGAGCTGATGGTCCCCCGGCAAGCTCGCCGGGGCGAGGCTTGTCGGGAACACTTGCTTCAACTGTACAAGCCCGAGGGCTTGCAGGAGCAAACTGTTCCTCAGCGTTCTGGTTGTTGATCTTGGGGACCTTGGCGGCGGTTTCTGGAAGATCCGCCGGTAAATAGTCGCCGGAGACCAACTTTCTCTTCTTGGACTGCCCAACTGATGGCGTAACGGATGGCTGAGTCAGCTTGAGCAAGAAGGTCCCTGGTTCCACAGGTAACTTCATCGACGCACACTTTGAAAGGCCATCTGCAATTTCATTCTGAGCTCTCGGGACGTGCTCCATCTGCAGACCTTCAAAGTGCTCCTCAAGCTTCCTCACTTCATCGACATAAGCTTCCATCAAAGGGCTCTGATAGCTCTTGTTAACTTGCCGGACCACCAACTGAGAATCTCCCCGCACAATCAGCTTTCGGATCCCAAGTTCGGCCGCAATCCTGAGGCCGGCAAGCAAGCCTTCATATTCTGCGGTATTGTTTGTCGCCTGCTCCCTGGGAAAGTGCATCTGGATAACGTATTTGAGGTGTTCTCCGGTGGGCGCGATGAGTACCACGCCAGCACCGGCGCCTTGCAGCGAGAAGGCACCGTCAAAATACATTACCCATTCACTTGTCGCTTCTTGTACGGGTGTGCTTGTTTCTTGAACCTCTTCATCTGGCGTTGGGGTCCATTCAGCTATGAATTCTGCCAAAGCTCGGCTCTGTATAGTTGAAGTACTTTCAAACTTGAGTCCAAAGCTTGACAGCTCCAGTGCCCACTCAACGATCCTACCTGTTGCTTCCGGATTGTGCAATATCCTTTTCAGCGGAAAGCGAGTGACCACTGTTATCTCATGGGCTTGGAAGTAATGGCGCAGCTTTCTCGAGGCCATGAGGAGGCCGAAAAGCAACTTTTGCACACCAGAGTACCTTGATCTAGCCCCCTGGAGAAGGGAACTTACAAAATACACTGGGCGCTGCACCATCTTCTTCCGCACCTCTCTTTGCTCCTGCGCAGAGTCTTCCTTGTCGGGGCCAGAGCTTGCCGGAGCAGCCCCCTGCCTGTCGCTGGATTTGCTTGCCGGTGGTACTGACTCCTCGTCGGACTCCCTCTCCGCTACTAACGCAGCACTAACCACCTGGTTGGTTGCCGCTAGGTATAGCAACAACTTTTCCTGTGGTCTAGGTGCGACAAGTATAGGAGTGGAGGACAGGTACCGTTTCAAATCCTGCAACGCCGCCTCCGCTTCCGGAGTCCACTTCATGGGACCTGCCTTCTTCAAGATTTTGAAGAAAGGTAGGGCGCGTTCTGCAGACTTTGAACTGAACCTACTGAGGGCAGCCACACAACCTGCAAGCCTCCTGACATCCTTGACGCGCTTTGGGGCCTCTATCTGCTCAATGGCTTTAATCTTGTCGGGGTTGGCTTCAATCCCCCTCT
Organism: Secale cereale; assembly: GCA_902687465.1. Lineage (NCBI taxonomy): Eukaryota > Viridiplantae > Streptophyta > Magnoliopsida > Poales > Poaceae > Secale > Secale cereale. The sequence goes on along the minus strand of LR738714.1, from coordinate 820,859,726 downwards.
GTGATACAAAGAACCCGAGAAGCTTGCCGGAAGGGACTCCAAAGACGCACTTCTCGGGGTTCAACTTGAGCTGTATTCTGCGCAGGTTCTGAAACGTTTCTTCCAAGTCTTGAATCAGGGTTTCCTTGCTCTTGCTCTTCACCACGATGTCATCCATGTAAGCTTCTACATTTCTGTGGATCTGTGGCTCAAAAGCAGTGTACACTACCCTTGCAAAGGTTGAGCCTGCATTCTTCAATCCAAATGGCATGCGAATAAAGCAATAAGTGCCACATGGAGTGATAAATGCAGTCTTCTCTTCATCTTCCTTGGCCATGAAAATCTGATGATAGCCTGAGTATGCATCAAGAAAACAGAGTAGCTCACATCCGGCAGTGGAGTCAACGATCTGGTCAATGCGCGGCAAAGGGAATGGATCCTTGGGACATGCTTTATTCACATCGGTGAAGTCTATACACAGTCTCCACTTCCCGTTGGCCTTGCGCACGACGACTGGGTTTGCCAACCACGTCGGATGGATCACACCTCTAACTAGGCCTGCTGCTTCTAGCTTCTTGATCTCTTCGTTGATGAATTCTTGGCGCTCCACGGCTTGCTTCCTCACTTTCTGCTTGATGGGCCGCGCATGAGGACAGACAGCAAGCTTGTGCTCAATCACCTTCCTGGGAACACCGGGGATGTCAGATGGTTGCCAGGCAAACACATCGACATTCTCCCGCAGGAAGGCAATGAGCGCGCTTTCCTATTTGCTGTCAAGGGTGGCACTGATGGTGAAGGTACCACCAGTGCCGTCCTCCTTTGCGGACACTTTCTTGGTTGCCGGAGGAGCAGCCATTCCTTTCTTACTCTTGCCGGTGGAGCTCGATGGAACGTCCTCGGCGGCAGCGCAGCACTCCGAGGAGGTGCGGTTGCCGGAGTGGGTCCCAGAGCACTTGCCGGACTTGGTCTTCGTCTTCTTCCCCCCGGGAGCTTCAGCGGCAAGAGTATCCTTCTCGGCCGCAGCTGCCGCATCCCGGTAGATCTTGTCGGCGCAGACAAGCGCATCCTTCTTGTCGCCGTGGACAGTGATGACGCTTATCGGCCCCGGCATCTTCAGCACGTTGTAGGCATAGTGGGAAGCTGCCATGAACTTGGCGAGGGCAGGACGGCCGAGTATTCCATTGTAGGGCAATGGAATATCGGCGACGTCGAAAGTGATGCGCTCAGTCCTGAAGTTGAGCTCCCCGCCAAAGGTCACCGGCAGAGTGATCTTTCCCTTGGGCTTGCTCCTTCCCGGGTTGATTCCTTGGAATGAACCGGTCTCTTCGAGCTCGCCATCTGGAATCTGGAGTTTCTTGATCACAGCAGAGGAGATCAAGTTCAGCCCGGCCCCGCCGTCAACCAACATTTTGGTGACCTTGAGGTTGCGGATGGTGGAAGAAACCAGCATCGGCAAGCACCCGACCGCAGTGGTGCGGTCAGGGTGATCCTCAAGATCAAAAATGATGGGCGTGCTGGACCATTTGAGGAGCCTGCGCGACTCCACGGGCGGCTCCGCTGCGTTTACCTCACGCACCCACTGTTTTAGTTGGCGGTGGGAGGTGTGCAGGGAGGCGCCACCGTCGACGCACAGGACCTCCGTGGCCTTCTGGAACTCCTGCTCGCTGTTCTCTTCGTCCTCCATGTCTTCGTCGTCATCTTCTTCGTCGTTGTCGCGGCCCCGGGGAGGTCGATCTCCTTGCCGCTGCTTAGCCTTGCCGCGGCGTCCTCCCCGGCCGTTGAACGGCCGCTTCTTGCTGGGCTCTTCCCCGCCACCTTGGGCCTTCTCCTTGTCGCGCCTCTCGTACTCAGCTTTCTGCTGCTCGACGAGGTACTCGACGCGCTTGCAGTTGGAGAGATCGTGACCCTTGGTGCGGTGGATCTTACAGTATTGCTTGTCGGAGCTACCCGGCTTGTCGGCCGCCGCTGCAGGGGCAGGCTCCTTGCCGGAGCCGCCAGCCTGTGCTTGCTTGGCGGGGGCCTCCTTGCCGGACTTCTCGACGGCAAGCACCTCCTTCTTGCCCTTCCTTCTGTTATTCCGCCGCCGGCTCTTCTTTGTCGGGGCGGCGTCGTCGCTGTCGCTTCCTCCCGCGCCAGTATCCTCCCCGGGGAGTCTCCTCCCCTCTTCTGCGCGTGCACATTTGTCAGCAAGAGCATAGAGCTCGCTGACATCCCGAATCTTCGTCATCGCCATTTCCTCACGCATGCGGCGGTTACGCATGTTCTGATGGAACGCGCTGATAACCGCGGCAGGGTGGACATTAGGGATGTTGTGCTGCACACGGCTGAAGCGTTGGATGTACTTGCGCAGGGTCTCGCCTTCCTTCTGGGCCAAGATGTGGAGATCGCTCTCCTGGCCGTGGGGTTTGTGGCCGCCGGTGAAGGCGCCAACAAACTGGTGGCAAAGGTCGGCCCAAGAAGAGATGGAACCTTCCGGCAAGTGCATAAGCCACGAACGGACGTTCGGCTTTAGCACTAGCGGGAAGTAGTTCGCCAAGATCTTCTCGTCGCGCCCCCCGGCAGCTTGCACCGCGATGGTGTAAACGCTGAGAAACTCCGAGGGGTGCGTCTTGCCGTCGTACTTCTCCGGTACGTCGGGCTTAAAATTCTTCATGCTGGGCCACTGGACGCGCCGCAGCTCGCGGGTGAACGCAGGGCAGCCTGCCGCGTACGGCAAGTCGCCTGGCTCACCGGGCGCGTGCGCGTCGACAGTGTTCCCAGCTCTCTTGTCCGATTGTCGCCGAGCTTCTCGGCGGCGCTCGATTGTAGTCCGAGCGTCTTCTTCTCGCCGGTCGTCGAGGACTTGGCGCTGGTCCCGACGAGCCCGCGGGTCCGACGAGGCGGTGGAGCCGTCGTCGGGGTTGTTCCGGCGGGGCGGCGTCTTCTGCTTCTGCGGCGGGGAATGCACGCTTGTCGCACCCCCGGCAGTCTTGTTGCCGTCAGCCTTCGTCTTCTCAGCTTGCCGCGGCCGTGAGGTCGACGGCTGCTGTGGAGAATCGTTGTTGGCGAAGTCTATCAGGCTCCGTATGGTGGCCCTCCATTCTTTGGCCTTGTCGGCCGCTGGAGGGAAGTCAAGGAGCAGTTGCGCCCTTGCGAGCGCTTCTGTCGGAGTGGAGGGGAACGCGGGCGAGCGGTGCGAGGAGCGGGATACGCTCGGACTTCTAACAACGTTAGAAGGAGCGGGGTCCCGCGCCGGCGCCTTCGCTTTGCTTGTGCCCGGACGGGGGTCCGGGGCGTCCCGCGAGCCTCCGGTTTGGCCTTGCCCCAGCAAGAGGATACCACCTCCCGTGGTATGGCGCTGCTGGGTCGTCGTGTGCTGAGATGGACGCGGCGCGTCCACGGAGACCGAGGTTCGGTCGTCCGTCCTGTTCTTGGATCTGGTGGCGCCGTGAGTGTCCTCGCCGGCGACCACCCTTCCGACGGCGTCTCCCCCGCCCACCGTTGGCTCTGGTGGCGGCGGATGAGACGCAGACGGGCCTCCGACCTCCGAAGCCTTCTTCTTCGGGGCCATGGAGTTGTCGCTGATGAAGTCGATGAATTCGGAGAGGTTGATGAAGAATGCGCCCGCGCGAACGCCGGATCAGGTTCGCACAACCTCGACGCCCCCTACCTGGCGCGCCAAAGATGTCGGGGGAAACTGTCCGCCACGAACACCTATGGGACCGGAGCCCCTTGGCTGTGCGGTACGAGGGCGGAGGGAGCACAAAGAGCAGATCGTAGCGAGCACGCGGGCAGTTTAACCCAGGTTCGGGCCGCGGTAGACGCGTAAAACCCTACTCCTGCTTAGTTGTGTATTGAGTTTGGGTGCTCGGGAGCTTGAAGAAGCAGCTACACCAAGCGTGAGAGTGATCTAGGTTCCGAACCCCCTCCACGTTGTGCATGGGCCTCCTTTTATAGTGTAAGGGGTCACCGACAGGTGTCAACGTAGGAGAGAGGGGTAAAAACGTAAAAGAGGTGGTAGTTGTAACAGTGCGGGAACAGTGGAGCTACAGTACAGAACAGTGGTCTATACCTACTTTGACAGTGGGGGACAAGGGCATTTAATGCCCGTCGCCGTCGACCCCAAAAGCTCCCGCCTTAGCGTCTCCGTCCGCCACGGCGATGGATCCACCACCGTGGAGTGCCACCGTGTACCCCAGGCTGCACAACCATCCGCCACGCGTCCCTGGATAGGCCCCAGGGCGACGCGTGGGCCGATGAGCTGGAGCGCGGGCACACAGCGCAGTCTTCCCGGCAAGCACCTTGCCGGGGCCTTGATCTTGCCGGGCCCGGGAACTTGCCGCTCCCCGGGCCCTTGCCGGGGCGCCTATAGCGCCGAGGCGTGTCTTCTAGTCTTCCTGGCAAGCTCCTCTTGCCAGGGTCTTGTGCTAGTGAGGTAATCTTGAGCCTGGTACGGCCTTCCCGGCAAGCTCCTCTTGCCGGGGTCTCGATGTTATGTCTTGTATACTTTGTTTTTGAATGGTTTGATAAGGAGCAGGAAGGTCTCCGGCGAGCACACGGTAAACCCTGCCGCGGGGAGCTGCAACTGCCCGTGCACAAGTTGGGGTACTGAGGTACCCCTACCTTAGTACACCGACATTGGTTTATTATTTAGTCACGAGAAAAACTGGGTTCTTCTTATACATTGAACTATTCTAATTTTTAAAATTGAACTTCGTGATTTTTTAAATTTGGACTTCTTGGTGTTATTCATTTGTAACGGGAAAAATATCCTAGTTTTGTAACAAATATCATACAACTTCTTGGTTATTATGAATTGAACTTCTTGGTTTATTCATTCAGTGAATAAACCAAGCCGACGAGAGAACTAGAGCAGAGGCTGCTCCACCATGACCTAGTCGAAGAAGTTCACTGCCTCTCAATCCCTGCCTAGCCCACTTACCCATGTGCCTTCTCACGCACAACAGAGTGGAGGGTGCATGTTCGCCCGCGCTACGAGAATAACCTGAACTTCTTATCTTTTGAAGAGGAACATAAAATGGTGTTGGAGCCCAACAAGGAGGAGCAGCGTCAGAATGGCATGCTTGCCACTCGGGAGGATGGAGCATGAGGGGAATTGGGTGGGTTGGGGCTCTAGAGGAGTTCGCAAGCTACTCCATGGGGTTGGTCGAGCCCGTGCAAGGTGCATCATAAGATGACGCTACCTAACTGAAGATGGGAGGAGCTACTGCAGTTTACAGGCGCGTGAGGTAGCATGTTCAGTAGCGCAAGCTGGAGGGCCATGTCGGCTGCATACCGCGGAGGCGCAGGCCCGTGGCTGCTGTTAGTGGACTTGCCCACACGATCGAGTTGAATTGCCGTGCAGCGCCAAGGCCAGCGGCACCGCCATGGCGAAGACTGCGCCGGAGCAGAGCGTGGCCACGCTGTAGGAGGGCGGGCGGGGGTAGATGACGGACCACGCCGGAGCAGAGTGTGGCCACGCTGTAGGAGGGCGGGCAGGAGTAGATGACGGACCACGCCGGAGGAGAGGTTGGGGCGGGTAGGTGGACGACGCGGAGGGCGATGATGGAGGTTGTTGGCACAGGTGGTGGCGGAGGTCGCCGGGGCGGCAGCGAAGAAGCTCGATCATAGCCTCTGGATCACAGCAAGTGCCAGATCCGGCCGAATTTGGCGGCCTCGAAGCAACGTGGGGAGGTGGATCCGGAGCTCTGGGGGCTGGGTCTAGTGGTGGCGCGTGATGGCCGGGTCTCGCCGGCGGCTAGAGCTCGTCCCGCAGTTGCGGCCGTGCCGGGTTGATGGCGGCGACGGCGAGTGACGTGGTTGGAGGACGGCGGCGAGCGGGGTGGAGGGCGGCAGCGAGCGGGATGGATGGCGGCGACGGAGATCCCGGTGGATGGCGGAGCCGGTCGGGAAGCGGGCACGGGGCGGCGATTGAGCAGAGAGGAGCGGGGCGGGAGCTCCGTTCGGGAACACCTCCTCGCTGCCTATATAGGGGGAGCTGTGATCCAAATAACTATTCTAATCCTGGGATTAGAATAGTGTTGTCCTATATATATATACAGCCGGTCTATTCTCATAACATTATGAGAATAATATTCTCATAACACTTCTGAACTGCATTGAAAAACTGCATTGGAAAGCTATGCGCACTGCTTCCTTCTTCTGTTGCGAACCACATAGAGGGGCAGCAGGAAACCTTCATGGAGCAGCGTTTCTGGCTAGTTTGATCGATTTCTATTGGTTTATTTGTGTGTGCGCTGATTTAATATGTGGTTAAACACTGAATTCAGCGAGAAAACGACGGAAATCCTTTGATTTGGCAGATCTGCGTCCGTTCTTCCGCTTGTGGAGGAGTTCCGCATCCTGCTGCTGGCTGTTCGTATTCGATTTTATAGCGTGGTCCTAGTGTGTTAGCAATTTCGCGTTGATGTTTGTGTTATTCCGCGACAGATTAATTTGCTAATAGGATTGAAATTTTAGTATAATTGGTCGAGTATCTCTCTGTTCTAGCGGAAAAACGTCAGTTCTCTGTCCTTCCCCGTCCGGATCGAAATTGTTGCGTTTTGTATGTAATATTCTGTTGTTTTCGGCAATTATGTGCTGCATTTGATCTATCCGTATGAATTGGAGCGGATTAAGTTGTTAATTTTGAAGAATTTAACTTTTTTGTCCATGTTTTTTGCGGGCGCCACTGGCTCTGGTCGTTACTCAAAGATGTTTTTTGAGATTTTTCTGCATTATATAGTTGTTAGAACTGCATTGCAGGCTGTGTTTTTCGTCTGTGAATCGTGGTCAAGAGCGGTGGACTGCAGTAATATGCAATGCGTGGTGAACTGCAGTAATATGCAATGCGCGGTGAATTTTTGTAGCGCGGCGAACTGCATTAATATGCAATGCGAGCCTGTATGAACTGCATTACAGCCACGGGGTGAGGGGGACTAGTTTGATAAGTTTTTTTGCTTGGTCAAGCGCGGTGGACTGCAGTAAATGCAATGCGAAATGCACATTGTTATGTAACCACACTGCTTTATTTGTCGTTTTTTTTTGTGTTGTGTCTTTATATATATATATATATATATATATATATATATATATATTGGTGGCTCAATTGGCTCCCCTCCCATCTTATCCCTGGCGGCTCCCATCTCACCTTATCCCTGGCGGCGCCACTCTTCCTCGATCTATTTTTCTCCCAACCAGATCTGTTTTTCGCCTGGCAATGGATTGCGCGTGCGGCTGCCTGGCAAGGTTGCAGCCCATGCTGGAGACATGCGTTTTTTCTGAAGGTTTGTTTCTGAACCAGAGGCAGCGGCACAGCGCGCTCTGTTCCCTTCTCTATTCTTAAGGTATTGGATTTCGGGCTCCATTCGTCCATCAGATGACTGACGATGATGTCAGTGTTTCATGGGTATGTATTTCTCGCATATTCTTTTTCATGTGTTGTTTGTAGTTAACATATCTGAATTTTTGTAGTAGTATTAGTTCCTGAAGAAACATTTTTCACTAAGTATAAGTGAACTGCTTTTCACATAGTAGTTTTATTATGAACATTGTAGGAGCAGCAGCAATTTTGTCTAGTCAATATTATTATGTGTTGACATCAATATTTTTTATGAAGATTGTAGCAGCAATTTAGTTTGTGAAGATTGTAATCTTTTTCTTATTTGTTCTTATTTTTTTCTGTTCTTGTTGTTTTGCTTGCAGAAATTCTCTTCTGGTCTAGTCAGGGTAACAGAATGGATATCATGATGTTGATGTTATGTATTCTGTTGGCTCTGATGATTGTTTGGTTCTCAAAGATGGCTGGAAGAAATTTGTGGAGGAAGCTGGTCTTCAGGCTGGGGATGTTGTCATGGCTATGTTTTATAGGCATGCAAAGTGTTTGGAAATCAAGTTAAATTTGCTTTAGATCAGTCTTGCTTGAGCAGCAGCAGCATGAGACATTTTTGTTGTAATAATTTGACATTTTTTGTGTGGCTTCTAGTGTATTTTCTTATAAGAATTCTGAGTATAAGTGAACTGCTTTTGACATATAGTTTTTCATGTGCATCCTATCAGCAGCAGCAGTTGAAGAACATACATACTGGAAACCCCCACCGAGCTTTCTTTTTTTAACCCACATACGGAACTAGAGTTTTTTTTAATAAAAGAGGACTGCATCAACCTTCTTAATAGCAGCAGTTTTGTGAAAGAATACTCTATGTGAACTGCTTTGATAGTTTGTTTTTTATGTGTATCCTAGCTACAGCAGCAGTTTGAAGCAATATACATACTGAAAACAGACTACTGAGAACTGCATATTGTTGATAGATAGAAACCAAGGTTCTGCGCTCATAATTAACAAAGTACATCATCAAGCAAACTAACACAACATAAGAAAACATTGTCCCAAAGCAAACTACAACAAAAGCAAACTAATCTACATACGCAGAAGGAAACTAATCGAGCACTTGCGACAGGAATCCTTGGCTTTCAGCATCTGGCCTGCTTCACCAGTTCCACCCGTTGGAGTTGGAGGTGGAAGTTGATCCCCCCTTGCCCCCCACCCTCCAGGATGACCTCGGGCGCTTCCTGGTCTTCTCTGTTTCCGCGCGCACGAGGCCTTTCTTCATTGTGGTGATTCGGTTCCATACCTCGAACGCAGTGTAGGCGTCCTTGGCAGCATACTCGATGTGCCTCGTGCTGAGAATCGAAGTCCACAGGCTGTGGTCATGGTATGACATCTTCATCTTCATGTCTGCGTACTCGTCGTCGATGATGGCAGCAGCTACATCGCCTAGCGAGTCCAGTGGCTTCGTTCCATCAGGCACCCTCCAGTTCGTCTGGATGTCGACGAAGTTGGGGATGTGGAGGTTGCAGCGTGAGAGCTTCTCCTTGTCCTGCTCGACGGCGAAGCCAGCGAACTCGAACCTATGGAAAGTGAACCGCAAGTTATAGCTTTCAGAACTGCATACATAGGCATATAGAACTGCAACACGTACTCGGCAGAGAGAATTGCTTACCTTGGGTCACCGAGGAACCTGTCGAAGGGGATGCATCTCTCGCCCAATGTACCACATACCTGGAAAAGAAGCACTAGGTGGTACTTGCCGATGGATAGTTGAACCAGGGCCGCTCTGCTCTTGTTGGGTGTGTACTCCACGTCGATGCCGACGATCTTCTGGCGGCGCCGCTGGAGAACTGTCTTGAACTCTTCGACGTACGTCGCCATGGCGTCGACGTCGGTGGTGTAGATCACCTTCAGCTTCGTCTTCCCGTGCGCATGCACGTCGTCGTAGGTCCTGGTGAACCCCATTGCTGCAAAGAGGAGGAAGAGGAGGAGGAAGGGGCAGCGTCGTGTGTTTGTGCGGACGGTCTGGTTGATGGAGCGCGGGATTTAAAGCGGAGCGGCAGTAACTTCTGCCGAGGCCACGATCTCGTCCCCCAACCGTGTTGGCGATCGTGGGTTTGTGATGATCGTGGCCTTCGCGCGACGTGCAACCGGCCGGATAGGGGAGCGGGGGCGGCGCTTCGGGCGATAGTGGGCGCATTTATTTTAGGGCAGGCGAACCGAATCCTTTCCCATAAGCGAACTGCATCGCTTCAGAAGCGGAATCGTTTTCCGTAAGCGAACTGCATCTCTTCAAAAGCCGAGTCGTTTTTCCGTAAGCGAACTGCATCGTGTTACAACACCGAGACGTTTTTTTATTTTTTGTCTATGACCTGTGGGCCTGTCGGTCATTTATTTATTATGTCTCTCTTTTTTCTTCTACTTTTCTCGCAGGCCCCCTTGCCCCCTTCCACTTCCTCTCCCCCGCGCCCGCACAGAAATCCGCCCCGCCCTCGTGCTCTCGCGGTGGAGAGCGACGAAGCCCGCAGCCGCCGCCGTCCGTAGGGGCTCTCTCGTGGTGGACAGCGTTGACGCCCGCAGCCGCCGCCGTCCGTAGGGCGCTTCCTCTGCCGTGGCCGTCCGCACCCGCCTCGCCTGGCCGTCACATCGTCCCACGGTGAGCCCCAAATCGCCCCAATCCGTTCCAGATCTTGTGCTAGGGTTATTTTTCGCGCCAGCATTCCCTTCTTAAGGTTGTTTTGTATGCTTGAAATTGCAACGCCCTATGGATTGAAAGTTTTTCTCTGCCTGCTGTTTGGGTTTGCTATCTAGGGTTTAATTATTATCCATTGCTGATTGGAGGCACAACATGGCTTCTTCCTCCCCAATTGATGCGTCACCAGTTAGAACGGCTTCCCCATCTGGTAACTACATCAAAGTGAACTGCATTTTTCATTCTGGGTTAATTTAATTATTTTGTTGAACGAAATAGTGCACTGCATCTTAGATTCCTTTTTAGCAAGGCCCATTTTTTCAGACATGTGGCAAACTGATATGAACTGCCTCAAGTTAATTGTTTTTACTTTTTTGGAAGGACATTAAGTTACTTGTTATGTTTTAATTGTTACATAAACTGCTAAAAGAGCACTGCATTTTTGACATTGCTTTGTATTTTTTTTGTCTATCCACTATGCGGTTGCCAAAATGATATGAGCTGCATTAAGTTTTAGTTTTTGCCTCTCACAGAACTGCATGAATTTGTTTTGTTTTGTATATCTAAGCGCACTTCTTTTTTATATGCTGTCAATTGGTCACTGAACGAATTAGTGCACTGCATCATATATCCCTTTACCAATGTCCACTTTCAGACATGCGTCAATATATATATTCAAGCGACATGAACTGCATTTTTAGGTTTACTATTATGTTTTAATTGTTAAACATAAAGTGCTGGAAAAGAGCACTGCATTTCTACATTTTTGTGTTTCCAAGTTGATATGAGCTGCATTAAGTTTAGGTCTCCCTCTCACACACATATTTTTCTTATGTTTTTCACCCACAGTTTTATCTCCTGGTGGGTCTGGGGGTGGTGGTGTTAACTATTTGATTACACGTTATTTCATAGCCGATGTTGTCGGTGGCGGTACATCTGATCAGGGCAGCATTCCACCTGAATTGAGTGAAACCCAGTCGCAATCTGTTGATGGCACAGAGCTAGTTACACAGAATTGGATGGTCCCTGATCAGATTGCAGCCGATGTTGAGAGGAGAAGGCAGAAAGCGATTGCGCTCGGTAATACTTTCGTGAAGGCTCATAGGGCGAAGCAAGTAAAGTTTGAGGAGGGCAAGGAGATAGGAAGGAGGATTGCAGATTCAAAGAAGTCTGCTAAGTTTGCCTCCGCAAAGAATCATGTGAAGAGGAAACTCAACACTGTTGTAGAGAAAGGTTTAAGTTCTCCACACCGGAGCCCGCGTGTTGACTACTCAAAGAGACCTAATTACGCCGAGGTTGATGTGGGTGGGATTCAAGGAAAGCGGAGACGCGCGGACGATAACTCTGGTGTTGATTCTGAGCGTCGATCTAAGCTTGCGCGGGAAAATGCAGCTGAAGAAGCTCTGGACAGTGATTCTGATGAGGAGGATGTTGATGTTAGTAAGGTATACGTTGTTTATTTACTTTTTCTTCTGTTTTTTTAAGTTATTTTGGCATGAGTTTGCTGATGTGAACTTCATTTTTTATTCTTTTTTTTGTAGACTGCTAAGAGTACGAAGAGGAAGAGGTCTGAAGATGATGTTGCGCATGAATGGCGTTTCAACAAGACTGTTCGGCTATCCATTCCAAACGTAAGCAAAGTTGTCGCTTTGCTGGGTGAGGCGCACAGAACTTTGGTGCGGCAAGCAGGTTTTGGCATTGTCTTTGACCTGGAATTAGAGAAGAATGTTTCTCGTATTTTGATGTGCAAGCTGATGGGAAAGATCGGCCCTGACACAATGAGATTGGACTGCGGGCCAAACAAGGTTCTGGAAATCAATCGCGAGGCTGTCCATCACATTTTTGACTTCCCTATGGGTTCTCACACTGCTCCCAGGCCTGCTGCCAGCGGCCATGATGATTCGCTGACTAATCTGAAGGATGAACTCGGTTTCAACCGTTCTCGTAGCATAGATGTGAAGGACCTGCTTATCTTACTTCGCACGCTGGCTGCGGACCCTGCGAAGGTTAATAAGACGGTGAAGGTTTTTTTTCTCATTGTTTTCCAGTGCCTGCTTTGTCCCAGCCCCGCAACTCGGTTTTCCAGGGTAGCTGCTATGGTTGAAAACTTGGATATTGCATATATGGCTAGCATGGACTTTTGTCAGCTTGTTGTCGACGAGCTGCAGGCCGCTATGTACAAGTGGAATTCTAAAGGGAGCAAGCAGAACTGCGCTGAGGGTTGCACCATCGTGCCCCTGTTCATGTACCTGGATTCGTTGAATCTTCAAAAAGTATCGGTTATGGATAAACGCACTCCACGCGCCGCAATACTGTCCCATGTGCAGTTGAAGAAGATTCAAAACGCCGACATCATTGTTAGGGGAAAGATACACCTGGACTCTTACAAGTTTGGCAAGCTGCTGGTGAGTGCATAGCCATCCTTTGTTTTTGTTTTTATTCCTTTTTTCGCGCATGCTAAATGTGAACCTCTTATGTACTTTTTTTTGTGAACTACATCTCTTTTTTTTGTTAATTTTTTCAGTGGAAAAGGCGGAAGCGGACATTGTGTACAAGCGGACTGCAGTTGCTGAAGCGCCTGAAATGTTTTGTGAGCCTCTTGCTAGGGCGGCTCCAATTCGACGGGGTCGTGGTTTTGCTAGGGCGGCTGCTGGAGGTTTTTCTGGCCATGCTTCTGCTGATCGTAATAAATTTGTTCAGGTCGATGAGCTTCTCGATAGGGTCATCAATATAACTAGTGATTTCCCAACATCCGGTTCCAGGATGAGGAATATTGCCGGGTTGTTTCCTGAAGGCAAAGGCCCTTCTGAAGCAGAAATCGAGGCCGCTCATAACTTTGACCGTGGGCAGCTTGAATTCCTTGAGCAGACTGTAACGAATATCAGATCTTCATTCGTTCAGTTTAAGCAGTCTCAGGATGACAGGTGTGCTACGTATGAGCAGGAAGCGGATGCAATTGTGAAGGAAATGAACAGGCATGAAGATGTTGTCCGGCCTTCTTTGCCCGACCCCGCAGATGTGGATGTATGTCTTTTTTCCATATGTGAACATTTTTTTACCTATATTTGTTATCTATTTTTTCTGTGTGTTTGTGGCATTGACTATTTGTTTTTTTGCATCCTTTTGTTCTTTTCGCAGTGTGTAGGAGAATCTTCTAAGGCTAACGCTTGTCGTGATGATGACCACCAGGACCATGACGGTGTTGATTCTGATTATTTGTTTGATAGGCCATTATCCCCTGTTGACGAAGCTGCCAAAGACAATCCTATTGACGAAGTCGTCATCGACAAGGTTTCATTTCTTCCTTTTTTTTGTTACAGTGAACTTCATTGTTTAATTTTTTTTGTAGTGTCCAAAACAAACAATAATTTTTTTTGCACCAGCAGTGGCAGCGAACTGCAGTTTTTAACTATTTTTTTTTGTATTTCGTGCACCAGTAGTGGTAGTGCACTGCAGTTGTTGTTTAGAGAAGAAGCATCATCTTTTTTAACAGTGGACTGCATGATCTGGTGTTGGCTTTAGTTGTAGAACTACATTTTGGATAATAGTTTTATTTATGTTTTAATGTTTTTTAGGATGCCGAATCAAACTTGGAGATACATGGGAAGGAGGCAGAGGGTGACACTGGCAAGGACGAGGAGGCTGACAAGTGTAAAGAGATGGAAGGCGGCGGCGCTTCCCTGGTGAGTATAGGGAATTTTTGCATTTTTGTGTTTTATTTTTTATTTTTCGTGGGAGCTTCATGGTCCGTTTTATTAGTGAACTACATTCTATCTTTTTTGTGTAATGTGTTTTATTTTTTAACTCATCAGAACTGCGGATTAAATGTTGAAATCCAAGCGGAGCGCAACATTGGGGATGATAATGTGGAAGGGAGATGAGGGGAGGAGCCTGATGCGGAGGTTGATAAGGCAGAAGGTAGAGAAGGAGGGGAGTGTCCTGTTGAGGCTGATAAGGCACAAGAGAGAGAAGGAAGGGAGGATATCCTGGATTGTGATAAGCATGAAGAGAAAGAAGGAGCTCCTGGTGTTACAGTTGAAGTTGCAGAAGAGACAGAAAGAACTCCTAGAGTCGGATTTGACGATGCGGGGACATCCGCTGGCATTGATGGTGTTGTTGGGCCTACTGTTTTGTTGGTTGGCGATGAGGTGCCTGAGAAATTTTGTGTCGTCCCTCGCGCCCCCGAGCAATCTGTTGGCAATCTGGCTTTCCCAGCCGATACAACAAAAGTCCCAGTTGAGACAGTTTCGATTGATTCTGAAGAGGAACAGCCAAGACTCTCTCAGGACATGAGCAATCAAGCGCCGCTTGACGATGATATTACCGGGCTGGAGCACTTGACGCTCAACGAAGATGTATATGAGAAGCCGCAGGAAGTTTATTCTGAAACCGAAGGTAAGCGAACTGCATTATTTTTGTTCTTTTCACGGGGGCGAAATAGACCGTGTGTGTTTTATTATCTATCGTTCCCATTCTGTATGCAGATGAGGAATTACCTGTTGTTACTCCTTCAAGGGTTGATCCAGCTCTTATGAGAAGATACAATGAGTTACATGACGCTGTTACGAGGGCTAGGAGGGACAAGAAGAAGAAGTATGACATTTTTTGTCTTACGCCCCGGTTATTTAATATGTTATTATTTCAGGGACACCCATCTTATCACTTTTTGCTGGGCTTTTTTCTTCTTGTCTGAAGGCATCTAGTTGCGTTCAAGGACGAGTTTGGTGATATTACTATCGGTCAGGTTGGCGAATCTTTTTGGTCGTATGGAACGCTGAGCACGCGCCTCGCAAACATTGGCGTCTCTATGCTAGCTGAGAGGTTCAAAGGATCTCAAACGATGATTGTCCCGTACAACCAATGTGTAAACATTTTCATTAATTTGTATTTTATCCCCTCGTCCAATTTTTATTTGTGCTATAAGCATTTTCATTAACTCTCTGGTTTTGTCTTTTTTGCAGAATTCCATTTGGAACGGCGGTGCCACAAATAGGGCTTTGAAAAAGATGTTTTCTTCAAGCGCAGAGGAACGTGTGGATAAGAAAAACTTGGTGACTCATCTTGACCATTTTTCGTCATCTTGAAAATAAGTTTTCTGTTTTTTCTATTTTTTCTCATCTGGTTTGTTTTATTGTTTTTTTATTTCAGATTATGTTTGCAACATTTGACCCTCCTCCCGCAACAATGAAGGACGCGATAGGCCACTACTGCTTGGTCACTTTGAACCTACGAGAGAAGCGTTTTGAGCTTCTCGACTCATTGAACGAAGGCGACAGCGCTGCTGCAAATCTTGTCTTCAGGAAAATGGTCAGGAACATCAGAAAATTCTGGAAAGATGGCAGCGCAAGCTGCGATGAGCCGTTGAACCCTCCCACCCTTGACGGCTTTGCACGGACTCATATTAATGTCCCGCAACAGGGAAACGGGTTTGTACCTGTTCTCCTTTTTTCTTTTTCATCCTTCAGTTTTTTTGTTGTAAGTGAGCTGCATTGTTTTTACTAAATTACAAGCACCTTTTCCCTTGAGCGAACTGCATTACTGTCTCGTTTTCTTGTGTGTATGGAGCTGCATTGTTTTACTAACATCAGTAGCACTTTCATTACGGAGTGAACTGCATTAGTAATGTGTTTTGTGTTGGTTTTCTTTGCAGGCATGATTGTGGATTTTACATGTTCCAATTCATGCAGACCTGGGATGGTGAAACGATTGCCAAGTTTGGGAAGGAGCACATTGGCTACATCAGGAAGGCTATGCTCTATAGTTGGCTGACCTCGTCGCATTGCTGTCTGGACCTGACATCACTTTTAATGAAGGTTATTACATTTTTTTCAGTCACACACCTTTTTTATTAAGTGAACTTCATTGGTACAGAGAGGGGAGGTCCACTACTTTTGTTAAGCTTTTTAGTAGAACCCCATTCACGTGTTTAAAATGACTTTTCCTTATGGAACTTGATGATTCTTTTTCATTTTGCTCATCATCCATTTTTTTGTGCAGGCTTTGACGAAGGCGCACACCAAGGTGGTATTTCCTTGTTTGAAACTCAGGTTCACACTCCAACTATTCAGAAAGTTGTCCTTGATGAACCTCCCATTAAGGTTGTGAAAGAACCTGTGTGTAAGAGGTTGAGGAGTGGCGCCGGCACTTCGAATGAAAAAGCTCTTGAGAAATCTCCTGTCAATGTCAAGCATGGGAAGAAAGCTGTGAGCCCTCCTAATGCTGAAGATAGTGGTGATGATTTTGAGAGGCCACCACCAGTGCCTAGGAGGACCAGGAGCGCAGCTGTGGAACGCCCGACTGACAGCAAGGCACTAATTCTATCAAATAAGAGGCCTGTGCAGAAGCCATCAAAGTTTCGATCTCCTGTACAGAAGTTGAATCCTGCGAGATTCAGATATCTTGCGGAGATGAGGAAAGTCTTGCAACTCATCACGAGCACACAATTCAGGCAGAAATACAGCGAGTTAGTTCTTTTTTCATTAGTTTTTTCTATTTTTTTATTTTTAATGTGTGTAATGTTCTTTTGTGTTTTTGCTTTTGTGCTACTAACCCCCCCCCCCACCTTCGCCGTTTCTTTTGTGCAGGTGCGCGATTTTCATGCACAGGAATCCTATCGAAGTCTACACCGTGACTGTGGACTACATGTTCTTAACTTTCACCAAAGGTGGTTTTATGGACTCGGAATTGATGGATCATATCATCAGGTACTGGAAGAATGACGAGCGTATGAACGTGGTTTATCGATCTGGCGAACGCGTTCTGCTGTCCCCTTTTTTATCATGGTATTTCTCTTTTTTCTTATTTTTTTTTCTTTTTTTCTGCTCGAGTGAACTGCAGTAAATAGTGTATAATAATTTGTTTTTAGAATGTACTGAACTGCATACATTTTTTTTGTGTTTTAACCCATTTATCTCAAACGAAACAAATTTATGGTGAGAATTTGTCAACTGCATACTGTTTTTTAGAGAAGCGTGATCCTTTTTTTATTAAGCGTCGGAGCGAACATCTTAAGGTGAACTACATTAACGTTCTTTTGTGAATTACCCACACGCAGTATGTGCTTCAAATGAATGATCACGCGGATAGAGATGAAGATGGAAATGTTGTGTTGCCTTTTGTCCACGGCAAGTTTAACGTCGAAGATGCTGCAAAGCAGTTCGAACTTTATGTTCGTGATGACGAGAACCTTCTTGATTGCAAATTAGTAAGTTGTCGGATTTGCTTTTGTTCAGCCTTTTTGTATTTATTTTCTCTCCCAATTTTTTCCAGTAATCCTTTTTCACTCATCAAACCCATAACAAATTTGTTGAAACAAAATCAGATTCTGTTACCACGGATGAAAGACCAGCATTATTCGCTATACACGATGAATAGGCACCGCAAGACCCTTGACATTCATGACACTATGAGGTACAGCGGACCGGTTGATCAAACGACGAGGTGTCATAAGTCTGAATACCACAGCGACCGCACTGAAATGGTAAAAAAATTCCTTTTTCACCTAGGAGTCGGTAGACTGGGTCGATGTTTCAAAGAAAGCTAGCTATTTGGGCACCCCTGAGCAGGGCCCTAACGAGTGCGGCTTTTATGTTCTGAAGATGGCTCAGTATTACGACGGCAAAACCTTTGTTGTGAAATTCGCAAAGCGTAGTGTAAGTATCTTCTTTTTAACCCAATAAGAACTCCTCATTCCTTGATATTTTTTTGTCAATTTCTTTTTTGTAGATGATGTTGTATATTTGTTTATTTTATTTTTTTCTTCATCGTAGGAAGCTGTTATTCAGGATTGGAAGGCTGAGTTTTTGTTCCAGATTCTGTTCCACCTAGAAAACATGGTCGTAGTCACCGAGTTTCCGGAGGATCTAAGAAATCTCTGCATTTCTCTTGGCTTTTCTCCAAGACTGGATTCGCAGGAGCAGGATGAGGCATAAATGATAGCAGATCTTTTTCTATGTGTGTTGATGTCTTTTTCGTGTGTGCTCCAGTACTTTGTGTAAACAGTAATGTATGGTCGCTGTGTGTAGTTCTCAATGTGCAAAACTGTTAACACCATGTTGTGTGCTTTTGTATATACCGGTCCAGTTAGTTTTTGTGTTTTTCTTTTCGTGGCAGACAATGACAATGTCAAATATGTACATAATGGAGCTTTCAGTCAACTCCTCCTTGTGAGTTGTAACATGTTCGCAGCGCACTGCATTCTCTCATATGAGTAGCAGCCAAGTTTTTTTAAATATACGCATCCGCACTGCATCTCACCTTATCACATGGGACTGCAATGACGAATTCAACGTGTTTGTCGTCGAGTTTCAAAATTTTGGAAAGATTGTATTAGAAGACAGAAAATCAACCGTGTGTGCTAAGGGAGAGCTCAATTTTTTACATTTTTTTGCACTAAGCGCACTGCACTCTGTACTCGAAGCGTATTGCACTGTAAGCTTTAAACGCACCACGCTCACACTGCTCTGTACGTGAAGCCTAGTCTGACTCTATATATTTTTTCTTTCTAACTGCATTCTGTATTGATTCACGGTCATCTCAGATCCTATACGACGAAGAGAACTGCATTCTCAAAATGACATTTTGATCTCAGGGTTTTCATACAGAAGAGAACCGCATTCTGAGAATGACATTCTCATCTTGTTTCTTTCATATAGAAGAGAACTGCATTTTATCAAGCAT
>LR738714.1:820819245-820841000 GCA_902687465.1 Secale cereale | reverse complement strand
CATTGGTCACAAAGTATGTATGGCATATGTTATATCTATTCATTTTTTGAACTTCAGTATTACATGTTGAATTCTTTTTTTTTGCAGTCCACTGAACACAAGCTCTGTATATTATATACGATACGATATATATAAAGGATGAAGTTAATATATTTTTAAAAATGTAAAACTGCATATGTGTTGATCTACGTCCTTTTCCTGCTGCTTCTTCTCAGATTGTGCACTGCATTTGTTTCAATGGTTGTTGCTGCTTCTGTCTTGCTATTGTTGTTCGCATTACCCCTCGTAACGCGACCGTGCGACTGCGATGCTTGCCTACGCGCTGGATTCTACGTTCTGTCTCTCCCCTTCGTTTTTGATGATGGTTCTTCGATGTCTTCATCTTCTTCTTCTTCTTCCTCGTCTTCTTCTTCCTCCTCCTCATCTTCCTCTTCGGTTTCATCAGCTTCGCTCGCTTCCTCGTTCTCTTCTCTGTCAGCATCTTCTTCGTCATCTTCTTCATCTTTTTCTTCTGTTCTATTTGGACAAGTTCTCGCGGTATGCTTCTCTCTCTTGTTGCAGACGCTAAATAGTCTTCTCTTTGCCGTATCATCTTGTTGGTGAGCTTGGTGATTTGTGGTGGCATTTTCAGCCTGGATTTGTTTCAGCCTCTCCTTACATGTTCTTGAGTTGTGTCCCGCAATCTTATTGCATGATTTACACATCCTTACCCCCAGTGGTCTTCCTCCGCTGTCCAGTTCTGGCTCAGGCCTGCTATTTTTTTCAGGGCTTTTTTCATTTGTTGCAGCTTTTTTATTGGCTGATTTGCTCTCTTTCTTTCTCCCTTTTGTGTTTGAAACAGGCAGGGGAAGAATTGTGTCATCCATATTATGAACTGCACCATCAGCAGCATGTTCGCGCTCCTTTCCTTGTTCTTCACTCCGTGCATCCATGATCTTCTCTGCCTCTTCTTCTTCGTTTATTACGTTCGCTTCTTGTATGAGTTCTCTCATCCCAGCTAAAGCTCTGTTGTACCCTCTATCCGATTTGACACCCCTGTTCGCCAGGTCCATGGCAGTTTCTGCAAGTAGTCTCCTACGGCAGAACATCGAACTCCCATCTGGAGCAGTTTGCTCATAGTCTCTGCGGTCAAAAGTTGGATTTTGGCGTGCGTTCCGTGTGTATCTCTTCAGTATGTACTCTTCAGGTATCTTGTCCACCCGGAGCTGATCCAACATGCAAATGATGTGCACGCAGAACAGGCCTGCAGCAAAAGAATTTTTTTGGGTTATTCGTGCCAGCAAACTTCACATAAATAGCCAACATTTTTTCATTTTTTGGTTTTGTGAACTGCATTATAAATAGGTCCTGGGTCTGCTGCTATAGTGAACTTCACTAAGTATTTTTTTGTTTTCATCTCTTTTTTGCTACCAGCAATAAGTGAACTTCATTATGTTTTCTGTGTGCTTATTTTTTTGTTTTGCTGTCTCACTTACATGTGTGTATCCACAGCTTGCATTCGCATTCGTAGATACCGTTCGTCACATCAGCAACTACCTGGAACTCGTGTCTTGCCCAATCAAAATCATCAAACCGGTTGTAGTGGAGCACCAAATATTTCGTCGGGTTGTCAGTGGACTGCTCTGATCTGAATGCAGTGCTGCGGTAGTGCGTTTGCTTGAAGTCAGCAAAGACCGCCCTGGTGTAAATCTTGGAGAGCTGAAACTCGAAACCAAACTGAGTAGTAGTCTTTATTTCCGTCTGTGAAACAAAGAAAACCAGTTAAGTAGTTGTGTTTTCGCAGCCAAAATCAAGAAAGCGAGTAGTGTTTTTATTAATTGCTCATCCAGCTTAAAAACTTTGCTCTGGTTATATACCTCGTTAGCTATGGTCTCTGTGTGCTCGACGCACTTCCTCGTCTGGATGCACCTGTCCACCTGCGATGCAAAGATGTGTAGGTCGTGTCTTTCCTTGACAAAGTTCCTCTTCAAGATCCGGTTCATGCTTTCACTTCTCTGTGTCGACGTCATCCGTGCACAGAACACCTCCTTGTAGTAAGCCGATATCCATTCTTTTCGGTCTGTCCAGAGCGCCTTCATAATCTCATCATTTTGCAGGTTATACTTTTCCATGAGCTCATGCCAAGCGCGTTCAAACTCTGATGGCATCAGCGGGTGGTTGAGAACGGAGGTCAGCTCATCCTTGAATTTCTCATACGCTTTGTACAGCAAGGACAGGTGATCCTTGTATTTTTTGAGTATATGCCAACGGCATGACTTGTGCAGCGTGCCTATTAGCGTACTTTTTATCGCGGCATCCATGGAGGGGCATTGATCTGCATGTTTTCGAAAAAAAACAAGCAGTGAGTTATTGAGAGAACTGCATATCCTTTTTCTGCTTTTTTCTTTTTTTTCATTGGATGTAAGAAATGGACTACAAAACTTGGCAGTGAACTGCATTGTTATTTAAATTCATTCTTTTTTTCAGCATACCTGTGAGTATGCAGATTGGCCACTTGTTGTTCATGCAACGCAAGAACGTCCGGAACACCCACTCGAAAGTCGGTATTGTTTCGTCTCTGATGAGAGCCATAGCAAATATTGTACTTTGGAGGTGGTGGTTGACTCCAACGAAGACGGCCAGAGGCATGTGGAACTTGTTGGTCTTGTAGGTCGTGTCAAATGTGACACAATCTCCAAAATCTTCATATGATCCCCTGCAGCTCGCGTTCGCCCAGAATATGTTCCGCACACGGTTATCAATATCTTTGTCGTAATCATAGAAGAACTCCGGGTTTATTTGCTGCATCTTCTCAAAGAAAGCCAAGAGTTTCTTCACATCGTCCTCTGTTTCCTCCCTCGCGAATTGGTGCTTCCTGCAGTTCGAAATAATAATATACTTGCAGCATTATGGACATACAGAAAATGCACAAAGCGAACTGCATGAAATAGACGAGATATCGTTTTTTGTTTTAGTGAACGTACCTGTTCACCCAGTCACGGCCGGTGCGCCCCATAAAGTGCAGCCCTCCTGACATCCTTGACAGGGTTGACATCATCTGCGTGTGCGTGAGGTTGTCGCTCTGCATGTCCTTCACTAGTTTATCGAGCAACGGATCATCCGTCTTATGCGAGTGCATGTGTAGAAGCATAGCCGGGCTGTCAATCATCATGTGGTTGTGACTGAGCTCAATCTCTGCTATCACAAACACATCCTTGATTTTTTTCAATCTCATTCCCGCCTTGCAGCCAGTCCTCTTTGATGTTTTTTCTCGCTTTATGTCATAATCTGTGACAGTTTCTTTGCTTCTGCCTTCCTTTGAGCACACTATGTATCTGTTTGTTCTGTATCCGCCGTTTTTGCGTGTGCCGAAGCCTGCATGCCTCGCATACGTGTTGTAGAATTCTCGCGCCGCATCTTGTGATGTGAACTGCATACCTTTCACAGGCACAAGGTCTGGGAGCATGTTCTCATCCTTCACACACACAATATGGAATGTTTTTTTTGTTAATGAGAATGCACAAGCTGAAAGAATGCGTAAGTGAACTGTAGTAGTTAGGCAAGGATGCTTACATGCGTGTACTGTTTTTCTTCTAATGGTGTTTGCAGCTCACCGATGTTTATTGGGCATGGAGGGGTGACAACAGATCTGTGTAATTTAGGATCGCGAGGAGGCAAGAGTGTTGAGAACTTTACTTTTTTGGTTGCTTGCGGCTCTCCTTGATTCTGCTTCCGATTCTTTTGTTGGGCAGTGGGCGGCCTTGGTGGAATTCCACTGTCTCTTTGTCGACGAATCGTCTGCTCATGAACTTGACGTACTTGCCGGGTTTCAACATTGGCTTGTGGAGGTGCTATATCATCCGTTCTGATCTGCTGGCCAAATGTTTCAAAGACACGCGTGTACCTTGGCTGCATAACTGTTATGATTTGCTCTTCATCATCATCCTCCTCATCATCTTTCTGTGCATGCTCCCCCCATGAAGACCAGATCGTCGTCCTCCTCCTCCTCATCCTACGGGTTTTTTGTTTCACTGCCTTCTCCATCTCGAATGATGTTTGGTTCACTGTTTTCATCTTTAATCTCTACATCTTCCTCCACGGAGTACGCAGTTCTGTTTGTTGTGTTAAAGAAACCCCTAGGTATTTCAGGTGTTATCCATCCAGGCATCTCCTACTCTTCTCTTCCAATGCAGTTCAGGGGCTTTGGGTCGTAAATTATTCGAGGCATCTTCTGTTTTTGAGGCATAGTAATTTCCTGCACAGTATTAAGCCAAAGCTTTTTTATGCACGTCAACAATGAAATGAACTGCATCTTTCGTACTATATATCATTATATTTTTGCAACTGTAAGAAATTGCACTTCAATTTGTCATTCTACAGCAGGGGCACTGTTAGTTAACATGAAGAAACAATGCACTTCAGTTTTAGGCACAGTGCTCTACATATGTAAGTCATGGTGGACTGCAATTTTGAGCCATGTAGCATTTTTTATTTTTCGAAGTATCCTATTTCTGTTTTCTACTTTGGAGATACATGTGACTGCAGTCGACGCAAGAGGGGGGCACTGCATGGGGATAAAAACGGCACTGCAAACTGGATGTGGGGGTTGGGTATGTGATTTTCTTACACTATATTCAGTTCCCTCCTTCTGCAGATGCAGCTCTGGCTGCTGTTGGCGTGCAGTCCACCTCCGCTGCAGGAACTCATGCGCATTTTCAACCTTCGCCATTGTTGCGGGAGAAGGCTGGATGTGCACCATTGCAGTTCGCATCCACGACGAATGCGATGGAGTAGTCATCCTTGCAGTTCTCTTTCCCCTGTCATGCATGACTGAGGCTGGATGCTCCAGCGGGGGATCACCCAGGTGGTGTTGGGGCGAAGGTGAGGTGCGGCGTCGCTTCCTAAACGCCGTCGCGGAAATTTCCTCGCCGACGGACTGCATCGCCGGCCGCTCGGCGCGCGCTCTGCGGTACTAGGCGCGGAAGAAGGCGTGGAGGGTTGGGGGTCGCCGCCGGAGCGCTGCCGCGCTAGGAGGCGGGGAGGGGTGGGGGTCGCCGCCGGCCGCCGGGGCGCTGGCGCGCTAGGAGGCGGGGAGGGGAGGGGGAGGACGCCGGCCGCCGGGGCACTGGCGCGCTAGGAGGCGGGGAGGGAGGGGGGTCGCCGCTGGCCGCCGAGGCGCCGGGGCGCTCCCGCGCTAGGAGGCGGGGAGGGGTGGGGGAGGGGAGTCCGCTAGCCGCTGGCCGCCGGGGCGCTCCGCGCTAGGAGGTCGGTAGGGGAGGGGTGTTATGAGAATAAGGTTTTTGTTGGGAGAATAAGGTCTTAAGGGGTGTTATGAGAATAGACCCACCCTATATATATATATATATATATGAAAATGAGTTGATACTCCTAGGAGTACGTACTCCCAACCTCATACAACGGAAGGTGCTTGCCACCGAATCGGTTATGCATGGCCATTTAGCCATTTTATATAAATAGATTAAGAATTAATTAATAACCGGCCAAGTCTCATGCATGGATCAGGTTCGCTTTAAAAGTTTGTTCCATAAAAATAGTATCTGTAGTGTGCATTGCCCACATATAGGCAGCGACTCACAACATAATACTGTTCGCCAAAATCATCTGCGCCGCCCGCCGCCCGCCCGTTCTTCCACGTCGTTAATCACAAGCTGCAGGCCCAAGACGTAACTAAATTTCTTGCATTATTTTCTACAACTGTTGTTCTCGTTAACTCATGTATTCATCTGGTGCTACCTTGCGTATTACAGGTGGCTATAGTGCTGAAGTCCGACAGCCGGTGGCTACACGGCGAAGATGAGATACTGCAGTGGCGGGACAATGGCGACAAAGGAGACCAAATGCGTGCGAGAGACGCAAAATGGGTGACAGGAACGACTACGGAGCTGAATCGTGATGGCTGCCAACTTGTGATCTTCACATCTATCAAGTGTGTGCGGCACAACATGTGTATTAGCGACGGCAAGCGGCCGACGATTTTACTACTCCGCGCGGTGAAACGGTGCAAATTTCCATTTTTATCGTTCACGATCGCAACTGACGAATACAACATTGGTCTTCTAATACTCTAGTTATTTATTAAGCCATGAGATCTAAGAGTACAATCTATGAGGTATTTTTTTAGATGATTCAATCTGCGAGGTATATCAACCCTTGTATACATCAGTTCGGTTGTTTTGATATGCATACCATATGGTTGTATCCTCTTGATTTTTGAACGAAGACAAGTGATGTAAATAGCATGACAAACTAGCATCTACATGCTTCTAATTTTTTTTACTACCAAAATCACGCAATCTCAGTCCAATATAAAAATAAATATATACTTCTTCTGGCGATACATTAAAAGTATATTTTCTGGACATATATACTCTATTCTTCAGGACAAATCTTATCTATATACTTTTCTTGTATAAGGTATATGATAAAGGTATATTATTTGTTCAATCCAATGTACTACTCCAGACATTCAGAAGGTAGTACTTTATATACTTATTCATGAATAGTGTTGTATATACTCTATCATGGAAAATGAAATACATACCAACAAATAATGTGGTATATAAAGGACAGTACATACCTCTTTTAAAAAAATGTGTATACTCACAGGTAAGTGGTATATACTCATTTCACAAAAAAAAGGTATATACTACATAAAAAGTATATACTCCAACATGAAAAAGTCTCGACAAATTAAAGTGGCATGTACTCGCTCACAAGCAAATATTATATACATCATGTGTGCAAAAGGTAGTATATATTATCTCAAAAAAATTGCGTATATGCTCTTAGCCGAATGTGGTACATTCTCGTTCAAACAAGTTAAGAAGTATATACTCCCACAAAAAACCTTGGGTATGTGCCAACAAAAATAAAATAAAATTTGGGTATGTGCATACACAAAACGTACTGGACTTCAAGTATCAACCCGTGAGAACAAAGTCAAATATACTTATACAGTGTAGTATATGCCTGATCACAAGTTCAAAAAATAAAAAGAGGCATGCACCCGATGGGGCCAAAAAGAGTACATGCACCCCAGATGCATGCAACGAAAAGTTGTTAGTTCTACAACAAGTAAATCATATGGACGTTCCTAACTTCTAGCAATAAACTATGCATGCAAAGTAATTAAGTCTTTTTTACTAATTTGCATGGCTGGTTACGGTTGGCACTATTGGATACTCATCCAACCTTATCCACTAGGGGTGGGAGTACATACTCTTGGGAGTATAAAAAAGGAGTCCTATACTTCTTTTGTACTCTTGGGAGTATGTACTCCCATCCTCAATATACCTCATATTCGCATTAATTATACCTCTTTATCATTCTCAATATACTTCATTAAATATTCTAAGATACCTTAATACGAGTTTTGTTAAAAAAAATATCATCTGCGACGTACTTTTTGTAATATACCATTTTCACGTACAAACACATCAGTATATACGTAAACATTTAAAATATGTAGACTCACATGAAATTTTTAATGAAAATCATTTTGGTGTATCTAATAATTAGTAATGAAGTATATTAAAAATAATAAAGAGATATAAAAGATTCATCTATATGGTATATGAGGAGCGGAATTACGTACTCCCAGGAGTACACAACCATTTTCCAACTAGTTAACGTTTTCGACGGTATAAAAATCTCTAAAAATCCTGACAGAAATACTGAAGCAACATACCTATAATATAACAAGATCTAAGGGAGGGATTGACAAATTATGACTGTATGTGTTGTGAACAAAAAACAAATAGTTCAGTATATATATATATATATATATATATATATATATATATATATATATATATATATATATATATATATATATATATATATATATATATATATATATATGTCGCAATGAGCTGAAATAATTGTTTTTTGCCGAGGACACATAAATGCACATTTTCACAATCACACCGTTGGATCATCTTGTTAATTATAGTGGTGCTCCACTATTTATTTCAAAAAAAATTCATAATATTTACAACGTTAAAAAACTTAGCGAGCCTTAACTAGTTCTGTAGCAAACTGTTGTAGACACAGTTTTACCTATATATATATAATTCTATACAAGATGAACATTTTTGTTCAATACGGTTAACTTTTTTGAAACGTGAACAATTTTTCAAATGATTAACAAAAATTTTAATTTCGACCATATTTTGGAATTTGGAATTTTAAGCTTATTTTGAACGTGATTTTCTAAAATGTGAACAAATTTTGAAATGATGAACAAAAGTTTGAATATAAAAAAAATATTCCTTCTTGTAATTATGATTTTTTGTTGAAATATTAAATTTATTAAAAACATTTTTTATTTTCTTCCTTGCCCATTTTCGGGGTGACATACAGTGTATCCCCCGTTGCAACGCACGGGCATGTTTGCTAGTAATCACATAATTATGACTCGTCACTACTCCCGCAAGAGTTGTTCCCATTCCCTCGAAAGGAAGGGTGGAGCAGCAATTAGGAAAGTTTCCCTCGGTGAAGAACGAAGGTTTATCGAACAAGTAGGAGCTTCTAAACTACATAGTTTAACATCACCTACACACAAAACACAAACAAAATGTGTTCCCGACAGGGCAAGATGGTTGTCAATACCCTTGTCCTGCTAGATAGATAAACTAAGGGTGATTAATTTCTATGCAAATAAAGTAACATAGAAACACTTTGGACAAAGGGTGATTAGTCAAAAAAATGGTAAACAACTGAACATTTTGGAGAAGTTACAAACATTTTAAAGAATATTATCAACATGTTTACAAAGTTGCAAATATTATTTTACACTGCATGAACATATTTTAAATGTGTGATTAATTTTTTATTTATTTTTAAATATAAACAACATAAAAGGTAAAGAAATGAACGGAGCTATAAGTATTCGAACGTGTCACCTTTTTTAGGGATTTGAACATGCCGCTTGTGTGCTAAAAGGACGCAAGTCACGCTGTTGGGTCGGGACCAATAAAATGTTGAAGGATGTTTTGCAATTCCTGAAACAATTGTTGGATTTTCATGAGCAAATCCTAACTATAAGTGAAGCAAACCTGACCATAAGTGGGGCGGAGAAGTGAAATCACTCTTGGTGAGGCTCGGGTAGATTAAATCAAGTTTGATTTCTATAGAAATCCCCACTAATTGTGAACCAACTTAGCTTGCTATGTCACTAAAACCCAGAAACAGAGCAACATAAATGTGGAGCGGAGGGTTCGCAGGGAGGCTCTCCCCCTTGGGGAGGCATCTCCCTCCATATCTCCACCATGTCGTGCAAGGAGGAGTAGGTACCATCTCCATCACCATCGTCACTGGGTGCAGTTCCTGGCTAGGCCGTGCATGCCTGAGACATCTCCATCTTCGTCTCCATCTTCACATGTGTAATTTGTAAGATTGAACATGTTATGACATCAATGAATCATTCCTCTTTGCGTGTCTATCATCCATGTTTGAGTGACTGATCCGGTTCTAGGTTGAGCTTTGATCTTGTATGCAAAATTAGTCTTTGTGGCATGATCTAGTATTTACTCGTGTTGCACGTAATGTTGGGAGATGTCTTTTCTTTTGATTTTGTTATCACGTGCACGTACACATTGTACTAGTATGCCGCTTCCACTAAGATTCCCCTCTAGTACTAGTGAGACAAAGCCTAAACACCACCTTTCGCTCGATGCAATCCTACAGTTTCAAACCCCTTTTTACTTTATGTTCTAACTAATTTTACTTTCACGTTCCAATTTGTAGTTTAGTTAAAAACTCCTTTTATTCTCATTTCCTAGCAACCAATAGAATAGACTATTTCAAAATTACGATTTGGGTGTGAGCATAGCTACACAGACAATGTAGTTGTGGGGTTGGTAATGCCTTCCAATTTGCTCCATGTGGGATTCAACACTTACTTATGATGAAATGCAATAGCCATGTGCCTTTGTTGGTCATCAAAGAAATCGTCTCAACTGAAAGTGCAGTATATCGACTAGAGGGGGGTGAATAGGCGATTTTTATGAAATGCTTCAAAACATGGTAGTTTCGAAGACAAACGATAAACTCAATCTTATTAGTATGCAGCGGAAAGTGGACTACACTAGATAAGCCATAGTCATGTATTCAATGAAGTGAAAGCACGAAGACTAATAGCATCTAGGCAGTAGGGATCATAAAGGAAGAAGGAATGAAGCCAATCACAACAAGTAGATACTCAGTGAAGACAATCAGATAAGGCAAGCATGCAATGACTTCACAACGTATGGCAGTAAGTAAAGGAAGGGAAGGATAGAACCAGTAGCTCGGGGAAGACAATGATTTGTTAGACCAGTTCCAGTTGCTGTGACAACTGTACGTCTGGTTAGGGAGGCTGAGATTTAACTCAGAAGACCGCGTCTTCACCTTGTTCCCCTTGAGCTAAGGACACCTAGTCCTCGCCCAATCACTCTCGTAAGTCTTCAAGGTAGACTTCCAAACCTTCACAGACTTCGTTCACCGGCGATCCACAATGACTCTTGGATGCTCAGAACGCGACGCCTAACCGGCTGGAGGAAACACAGTCCTCAAGTGTAATAAGTCTTCAGGTCACACAGACAAAAAGACTTCAGTGATGCCTAACACTCTTTGGCTCTGGGTGTTTGGGCTTTGTCCTCGCAAGGATTTCTCTCTCAAATGCTTCGGAGGTGGGATGCTCTCAAACGACAAAAGCCGTGCAATAACTCTGAGCAGCCACCAATTTATGGTGTAGGGGCTGGGTTATTTATAGCCACTGGGCAGCCCGACCTGATTTGTCCGAAGTGACCCTGGGTCACTAAGGAACTGACACGTGTTCCAACGGTCAGATTACAAACACACACGACAACTTTACTTGAGCTCCAAATAAAGCTGACTCATCCGCCTCTGGGTAAGATTTGCTCTCATAGTCTTCGCTCGAAGACATAGGATTTGGTTGAGCATCACTTCAGTCACTCTGACTTAGTTCACTTGGACCCCACTTAACAGTACGGTGGTTCCTATGACTCAACAAAGAAGAAAAGGAAACAACGAAACATCTACATCTTCGCTCTCCATAGTCTTCACACAATGTCTTCTCATGTCATAGTCTTCAATATGATTATCTTCATATACCACCACTGATATTAATGTCTTCATACATTTTTAGGGGTCATCTCCGGTGGTTAACCTAATCAATGAGGGACTACTACCTGTGCTATCCTGCAATTCTCACAAACACATTAGTCCCTCAACCAGGTTTGTCGTCAATACTCCAAAACCAACTAGGGGTGGCACTAGATGCACTTACAATCTCCCCCTTTTTGGTGATTGATGACAAACTGGTTGAAGTTTATGCTTGTTGTGCATAACACTTCAACTCTCAATGTTATGCAAGAGGAAGTGTATCTCAAAGAACAACTGGTATATGAAAATGACTACACATATCACTATGTTTGCTAACTTGTCAAAGGACAATATTTCCTTAATGAGGCCCCTCGAGGATGATACTCTTGATCAAGCATCTCACAGGTTGGGTGGGCTAACATACAAAACTATCATGCTTCATCCATGATAGCATCATCTCCAGTCAAATCCTACATTGAGATAAAAGTGTTATTTAAGTACACATGTCCAACTCAACAATTCATATGCAGCGCATAGATTCATTCAAATGAGAAAAGTTCTTACTTCCATGTGCATGTTGGAAAACATATCATCCATTGAGAAGGCACTGATTTCATTCAGTTGATCATTAAGAGATTGTTGATCAACTGTGCCTTCTTGCATAGGAACAATGCTAACTCCATCCCCACCATCAAGTAGTTGAGTCAATGAGACAAAATCGTCTGAGTGAAGGTTGTGAAGCTTCGAAGTAATTCTTTCATCGTTGACCCGATGAGTATCTTCAGCTGAAGTCCTACTTGCATCAAGTGTAGAGCTACCATTCAACATCATTCCTACTGAGCTTGAGTTACTTGCCATGTTGAATGGTGCCATATTCTCAGTGAAGCCTCCCACTGATGTGGTGTTGCTTATGAATGGGGCCTTTTCATTTTGTAGAGGCAGCCGGCCAGATGACATTGCATATCTCTCCAGTTGGTTGATTTGTGGGAAGTTCACCTGCGATGCGACAAGAGACCTCCCGCCACCAATTGTTGTGTTCGCAAATGAACTTTGAAGATTGGCAGGGGTTTTGCCTTTGCTTATCTCCGTTAGCTTGCCACACATGAGGTCGGCATAGGAATTACTATAATTGGATGAAGGAAATTCATCTAACATTATCTCATTGGGTATGTTGTTGTATAGGCTGACGGGAGGGTCACCAACACTTGTGAATCTTCTCGCATCTGATGGTTGTTTCCCAACATACATCGGCATTCTACCATCATGGAGGTATGACCCCATGTTGAAGTTGCTTTGGTTGTTCATTGGTGGAGCCAAGTGACTCGTTGCACCATAATTGTTTGTACACCAAGAGGCAGTGTCGCCAGAGGACACACTCCATCTTCCATGTCCTTGATTATGCATAAAATTTCCCTTGTTGTTCATGTTGTACAATGAGTTCCATCTTTCATTTGCATCAGCAGAGGGATTTGATTTCACCCTTTTTAAGTGCAATCTATACTTCTGAAATAAAAAGATAGACAAAATAACAAGGTATGAGATGGATGCTCATCGGAAAAAATGGTAAACATGTTAGTACAAAAAGAATTGAAAATGTTGCATGGCTAAAAAAACTCCTAAAAATACAGGGCACGCATTATATGAGATAAGCCTCGCATTTTAAGGCACACAATTAATTAAAATTACACTTCATGATAGCTGCATTACTAGAGCATTGACTGATATGTTCCCTAGAAAGTAAAAGCTTGCACTTATATATGACAAAATGTTAGACTACGAATAATAGTAACAAAACATAGAAATGAAGCATAAAGGTCGAAAATAAACCTGCAGATGACTCGCGATATTCTCTCTACTGAGGCAATCCACATTCATCAGCTCCAATATCTTTTTTGGAACAGCCCCTAAAATTATGTAATAAAAAATATAATGAAAATATCGAGCAACCACCAGCATTGTCGATGAATGAGGCACAAGATGTGAATTCTTACTATCAAGGCCGATCAGGTTGATTGCTTCTAGAAACTTGTTATGCAGCCCAATTGTCCATGTCACCCTCGGCTTTCTGTGGGTGGCGGATATATATGTGCTCTCATTGTTCTCACTAGAATCGTCTCGAACATTTTTGTTATTCCCCAAGTACTTACTCTTGTCAGCAGTCGTTGGTTGAACTTTTTGGACATCACTGTCATGATCGCTGATGTGGCTTATTGCTTTGGGATTTCTCCATCTTTGAACATGTTGCCATATGTTTTTGAGGTCATGGATATGCACTGGCTTCACCAAGAAGTCGGAGGCGCCATGATCTATCCCCTTCATCACAGCCTTCTTGTCGCAATCGACGGATAGCACTACATGCCATATGACCAGTGACTTAGATTTATAATTCAGAAATTCACAAAAATCTATGAAGTGAACATATGTTTTGGTCAAAGTGCCTATAGACAGAAAAAGCATTTCAATATTCAGTTTATAATTCCGCTTCAATGCAAAATAAATGGGAAAAAATTCACACATTCAATAGGAAGATACATAAACAATGGCTAAAACAATAACAATAATCCAATGCCTAATCCACATCAAAACATGTTCCACGTAGGGAAATCACATCATCATATCTAACTATTTTTAACTAGAAGCTCAAGTACTATTATTGGCAGTCAACCATGTTTCTCTAGCATACTAGGCACCATTGTCAACAGTTTTTTTATTACAACTAGCTAATTGTCTGTGCTTGCCACGGGGACATACATATTCTACATGATAATTTCCATAATTAATGTGGTCCTCCCATCCAGTGCTCGATGATACGTTTAATAATTAACGTGATACTCCCGTCCAAAGAATGATACTCTCCACAATTAACGTCGTCCTCTCGTGCAATGCTCGATGATACTTTTCATAAATTAATGTGTAAATAATTGACATATGTAATTAACAATATAGCTAATTAATTGCATGCAGCTGTGGGCAAGGTCGCGCTTGGCAAGAATTATCTGAAAGAAATTTTGGGCATTAACAGTCGAGATTCAGGAAAATATGTATGAGTGGTTGCACTTTATGTGAAAGTAATTTTACTGCAAATTAGTGTTCTTGTACAAAGTCAACAAATATGCAGTATTGTAGGTATTACCCATGGTTAACCTACTCGATGTATGTACTTAAAAGTGGCACTCCTACTTTATTTGCTATTCTCTAGAGTAAATAATATCAATAAAACATAGGTATTTCTTAATTGTAGTATTCGTGCAACCCTAGCAAACAGATGTGGTTCAATTGTATACTTTCTGTGATCGGTAGAGCACGTATTTTAATATTATCTTTGAAAAGAACTAAATATAACTTGGTCATATCATGAAATATGAATAGATTATAGTTTTCGTTCTTATTGGTACGGATTTACAATTAATTGAGATGATATAAAATGAAATTCTAGATGTCCATAAATACAACCATCGAACACATGGATGGAGGGGTCTACATTACATTGGAGTGATGGCGACTATCACTCAGCCAAACTACTCATTTATAAAATTAGATTCTAGATAGTCCATAAATACGCCTACCGAACACGTGGATGTGGAATCTATGTTACATTGGAGTGACACAGACTCTCACTAGGCCAAATTAGCCATTGGAGTGACCATGTCTCTAGCCTACTACACACTATCAACCCAATTATTAAAAACAATAATTGGGATCTCATAATCACGTGCTATCCACGTTTGTTCCCCTTCCCCACCGTCCATCCGATTTGATGAGTGGATGGTTAGATAGGATCCTATTGTATTGGGCTAGAAACCGACACTGCGTCCCCTACTAACTCATGTGTCGCTCCACCTCCGCTCTTCTACCCCACTCGCCATCCGATTGGACGGATGGTTAGATAAGATCCCATTGGTTTGGTCTAGAAACCGACACTGTGTCCCCTAGTAACTCATGTGTTGCTCCACCTCCGCTCTCCTACCCCACTCGTCATCCGATCGGACGGATGAACGGTTAGATGGGACCCCGTTGGTTAGCGGGGATCCCGTTCTTTAGAACTCTTCCAGGTTAGAAATAGGGTGCAGGTGCTATGCATGTGTAATTGGTTTCATAAAATCATCCTAAATTAATATCCGCTCGGGGTATGTCCAAGATTGAGGAGTAAAAGTACGTTCTTAAAAACAATTGGCAGTGCTCATGGATGCAAAACACAAAAAGTGGACTTTGGATTGAGAGCGGTGAGAGTACTGATGACGGGCAGATCCATCTCGAGGCGGATGAGCTCGAGGAGCTTGAAGCCGTCCATGTCCGGCATGCGCACGTCGGTGATGACGAGGTCGAACTGCTGCTTCCCCGCCATGAGCATCCTCAGCGCCGTCTTTGCATCCGTCACCGTCGTTGCTGCATAGCGGCAAGCATTATTCGCAGAGAAACAAATAGGAGTAGATCACAAGGCCCCGATTCGAATGGACTATGGCGAAGTGGAGGGATCAAGAGACTCACGTTGGTATCTGCAGCGGTGCAAGAGGTCTTCTAGTACCATGAGGGAGACGCTGTCGTCGTCGACAACCAGGATGCGTAACCCCTCCGGGAACTTGTCCTCCGCCGCATCCTCCATCACTTGGTCTCCGAATTTCTTCCCACCTGGAAAATCAAACGCCATCAAGAAAGAAACTGATTAAAAAAACAAATCAACACAAACCTCACAGCCATCTAAGAACACAACCCAAAACCTCTGTTAGCTTCCTCGTCTCAGGACAAAACTGAAGTTACTGAACAATCCGGATTTCAGAGGAGTGGTGAGAAGGGCTGGAGGATGCAGGGCGTGTATTTATAGGTGTAGAGGGGTCAAGGGAAGGAGTGGAAGTCAGGCGGTCCAGAGGTGAAACGCTCTCCCCGTGCGTGTGTATGCGCTAATTTCTACTCAATAATTTCTGCAGCTATGCTATTTGGTCAGCGATGTAAATGTGCGTGTCTGCTTCTGCCGTCGGCCCATGGTTCCTTCCATGAGAGGAGAACAAAACCACGGGCGGTGTTGCTGTTTTTTGCGTTTTCTTTTCTCACCAAATGTTGCAACACAAATGTTATGATCTTTGAATTACAAAATGGAGAGGCTCCTGCTTTGTTCGGTTGCCTGGCCATGGAGAGTGTCTTTGTGCTTCCTTTGACAGGGAACAGAGTGAGCGTTCATGTTGTTGGCCAACAAGCCACGGCAACCGCGTCGGGTGCGTGTGCGAGTACGTGCGTGTGTAGAGTAAGGGTGCGCGTGTGTGTGTGCATGCGACGCACCAAACCAGGACCAGGCTGTTGGTGAGCCAGACGGGGCGAGGCTGATCCGTTGCGGGCTCGGCGCGACACGGGCAGGTACGCGTGCGTCGTGGGTGCAGACTGAGCAGGCCGGATCATGCGCTCGAACAGGGTGGGGGCGTGCGGGTCGTGCCCAGCGCCGGCCCGGGGTATAAAAGCTCGCGTGGGGCTTGTTGTAATGGCGTGAGTTCAGTCCGTGCTCAAATAAAAGTGTCGTTGTTGCGGCGGGCGACATTCGTGTGCCGGAAACCACCGTGTCCACCGCGTGCTCTACTTCTTCCTTCTCGGTCAGTGCTGAGAGAGAGAGGTGTCTAGAGAGACGGGGGAGCTGCGTTGAGCTAGGGTTTACAGCTTAGGCGCCAACAATTAGCATCAGAGCTGCGGTTGAGGGGTTGATCGCCGGAGATGTCGCTTGTGCCATACGCCGGCAGAGCGGGGAATCCGATTTCCCTTCAGTGCCCGACGATCGCCGGTCACAACTACACCGTGTGGGCGATCAACGTCGAGGCCAAACTTGACGTGCAGGGGCTGTGGGAGGCGGTGGCTCCGGCAGATGCTTCATCGGCGTTCGACTCGAAGAAAAACAAGATGGCGAGGGCATACCTGCTCGGAGGGCTCACTGAGGATATTCTGCTGCAGGTATCGTCGAAGAAAACGCCGGCGGAGGTGTGGAGCAGCCTCAAGGCGCGGTTCATTGGCCTGGACCGGGTTAGGGCAGCTCTGTTGTCTATGCTCCGCGGCAACCGGCTGCGCATGGCGGACGGCGACTCTCTGCATGCCTACGCCGGCAGGATCGGGAGCATGGCGGCGCACTACGCAGGGCTCGGGACAACGCTCGACTGTGTGGCGGTGATGAAAAAGCTACTAGACACTGTCGGATCGTATGTATGCGGCGGTGGCTGGCATCGAGAATTTCTGCAATGTCGAGACCATGCCGTTCGAGGAGGCACTCGGGTAACTGAAGGCATTCGAGGAGCGAACATGGCGGCGCAGCCAGGACAGCGGCGGAGGTGGCGGGGACCAGGTCATGCTCACTGTAGCGCAGTGGGCGGCGCAACTGCGTCAGGAAGGTGGCAGCTTCGATCACAACGACGGCAGCAGCGGCAGCACGGCATCGGGCAGCAGAGGGAAGCAGCGCGGTGGCTGCTACAATTGCGGCTAGTGCGAGCACTTTTGGCGCGAGTGCGCGAAGCCGCGGAAGGTAGAGGTTGCGGAGGAGGAGCTTCTCGCCAACATCCACGTCGGGGGGCGGCTCTCCTCTAGGCCGTGGCTGAGGCGGTGAATGTTGGCCAATAAGCCACGGCGGCCGCATCAGGTATGTGTGCGTACGTGCACCGGCTGTGTCGCGTGCAGTCCGGGCTCAAGATGGCAACGGGGATGAAACCCATCGGGTTTTGCCTTCCCAAACCCATCCCCACGAGAAAATCGTAAACCCGTCCCCATCCCCATCACTATGTGCGGGGCTAGTTTTTCGCCCGTCCCCTAAACCCATCGGGTTTCAGGGAACCCACGGAGAACCCACGAGAAAATCAAAATATTTAAATAAACATAGTGACAACAAAGAATAACATTTCAGCATCAAAACAACCACATTTTAGCAGCATAACTTGAGCAAATTTGAACAAAAAACAATAGTAGATGGTTCAACACCTATATAGAGTGTATTTCAGCAACATGATACCATATTTTAGCAACAAAGATGATCACATTTTGGCAACAAAGATAAACACATCAAGGCCTCTAAGATTTCGGGGGTAAGACGACTACGGTGGTCACTTAGAACTCTACCACTTGTGCTGAATGTGTATTTAGACGGGTTTTGCCGGGTTTCGGGTTCGGGGACTATTCAAACGGGTGTAAACCCACGAAATGTGCCGGGTTGTATAATGTGCCCGATAACAACCCCGTGGGGATGAAAAGGTGCCCATCCCCGTCCCCTAATAGGGTAAAAACCCGCGGGGACGCGGGTTTCGGGGCCCCGTTGCCATCTTCAGTCCGGGCCGCGTCGGGTCCATGGAGTGTGTGTGAGTGTGTGTGTGTGTAGTGTAGGGGTGTGCGTGCATGCGACGCACCAAACCAGGACCAGGCGAGCTGGACTGGGCGAACGGGCTGATCCGTTGCTGGCTCGGTGCGACCCGGGCATGTATGTGCGCGTCGTGGGCATACCCAGAGTGGGCAGGATCATGCGCTCGAACCGGGTGGGGGCGTGCTGATCGTTCCCAGTGTCAGCCTGGGGTATGAAAGCTTACGTGGGGCTTGTTGTAATCGCGTGGTTGAGTTCGTGCTCAAGTAAAAGTGTCGTTGTTGCGGCCGGCGTTCGTGCGCCGGAAACCACCGTGTCCACCGCGTGCTCTACTTCGTCTTCTTCTTCCTTCTCGGTCAGTGCCGAGAGAGAGAGAGAGAGAGCTGCGGTGAGCTAGGGTTTAAGGCTTAGGAGCCAACACATGTCTCAGTGGTCAGATACCTACCTACCTTTGCATGGCAACGTGAAAATGTGGAGGCCTAACCCAAGGATTGGAAGTCTTTTTCAACTTACGACCTTCTGGAATCATAATATGACAAGGGCATTTATCTAAAGATTGAAGAAAAACACTTCACAAAAATAAGTTGAAGGGTGTTTCGGACCGGGGAATGCCGAATGCACCATAAGGGCGATAGCAACACAAATTCGAACCAAATGATTGCATTCTCTGTGGAACATCACTAAGATAATTGTTTATGCTTTGGCCCTTATTATGAAGTGTCAGGCCTATGTATTCAAGAACGAAAGAAATATCGTTTACAAAGAAGAGAGAAAGAAATACAGGGATGGAAGGCATGGAGCTCTTGTGGTCCACGCGATGCATGTCTGTAGTTTCTGCGGTTTTTACTTTCATTACCCTCCATACAGTGGCGGTGCCAGGATGAAAAGCTTGAGATGTCAAGCTTTTCCACTGATTTTTTTGAAGACTATTAAACAAGTACAAAAAATCTCATATTTTTTTGCGGTCATGCATATTTTGATCTGTGCGCATGATGGCATGGTACTGGAGTGGATTACCCGAATTAGTGAGACAATGATACAAAAATTTGTCGCCTATTCAGTTCCGCATATCAGACTTGATATATTTCATCATGAAGAGTATCGCAGTGTTGGCAGATAAAACTTATATAAATAAAAGTGAAAAAGTGGAGGGCCTTGACCTGGTGTTTGATCGGATGCAGAGTTCTCACTAGTACATGAGTATTGATCAACAGGACCGATAATACATGTGCAGCTGCGGCCTGCGGGTGGGTTGCTCGTGGCCCAGCGGACGACCAGAGCTGGCGGTGCCTGACGTCTCACGGCCAGATCAGAGATCACCAGCGCCTGGGGAGGCGAAGGATGGGAAGACACACTGTATTAGTTGGAGAAGTTGAAGGAGATCTCGTGATTTAGGGATCAACCAATCTGGTTTGTTCAGGGTTTTTTTTTTTTTTTTTGAGAAACATCTGGTTTGTTCCGGTAAAGTGATTTTTTGGACTTCTACATGGCCCAGCAGTGGCCCAACCAGTTGTTTCACAAGAAAAAAAGGATGATAGATGGGTCCGTGTAGACGTGTAGTCAAATTTCAAGTTTTGTTCGTTCACCAGCGTGATATGCGTACCTGGGGTTCAACGACCTACCAAAATCCTGTGTTGTCAACTGACATCACAGGTATAACGTGGCTTCGCCACTGCCTCCATACAAATTCCCATTATTATTTTCTTTCCATTGTCAAATGTCGACGTTCTTGTGGTCCAATGTCTGAGCTAGATGATATGGTCTATATTCCAATACAGGCTTTTTGCGTTGTTCAGGTCATATCTCAAATTAATACCTCACCTTTATTCTCATGAAATTTGTTTTGGTGGACTGAAAGCGTATGTTCATTGTTTCACTAACTACATCATGTGATATATAAACTAATAGATGATCTGTTGAATGAATTATGCAATTTGGAGGCTGGATCCAGGGAGCCGGTATAATTTTAAACAAAAATCATATTTAAACTTTTTAATAAGTTCTGAAATAATTTCACTTGTGTATATTAATTGTTATATTTTACATGTCTGTAAACTTCTCCTAAAAATAATTTACCGTGTATGTCGATTTGTATGCATGTGTTGTTTGCTATTTCAAAATGTAGGAAGTGGTTCTTTCGTGTACGTGTATATATAAACATGTATTACATGAAAAATTCTACATGCAATAGATGACATCTATATGAGCATGTCCAAAAAAATAAAAAATATATATACCTCAACTATTTATTGTCAAAGTTTCCAGAAAGCCCAGACTCAATGAAGTCTAGTATCCAATCAAACTTTGTTGCAAATTCGTTTGAAGCAAGCACAAAAGGAAACATGACAATGCTTACTGATTCTGAGCACGTCCACGTCATGCATAATAGAGAAGCAATAAAGAATTTGAAATATAAATTTTAAGTGTTGGACCGAAATCGTATGGTTCACAAGATATACATTGGTCGCATAGCGTGTTGACACATTTCATCTCCTTTTGTTATGTGTCGCATTTAATCCTTTCATCTCCATTTGTCGTGTGGTGTGCTGACTCGTTTCATCTCTCTGTATCCCATGTTGCATTGACTACTTCCATTTCCTCTATCATGTGCCATTTTAATTCGTTAGTTTCATCTCTATTTGTCGTGTGGCACGTTGACTCCTTTCGTACGCAATTTTTCATGTTTAGTAAGCAGTTTCAATAATGATAGTAAGCACTACCGTGTCCCTTAAGTCAAATTAATAGGGTTTGAGATATCATATTATTGTACCCCGTAACATAATTATTACTTTTTTTGATATTTACTATGTGAGTACAACAAAGCAATAATTCGAGCTCCATGGAAATTCAGAGGATACCATTCCACTCTGATATTTTGTGACTCAAAAATGACATGATTGATGATGACCTGCCTTGTGTACATCACACGTAGTTTCCTGTATTCTTCTGGCATTTAATGGTGATGGTATGAAATCTATTAGATTATCTTGTCATTGTTTAGATGCATCAAGATTTCTTTCTACTATCTCTACTACTATAGTGTAGCAGTTTTGAATTTGGATTTACCACTTCCCTCCCAGCTTCCCGCCAAAATGCTTTTGAGGTGCTTGGAACCGTTGATTTCCCACACTACATTGACATCTACCGTTCATCAATCGTGAGCTCTGCGTATCCAATGGCTAGCATGCGCCGGATTCTCCTCTCCTGCCGTGAGTCGCAGAGGTCCACACTGAACTAGCTGCGGGTGAGGGAGTCCTGTATTCAGGGCTGCTCAGTCATCCGGGTCATTGAAGCTAGGCCGCATTGATGGGCCGCATGAATAAGAAACAAAAGC
>LR738714.1:820759178-820819157 GCA_902687465.1 Secale cereale | reverse complement strand
CCCCCCCCCCCCCCCCGTATTCTGTCAGGACTCCTATGTACGTAGAAAGGCAGGTGTAGAGTCCGGATGTATTAATTACTTCCTCCCCAAGTCACCTTTGTAACCCTAGGTCCCCTCAGGCGTGTATATAAGCCGAGGGGTTTAGTTTGCAGAGGGGATCAACATCATCACAATATCCTCATAGGCTAGACTTGGGGTTTAGCCATTACGATCTCGAGGTAGATCAACTCTTGTATTCATATTCATCGATACTAATATAGCAGGAAGTAGGGTAATACCTCGATCAAGAGGGCCTGAACCTGGGTAAACATCGTGTCCCCAGCCTCCTGTTACCATCGATCCTCTAAGCGCATAGCTTGGGCCCCCCTACCCGAGATCTGCCGGTTTTGACACCGACAATGGTGCTTTCATTGAGAGCTCCGTTGTGCACTCGCAATGAGCGATCGACGACGCGTCTCTTCATAAACGACGGGATCACCCTTGGAAACAACTTGTCTGTCGGCCAGGTCCTCCAGCTCGGCGGGTTCGCTATAGGCGCCCGCATGGCCTCTGGGCCGGTCACACTCCTTGCGGCCGTCGAGCATCACCTTTATGCTGATTTTGGCTATTCCGATGACACGGCTTTGGCTAAACTCTCGCCCATAAACGAGCTGCTGGATCGTATCGCCTCCCTAGGGCTTTCATCTCCATGAGATCAGATCGGACTTAAATCCGGTCATGATGAGATCGGCCCTTCTCCGATCACTCATCTGGTAGCAGCAGTTGAGGACGGAGCCATAGACACTTCTCCTCTCTAGACGGAGACCGCAACAGTCCGGATCTCCGAACCCATCGAACCGAACACCTCCCAGTCGGGAGACGCACTATGTTCTTTGAGCTCTGGGACCGACGCCGGACCCGAAGGGCAATTAGACCCCATTGAATCTAGATTGTCACCATCGGAGGTTGCTAAAACCCCGAATATTACTCTGGGTCGCGATTCAAAATTTCTAACACCCACCCACCCTGGGAATAACTCTCCAAGTAAATCCGGAATCCCAGACATATATGACCTCGCGAACATACAACAGCAGCCCGAGGAAACGGTCAACCACTTCTGGGCCAGATTCCTACTTGTTAAAAACAAAGTCAGGGACTGCTGCGACGACAAATCGGTCTCTCTATTTCGCCGCAATTGCACGGACGAGGGAGTCTTGAAAGCCCTCAATCAACGCCGTGTTCTGAGTTTCACAGAATTATCGCAGTTAGTACGGAAGTACTGCGCAATGGAAAATATTTGGAAAGCCCAGAATATACCTCTAGAACAGTCCATATCCGGACAATACGTTACCAAAGCCAAACGGACGTACCCTAGTTGGTCATCCGATAGTATTCCTACTGGCCAGAAGAACAAGCCTTTTTTAAGGCACAGGTCCATACTGGACGAACTACTCGATACACCTTGCCAAATACACGCAACCCCGGATAATGTCCCAAACCATCGCCTTAGAGCATGTTTGGTACTCCGGCAGGTAGCAAAGAGCGGTACGGCAATTCTTGCTACCACCGCACCAAGGGAGAAAGACATCGATGTCTTCACTGTCTTTTAGATGTTCTCCCCAAATAACCGTCGCAAGAGAGCAAATCACGAACTTGTCGAGGTTTAGCAAATCAGCTCTACAAGCCCATGGAGCGACACAGCAATTAGTTTTTCTACCGAAGACGCACCTCGAGTCCGGCTGATCCGAGCATCAGCAGCTCTTGTACTAGATCCAATAGTAGATGGCTTCCGCCTCACTAAAGTACTTATGGACGGAGGAAGCCGACTAAACCTCATATACGAGGAAATGCTTGCAAAAATGCAGGTCGAGAAATCCCGCATTGAGCACACCAGCACAACCTTTAGAGGAATTATACCAAGCTGCGAGGCCAAGTGTTCGGAAAGCATTAAGCTCGATGTAGTGTTCGGCTCACCCGACAATTACAGGTCGGAGGAACTACTCTTTCACATTGTGCCCTTTCATAGCGGATACCACGCCCTTCTAGGACGGGACGCTTTCTCACGCTTTCAAGCTATACCCCATTACGGGTACATGAAGCTTAAAATGCCAGGGCCCAATGGGGTGATCACAATAATAAGTGATCCGGATAGAGCACTCCGTGCCGAAAACAAAACGGCATCCTTAGCCTTAGAGGCATTATCCGAAGCTCTCGCGACCGAAGAACTAACCACCCTACGATCAAAGGTGGATGCCGACGATGTCATCCTCGTCTAAAGATCGAAGTCTACCTCGTTCAAGCCAGCTGGCGAAATCATCAAATTCCAAGTGCACCCAACAGACCCTAACAAGACGGCATCCATCGGGGCACAGCTGGATCCGGCGGTAGACAGCGTGTTACGCGCCTTCCTTCGGGAAAATTGGGATATATTCGCCTAGCACCCTTTAGACATGCCGGGAATCCCACGTAGGCTAGCCGAACACAGCCTCAATATTATCAAAGGGTTCAAACTAGTCAAGCAGTCACTGCGAACATTTTCCGAACCCAAAAGATAAGCAATGGGAGAAGAGTTAGCCAAACTATTTGAAGCCAGATTTATCAGAGAAATTAAACATCCGTATTGGCTAGCCAACCTAGTCATGGTACCGAAGAAGGATAAATCATGGCGCCTCTGTGTCGATTTCACAGACCTGAACAAGGCTTTCCCAAAGGATCCCTTTCCTTTGCCCCGCATTGACCAAATTATTGATGCAACGGCCGGACATGACTCGACGTGCTTCCTTGATGCTTATTCCGGATACCATCAGATAAAGATGAAGGAATCCGATCAGGCCGCAACGACATTTGTCACCTTGTACGGCCCCTATTGTTTCAACACTATGCCCTTTGGACTCAAAAACGCTGGCGCCACATATCAACACATGATTCAAACACGCTTAGAAAAACAAATTGGCAAAACAGTGGAGTCATATGTTGACGACGTATTCTTAAAGACCAAACACGTCGAGACCTTAGTGGATGATCTGCGCCTTAAGTTTGCCAACCTCCGAGAATATGACAGAAGGCTCAATCCGGAAAAATGTGTCTTCGGCGTTCCAGCCGGAAAGCTATTACGCTTTGTTTGGATGTCTGTATTCAAGAGCTCCGTATTGAATTGGACTGAAAATCCAATTCAGTGAGGAAACTGAAATGGCATGAA
The DNA here is from genome assembly GCA_902687465.1 of Secale cereale. Taxonomy (NCBI): domain Eukaryota; kingdom Viridiplantae; phylum Streptophyta; class Magnoliopsida; order Poales; family Poaceae; genus Secale; species Secale cereale. The sequence continues at coordinate 820,815,979 of LR738714.1, read as the reverse complement.
TACGAATGCGCATGTTTGGTTCTTCACTGAATTGGCCCTTGAAATGCCTTTGAGGTTTCAATACCAAATCATGTTTGGATGACAAACTTTGGAATTGCATGGCTACATCACCAAGAAGATTATAGCTTGTTCTACATTACACAAAACTGAAATCTTCTCACATGAGACTATAATTAAATGAATATATAGCAGTAAAAATAATAAATATTCTACCGGATAGTACTTATGAGGTTCACAAACAATCACATAGGTACAGAGTCATGTAATAATCAATCCACAAGCAGCCTACTAGCAGCACTCAGCTCACCTCAATGTTTACTGCTAAAATTCAGAATATAGCATCTAGCTTGGTACTCCTCAAATTACTAATACACAAGCATTGTACTACTTTACCTATCTAACATGAAGCTTTCATTCAGTAAGAAAGGCAATCACTGAATATTTTCTGGTACACATGAGCTTCAGCAAAAGGCAGCAAGCATCCAGCTTGATATCCTCAAATTACTCATGCGCAAGCATCCTGCCACGGTCACCGCCGGTTATCACCCCTTGCACCTGTACCTATATCCTCTTGCACCGCCAGGCTTCCTCTCGTCCACCTCCCGGCCGGGGTGGGGATGGAGACCAGTCTCCATGGTGGTCACCGCTGGAGATGGGGACTAGGAGCGGAGGTATGCGGTAGGGGGCGGACGGAGTTCCGGACAGGGGATGGGAAGGAGAGGGAGAGACGGGGGAGGAACAGATCTGCGCCGCCGCCGAGCGCCACGGTTCGTCGCCGCCGCTAGGTCGCCCCGAGATGCTGTCTCGTCTCCCTTCTTTTATTTTCTGGTCGTTGGGATCGAAGGAGTATGTTTTGCGGGAGCCGGGAAATTCAGAGGAAAACGGAGTGGCAGCCCTCTGAATCGTGGGAGGGAGCTTTACGTGGGTGGCAAAACAGCCCTGAATTGGCCTGGTGTTTCCAATACGAATTCGATGTACAACCAAACATCTGTATTGAGGTCAGATGATTACCAAGTCGATTTCCTGGGCTGCAATGGAGACATCCAAACGCGGTGTTAGGGTTCATCTTATCCCATAGAGGAATCGAAGCTAACCTAGCCAAAATCCGGGCCTTGTCAGAACTCAAAATACCAACTGATCTCAAGCAAGTGCAAAAACTAGCAGGTTGTGTAGCGGCTTTAAGCCGCTTCATCCCCAGGTTAGGAGAAAAAGCATTGCCACTTTACAGATTGCTACGGCGCACTGACAATTTTGGATGGACAAATGCGGCCACAGCCGGATTGGAAGAAATAAAAGCTCTACTAGCAAGGAACCCAATCCTAGCCGCCCCCGATGTTAGCGAACCAATGCTGCTGTACATATCAGCCACTCACCAGGTGGTGAGTGCCATGCTCGTCGTTGAATGAGCCGAAGAGGGACATAAATTCCCCGTTCAAAAGCCCGTATACTATGTATCCGAGGTTCTCACACCGTGTAAGTCACGGTACCCCCACAATCAGAAAATTGCCTATGCGGTCTTCATGTCATTTCGGAAACTCCGACACTACTTTCAAGTGTTCGATCATAGTGGCATCCGAGGTACCAGTTCAACAGTTCCGAAATGCTTGTCAGGCTAGGGGCCGGCGTAATATTGACATCTCCAACAGGGGATACAGTTCGGTACGTTTTACAGATTATGTATACGGACTCGAACAATGCAGCCGAATATGAGGCGCTATTGCATGGTCTCCGATTAGCTGTATCCATGGGCATACAACGCCTCGAGGTACGCGGAGACTCAAACCTCGCCATCTCCCAAATTAATGGGGATTTTGATGCGAAGGATTCAAAAATGGAAGCTTACCGCAATGCCATATTGAAAATATCGGCTCGATTTGAGGGGTTGGAATTCCATCACGTAGCCCGGGATAATAACCAGGCCGCTGACGTACTCGCGCGCATGGGAGCTAAACGCGACCCCGTCCCACTAAACACATTTGTGGAACGGTTGTTTAAGCCATCAGTAACATTGCAGGACACGAGCGGCGATACGAATTCGGATCCGAACACACCCCCAGCCGAACTCAATCACAATGTCATCGGAGATCCAAGCATGGAGATAACTCCTTCGGCTCACGAAATCATGGCTGTCATAGCCCCCTGGATAGAGCCTTTCCTAGCTTACCTTAATAGGCAGGAACTGCCCGATGATCAAAATGAGGCCCGCCGCATAGTCCGGCCCTCTAAAGCCTACAAAGTTCACGGAGGTGAACTATACAAGAAAATCACAACTGGTATTCTCCAAAGGTGCATCTCCGAAGAGGAGGGAAGGCGAATTCTCACTGAGACACACGCTGGAATGGGCGGTCACCATGCCGCAGCAAGGGCGCTCGTAAGCAAAGCTGTTCGCGCTGGTTTTTACTGGCCTAGTGCCCGAGCAGATGCCCAAACCTTAGTCCAACACTGTGTTGGCTGGCAGCTCTTTGCAAATCAAAGTCACATGCCTCCCACCGCACTAAGAACAATCCCCATTACTTGGCCTTTTGCGGTCTGGGGGCTTGATATGGTCGGACCCCTTAAAGGGGGAAGTCATAAAAGAAAATACTTACTGGTGATGGTAGATAAGTTTACTAAGTGGATAGAAGCCAAGCCAGTAAAAACAGCTGAACCAGGGCCTGTGATAGATTTTATATCCAGCGTAGTACACCGTTATGGTGTCCCGCATAATATTATCACAGATAATGGCTCCAATTTCACAGTTGACGAGGTAAAAAATTGGTGCGCAAAGTTGGGTATAAAAATTGACTATGCTTCCGTATACCATCCTCAAACAAATGGTCAGGTCGAAAGGGCCAATGGTGTGATAATGAGCGGCATTAAACCCCGACTAGTGCGCTCCCTACGGGAGTCTGATAAACACTGGGTCGAAGAGCTCGACTCCGTACTCTTGGGGTTGCGGACCACTCCCAATCGTACGATCGGATATACACCTTTTTCATGGTGTACGATGCAGAGGCCGTCCTGCCCTGCGATATTATTCATGACTCACCTAGAGTGCGCATGTACGAGGAGAGGGAGGCCGAGTTAGATCGGCAGGACAACCTAGATGGACTTGAAGAGGAGCGCGATACAGCGCTAGCACGTTTCACATTTTACCAGCAACAGGCCAGGCGATACTAGAGCAGAGAAGTGCAGGCCAAGGCATACAACGTCGGCGAACTTGTTTTACGCCTCTGGGAGAAGAAAACGGACAAGCTCAAACCAAAATGGGAGGGCCCCTTCATTATTGACGAAGTACTCACCGGTGGAGCTAATCGCCTTCGCAATGCACAGGACAACCGCCTTGAGCCGAACCAGTGGAACGCTGCCAGGCTCCGACGATTTTATGGATAGTTCGGTAGCAATTTCTTCCTCTTTATAGGTTAGGTCTTGTCTTTTACTTTTTTTTCTCTCCCTTTTTCTCTTTACATTTTCTTCAATTGGCAAGTATTCGGCTCACCCGAACTGCCACATGACGAGTACGTCCTCGAATGTACCTACCTCAAATATACCCGGGGGCTTCTTTAACGAAGCCCATTATCAATAAAGCTTCTTGATTAAAAATGTCGCTTGTTTTTACAGTTCATCCTTGCCATTATATGCACCGATATGACTTAAGTTCTGGCCAAGCTGGGTTGCCTGGCTCCTGTGCTTACCCCTACATTTCCGATTGTTCGGCTAGGGCGTAAAGGGAGCACTTCTGCGATTGTTACAACCGGGTAATCCGGATATGTACCTCGGACTGGGTGAAGCCGAAAGCTAGTGCTCTTAAGGGAATAATTGGTCGGCGGGCACACGACATATCGCATTCTAAAGCGTATCTTAACTATCACAGGAGATGGCTTCCTACTATCCTTCTCATAGGTTCAAAAATCCTAGGCCCGCATCTTTATGCACGCCGACCCAGGGAAAGGAACCCCTAACGGAACTCTTCCCTCTGGAAGATGTTTCTTATGTTAAATAGTAATATAACATAACTCCCCAAACTCAGTTCGTCTGATCAAGCAATTATGACCGGATTGCCTGGTTTTCGAACATATCACATGCTTTATCATAGATATAGTATTCGGAAGCACTCCAGCCTTTGGGTTTATGGAGGTCAAAGCAGATGGTCGGCCATGACAAACTTTATATAAATTCGGCCAGAGATAAGTTTGATGGTAAAATTACATTAATACATAGAATCGAACGACTTCTCATTTTCTATTCCCTCTATCAGGCTGTCTAGCTTACAGTCCTTTTGGGAAAGCTTCACAGCTATCTCTATTTGGTTACAAACCAAATGAGGAGGAATTTCCTGTCCATCGGATCCTCGAGGTCCCACGCGGGCCATATGATTGGGATCAAGACGAGTGTAGCACGTCTTCACCATAGTCCATGCTTCTCGAGCACCCATGCGGCATGCCGATGCTTTCCATAGTTTGAAGCGGCGCCAAGCCCCTTTGAACAGGTCCGCCAAATCCTCCAAAATTTCCGGAGGAGAGTCGCCAGGACATAAAGCTCTGGCCATACTCTTCATGTCCTTCTGAGCCCATTCATGGACCCTAGAAAGTTCTTGCAGCACATCACCCTCAAAACCGGACATTCCGCCTTCAGGCTGACCAGTCAATAAACCTGCAGGAAAAGTTTTCATAAGAAACTTTCACACTAAGAGACTATAAGGAGAGCTAGGTATAAGAGACATACTTAACATGCCGCTTTTTAGCCTCCGATTCTCTTCCAAGGTGCTTGAGAGTTGGGCCTTTACGCCCTTTAGCTCCTGTTCGAGCCTAATATTTACATCCTGCGCTTGGTTCCTTTTTTCCATAGCTTGCGTTAGTGCACGCTCGCCAGCAGCTTTTTCCTCTTCGGCAAATTTCTTGTCCGCCAGGGCAGATCTTAGCTCCCTCTCCAGTTGGTTGGTCGATCATGTTGATGTATTACACATTAGTATATATATCACAGTAATCAGCATAACTGTCATAGTTTCCGGACACAATTATTCTTACCAACAGCATCCTTTCCGGATCCCTTCGATTTTTTCAATTCGGCGAGCTGAGTCCGCCACATCTTCCACACCAAAGTGGGCATTCAAGGTTGTTCAGTCAAGGTCATCTTTGATGGAGGAAGTTGACATAACCTCGCAAGTGAAGAGCTATGCTCTGAGTTACAACTAGTGAAGAAGAAGCATCCTCGTCCCTACAAGGTTCAATGGCTTAGCGACTCCGACACGATCCAAGTAGAGCACATGGTTCAAGTTTCCTTCAAGATCGGCGCATACGAAGATACTTTGGAGTGTGATGTCCCCAAATTCGAGTACCTCCACATTGAGTGATAAGATCGACACAGTGCTTCTAGCCACCAAAAGAGACATGAGAGAAGTGTGTGAGAAGCCAACTAGCGCCATACACTATGTACTCGTGTGCAAAGATGAAGTGATTCAAACTAACAACTCTCACCATCTACCTTTAGTGTTGTCTCAGTTGTTGCAGGATTTCATGGATGTCTTCCCCGATGAGCTACCGTCAGGTCTACCTCCACTTGGCGGCCTCGAACACCGCATCAACCTCATACCCGGTGCACCACTTCCGAATAAGGATCCCTACCGCGTCAACCCCGAGGAAACCAAGGAGATACAACGATGAGTACAAAAACTCATCGACAACGGTCAAGGACGTGAAAGCTTAAGCCCTTGTGTTGTTCTAGTTATTCTCGTGCCTAATAAAGACGGAAGTTTTCGCATGTGCTCCGATTGTCGTCCGATCAATGTTATCACCGTTAGATATCGTCACTCTATTCCACGCTTAGATGACATGCTTGATGAATTATGTGGTGCCACCATCTTATCAAAAATTGGTCTTAAAAGTGGCTATTACCAAATTCGCATTCAAGAGGGTGATGAGGGGAAAACAGCTTACAAAACCAAGTTTGAGTTATATGAGTGGTTGGTCATGCCGATGGGCTTATCGGAAGCGCCCGGCACATTCATGCGTCTCATGCATTTCATTCTTCGACCTTATAGCGGCGTCTTTGTAGTGGTTTACTTTGATGACATCCTTGTATTTAGCAAGTCGCTCAAAGATCACATCACACACATCCGTACGGTTTTGCAAACCCTTCGGAAAGAACGCCTCTATTCTAACATGGACAAATGTACCTTTGGCGTTGATAAGGTTGTTTTCCTAGGATTTATTGTCTCTTCACAAGGTGTCCATGTCGATGAAACTAAAATTGAAGCAATTAAAACTTGGCCCCAACCAATGAACCTCCAACAAGTGCGTAGCTTTCTTGGTTTAGCCGGTTTCTATCGATACTTCGTGAAGGACTTTAGCACAATTGCTTCTCATTTGCACGCTTTGAGCAAAAAGAACGCACCCTTTGTTTGGGGTACCTCGCAAGATACCGCGTTCAGCGAGCTTAATACTAGGAAAAGCTACTGTGCTGCATCACCCTTTCCTCTTCGAGGGAATACAACGCAAGCTCGAGAAGTAGCAGCTGGCACCAAATAACAATTATTTAGGTCTAATACTGATCCCGATGGTAGATGTAGAGGTAGCGTGCCGACGGTGATCACATCGACTTTGGAACCATTTCCCACGCACATCGTCACCTCGTCCTTAGCTAATATTTGTTTAATCTATAGCCTTGTTTCGAGTTACAAATATTAGCAACCGAACCAGTATCAAATACTCAGGTGCTACTACGAGTATTATTAAGGTACACATCAATAACATGTATGTCAAATATACCTTTGTTCACTTTGCCATCCTTCTTATCCGCCAAATACTTGGGGCAGTTCCGTTTCCAGTGTCCAGTCCCTTTGCAGTAGAAGCACTCAGTTTCAGGTTGACTCCAGACTTGGGTTTCTTCGTGGGAGTAGCAACTGTCTTGCTATTCTTCTTGAAGTTCCCCTTCTTTCCCTTGCCCTTTTTCTTGAAACTAGTGGTCTTGTTAACCATCAACACTTGATGCTCCTTTTTTTATTTCTACCTCCGCAGCTTTGAGCATAGCGAAGAGCTCAGGAATTGTCTTCTGCATCCCTTGCATGTTATAGTTCATCACGAAGCCTTTATAGCTTGGTGGCAGTGATTGAAGAACTCTATCAATAACACTATCTTCGTCAACTTTGCAACCAAGTTGAGTCATATGATTGTAGTACCCAGACATTCTAAGCAAGTGTTCGCTGATAGAACTGTTCTCCTCCATCTTGCAGCTATAGAACTTATTGGAGACTTCATATCTCTCAATCCGGGCATTTGCTGGAAATATTAACTTCAACTCCTGGAACATCTCATATGCTCCATGACGTTCAAAACGTCGTTGAAGTCCCGGTTCTAAGCCGTAAAGCATGGCACACTAAACTATCGAGTTGTCATCAGACCGCGTCTGCTAAACGTTCAAAGCGTCTACATTAGCGGGAGGGGGTTGTCACCTAGCGGTGCTTCAAGGACATAATTCTTCTGTGTAGCAATGAGGATAATCCTCAAGTTACGGACCCAGTACGTGTAATTGCTACCATCATCTTTCAACTTAGCTTTCTCTAGGAACGCATTAAAATTCAATGGAACAGTAGCACGGGCCATTGATCTACAATAACATAGTGAACATCTTATGTTAATCATATCTACTATATGATTCACGCTCAACCTTTCGGTCTCCAGTGTTCCGAGGCCATGTTTGTACATGCTAGGCTCATCAAGTTTAACCCAAGTATTCTGCATGTGAAAAATTGTCTTACACCCGTTGTATTTGAACGTAGAGCTTATCACACACGATCATCACGTGGTGTCTCGGCACGACGAACTTTCGCAACGGTCCATACTCAGGGAGAACACTTGTACCTTGAAATTTTGTAAGGGATCTGTCGTGGAATTAACACGACAGATGTCCGGTTTAGCGGACTTGATGATGGAACCATCGCACGGGTTAGCTTGAAGGGGTTAAAAGCACACAAAGGACACAGAGGGTTTATACTAGTTCGGCCCCTTCGATGAAGGTAAAAGCCTACGTCTAGTTTGGTTTGGTATTTCTTGGGCGTCGATGAACAGGGAGCGATTGCTTGCCTGTGTCTCGACGGGTTATTTTTTGCTTGTCCTTGAACCGTCGCCGGGTCGCCCCTTTTATATAGAGGCGACGCCCGGTCCGGTTTACAGAATACCGAGGCCGGCTCATACTCGTGTCCGCCTCGGTCTCTGCTCTTTCTTCCTTATCTCTCAAGTTACATCATCGGGCGGTTTATAAACCATAACTCTATACATGGGCCCTAAGATCTCATGGGCCGTAGCCTTTACTAAATATTACAATGATAAAGATATTCCTAGTAATCCGGTTTACACTAGCCGGTTCATACCTGCTAGTAATATCCCTGACATTAGGCCCCAGAATGATTTGAACTTGTTCACATCAATCTCCCCTGTCTTGCATAATTCTTCTTCTCGTATCTTCTCATTTTTGTGAACCGGCCCTGACGTCATCCTCGAAAATCACTTAATATGACTGTGACATCACTTCCGCATTTAACGCCGCGAGCTGTCCATCGGCTTTGTTTAAGGGTTATCCCGAAAATCGAGGCGTCAGAGGATCTTTATCCAATCTTTTGCCTCCTTGAATCCCGCACCTGTCGCTTCGGCTCTGCTTTTCTTCTATAAATACTGCTGTCCCCATTCATTATCTTCTTCCGCTCTTTCTTCCTCCTCCGTCGCCCGATTCCATTGTCGCCCGAGCTCAAACCGCCGCCGTCGACCGCCGAATCCAAGTCCTCGCCGGCCGCTGCATCGATCTGAGCTTGACCAGAGAACCTCCGCCGCTGATTCTTGCTGTTCCAGGTATGTTTTCCTCCTCATTGTAGATCTGTAACTTCTAGGGTTCTTCCTCTCGCCTCCGCCATTAAAACCTCAGTGAGAGCTTCATCTTGTTCAACCTAAGCAAATAGTTTCTCAGTAATTTTTACTTTTAGATCTCACCCTTTAAACTTTGCCTTTATTCCGCTGCATATGCTTCAGATCTTCGTCATTCATGTTCAACCTGTAGATTTATCCGCTCTGTATAGGACCCTTGTAGTTCTTCCCGTATATCCTTGCGTTTGTTTTTCTTTTTCTTGTGTGCTCAGATCTGTTCCACCTTAGTTGTCTGTGAAAACTTGTTTCTTCTCTTTTGTAGATCTATTAAGTATACTCCGGTTTAAACTGTCATGCACGGGCTCTGTAAAAAAAATTTAAAGACAAACGCGACGGTTTAGCTCTTTCTCTATTGCTGTCATGAACCAGTAGTAACATAGCTCCCTGTTATTGCCGGATTATCCATATCATTAGTCCCTTGCTTAAACCGTTGCGTAATCCTTGCATATATCTTCCGATTTATACCGCTGTATTCGAATAACCCGGTTTTACACTTTATCCTTTCAGCACTTGCTCTTCTGCTGCCATGGCCAAACAATTTGTGTCTTGCGATTGGGTTCCTTCCGTTATTACGGAAGACGATTTAGCCAAAGCTGTGTCACTTGGCACTTTAGGCCCTCAATCCGTTTTAAAGTGGCGAGCTCCAGGAGATGAGTGTCCTCCCACTCCCAAAGAAGGGGAGGTTATTGTTTTCTTTGACCATATTGCTCAGGGCTTCACTCCTCCCGGTTCAAAGTTTTTCCGGGATGTACTTGCCGCCTTCCAACTCCATCCTCAGGACATCGGTCCCAACTCTATTTCCAACATCTGTGATTTCCAAGTGTTCTCTGAAGTGTATTTGCAAGAAGAACCGTCAGTTGACTTGTTCCGAGATTTCTTCCATCTAAACCGGCGGACTGAATTTACTAGTGGACCGCATCAAGAACTAGGCGGGGTCAGTATTCAGAAGAGGAAAGATGCAGTCTTTCCTCATGCCGCTCTCCACACACATCCCAAGGACTGGAATAAATCTTGGTTTTACTGTGTTGATAACTCACCTGAAGGGGAAAACCCCTTGCCGGGTTATCGCGAGCACCGTCTTCCGGAGGACCACCCCTTGCCACAGCGCCTCAGCTCTGCAGAGCGGCCCCGGTTTGCCTCCCAACTTTCCAAGTTGAAAGCTTTTATGGCAAATGGCTTAACCGGCGTGGATTTCATGTGCTGCTGGCTCTCTTGGAGTATCCTTCCTCTGAGCCGGCGTCCAAGCTTGATGTATCAATATTCTGGTAAACCGGATGATCCTCAACGTTTTACTAAGGACAAACTTTCTGAGTCAGAAGTCACTGAGTCCGCCAAGAGAATGCCTAATCTCAATTTAGAAGAATGCAGGAAAACCGGACTGGCTCCATACTACAAGAAAAATAAGCTGCCTGCGGTATGTCTTACTTTCTTTCATATATCTGTAATCCGTTCCCTTAAATCGTTCCTCGAATTTATCTTTTATCTTTTGAACAGGCCAATGATCCTTTCTGGAAAAGGAAGCCTCAGGAAAAAGCCGGAAAACTGCCACGCCGGAAAACCTTTGCTTCCAAGAAGAGAAAAGTAGCTGGTGGCTCTGGTTCTCACGCTGAGGAGGATGATCCGGACTCTGAGGTATGAATTGATCCGATTTTAACTTATTCGCTTTTATTCATATCTGTATCTAATAATAACTTTTCACAGGAGTTGGCTGAAGGAGATAGACCGGCCGAAGTTGAGGTAACTATCCTTTCTTACGATTCAGAACCACTTCCACAAAAAAGTCGTCGGACAGTCCGGAAATATCAGTTTTCTCACCCTTATGCTCAATTGGATCCTAATTTTCTTTTGAAGAAACAACAACACGAAGCCCTTCGCCGGACCACTCGCCATAGCGGTCTTGCTGTGGAGTCATCCAGAATATCTCTTACTCCGGCTCGGAGGCGCCGCTCTGAGGTTATACTCTCTCCAACCCTCCTTCATCCCAAGGCCGGGCTTACATGCAAACCTCTTAAACCGTCTGACCCTGATTATCAAGAGACTCCGTTATCCTCTTCCGGTGAATCAACTGCAATGCAACTTCCACCCCTGAAAACTGTCCCAGGGTAAGTCTTTTAAATTTATCCGGTTTATGATTGCACTTTGTCTTACAGTTCTAACTTGTTTCTCCAACTTCCTTCAGCAAGCCAAAGCCTAGTAAAAAAGCAAAAGCCAACCAACCAACTGCTGAGACTGTTGTTGATGATCCGGCAGCTAATCCGGACTCAACTGTCCCTCCGGAAGGCGAACGTACAATTCCCCTTGAAGATCCTGCCCCTGCAGATCACACTACTATGCCTGAGAATCCCAATGCTGAGGACGTTCGTGAACCGTCCAGTCCTGCCCGGGCCAATACTCCTCAGACCAATCCGGCTCCGGCCAGCCCGGTTCATACTACAACCCCACCCCCAACAACTGCTTCTCCGGAGGTGGAAATAACTCATACAGCTTATACCGCTCCTGCTGAGCCCACTGTCTTAGCCAAACATACGGCTAAAGCGGAGAAGCTGCACAAAGAAAAGGGTAAATGGAGTACCGAACTGTCCAGCTTTGCTGACATGAGTGCCCAGGAGCTCTATTCCGGGTACTTGAACCGGCTCTACACAGGTCGAGACTATGAAGCAGGCCTGATTAACATGATGAAGGACAAGTATGAGGTAATCCCTTGCATCTTTTTTTAACTTTCAATGCACTCTTGTCCATACCATATCAGCCCCCAAGTTCCGGTTTACCTTTTATTGAAAAGGTGAACCGGTACTTCCTGATGAATCGAATGATCTTACATTAGCCCCCAAGTGCCAGGGGCATAACTCGGTTTATGTGCCTGGGACTTGCTTGACTTTTACTTTGATACTTCAATTATCCATTAGTCCCCAAGTGTCAAGTAGACAACTTGTTTGTATGCTTGATACTTTGAATCGCTGCTGTTTAACACTTCAATCGCCCATTAGCCCCCAAGTGTCAAGTAGACAACTTGTTTGTGTGCTTGAGACTTTGTTTTTGAATTATTTCCTCTTATTACTTGATCATCCTTGCAGGCTGATTTAAACCGGAATGCTGACGAAATCAATGAGCTCCGGAGCCGACTTGCTGAAACGGAGGCTGCTGCTTCTAAAGCCAAGAAAGATCTGAAGCTGAGTTTGAAGACTGCTGAACAACTGAAGAAATTCTTTGAAGAAGAGCGGACCACCTTTGAGGTTCAGAAGAAAGATCTGGAGAAAAGGGTCAAAGATGCTGAGGACGCGCTTAATCCGGTGACTAAAGAGTTAACCGGCTTAAAGCGGCAAATAGAGTTGATGACTTCTGCAATCTTCGGTAAGTATTTAATCTGTATTCCTGCTTTCATCCTTGTAATCTTCCATCTGTGCCGGTTTAACTGTGATAATCACATGCAGGGCGCCGTGTCACCCATCTTGGGGATGACTTACGGAAAAAACTTAAGGCATGTTACACTTTGGTCGAGCAGCTGTATTCCGGCGCTCAAAGGATCATAAGTGCAACATCATTCAATAAACCGGCCCCCACAACCATCCAAGGCACGTTAGAAAAGCTGTCTGTTTTGCCAGTGCGTTTGGAGGAAGTTAAGAAATATGCTGCTCGAGCCGGCGCCCTCATGGCGCTTACCAGAGCGAAAGCATGGGTTCCGGACTTTGATCCGGAAGAAGCTTTAAATGGGTGTCCAAATACCAAGGAAGAAGGATCATCGTTTACTGCAAAGGATCTCTATGCCTTGACGAAGGAGATGCGTCCTCTCGCCAGCAAACTTGCAGCCGAAACAGATTTATCCAGGTATCATCCAGGGTACGACTTGCAGATCGAGCGGGTGGAGCGGCCGGTTTATGATACCGTCAATCTAATCCCACCAGTGCGTACTCATACCTTCGCTCCAGATATCAATCCGTCTGAACTGATCAATGAAGAGATGTATTTCCGTACTTTAACGAAAATCGACTGGTGCGCCCCGGACTTCCAGCCGCTTCAAGAAGAAGAGGAAACTCCGGATCAAGTTGATGCCCAGCCGTCTCAGCAGGAAGGAGCATAACTCATAGCTTATTGTTGTAATTGCAGTCCCATGTTATCGAACAATCTTTAATCCGTCAGGCTTGCTATGCCTTGTAATAGGATATCTGAAAACTGTGTCCGTTTTGATCCGGATACTTCTTGCTTTAATATTGCCACTTTCAATTTGTTCTAACATGTCGTGTCCTGCATATCATCTGTTCCTGCATAGATAATACTGAAAATACATCCTAACAGTTTTACCGCTGGACCTATTAAATTGTTCTCACAATATATCAGACAAGTGTATACTTATATTAGAAATAAGTTTATACCTGAGATCAAGTATGCTTGATACTCTTAATCCGGTGAATTTTGCCTTTCTGAAGGGAGTATTTTGATAGCCCCAATAATAACTTTGGGTCTTACAGAAGCTGCTGGTTGAGATCATACTTTGTTTCTGCATCATGATTGTTCCGGATTATGATAAACACCGGATTAACTCTTGTTGGTGCTTGATAACCCGGACTTTGTACTCTTGCTGGTGTTCATAACCTAGATTTTTAACTTTGTAGATGTGTGGTCAATTTCTTGAATTGTCCCACTCCGGATTAAAGAACCATAACACATAAAGATCAAAAATGCAAATTTGCAAATAAAACCGTGTAGTCGAGGCTTTTTACGAGCTGCCAGGCTCAAAGCGAAGTTTAGCCAATCAATGGAATGGACTTACCATCCAGAGGGCCGGTCGATGGATGTGGCCGAATCATCCATAAGAACCATAAGAAAATCTTTAGCCAATCACTGGGTGGTTGTCGCCTGTCCAGAGGGCCTCCATGGTTCCATGAAACCATGGGTAAACATAAGCCAATCACTTGATGGTTGTCGCCTGTCCAGAGGGCCTCCATGGCTCCATGAAGCCATGGGTAAACATAAGCCAATCACTGGATGGCTGTCGCCTGTCCAGAGGGCCTCCATGGCTCCATGAAGCCATGGGTAAACATAAGCCAATCACTGGATGGTTGTCGCCTGTCCAGAGGGCCTCCATGGCTCCATGAAGCCATGGGTAAACATAAGCCAATCACTGGATGGCTATCGCCTGTCCAGAGGGCCTCCATGGCTCCATGAAGCCATGGGTAAACATAAGCCAATCACTGGATGGATGTCGCCTGTCCAGAGGGCCTCCATGGCTCCATGAAGCCATGGGTAAACATAAGCCAATCACTGGATGGCTGTCGCCTGTCCAGAGGGCCTCCATGGCTCCATGAAGCCATGGGAAAACATAAGCCAATCACTGGATGGATGTCGCCTGTCCAGAAGGCCTCCATGGCTCCGTGAAGCCATGGGTAAACCTTGAACCAATCACTGTATGGATTACCATCCAGAGGGTTTTCATGAAGCGTCCTCTTTGAGCCGGATGTGAACTTACGCTCTTCAGGGAGTTATTGCTCCTGAGTGCATATGTTCTGCAAAATCAGTTTAAACCGATCGATCTATTTGAAATATAACATATGGTAATACATGTATGGTTGTCCTCATAAGATATTTGTATTGGAAAAAAGGCTGAGCCCCCGGTTTACCGAGGGTGCCGGTTTATTCATTAATCATAATATATACATAGGATACAGTGGAGCTCGTGACTCAGGTATAGTAGGGCCCTAAGAGGGCGATGTTCCATGGCCTCTTCGTCTCCTCTTCCGATGTCCGTGAGTCCTTGTGTTCTCGAACGTCCACCAGGTAGTATGAACCGTTGTGCAGATTCTTGCTGACCACAAAGGGCCCTTCCCAAGGTGGGGATAGCTTGTGCATATCTGTTTGGTCCTGGATGAGCCGGAGTACTAAATCTCCCTCATGGAATGTTCTGCTCTTGATCCGGCGGCTGTGATATATGCGCAAGTCTTGTTGATAAATCGCAGACCGTGCTGCTGCTATATCACGTTCTTCATCCAGCCGGTCCAAACTGTCTTGTCTTGCCTGCTCGTTGGCCGCTTCAACATAGGCTGTCACCCTTGGTGAATCATGACGGATATCGCTCGGAAGGACTGCTTCAGCACCATACACCATAAAGAAAGGTGTATAACCTGTGGACCGGTTTGGTGTAGTGTTGATACTCCAAAGAACAGATGGCAACTCCTCGACCCAACATCCCGTGGTTCTTTGCAAGGGAGTCATAAGCCGGGGCTAGATACCTCGCAAAATCTCCTGGTTTGCTCTTTCAGCTTGACCATTGGTTTGAGGGTGGGCGACAGAAGATACATCCAGGCGAATATGTTCTCGTTGACAAAATTCTTCTATCTCACCCTTAGATAAATTGGTGTCGTTGTCTGTGATGATGTTGTGTGGAAAGCCAAACCGGAAAATTACCTTTTTGATGAATTCGACCGCTGTGGCTGCATCACACTTGCTCACAGGTTCTGCTTCAATCCACTTTGTAAACTTATCCACCGCCACAAGTAAATGAGTTTTCTGATCTTGGGATCGTTTAAAAGGTCCAACCATATCAAGCCCCCAAGTCGCAAACGGCCAGGTTATTGGTATCATCCGGAGCTCCTATGCCGGAACAAGAGCACGTCGCGAAAACTTCTGACAAGCATCACACTTCCGGACTAGATCCACCGCATTAGCATGAGTTGTTAACCAATAGAAACCATGTCGAAAAGCTTTAGCCACCAATGATTTTGAACCGGCATGATGACCACAATCCCCTTCATGGATCTCGCGAAGAATCTCACAACCTTCCTCAGCTGACACACACCGCTGAAACGCTCCAGAAACGCTGCGATGATGAAGTTCCCCGTTTGCAATTGTCATGGACTTAGAACGCCAGATTATCTGCCGTGCTTCTATTTCATCGTCCGGTAACTCTCCTCAGCTCAGATATGCCAAATAAGGCAGCGTCCAATCCGGAATAACATGAAGTGCTGCCACTAACTGTGCCTCCGGATCAGGAACAGCTAGGTCTTCCTCCGATGGTACTTGTACTGATGGACTGTGCAGCTCATCCAAAAAAGTATTTGGTGGCACTGGTTTACGTTGAGAATCCAACCGGCTTAAAGCATCAGCCACTTCATTCCTTCGCCGGTCTATGTGGTCCACTTGATACCCTTTGAAATATCCAGCAACTGCTTCCACTTCTCGTCTGTAAGCCTCCATCAGGGGATCTCTCGAATCCCACTTGCCTGATACTTGCTGTGCCACCAAATCTGAATCGCCAAAACACTTAACCCGGCTCAAGTTCATTTCCTTTGTCATCCGCAAGCCATGAAGTAATGCTTCATACTCTGCTGCATTATTTGTGCAAGGAAACAATAAACGGAGGACGTAACAAAACTTATCACCTCGTGGGGAGGTTAAGACAACTCCAGCCCCCGAACCTTCTAACTGTCTTGAACCGTCAAAGTGAATCGTCCAGTATGTTAGATCCGGCTTCTCCTCAGGTGTTTGTAATTCTGTCCAATCATTGATGAAATCCACCAACGCCTGAGATTTTATGGCGGTCCGTGGCACATATTTCAACTCATGCGGGCTGAGCTCAATGGCCCACTTCGCCACTCTACCTGTAGCTTCCCTGTTCTGGATTATGTCCCCCAACGGTGCTGAACTAACCACAGTTATTGGATGACCTTGGAAATAGTGCTTCAACTTCCGGTTTGCCATAAACACACCATACACCAGCTTCTGCCAATGTGGGTACCTCTGCTTCGACTCAATGAGTCTTCACTCACGTAATAAACCGGACGCTGAACCGGGTATTCCTTTCCTGCTTCCTTGCGTTCAACCACAATTGCCACACTAACTGCCCGTGCGTTGGCGGCAACATATAACAACAAAGGCTCATTATCAACAGGGGCAGCTAGGACTGGGGGCCTCGCCAGCTGTCGCTTCAAATCTTCAAACGCAGTATTTGCCTCATCACTCCATATAAACCGATCCGTCTTTCTTAGCATCTGATAAAGCGGAATAGCCTTCTCCCCCAAACGGCTAATAAACCGGCTCAATGCTGTGATCCGGCCAGCGATACGCTGAACATCATTAATACAAACCGGCTTTGTTAAAGATGTGATTGCCTTGATTTTCTCTGGATTAGCTTCGATTCCTCTGTTCGACACCAAAAACCCAAGGAGCTTGCCTGTCGGAACACCAAAAGCACACTTCTCCGGATTAAGCATCATCTTATAAGCCCGCAGATTGTCGAAGGTCTCCTTGAGGTCCTCTATCAGTGTCTCTTCCTTCCTTGACTTCACCACAATATCATCCACATAGGCATGAACATTTCTCCCTATCTGCCCCTTAAGACAGTTCTGAACACAACGCTGATAAGTTGCTTGGGCACTCTTGAGCCCAAATGGCATAGATACATAGCAAAAAGGACCAAAAGGAGTTATGAAAGCTGTCTTCTCATGGTCTTTAACTGCCATCTTGATCTGGTGATATCCTGAGTACGCATCCAAAAAACTTAGCCGCTCACATCCCGCTGTAGCATCGATAATCTGATCAATGCGAGGGAGAGCAAAAGGATCGGTTGGACACGCTTTGTTGAGGTCTGTGTAGTCCACACACATTCTCCACTTTCCATTCTTCTTTAACACCAGCACCGGATTAGCCAACCACTCTGGGTGAAAAACTTCCACTATGAACCCTGCAGCCAAAAGTCTGGCCACTTCCTCTCCTATAGCCTTGCGCCTCTCTTCGTTGAAGCGGCGTAGGTACTGTTTGACCGGTTTAAACTTCGGATCAATATTAAGACTGTGCTCAGCGAGTTCCCTCGGTATACCTGGCATGTCAGAAGGTTTCCATGCAAAGATATCCCGGTTCTCACGGATGAACTCGATGAGCGCGCTTTCCTATTTAGGATCAAGGTTAGCGCTGATCGTGAACTGCTTGGACGAATCGCCTGGCACGAGATCAACTTGCTTGGTCTCCTCCGCCGATTTAAACTTCAATGTCGGATCATGCTCTGTAGTTGGTTTTTTCAACGGGGTCATATCCGCCGGATCAACATTATCTTTATAAAACTTCAACTCTTCCGTGGCACATACTGCCTCTGCATAAGCAGCGTCCCCCTCTTCACATTCCACTGCTATCTTGCGACTTCCATGAACCGTAATCGTGCCTTTGTGACCTGGCATTTTGAGCTGTAGATAAACATAACATGGCCTAACCATAAACTTGGCATAAACCGTCCTCCCGAATAAAGCATGATAGGGGCTCCGGATCTTGACGACTTCGAAAGTTATCATCTCTGACCTAGAATCATTCTCATCCCCAAAGGTAACTTCTAAGTCAATTTTTCCAACTGGATAAGCTGACTTACCTGGAACCACCCCCTGGAATACCGTGTTTGACTGCCTTAGCTTCTTATCCGTCAGGCCCATACGACGGAAGGTCTCATAGTACAAGATATTGATGCTGCTGCCGCCGTCCATGAGAACTTTAGTGAACTTGTAGCCACCCACTTGTGGTGCTACCACCAAGGCCAAGTGGCCCGGATTATCCACCCGCATCGGGTGGTCCTCCCTACTCCAGACGATGGGCTGCTCTGACCTGCGCAAGAATTGTGGTGTCGCCGGTTCAACCGCGTGGACTGCCCGCTTTAAAACCTTCTGATCTCGTTTACACAGACTCGTAGTGAACACATGATATTGTCCACTACTTAGCTCCTTCGGATTTCTCTGATATCCGGATTGTTGCTGTTGTTGCTGACGCTGCTGATTTCCTTGCTTGTTGTGATTATTTGGCCCGGCTGCTGGCTGCCTTGGTTATTGTAACCACCCTGATTACGCGGCTGATTGCCTTGGTTATTATAACCACCTTGGCCATTTTGATTACTGGCCCGGCTATGATAACCACTGTTATTGCCCCGATATCCTGATCCGTAGCTGTTCCCCTGATGACCTGGACCATAGAACCCTGGGCCTGAACCACCATTTGGAGGCCTGTCATTAGGATTAAAGCGGCCCATCATGGCTTCCATCAAGGGCCTGCATTCTCCTATAGTGTGTTTTGCCGGTCGTCCCCTCGAGCTATGCTTCGGACAAGGCTGATTTAACTCTTGGTCCCAATTAACATCCCCTCCGCCGGTTTGTTGGGGTGTGTTGCCCCTATTGCGCTAGAAACCCCCTTGCACTTGGGTATTGGCTACGAAATCAGAGCCACCTTCCACCTTTCACTTGCCCAAGAAACTTGCAGTAGCCGGATTACCCTGCGCCGGTTTACCAGGTTGTTTAACCTTTCCTGCTTTGTCTCCCTCAGCTTCTGGATACTTAGTATTGTCAGAGTCCCCATACTTCACCAGAGCACTCATGAGAGTTCCCATATCGTTACAATCTCGCTTAAGCCGTCCCAATTTTAGCTTTAGAGACTCAAACCGGCAATTGTTCTCTAAAGTCACTATCGTCGTACTGGCATTGATACTATTCGAAGAATGCAAGATCTCTGAGACTCGTCGCACCCATGCACTTGTAGATTCCTGTTCTCCTTGCACACAGGCTGCTAGATCCACTATTGACATCGGCTGCTTGCACGTATCTTTAAATTTTTTGATGAACTGGCGACGTAGCTCTCCCCATGATCCGATGGAATTCAGGGGTAAACCCTTTAGCCAGGTCCGGGCTGTACCTTCAAGCATCATAGTAAAGTACTTTGCACAAGCCGCTTCATCCACGTCCATCATCTCCATGGCCATCTCATAACTCTCAACCCAAGCTTCTGGAGCCAAATCTGTTGTGTAATTAGGCACCTTACGTGGACCTTTGAAATCCTTGGGCAGCTTCACGCTCCGTAAAGCGGGGATAAGACACTGCACTCCAAAGGAACTCGTTGTGACTCCCGTCTCTGTTGTGGCAGTTTGAACCGGCGTCGTTTGACGGACCTCCTCCCGGGCTACTGACCTAACCCGGTTTGCATCCTGAGCTTGTGCATCCGCGCCTGCCGGATTATCCTGTCTGCGCCGATGTCGCCTGCATTCACTGCTAGACACTTCTGGTTCCTCCCAATGCCTAGTGTAACTGCGGCTGGGACGTGGTGTTGAATGTAGCCTCTCCCTGCTATGAGAGTATGCTTGTTGCTGTACTAACGCCGTATTAAGTAGCTCCTTGACCCTGCGTGCCTCCAACGCTACCGGGGACGTCCCCTCAACAGGTAAAGCGGCCAAACGTGCGGCAGCAGCAACGATGTTATCCAAAGGATTTGAATAATGACCTGGAGGGGTAGGAACGTGTGGTGCAGACGTGATCCGCCGATCTTGCTCCGCAGTAGGCTGTTGAACCGGTTCATCCCTGGCTGGGGGTGCCCTCCGGTTTGAAGCCGGATCATTGCTGGTCCCAGCCCCGGGTGTCCTGAACAGATCCGTCGCTTCATAAAGCGATGGTAGACGAGATTGATATTTTTGACCCCTTACTCCCTGTACAGAGGCCTGCTCCATCCTTAGATGAAAAGCCTGATCATTCAGCTCCGCCTGCCTTATCGCTATCATAGCCTTCTCTGTTTTCAAATCATCCCTTGCTTTATCAATCCGACCCTTTAGCTGAAGGAGCTCTGCATCATGCTGCGCCTTGCCTGCTGGAGCTACCTCTGCCATAGCTTTGGCCGTGAACTCCTCGACTAAGGTGGATAGAACGTCAGTAGGTGAGAGGGCTGGGCCACTCCCACCTACACCAGCTTCTGCTGTCGCCCCGTTCACCGTGGGCTGCGGCGTAGATTGTGAACCGGCCATAAAGACAGCCACCCGGTTTGGCGGATCAAAGGGGCCCGGAATACTGTTTCCGTCGGACTCACCCTCAGACCGGCCGTCCTGCACCTGATACAAAGACTCAGTCTCTCCGGATGAAGATTCGTCGTCGGAGTAGACAACTGTTTCACCGTCGGATTCCGATCCGTCCTCGGTTTGGACCCCGTGAACTGCTCCAACGAAAACGTGCTTCATGGCGGGCTGAATCCGGGCCGATCTCGCACGCTGAGCCGGCTCGATGATGTTGGAGAAGATGTTCGGCTCAGGTCCCGGTTCGCCGATCTTGCCGATGAAGACATGGATGCCACCGAAGGGAACTCGGTACCCGTATTCGATTGAATCGGCCTCCGGTCCCCAACCCGCGTCGTCGATGTAGATCCGGCCACGGCGACTCTTGGTCATCTGGCCGACAACGTAGCCCTTGAGCCCTTCAAAGCTGCCCTTCCAGAACTCGAAACCATCGTGCAGAGGCCCCACGGTGGGCGCCAACTGTCGTGGAATTAACACGGCAGATGTCCGGTTTAGTGGACTTGATGATGGAACCATCGCACGGGTTAGCTTGAAGGGGTTAAAAGCACACAAAGGACATAGAGGGTTTATACTAGTTCGGCCCCTTCGATGAAGGTAAAAGCCTACGTCTAGTTTGGTTTGGTATTGCTTAGGCATCAATGAACAGGGAGCGATTGCTTGCCTGTGTCTCGACGGGTTGTTTTTTGCTTGTCCTTGAACCGTCGCCGGGTCGCCCCTTTATATAGAGGCGACGCTCGGTCCGGTTTACAGAATACCGAGGTCGGCTCATACTCGTGTCCGCCTCGGTCTCTGCTCTTTCTTCCTTATCTCCCAAGTTACATCATCGGGCGGTTTATAAACCATACTCTATACATGGGCCCTAAGATCTCATGGGTCGTAGCCTTTACTAAATATTACAATGATAAAGATATTCCTAGTAATCCGGTTTACACTAGCCGGTTGATACCTGCTAGTAATATCCCTGACAGGATCCTCTTATAATGCTACCGCCATTCTAAGAAAAATAAGAAGCATAATAAGACAAACATCACATGCAATCAAAATATGTGACATGATATGGCCATCATCATCTTGTGCTTTTGATCTCCATCTCCAAAGCATCGTCATGATCTCCATCGTCACCGGCTAGACACCATGATCTTCATCGTAGCGTCGTGGTCATCTCGCCAACTATTGCTACTACTACTATTGCTAACTCATAGTGATAAAGTGAAGCAATTACATGGCCTTCCCAATTCGTACAATAAAGAGACAACCATAAGGCTCCATCGGTTGCCGATAACATTACAAAACATGATCTTCTCATACAATACCGTATAACTCATCACGTCTTGACCATATCACATCACAACATGCCATGCAAAAACACGTTAGACGTCCTCTACTTTGTTGTTGCAAGTTTTACGTGGCTGCTACGGGCTTAGCAAGAACCGTTCTTACCTACGCATACAAAGACCACAATGATTTTTTGTCAAGTATGTGTTGTTTTAACCTTCACAAGGACCGGGCGTAGCCACACTTGATTCAACTAAAGTGAGAGAGACAGACACGTGCCAGTCACCTTTAAGCAACGAGTGCTCGTAACGGTGAAACCAGTCTCGCGTAAGCGTACGCGTAATGTCGGTCCAGGCCGCTTCATCTTACAATACCGCCGAATCAAAGTATGACATGCTGGTAAGCAGTATGACTATTATCGCCCCCGACTCATTGTGTTCTACTCGTGCATATCATCTACGCATAGAACTGGCTCATGATGCCACTGTTGGGGAACGTAGTATTTCAAAAAAACATACGATCACGCAAGATCTATCTACTATATGCATAGCAATGAGAGGGGAGAGTGTGTCTACGTACCCTCATAGACCGAAAGCGGAAGCGTCTAGTGATGCGGTTGATGTAGTCGAATGTCTTCGTGATCCAACCGATCCAAGCACTAAACGTACGGCACCTCCACGTTCAGCACATCTTCGGCTCGATGACGTCCCACGAGCTCTTGATCCAGTAGAGCTTCATGGGAGAGTTTCGTCAGCACGACGGCGTGGTGATGGAGATGATGAAGCTACCGATGTAGGGCTTCGCCTAAGCACTGCAATGATATGACCGAGGTGTGTTTCTGTGGAGGGGGCACCGCACACGGCTAAAACAATGTTGCTTGTGTGTTCTAGGGTGCCCCCTGCCTATATATATAAAGGAGCAAGGGGGAGGCCGGCCGGCCCTAGGGCGCGCCAAGGAGAGGAGCTTTCCTACTCCTAGTAGGAGTTTCAATCCTCTTTCCTATTCCTACAAGGAGTAGGAAAGGAAGAAGAAGGGGAGAAGGAAGGAGAGGTGCGCCTCCACCACCCCCCCCCCCCCACTCCTAGTCCAACTAGGATTCCCTTGGGGGGCGCGGCCAGCCCTAGTGGGCTGTCTCTCTTTTTCCCTCATGGCCCACTATGGCCCAATACTCCCCCGGGGGTTCCGGCAACCCCTCCGGCACTCCGGTATTCTCCGAAGTCACTCGGAACACTTCTGGTGTTTGAATATATCCCTCTAGTATATTAATCTTTATGTCTCGGACATTACGAGACTCCTCGTCATGTCCGTGATCACCTCCGGGACTCCGAACTACCTTCGGTACATCAAAACTCATAAACTCATAATATCGATCGTCATCGAACGTTAAGCATGCGGACCCTACGGGTTCGAGAACTATGTAGACATGACCGAGACTCATCTCTAGTCAATAACCAATAGCGGAACCTGGATGCTCATATTGGTTCCTACATATTCTACGAAGATCTTTATCGGTCAAACCGCATAACAACATACGTTGTTCCCTTTGTCATCGGTATGTTACTTGCCCGAGATTCGATCGTCGGTATCACCATACCTAGTTAATCTCGTTACCAGTAAGTCACTTTACTCGTTCCGTAATACATCATCCGGTGACTAACTCATTAGTCATTTCCTTCCAAGCCTTATTATGATGTGTATTACCGAGAGGGCCCAGAGATACCTCTCCGACACTCGGAGTGACAAATCATATTCTTGATCTATGCCAACACCACAAACACCTTTGGAGACACCTGTAGAGCATCTTTATAATCACCCAGTTATGTTGTGATGTTTGATAGCACACAAGGTGCTCCTCCGGTATTCGGGAGTTGCATAATCTCATAGTCATAGGAACATGTATAAGTCATGAAGAAAGCAATAGCAGTAAAACTAAACGATCGAGTTCCTAAGCTAACGGATGGGTCTTGTCCATCACATCATTCTCCTAATGATGTGATCCCGTTGATCAAATGACAACTCATGTCTATGGCTAGGAAACATAACCATCTTTGATCAATGAGCTAGTCTAGTAGAGGCATACTAGGGACACTCTGTTTTGTCATTGTATTCACGCATGTACTAAGTTTCCAGTTAATACAATTCTTGCTTGAATAATAAACATTTATCATGATATAAGGAAATACAAATAACAACTTTATTATTGCCTCTAGGGCATATTTCCTTCAGTGTAAATATATGTCATAAATACCAACGAAAGATGTATCCATGAACAAGAGTAAAATGCTCCAGACGTTTCTATCTAGGATAATGTGATAAGGTAATGGGGAGCCAATTTGGAAGACTATGTGACCGAATCTAAGTTCGTTTAGGCCAAGATTCTTGGAACAGCCTATCTCAATTTTAGCTCGAGTGCTTGACTTGGAGGCCAATACTTTACACATACATAAAATTTATAGGACTCAAAATCCTAGAAGAAAATCCAAACTAAACCAAAGTTTCTAGAAGCCACATATCGCTCTGGTGTTGTAGCACATAGGATTTTATCCATTTTTGCCACCAAATAAACTATTGAAGTATGTATCTATAGAATGAGAGATCAACGAAGGCAGGAAATTAAGTAGAGTCATCCAGTTAGGTGCCTAAACCTGGATAAATCATGTACCTTTATCGTTACGAGCTTCAATGACAAGATCTTTGTATTTCCCTTACTCCATGCTTGGACTATGTATACCCCTCCCCAACATAAAAAAATCTTGATTTTTTGTATACAATAGCATCGTTGCTGGTAGTTTCTCTTGCTAGTCTGTTTACTCTCTGTGATTTGCATGCCTAACTCTGCAACTTTGATACGCGCAAGATATTCTTTAGGGAACCAACAGTGCACTGGGTTTCAATCCTCACTCGCTTCTACTGCTCATAGAAGTTATTGAGAAAGTTGTGGTCGTCGTGATTGAAATCGCAGAAGTGGAAGCGTCGACACCTCAAGACAACGAGGTGAGCATGCTCAAAGAGGTTGCCGAGAAATTTGTGGTCGTCGTTATGGAAATTGTAGAGGTAGCAGCAACACTAACACCACAATACAACGAGGTGAGCATGGCTAGGGAAATATAGGAGGACAACCAAGGATATGCCAAGTTTGCCTCAATATTGGGCATTTTGGGCGAGTGTTGGCATCAATTTAATGACAACTAGGTTCATAATGGAGTACAACATGCTTGTCGGTTCATAATACTCGAAGTAATCTTGATGAGGTGTCATGCATACACGGAATTCCAGAAGGGAGTCTTCCGGGCATTACCTAGGTTCAAGCTCTCACAGTGGCGGTAAAACCCTACTCCTGCTTGATTATACTGTTGGTGGTAGCCTCATATGCGAGCTTTGGTGTGGTGTACAATGGATAGATCTCTAAGGACCATGGGTATATCGAGACTAGATGATCAATGATCTAGCCCTAGCTTTGGTATGGTGTACAATGGAGAGTTTCTAAGGATCGCTTCGTGTCCACTCAGATCAGGTTTGGATTGATCAAGCGAAGAGTGCGAAGAACCGTAGGCCACTACCTAGTCCTGTCCCATCATGGCTGGAACACATTGAATGCGAGGAGATGGCTCGGCGGGCTCCTCGATTCCTGTAGTGCATCACACGAGGGACGCCTCTTCACTTTCTTTCTACCAATAAAAGGTAGGGGACACAACTGAAGCGGTACCCCCTACCCATTCCTCGCACACCTTCATCTTCCTCATGCGCTTGCTCAACCATAGCAGACAGAGCTCCACGTACACTCCGCCACACCTAGATGTCGAACATGTCGCATTTTAGTAGGCTAACACACAATGCCATACAACATTGCGGGTCACACTGTCGTCCTATAGAACTTTCCTTTTAGCTTTTCTGGCACTCTCTTGTCATAGAAAATGCTAGAAGCTTGGCGCCACTTCATCCATACGACTTTGATTCGATGGTCCACATTTTCATCAATACCCCCATTCTTCTACAACATGACCCAAAATATCAAAAGGTGTCCTTTTGAGGCACCACCTGCCCATCAAGGCTAACATCCTCCTCCTTGCGCCTAGCAGTACTGAAACCGCATCTCATGTACTTGGTTTTAGTTCTACTAATCCTAAAACCTTTTGATTCCAAGGTTCGTCTCCATAACTCTAACTTCCTAGTGACCCCCCTCCGACATTTGCCAACTAGCATTACATCATCCGCAAATAGCATACACCATGGGATATCTCCTTGTATATCCCTTGTGACCTCATCCATCACCAAAGTAAAAAAATAAGGCTCAAAGCTGACCCCCTGATGTAGTCCTATCTTAATGAGAAAGTCATCAATGTGAACATCACTTGTTTGAACACTTGTCACAACATTATCGTACATGTCCTTGATGAGGGTAATGTACTTTGCTGGGATTTTGCGTTTCTCCAAGGCCTGTCACATGGCATTTTGTGGTATCTTATCGTAGGCCTTGTCTAAGTTAATGAACACCATATGCAGGTCCTTCTTTTGCTCCATGTATCTCTCCATAAGTTGACATACCAAGAAAATGTCTTCCATGATCGACCTCCCAGTTATGAAAACAAACAGATTTTTTGTCATGCTTGGCATTCTTCTTAAGCAGTGCTCAATGACTCTCTCTCTCTCTCTCTCTCTCATCTTCATTGTATGGATCATGAGCTTATTCCACGGTAATTAGTACAACTCTGAGCATCGCTCTTGTTCTTGAAGATTGCTACTAATATACTCCAGCTTTATTCTTCTGGCATCTTGTTTGCCCGAAAAATGAGGTTGAAAAGATTGGTTAGCCATAATCGCTATGTCCTTGAGGCCTTTCCACACCTCATCAAGGCACATCGCCTTGCCTCCTTCCATCCTTTTTAAAGCTTCCTTGACCTGAGACTCCTGAATTCGGCGCACAAAACGCATGCTGGTATCATCAAAGGAGTTGTCCAGCTCAACGGTAGAACTCTCATTCTCTTCATTGAACAACTTGTCAAAATACTCCCGCCATATATTGCTCAATCTCCTGATCCTTCACCAGGAGTTGATCTACTCCGTCCTTGATGCATTTGACATGGCCAACATCCCTCATCTTCCTCTCTCAGATCTTGACCATCTTATAGATGGCCTAAGCTGGTATGCGCCTTTCACACACACAAAATGACGAAGGGTGTTTTGCAATTCATGTAACAACGGTTGGATGATCTAAATCCGACTCCCCGGATTCTTATGTGAATAAGTCTGGAGAAGAAAAGAATAGAAGAATTACAGCTGGGGTGTTACCCTCTTGCACACCAAAAAGGTTCTTGGAAACGAGCAGATCTCCCAGGCACGCCAAGCTCAGATTCTGTGTAAAAGCTCAAGGGCTTGGATTGCTGAGAGTTCGTCTCTGCTACTTCTCAAGCTTGCGTTGTATTCCCTCGAAGAGGAAGGGAGATGCAACACCGTAGCGTAAGTATTTCCCTCAGTTTTTTAGAACCAAGGTATCAATCCAGTAGGAGACCACGCGCGAGTCCCTCGCACCTCCACAAACAAATAAGAACTTCGCAGCCAACGCGATAAGGAGTTGTCAATCCCTTTACGGTCACTTACGAAAGTGAGATCTGATAGAGATGATAGTTTGATATTTTTGGTATTTTTTATTATAAGAACAGAAAGTAAAAGCAGAAAAGTAAAGTAGATTGTAGATTGATATGTTGAGAATAGACCCGGGGGGGCATAATTTTCTCTAGTGGCTTCTCTCATGATAGCGATATTCTACGGCGGGTAAACAAATTACTGTCGAGCAATTGATAGAAAAGCGAATAATTATGAGATTATCTAGGCATGATCATTATATATAGGCATCACATTCGAGACAAGTAGACCGAAACGATTCTGCATCTACTACTATTACTCCACACATCGACCGCTATCCAGCATGCATCTAGTGTATTGAGTTTATAAGAACAGAGTAACGCCTTAAGCAAGATGACATGATGTAGAGGGATAAACTCAAACTTGGTGATATAAACCCCATCTTTTTATCCTCGATGGCAACAATACAATACGTGTCTTGCTACCCCTACTATCACTGGGAAAGGACACCGCAAGATTGAACCCAAAGACAAGCACTTCTCCCATTGCCAAACCAAACCAATAATTCGAAGAGACTTGCAAGGATATAATAATCATACATAAAGAGTTCAGAAAAAGAACCAAATATTTCTCATAGATAATCTTGATCATAAACCCACAATTCATCGGATCTCGACAAACACACCGCAAAAAGAGATTACATCGAATAGATCTCCTCGAAGACCGAGGAGAACTTGGTATTGAGATCCAAAGAGAGAGAAGAAGCCATCTAGATACTCGCTATGGACCCGAAGGTCTGTGGTAAACTACTCACAACTCATGGTGAGGAGATGATGATGATGTAGAAGCACTTCGTGGTAGATCCCCCCCTCCGGCGGAGCTCCGGAACAGGCCCCAAGATGGGATCTCACTGGAACAGAAGGTTGCGGCGGTGGAACAAGGTTTTTTCTCCTCTTCTGATTGTTTTGGGGTACGTAGGTATATATAGGAGGAAGGAGGGCACCCGAGGCCAGAAGGGGTGCCCACGAGGCCAGGGGCGCGCCCCCCACCCTCGTGGACGCCACCTCAGCCCTATTCCGTGGTTCTCAAGTCTCCTGTGCGTATTTTGCTCCAAAAATATCTCTCCCGAAGGTTTCATTCCGTTTGGACTCCGTTTGATATTCCTTTTCTGTAAAACCCTAAAACAGGCAAAAAAACTACAATCTGGACTGGGCCTTTGGGTTAGTAGGTTAGTCCCAAAAATAATATAAAAGTGTATAACAAAGCCCATTAAACATCCAAAACATCATAAATAATAGCATGGAACAATCAAAAATTATAGATACGTTGGAGACGTATCAAGCATCCCCAAGCTTAATTCCTGCTCGTCCTCGAGTAGGTAAATGATAAAAACAGAATTTTTTATGTGGAATGCTAACCAACATAGTTTTTCAATGTAATTCTCTTAATTGTGGCATGAATGTTCAGATCTGAAGGATTCAAGACAAAAGTCTATATTGACATAAGAAATAATAATACTTCAAGCATACTAACAAAGCAATCATGTCTTCTCAAAATACTATGGCTAAAGAAAGTTGTCCCTACATAATCATATAGTCTGGCTATGCTCCCTCTTCATCACACAAAATATTCATATCATGCACAACCCCGATTTCAGCCAAGCACTTGTTTTCATACTCTATTCTTTCAAACCTTTCAACTTTCACGCAATACATGAGTGTGAGCCATGGACATAGCACTATGTGGAATAGAGAGGTGGTTGTGGAGAAGACAAAAAGGAGGGAGATAGTCTCACATCAACTAGGCATATCAACGGGCTATGGAGATCCCCATCAATAGATATCAATGTGAGTGAGTAGGGATTGCCATGCAAAGGATGCACTAGAGCTAAATATGTATGAAAGCTCAACAAAAGAAACTAGTGGGTGTGCATCCAACTTGCTTGCTCATGAAGACCTAGGAAATTTGAGGAAGCCCGTCGTTGGAATATGCAAGCCAAGTTCCATAATGAAAATTCCCACTAGTATATGAAAGTGACTAAACATGAGACTCTCTATCATGAAGAACATGGTGCTACTTTGAAGCACAAGTGTGGAAAAAGATAGTAGCAATTGTCCCATTTTTTTCTTTTTTTTTACTTTTTTTTCTTTTCCTTTTTTTGGGCCTTTCTTTTTTTCTTTGGCCTTTCTTTTATTTTATTTTTTGTAGGGGCTTTCTTGATTTAGCCTTTCCTCACATGGGACAATGCTCTAATAATGATGATCATCACACTTTTATTGAATTACAACTCGATATTACAACTCGATACTAGAACAAAGTATGACCTATATGAATGCCTCCGGCGGTGTACCGGGATGTGCAATGAATCAAGAGTGACATGTATGAAAAATTATGCATGGTGGCTTTGCCACAAATACGATGTCAACTACATGATCATGCATGGCAATATGACAATATGAAGCGTGTCATATGAACGGAACGGTGGAAAGTTGCATGGCAATATATCTCGGAATGGCTATGGAAATGCTATGATAGGTAGGTATGGTGGCTGTTTTGAGGAAAATATATGGTGGCTGTTTTGAGGAAGGATATATGGTGGGTGTATGGTACCGGCGAAAGTTGCGCGGTACAAGAGAGGCTAGCAATGGTGGAAGGGTGAGAGTGCGTAATATCCATGGACTCAACATTAGTCATAAAGAACTCATATACTTATTGCAAAAATCTACGAGTCATCAAAACAAAGCAATCAATGCATGCTCCTAGGGGGGAGGTTGGTAGGAGTTAACCATCGCGCGCCCCGGACCTCCACACAAAGGTTGACACTTTACAAATACCCCATGCTTTAACTTTGTCACATAGCGGTTCACCATACGTGCATGCTACGGGAATCACTAACCTTAACTCAAGCATTTCTCAATTTCATAATAACTCCACTAGAATGACTCTAATATCACTATCCTCATATCTCAAAACAATTCTCAAGCATCCAACTTCTCATCATATTCAATGCACTTAGTGTGAAAGATTTTACTAAATTGATATTGGATGTCTATCATGTGAAGACTAGTTTTATAGCCTAAGCACATTACCATGCTGTTTCAATAGACTCTCAAAAGGATATAAGTGAATCATGAGAGATCAACAATTTCTAAAAAATATAATCACCACCATGCTCTAAAAGATATGAGTGAAGCACTATAGCAAAAACTATTCAACTCAAAAGATATAAGTGAAGCATATAGAGTGTTCTATCAATTCCTAGGCCATATTTAACTCTCTCAAATAGGTGTGTCCAGCAAGGATAATTGTGGCAAACTAACAAGCTAAGACTCAAATAATACACGACGCTCCAAGTAAAACACATATCATGTGGTGAATAAAAATATAGCTCCGAGTATAGTTACCGATGGATGAAGACGAAAGAGGGGATGCCTTCCCGGGGCATCCCCAAGCTTAGGCTTTTGGTTGTCCTTGAATTTTACCTTAGGGTGCCTTGGGCATCCCCAAGCTTAGGCTCTTGCCACTCTTTGTTCCATAGTCCATCAAAGCAATACTCAAAACTTGAAAACTTCACAACACAAAACTTAGACAAAAATCTCGTGAGCTCCGTTAGTATAAGAAAACAAACCACTACTCAAAGGTATTACAATGAATTTATTTTTTTATATTGGTGTTAAACCTACTGTATTCCAACTTCTCTATGCTTCATACTTCCCAATACTACTCATAGATGCATTGAAATAAGCAAACAACACACGAAAAACAGAAGCTATCGAAAACAGAACAGTCTGTAGTAATATGCAGTTTTCGCATACTTATATGACTCCAAAAAAATCAAACTAAATTGGTAAACGTGAGGAATTTGTCTATTAATCATATGCAAAAAGAATCAACTAAATAGCACGCTCCAGTAAAATCTGGTGACCATGCTAGCGAGCGCTAACGATTCTGTTTTTCATATTAAGATCATATAAACTTCACACAAGTCTTCCCAAAAGTTATACTTGGCACGAACATTAATTAAAACACAAAACCACATCTAAACAGAAGCTAGATGCAATATTTCTTCCTAAACAGAAGCAAAAACAAAAAGTAAAAAATTGGGTTGCCTCCCAATAAGCGCTATCGTTTTATGCCCCTAGCTAGGCATGATACATGGATAGATCTAGGTATTGCCATCTTTGGAAGGCAATCCATAAGTGGCTCTCATAATAGATTCATATAGTAATTTGATTTTATTTCTAGGAAAGTGTTCCATGCCTTTCCTTAACGGAAATTGGAATCTAATATTTCCTTCCTTCATATCAATAATTGCACCAATCGTTCTATGGAAAGGTCTAACAAGAATAATAGGACATGAAGGATTGCAATCTATATCAAGAACAATGAAATCTACGGGCACATAATTCCTATTGGCAACAATAAGAACATCATTAATCCTTCCCATAGGTTTCTTAATAGTGGAATCCGCAAGATGCAAATTCAAAGAACAATCATCAAGCTCATGGAACCCTAGCAAATCACACAAAGTTTTTGGGATAGTGAAGACACTTGCACCCAAATCACACAAAGCAAAGCATTCATGATCTTTAATTTTTATTTTAATAGTAGGTTCCCACTCATCATAAAGCTTTCTA
This sequence comes from Secale cereale, assembly GCA_902687465.1. Classification (NCBI taxonomy): domain Eukaryota; kingdom Viridiplantae; phylum Streptophyta; class Magnoliopsida; order Poales; family Poaceae; genus Secale; species Secale cereale. Next base: position 820,783,796 of record LR738714.1, on the reverse strand, counting down.
GGGATAGAAACTTCTAACTCAAGTTTTTCTTCATAAGATTGCATCAAAGCATCAACTATGTCTTTAGTAAAAGCTTTATTTTGACTATAAGCATGTGGAGAATTTAGTACGGATTACAACAAGGAAATACAATCAATCAAAGAGCAATTATCATAATTTAATCCCTTGAAATCCAAAGTAGTGGGTTCATCACTATGTAAAGTTTTAATCTCTTCACTCCCACTTTTAACAATTTTAGCATCAAGATCTAAAAACTCCGAATCATTGGGGACCTTAAAGTAGAATCATGTCCAATCCCATCCTCATCAAAATTTATGCTAGAAAACAAGGATCTAATAGGAGACACATCAATAACTTTAAGATATTCATCTTTATTTTCATGATAACTAGAAGAACGCGCTTTTATATAATTCTCTCTTTTAGCACGCATCCTAGCGGTTCTTTCTTTACATCACGGGAGATGATGCGGAGCATCCCTAAATCATCCTCATGGACACTCAGTCACCGCCACAAGCACCCAAGGGACCAATGACTAGAGCACGTGCACGCGCCACAGAGAACGAGGTCAATTCTTTCCTCTTTGAGTTTCATTCGGATTTGCATGAGAATTGGGTTCTACCTCACAAGGACATGTTATGGATTCTTAGTTACCAAGAAGATGATCATGAGAAGGAGAAGATGGAGATCCGAGCATCCATGGAGCAATAGGAGGACAAGAAGGACGAAGGGAAGGAGCTCCTGGACACCTCGGCCACCTGGACGGAAGGACCCCGGGTGCCCGGACTCGAAGAAAAGAGGAGGGCAAACCTCCTGGACACGCCGGCCGCCCGGTGAGCTTGGCCCCGGGTGCCCAGCCACCGCCGGGGCCGCGCCCACCTCACCGCCGGGTGCCCGGGTCCTCAATCACGGGTGCCAGGTCTGCCCCGCCCCGGCCACCAACCTCGCTCGGGTGCCCGGGCCTCGGACCCCCGGGTGCCCGGCCTCGGCCCAGCTAGCACCCAGCGGCCACCCCGGGTGCCCGGTCCTAGGACCCCCGGGTGCCCGGTCTCCTCCGGCTTATTTTCGTTTTAGGGTCATTTTTGACCTTTTGTATCCCTACCTTCCCCAACCTCATACATAGCCTTATATATACTCTTTCCCTATCTCATTGGACATGTTAGCAAATTATTTGATAGACATTGAGAGCTTTTCTCCTTGTATCCCCTCCTCTTGGAGATCAAGACTCCTCTTGGGAAGAATCCTTGTGGATTTCAAGACCTCCCAAGGGAGTAGATCATCATCAAGACCTCATCTCCTCTAGGAGTGGGAAGAACTCTACCTAGTACTTGTTTCCTTGGATTGACCTTGTATGCTTGTGAATCTCGTGTATACTACTCCAGTGGATGTGTGATTGTGGTTTTGTTTTAGTGATTTCTCTTGTGTTCTTGTGTTCTTGCTCCTTTTCCCCCTCCAAGTGTGAAAAGATCTCCCTAGGGTTCCACCCTACAACATCTTGGTATCATGAGCAAGGTTGATTCACATCTTCTAGTCTCATCCCCCCATTTGCTAGCTTGATTTTGCTGTTTTTCGTCCTAATTCAAAAATCCCCACAAAAAATAGCCCAAAAAATGTTCTTGTTGTTTGTTAGATATTGTGAGATTTTGTTGTTCTGGTCCACGGATTTGTTGTTTGGCAAGTGGATCTAGCCTTCCCCCAGCCATTCCCAACCTCCCCACCACGAAATCCATCAAATTCTTGCATTTTCCAAAACATTTCGCCCAAACCCGACACCCCCGGGCAGCCGCACCTCCGACCCCCGGGTTGTTTGCCCTGACCAACCCGAGTACCTGCACCGACCACCCCCGGGAGCCCGGACCCCCCGAAATCAGCCCCACTACATCACCGTCTCGGCCATAACTTCCGTTCCCGAAGGCCGTTTTTTCTGTTCTTTAGCTTGTTTTGTAACTCTTGACATCCCCCATTTTCTTCCATGAAAATTTGATAGATTTTGTGCTGTGATTTCTGTTTCTTAAGGTGTTTCGGCGAATTAGGAAAGGCGTGACTTCGGCATCAACCCGGAATCGACATCGCCAACCGTAAGCAAGGATGGTAACATCGACGACATCTTGTCTTTTACCTTGCCATTGCACTTGGTAACCCTGAGCCACTTTGCGTTGCTTACCTATTGAGACTAGAAAGTTGAGAATTGCCGGGCCACGTTCTTTGTGCACCTTAGTGATACGCCTTTTCCGCATAGCTACATTTAGCGTGCAATCATCTTGCTATCATCATTGTGCCATTAGTCCCTCCCGTGCATATCTTACAAACTTATCTAGTATCATACTTGGCTCAAGCATCAAGCTGTCGGTGTACTAAAGTAGGGGTACCTTAGTATCCCAACTTGTGCACGGGCAGTAGCAGCGTCTCGTGGCAGGGCTTGCCACGCGCCCGCCAAGGCCCACTATGGTTCCTTTGGAGCCATTCAAGAACAAAGTATTCAAGTTAAAGAAACAAGACCCCGGCAAGAGAAGCTTGCCGGGAAGGCCGCTCCAGGCTCAAGACTACCCCTTTGGCACGAGACCCTGGCAAGAGGAGCTTGCCAGGAAGGCCAAACATGGCATTTCAGGAGACTTGCCGTGGCGCGTTGCGCGCCCCGGCAAGGCCTGGAGAACGACAAGCTCCCGGGCGCGACAAGTTAACAACCGCGGCAAGGTGCAAGCCGCGGCAAGCTCCCACTACGTGCCCGCGCTCCAGCTCATCCGGCCACGCGTCGCCCTGGGGCCCTTCCAGGTGCACGTGGCGGAAGGCTGTGCAGCCTGGGGTACACGATGGCGAGCCGCGATGACGAGGCCACCATCGTGGCGAACGGAGACGCCCTGATGGACGCTTTTTTGCACTGTTTGGGGCGACGGCGATGGGCATTTAATGCCCTTGTCCCCTGCCGTTAGGGTTAGGTATAGAGCACTATGCATACACTGTTCCAGCTACCACCATTTTTACACTTTTACCCTCATCTGCGTTGCCACCTATCGGTGACCCCTTCGACCTATAAAAGGAGGCCCATGCGCAACGTAGAAGGGGTTCCGAGGTTCGATCACTCTCACGCTCGGTGTTGCTAGCGAAAGCACTGTAGCCCTTCTCGCTCCCGAGCCAAGAACACAATACAAACCGAGGCAGGAGTAGGGTTTTACGCATCCGTGCGGCCCGAACCTGGGTAAACTGCTCGCGTGCACGCTTTGATCCGCTCTTTGTGCATCCTCCGCCCCCTTGCCGTACCGAAAAGGGGCTCCGGTCCCATAGGTGTTCGTGGGCGATCAGTTTCCCCGACATCTTTGGCGCGACAGGTAGGGGGACGCGTCGAGGTTGTGTGAACCCGATCCAGTGTTCACGCGAGCGAAAACTTCAGCAACTTCATCAACTTCGTCAACTTCATCGACATGCCACCGAAGATGAAAGCTTCGGAGGTAGCAGGCCCGTCCGCGTCGATCCCACCGCCACCGGAGCAAACGGTCGGTGGGGTAGACGCTGGCGGAAGGGCGGACGCCGGCGAGGAAACTCACGGCGTCGCCAAGTCCAAGGACAAGACGGACGACCGGGCGCATTCCAAGACCTCGGCGTCCGTACACGCACCGCGCCCCTCTCAGGAGGTGCCGGACCGACAGCGGCGTGGTACCCAAGGTACCATACGCTTGCTGGGACAAGGCCAAGCTGGCGGGTCGTGGGACACTCAAGGCCAACGTGCTGGCACGAGAAAGGCGCGGTCGCCGGGGCGAGACCCTGCTCCTTCTAACGCGGTTAGAAGTCTGAGAATATCTCGCTCCTCGCACCGCTCGCCACCGCTCCCCTCCACTCCAGCAGAAGCTCTAGCTCGAGCTCAGCTGCTCCTCGACTTCCCTCCAGCGGCAGACAAGGCCGACGACTGGAGGGCCACCATCCAAAGCCTCATCGCCTTCGCCAATAACGACACTCCGCAGCAGCCGACGACATCGCGGCCGCGGCAAGTTAGCCAGGCGCGGGCAGATGGCGACAAGTCCGCCGGGGGTGCAACTACCGTGCACTCCCCGCCCCGAAGGCCGAAATCGCCGACTCGCCGGATCAACATCGACGACGACTCCACGGCGTCGTCGGATCCACGAGCTCGCCGCGATCAACGCCAAGTCCTCGACGACAGACGACAAGAAGACGCTCGCACTCGCATCGAGCGTCGAAGAGAAGCGTGGCGGCAATCTGACCAGCGCGCTGGGCCCGCTGTCGACGTGCACGCGCCCGGAGAACCAGGCGACTTGCCGTACGCGGCGGGTTGTCCTGCGTTCACCCGTGAGCTGCGGCAAGTCCAGTGGCCCAGCATGAAGAACTTCAAGCCCGACGTACCCGAGAAGTACGACGGCAAAACTCATTCGTCAGAGTTCCTCAGCATCTACACCATTGCGGTGCAGGCTGCCGGGGGACGAGACGAGAAGATACTAGCGAACTACTTCCCGCTTGTGCTCAAGCCAAACGTCAGATCTTGGCTCTTGCACTTGCCGGAGAACTCTATTTCTTCTTGGGCCGACCTGTGCCACCAGTTTGTCGGCGCCTTCACAGGTGGCCACAAGCCCCATGGCCAGGAGAGCGACCTTCATATACTCGCCCAGAAGGAAGGAGAGTCCCTGCGAAAATACATCCAGAGATTCAGCCGCGTCCAGCACAACATCCCGGACGTCCACCTGATGGGCCTCTAGCCCCTCGTTGGTTACCCCAAGTGGAAGGCGTGAGATGTAGTGTTGCGGAAGTTTTTCCCTTGGCAAGATACCAAGGATCGAATCCCTAGAGACTCCTAGGTTCAACAAGAAGGTGTCAACTGCTAACGGCGCCAGATATTAGCAATCAACGTGGACCTGCACACAGATACTAATAACTTTGCTCCCAACGAGTACAGAGAGGTTGTCAATCCCTCCGGCCTTGTAGTTCACAAAGGACTAAACGCAAATGATAGTAGTGATAGATAATGTTTGCAATAGCAAATAATAGCGAAAAGTAAATAGCGGATGTGATCAATGATGGTAATATGGACCAGAGTCTCATGATGTTCACTAGTGATGTCTCTCTCCCAAAAGACGATAAAACAGCTATGTGAGGTAAACGAATTACAGCTGGGCAATTGACAGGACCACGAACGCAAACCAATGCTGACTACATTGCAAGAAAGGTTGAGGTTCAAAGCATGGGCGGTACGCCAAAGTAAGTAGACCGAAATCCATCAATATCTACTACTAATCATCCACCTTGAGATATCTATCCAGAACATCTCGCTGGTATTAAGTTGCGAGTCCCACCCATAGTGTAAACTCAATGCAACAGACAACTGCATTAAAAGAACTTTGCGTAAAGTAAACAATCCTTGCACCCGCGGGCACAAGCACCGTTGTTTTCCCCCTTGTGGCAACAGCACATCCCCTAGACTCATGTTTCTGTCACTCAAGCTAGTCATCGAGGGGCATGAACCCACAATCGAGCATAACGTTCCCTCTTGGAGTCTGTCGGTGTACTAAGGTAGGGGTACCCTAGTACCCCAACTTGTGCACGGGCAGCGGCAGCTCCCCGCGGCAGGGTTCACCACGCGCTTGCCGGAGACCTTCCTGACCCTTATCTAGCCATTCAAAAACAAAGTATACAAGACAGAAGACCAAGACCCCGGCAAGAGGAGCTTGCCGGGAAGGCCGTCCCAGGCTCGAGATTGCTTAACTAGCACGAGGCCCTGGCAAGAGGAGCTTGTCAGGACGAATAGAAGATTTTATCTTAGAAGACCCGACAAGGGCTCGGGGAGCGGCAAGCTTCCGGGCCCGGCAAGGTCGAGATCCCCGGCAAGGTGCTTGCCGGGGGAGGGGCGCTGTGTGCCCGCGCTCCAGCTCATCGGCCCACGCGTCGCCCTGGGGCCACTCCAGGGACGCGTGGCGGATGGCTGTGCAGCCTGGGGGACACGGTGGCACTCCACGGCAGAGGATCCATCGCCGTGGCAGACGGAGACGCAACGGCGGGAGCTTTTGGGGTCGACGGCGACGGGCATTAAATGCCCTTGTCCCCCACTGTTAAAGTAGGTATAGACCACTGTTCTGTACTGTAGCTCCACTGTTCCCGCACTGTTACAACTACCACCTATTTTACATTTTTACCCCTTTCTCCTACGTTGACACCTGTCGGTGACCCCTTGCACTATAAAAGGAGGCCCATGCACAACGTGGAGGGGGTTCGGTTCGGTTCGGTTCGAGACCTAGATCATTCTCACGCTCGTGTAGCTGCTCCTTCAAGCTCCGAGCGCACAAACTCAATACACAACCAAGCAGGAGTAGGGTTTTACGCATCCGTGCGGCCCGAACCTGGGTAAAAACTGCCCGCGCGTCTGCCTCGACCTGCTCTTCGTGCTCCCTCCGCCCTCGTACCGCACAGACAAGGGGCTCCGGTCCCATAGGTGTTCGTGGTGGACAGTTTCCCCCGACATCTTTGGCGCGCCAGGTAGGGGGCGTCGAGGTTGTGCGAACCTGATCCGGCGTTCGCGCGGGCGCAATCTTCATCAACCTCTCCAGCTTCATCAGCAACTTCATCAGCGACAACTCCATGGCCCCGAAGAAGAAGCCTTCGGAGGTCGGAGGCCCGTCCGCGTCTCACCCGCCGCCACCAGAGCCAACGGTGGGCGGGGGAGACGCCGTCGGAAGGGTGGTTGCCGGCGAGGACACTCACGGTGCCACCAGATCCAAGAACAGGACGGACGACCGGACCTCGGTCTCCGTGGACGCGCCACGTCCATCGCAACATACGACGACCCCGCAGCGCCATGCCACGGGAGGTGGTATCCGCTTGCTGGGACAAGGCCATACCGGAGGTTCGCGGGACGCCCCGGACCCCCGTCCGGGCACAAGCAAAGCGAGGGCGCCGGCGCGGGACCCCGCTCCTTCTAACGTCGTTAGAAGTCCGAGCGTATCCCGTTCCTCGCACCGCTCGCCCGCGTTCCCCACTACCCCGGCAGAAGCGCTCGCAAGGGCGCAGCTGCTCCTCGATTTTCCTCCAGCGGCCGACAAGGCCGAGGAATGGAGGGCCACTATCCGGAGCCTGATAGACTTCGCCAACAACGACTCTCCGCAGCAGCCGTCGGCCTCGCGGCCGCGGCAGGCCGAGAAGACGAAGGCTATCGGCGACAAGACTGCCGGGGGTGCGACAAGCGTGCACTCCCCGCCGCAGAAGCAGAAGACGCCGCCCCGCCGGAACAACCCCGACGACGGCTCCACAGCCTCGTCGGACCCGCGGGCCCGTCGGGACCAGCGCCAGGTCCTCGACGACCGGCGAGATGAAGACGCTCGGACCACGATCGAGCGCCGCCGAGAAGCTCGGCGACCATCCGACAAGAGAGCTGGGAACGCTGTCGACGCACCCGCGCCCGGTGAACCAGGCGACTTGCCGTACGCGGCAGGCTGCCCTGCGTTCACCCGCGAGCTGCGGCGCGTCCAGTGGCCCAGCATGAAGAACTTTAAGCCCGACGTACCGGAGAAGTACGACGGCAAGACGCACCCCTCGGAGTTTCTCAGCGTCTACACCATAGCAGTGCAAGCTGCCGGGGGGCGCGACGAGAAGATCCTAGCCAACTACTTCCCGCTCGTGCTGAAGCCGAACGTCCGTTCGTGGCTCATGCACTTGCCAGAAGGCTCTATCTCTTCTTGGGCCGACCTCTGCCATCAGTTTGTTGGCGCCTTCACCGGCGGCCACAAACCCCATGGCCAGGAGAGCGATCTCCACATTTTGGCCCAGAAGGAAGGCGAACCCCTGCGCAAGTATATCCAACGTTTCAGCCGGGTGCAGCACAACATCCCCGATGTTCACCCTGCTGCGGTTATCAGCGCGTTCCATCAGAACGTGCGTAACCGCCGCATGCGTGAGGAGATGGCGATGACCAAGATCAGGGACGTCAGCGAGCTCTACGCTCTTGCCGACAAGTGCGCCCGTGCAGAAGAGGGGAGGAAACTCCCCGGGGAGGATGCTGGCGCAGGGGGAAGCGACAGCGACGACGCCGCCCCGGCAAAGAAGAGCCGGCGGCGGAACAACAGGAAGAAGGGCAAGAAGGAAGTGCTTGCCGTCGAGAAGTCCGGCAAGGAGGCCCCCGCCAAGCAAGCGCAGGCTGGCGGCTCCGGTAAGGAGCCTGCCCCTGCGGCGGCGGCCGACAAGCCGGGTAGCTCCGACAAGCAATACTGTAAGATTCACCGCACCAAGGGTCACGACCTCTCCAACTGTAAGCGCGTCGAGTACCTCGTCGAGCAGCAAAAGGCTGAGTACGAGAGGCGCGACAAGGAGAAGGCCCAAGGTGGCGGGGAAGAACCCAGCAAGAAGCGGCCATTCAATGGCCGGGGAGGACGCCGCGGCAAGGCCAAGCAGCGGCAAGGAGATCGACCTCCCCGGGGCCGCGACAACGACGAAGACGACGATGAAGACATGGAGGACGACGAGAACAGCGAGCAGGAGTTCCAGAAGGCCACGGAAGTCCTGTGCGTCGACGGTGGCGCCTCCCTGCACACCTCCCACCGCCAGCTGAAACAGTGGGTGCGTGAGGTGAATGCAGCCGAGCCGCCCGTGGAGTCGCGCAGGCTCCTCAAATGGTCCAGCACGCCCATCATTTTCGACCTTGAGGATCACCCTGACCGCACCACTGCGGTCGGGTGCTTGCCGATGCTGGTCTCACCCACCATCCGCAACCTCAAGGTCACCAAAATGTTGGTTGACGGCGGGGCCGGGCTGAACTTGATCTCCTCCGCTGTGATCAAGAAACTCCAGATTCAAGACGGCGAGCTCGAAGAGACCGGTTCATTCCAAGGAATCAACCCGGGAAGGAGCAAGCCCAAGGGAAAGATTACTCTGCCGGTGACCTTTGGCGGGGAGCTCAACTTCAGAACTGAGCGCATCACCTTTGACGTTGCTGATTTTCCATTGCCCTACAATGGGATACTCGGCCGTCCCGCCCTCGCCAAGTTCATGGCAGCTTCCCACTATGCCTACAACGTGCTGAAGATGCCGGGGCCGATAAGCGTCATCACTGTCCACAGTGACAAGAAAGATGCGCTTATTTGCGCCGACAAGATTTACCGGGATGCGGCAGCTGCGGCCGAGAAGGATACTCTTGCCGCTGAAGCTCCCGGGGGGAAGAAGACGAAGACCAAGTCCGGCAAGTGCTCTGGGACACACTCCGGCAACCGCACCTCTTCGGAGTGCTGCGCCGCCGTCGAGGACGTTCCATCGAGCTCCACCGGCAAGAGCAAGAAAGGAATGGCTGCTCCTCCGGCAACCAAGAAGGTGTCCGCAAAGGAGGATGGCACTGGTGGTACCTTCACCATCAGCGCCACCCTTGACAGCAAATAGGAAAGCGCGCTCGTCGCCTTCCTGCGGGCGAATGTCGATGTGTTTGCTTGGCAACCATCTGACATCCCCGGTGTTCCCAGGAAGGTGATTGAGCACAAGCTTGCTGTCTGCCCTCATGCGCGGCCCATCAAGCAAAAAGTGAGGAGGCAAGCCGTGGAGCGCCAAGAGTTCATCAACGAGGAGATCAAGAAACTAGAGGCAGCAGGCCTAGTTAGAGGTGTGATCCATCCGACGTGGTTGGCAAACCCAGTCGTCGTGCGCAAAGCCAACGGGAAGTGGAGACTGTGTATAGACTTCACTGATGTCAATAAAGCATGTCCCAAGGATCCCTTCCCTTTGCCGCGCATTGACCAGATCGTTGACTCCACTGCCGGATGTGAGCTACTCTGTTTTCTTGATGCATACTCAGGCTATCACCAGATTTTCATGGCCAAGGAAGATGAAGAGAAGACCGCATTTATCACTCCATGTGGCACTTACTGCTTTATCCGCATGCCATTTGGACTGAAGAATGCAGGCTCAACTTTTGCAAGGGTAGTGTACACTGCTTTTGAGCCACAGATCCACAGGAATGTAGAAGCCTACATGGATGATATCGTGGTGAAGAGCAAGAGCAAAGAAACACTGATTCAGGACTTGGAAGAAACATTTCAGAACCTGCGCAGGATACAGCTCAAGCTGAACCCCGAGAAGTGCGTCTTTGGAGTCCCCTCCGGCAAGCTTCTCGGGTTCTTTGTTTCGCAGAGAGGGATTGAAGCCAACCCCGACAAGATCAAAGCCATCGAGCAGATGGAAGCCCCGAGGCGAGTCAAGGATGTCAGGAGGCTTGCAGGTTGTGTGGCTGCCCTCAGTAGGTTCGTTTCTAAATCTGCAGAACGCGCCCTGCCTTTCTTCAAAATCTTGAAGAAGGCAGGTCCCATGAAGTGGACTCCGGAAGCGGAGGCAGCGCTGCAAGATTTGAAACGGTACCTTTCCTCTCCTCCAATACTTGTCGCACCTAGACCACAGGAAAAGTTGCTGCTGTATTTGGCGGCAACCAACCAGGTGGTTAGTGCTGCGTTAGTAGCGGAGAGAGAGTCCGACGAGGAGGTCACACCACCGGCAAGCGAATCCAGCGACAAGCAGGGGGCTGCCCCGACAAGCTCTGGCCCCGACAAAGATGAATCTGCGCAGGAAAAGGAAGAGGTGCGGAAGAAGATGGTGCAGCGCCCAGTGTATTTTGTAAGTTCCCTTCTCCAGGGGGCTAGATCAAGGTACTCTGGTGTGCAAAAGTTGCTTTTCGGCCTTCTCATGGCCTCGAGGAAGCTGCGCCACTACTTCCAAGCCCATGAGATAACGGTGGTCACTCGCTTTCCGTTGAAGAGGATATTGCACAATCCAGAGGCAACAGGCAGGATCGTCGAGTGGGCACTGGAACTGTCAAGCTTCGGACTCAAGTTTGAAAGTACTTCAACCATTCAGAGCCGAGCTTTGGCAGAGTTCATTGCTGAGTGGACCCCAACGCCCGACGAGGAAGTTCCAGAAACAAGTGTACCCGTACAAGAAGCGACAAGTGAATGGGTAATGTATTTCGACGGTGCCTTCTCGCTGCAAGGCGCCGGTGCCGGCGTGGTGCTCATCGCGCCCACCGGAGAGCACCTCAAATATGTTATCCAGATGCACTTCCCAAGAGAGCAAGCGACAAACAATACTGCAGAGTATGAAGGCTTGCTCGCCGGCCTCAGAATTGCGGCTGAATTTGGGATCAGAAAGCTGATTGTACGTGGAGATTCTCAGTTGGTGGTCCGGCAGGTCAACAAGAGCTACCAGAGCCCTTTGATGGAAGCTTATGTAGATGAAGTGAGGAAGCTTGAAGAGCACTTTGAAGGTCTGCAGATGGAGCATGTCCCGAGAGCTCAGAATGAAATTGCAGATGGCCTTTCAAAGTGTGCTGCGATGAAGTTACCTGTGGAACCAGGGACCTTCCTGCTCAAGCTAACTCAGCCATCCGTTACACCATCAATTGGGCAGTCCAAGAAGAGAAAGTTGGTCTCCGGCGACTACTTGCCGGCGGATCTTCCAGAAACCGCCGCCAAGGTCCCCAAGATCAACGACGACAACGCTGAGGAACAGTTTGCTCCTGCAAGCCCTCGGGCTTGTGCAGTTGAAGCAAGTGTTCCCGACAAGCCTCGCCCCGGCGAGCTTGCCGGGGGACCGTCAGCTCCGGCAGGACCAGAGGTCTTCGCCGTAGAAGCTGGGGTTCCCGCAGCGGCCCTCGAGCCTTTAGTCCTTGTCGTCGAGCCCCGAGCTCCGGCATGGGCACAGCAGATCGTCCGCTTTCTGCAAACTGGAGAACTTCCCGACGACCCTCAAGAGATAGAGAAGATAACCAGGCAGTCAAGTATGTATCAGTTTGTGGATAACGAGCTGTACAGGAGAAGACTCAATGGTGTCAGGTTGAAGTGCATCTCCAGGGAAGATGGACAGAAGCTGTTGGCAGAAATACACGGAGGCATATGCGGCCATCACATTGGCGCAAGGGCACTTGCCGGGAAAGCTTTCCGGCAAGGGTTCTTTTGGCAAGAAGCCCTCCAAGATGCAACTGCACTAGTAACCAAGTGTGAAGCGTGCCAGTTCCATGCAAAGCAAATTCATCAGCCAGCTCAAGCTCTCCAAACAATCCCTTTGTCTTGGCCCTTCTCGGTCTGGGGGCTCGATATCCTCGGCCCTTTCCCTCGCGCTGTCGGGGGCTTTGAGTACTTGTACGTTGCAATCGACAAGTTCACAAAGTGGCCGGAAGTGGAGCCAGTGAGAAAGGTGACAGCACAGTCAGCAGTCAGGTTCTTCAGGTCGATTGTTTGCCGTTTCGGGATCCCTAACAGGATCATCACCGACAACGGTACGCAGTTCACTAGTCGCACCTTCATGCAGTACGTCCAAGACCTTGGCGCCAAGGTCTGTTTCGCTTCTGTTGCTCACCCGAGGAGCAACGGTCAAGCGGAGAGGGCAAATGCTGAAGTGCTGCGCGGACTCAAGACAAGGACCTTTGACAGGCTGCGCAAGTGCGGAAGGAATTGGATAGAGGAGCTCCCGGCGGCTCTTTGGTCAATCAGAACGACACCAAGTCGAGCCACCGGGCAGACACCTTTTGCTCTAGTCTATGGAGCAGAAGCAGTTCTCCCCACGGAACTCGTATACGGATCTCCTCGAGTGCTCGCTTATGATGAGCTCGAGCAAGAGCAACTGCGGCAAGATGACGCATTGCTCCTTGAGGAGGGACGTCTCCAGGCTGCTGTACGAGCTGCTCGATACCAGCAAGCTTTGCGCCGCTACCATAGCCGCAAAGTCAAGGCCAGGAGTCTCGAAGAAGGCGACCTTGTTCTTCGGCGTGTTCAGTCCGCCAAGAATTCCAACAAGTTGACGCCGAAGTGGGAAGGCCCTTATCGGGTGAGACAAGTTACGAGGCCCGGCGCTGTCCGCCTCGAGACCGAAGAAGGCTTACCGGTGAGCAACTCCTGGAACATAGAGCATCTTCGCAAGTTTCACCCCTAAGGCGCGGTTGCCGTGATCCGCTCCGGCAACCACCTTTTGTACAAGCCTTGCCGCTGTTGCATGTAACCCTTTGTACAAAGCCGGGCGCAGACCCCGTGCATCAGTAAAGATTTCGTGTTTTCGCATCGATTGCCTTTCGCATGCTTCTCTTTGCTATTCGCATGTTTTATTTGGCATTTGATGCAACACTTAGACATTCGGTAAGCACTATTACGCCGAAAGGCAATATGCTTGTTTCCCTCTCCTTTTCCTTTTTCTCTTAAGCAGAAGGAACGTTCCTCGCGCACAAGTTTGCCGGGGGGGGAAGGAGGTGGAGGAGGAACTAAGTGCCATTCAAGAAAGAAGAGCCTTACCGGAAAGCAAACAACATGAGCAAGCAGCATGTGAAAGATAAGTTGTTAGAATTTGACCAGTTCAAATTTTAAATTCTGGTTGTCTTCCTTGAAACGATCACACTTTGTATGGAAAACCTGTGCGCAGAGGAACCTATCCGTAGCTTGCCGCACCCTTATCTTGTCTTCGAGTCCACTCAACGATTTAAGTGAGCTGCGACAAGTGTCGCGCCCTTGCTTCGTTTCCGAGTACACTCAGCAAGCTAAGTGCGTTGCGACCTGCTGCGGCAAGGTTGCTTGCCGGCAAGGACCTTGGCCAGCAGGCCGCTCAGAGTCCAGCACTCAGCGCTCGCGGCAAGGGCCCCTTTCCGGCAAGCTCCCCGGGAGCGTAGGGTGAAAAACATACAAAGTCAAAGATTGGAACAAGGAAGATAACATTGCACTGATTGATTGAAGTAAAGCAAATATCTTACAAGGACAACTTGTCGCAATGGACTAATGAGTTCGTAACATAATGTGCAGCAACGAAAAGATAAAGATAAATGGGGCCCTAGTCTACGCGGTCGCCCTCCTTCCTGCCAAGCTTTGCCACCTTGGCGATGATATGGCTGACCTGCTCCTTCAGGGCCTCCGTGTCTGCATCCGCCGGCAAGCTGCGAAGAACGTTCGTGAGGTTGATCCCCGGGTTGCGGAACACAATCTTCGTCAAGACCCGCTCCAGAGTTCCTGCGCAGAGACGGCGCGACTCCTCGGCCAGCTGCGCGGGGATGCGGTTCCGGAGACCTGCAAGGGCCGGAGCGACGCCTCTGAAGAAGAGGCTGAGCTTGGCGCTGTGCGGGAGGTCTGGATCCGGCGAGTAGATAAGGTGTTCGACCTTCAAGGCAAGCAACTCCTGGTCAATGATGGATGCCGAAGAAACCAGCTCTTCGGTCCACAGCTCAATGTTCTTGCGGAAGAGCTCGGATGCCTTGTTGGTGCTGTCCACCAAGGCCACACCTATGGGAAAGATGTCGGGGGAAACTGTCCACCACGAACACCTATGGGACCGGAGCCCCTTGTCTGTGCGGTACGAGGGCGGAGGGAGCACGAAGAGCAGATCGAGGCGGACGCGCGAGCAGTTTTTACCCAGGTTCGGGCCGCACGGATGCGTAAAACCCTACTCCTGCTTGGTTGTGTATTGAGTTTGGGCGCTCGGAGCTTGAAGAAGCAGCTACACGAGCGTGAGAATGATCTAGGTTTCCTACCGAACCGAACCCCCTCCACGTTGTGCATGGGCCTCCTTTTATAGTGCAAGGGGTCACCGACAGGTGTCAACGTAGGAGAAAGGGGTAAAAATGTAAAATAGGTGGTAGTTGTAACAGTGCGGGAATAGTGGAGCTACAGTACAGAACAGTGGTCTATACCTACTTTAACAGTGGGGGACAAGGGCATTTAATGCCCGTCGCCGTCGACCCCAAAAGCTCCCGCCGTTGCGTCTCCGTCTGCCACGGCGATGGATCCTCTGCCGTGGAGTGCCACCGTGTCCCCCAGGCTGCACAGCCATCCGCCACGCGTCCCTGGAGTGGCCCCAGGGCGACGCGTGGGCCGATGAGCTGGAGCGCGGGCACACAGCGCACCTCCCCCGGCAAGCACCTTGCCGGGGATCTCGACCTTGCCGGGCCCGGAAGCTTGCCGCTCCCCGAGCCCTTGCCGGGTCTTCTAAGATGAAATCTTCTATTCGTCCTGACAAGCTCCTCTTGCCAGGGCCTCGTGCTAGTTAAGCAATCTCGAGCCTGGGACGGCCTTCCCGGCAAGCTCCTCTTGGCGGGGTCTTGGTCTTTTGTCTTGTATACTTTGTTTTTGAATGGCTAGATAAGGGTCAGGAAGGTCTCCGACAAGCGCGTGGTGAACCCTGCCGCGGGGAGCTGCCGCTGCCCGTGCACAAGTTGGGGTACTAGGGTACCCCTACCTTAGTACACCGACAGGAGCCCCCGGGCCTGGGCCACACACGGTGCCGAGCGCTGTTGGGCCAGGCCCAAAACAGTGCACGGGCACCCGCGGCCCGCGGCGCGCCGAATCCACTTCCATATCCGCCGCACCCCACGGCAACGGCACGCGTCGATTGCGGCGCCGTGGGATGGGACGTGCCCACGATTTCTTTAATGGGAAGGGCGAAACGCCCCCCACTCTCCCATAAAAGCAGAGAGAGCGGCGCGGTTCCCCTCCCTGCGCACTCATTGCCATCGTCTTCTTCCTCAGATTCCTCTGCGCTTCGCCTCTACTCCTCCGCCACCACCAAGCTCTTCGTCCCCTTCCTTCCACCGCATCCGCCATGGCCCCAAAGACCGACAAGGCGAAGTCGGAGAAGTCCAAGCGGGAGAAGTCAGATCAGGCGGCGAAGCTCGCCGCGTACCGGAAGGAGCACATTGTCTTCGCGCCGAAGCTCGGCGTGCGGGAGCTTTGGAACAAATACTATTTGTTCTGGGCCAAGGGGACCCCATTTATCTTTATCTTTTCGTTGCTGCACATTATGTTACGAACTCATTAGTCCATTGCGACAAGTTGTCCTTGTAAGATATTTGCTTTACTTCAATCAATCAGTGCAATGTTATCTTCCTTGTTCCAATCTTTGACTTTGTATGTTCCTCACCCTACGCTCCCGGGGAGCTTGCCGGAAAGGGGCCCTTGCCGCGAGCGCTGAGCAGCCTGCTGGCCAAGGTCCTCGCCGGCAAGCAACCTCGCCGCAGCAAGTCGCAACGCACTTAGCTTGCTGAGTATACTCGGAAACGAAGCAAGGGCGCGACACTTGTCGCAGCTCACTTAAATCGTTGAGTGGACTCGAAGACAAGATAAGGGTGCGGCAAGCCACGGGTAGGTTCCTCCGCGCACAGGTTTTCCATAAAAAGTGTGATCGTTCAAGGAAGACAACCAAAAATTTAAAATTTGAACTGGTCAAATTCTAACAACTTATCTTTCACATGCTGCTTGCTCATGTTGTTTGCTTTCCGGTAAGGCTCTTCTTTCTTGAATGGCACTTAGTTCCTCCTCCACCTCCTTCCCCCCCCGGCAAACTTGTGCGCGAGGAACGTTCCTTCTGCTTAAGAGAAAAAGGAAAAGGAGAGGGGAAACAAGCATATTGCCTTTCGGCGTAATAGTGCTTACCGAATGTCTAAGTGTTGCATCAAATGCCAAATAAAACATGCGAATAGCAAAGAGAAGCATGCGAAAGGCAATCGATGCGAAAACACGAAATCTTTACTGATGCACGGGGTCTGCGCCCGGCTTTGTACAAAGGGTTACATGCAACAGCGGCAAGGCTTGTACAAAAGGTGGTTGCCGGAACGGATCACGGCAACCGCGCCTTAGGGGTGAAACTTGCGAAGATGCTCTATGTTCCAGGAGTTGCTCACCGGTAAGCCTTCTTCGGTCTCGAGGCGGACAGCGCCGGGCCTCGTAACTTGTCTCACCCGATAAGGGCCTTCCCACTTCGGCGTCAACTTGTTGGAATTCTTGGCGGACTGAACACGCCGAAGAACAAGGTCGCCTTCCTCGAGACTCCTGGCCTTGACTTTGCGGCTATGGTAGCGGCGCAAAGCTTGCTGGTATCGAGCAGCTCGTACAGCAGCCTGGAGACGTCCCTCCTCAAGGAGCAATGCGTCATCTTGCCGCAGTTGCTCTTGCTCGAGCTCATCATAAGCGAGCACCCGAGGAGATCCGTATACGAGTTCCGTGGGGAGAACTGCTTCTGCTCCATAGACTAGAGCAAAAGGTGTCTGCCCGGTGGCTCAAGATGTCGGGGGAAACTGTCCGCCACGAACACCTATGGGACCGGAGCCCCTTGTCTGTGCGGTACGAGGGCGGAGGGGGCACGAAGAGCAGATCGAGGCAGACGCGCGGGCAGTTTTTACCCAGGTTCGGGCCGCACGGATGCGTAAAACCCTACTCCTGCTTGGTTGTGTATTGAGTTGAGCGCTCGGGAGCTTGAAGAAGCAGCTACACCGTGCGTGAGAGTAATCTAGGTTTCCAACCCCCCCCACGTTGTGCATGGGCCTCCTTTTATAGTGCAAGGGGTCACCGACAGGTGTCAACGTAGGAGAAAGGGGTAAAAATGTAAAAGAGGTGGTAGTTGTAACAGTGCGGGAACAGTGGAGCTACAGTACAGAACAGTGGTCTATACCTACTTTAACAGTGGGGGACAAGGGCATTTAATGCCCGTCGCCGTCGACCCCAAAAGCTCCCGCCGTTGCGTCTCCGTCTGCCACGGCGATGGATCCTCTGCCGTGGAGTGCCACCGTGTCCCCCAGGCTGCACAGCCATCCGCCACGCGTCCCTGGAGTGGCCCCAGGGCGACGCGTGGGCCGATGAGCTGGAGCGCGGGCACACAGCGCACCTCCCCCGGCAAGCACCTTGCCGGGGATCTCGACCTTGCCGGGCCCGGAAGCTTGCCGCTCCCCGAGCCCTTGCCGGGTCTTCTAAGACGAAATCTTCTATTCGTCCTGACAAGCTCCTCTTGCCAGGGCCTCGTGCTAGTTAAGCAATCTCGAGCCTGGGACGGCCTTCCCGGCAAGCTCCTCTTGCCGGGGTCTTGGTCTTCTGTCTTGTATACTTTGTTTTTGAATGGCTAGATAAGGGTCAGGAAGGTCTCCGGCGAGCGCGTGGTGAACCCTGCCGCGGGGAGCTGCCGCTGCCCGTGCACAAGTTGGGGTACTAGGGTACCCCTACCTTAGTACACCGACAGACCTGAACACCAAAGTGATATGCCGGCTCATCAAAATTTGAGCTGTAATTGCGATAACTTTCATTTTTTCCAATCCTGCAAGCCATTTTTGAGGGCCTAGACTACCCTTTTTGGGCTCAGAATTTTCCACGCACGTGATCCTGTGTGTGCACGTATGTAAAATCCTCCAGATCATAAAAACTATAAGTCCTATCACCTCAATTCCCCAATAGCTTTCCAACGCCTATGAAAACGACGAAATCGGTGCTTGTTCTCACTTGCTTTGAGAGTCTCGATCAATTCGGACTCTAGGTTGATTTTTGTATTTTCTTTGATCACCGTTTCTTCGCGAGAGTTGGCCTAACACCCTATTGTATCCATACATGGGTGGGGCGCCAAGGACCTTGTCGGGGGAAACTGTCCGCCACGAACACCTATGGGACCGGAGCCCCTTGTCTGTGCGGTACGAGGGCGGAGGGAGCACAAAGAGCAGATCGAAGCAAACACGCGGGCAGTTTTACCCAGGTTCGGGCCGCACGGATGCGTAAAACCCTACTCCTGCTTGGTTGTGTATTGAGTTGGGCGCTCGGGAGCTTGAAGAAGCAGCTACACCGGCGCGGGAATGATCTAGGTTTCGAACCCCCTCCACGTTGTGCATGGGCCTCCTTTTATAGTGCAAGGGGTCACCGACAGGTGTCAACGTAGGAGAAAGGGGTAAAAATGTAAAAGAGGGGGTAGTTGTAACAGTGCGGGAACAGTTGGAGCTACAGTACCGAACAGTGGCCTATACCTACTTTGACAGTGGGGGACAAGGGCATTTAATGCCCGTCGCCGTCGACCCCAAAAGCTCCCGCCTTAGCGTCCCCGTTCGCCACGGCGACGGATCCATCACCGTGGAGTGCCACCGTGTACCCCAGGCTGCACAGCCATCCGCCACGCGTCCCTGGATAAACTCCAGGGCGACGCGTGGGCCGATGAGCTGGAGCGCGGGCACACAGCGCAACTTCCCCGGCAAGCACCTTGCCGGGGGCCTCGATCTTGTCGGGCCCGGGAGCTTGTCGCTCCCCGGGCCCCTTGCCGGGGCGCGGATAGCGCCGAGGCGTTGTCTTCTAGTCTTCCTGGCGAGCTCCTCTTGCCAGGGTCTTGTGTTAGTGGAGCAGTCTTGAGTCTGGTACGGCCTTCCCGGCAAGCTCCTCTTGCCGGGGTCTTGATCTTATGTCTTGTATACTTTGTTTTTGAATGGCTTAATAGGGAGCAGGAAGGGCTCCGGCGAGCGCGCAGTAAACCTTGCCGCGGGAGGCTGCAACTGCCCGTGCACAAGTTGGGGTACTAGGGTACCCCTACCTTAGTACACCGAGAGACCTGAACACCAAAGTGATATGCCGGCTCATCAAAATTTGATCTGTAATTGCGATAACTTTCATTTTTTCCAATCCTGCAGGCCATTTTTGAGGGCCAAGACGACCCTTTTTGGGCTCAGAATTTTCCACGCACGTGATCCTGTGTGTGCACGTATGTAAAATCCTCCAGAACGTAAAAACTAGAAGTCCTATCACCTCAATTCCCCAATAGCTTTCCAACGCCTATGAAAACGACGAAATCGGTGCTTGTTCTCACTTGCTTTGAGAGTCTCGATCAATTCGGACTCTAGGTTGATTTTTGTATTTTCTTTGATCACCGTTTCTTCGCGAGAGTTGGCCTAACACCCTATTGTATCCATACATGGGTGGGGCGCCAAGGACCTGAACACCAAAGTGATATGCCGGCTCATCAAAATTTGAGCTGTAATTGCGATAACTTTCATTTTTTCCAATCCTGCAGGCCATTTTTGAGGGCCAAGACGACCCTTTTTGGTCTCAAAATTTTCCGCGCACGTGATCCTGTGTGCGCACGTATGTAAAATCCTCCAGATCGTAAAAACTAGAAGTCCTATCAACTCAATTCCCCAATAGCTTTCCAACGCCTATGAAAACGACGAAATCGGTGCTTGTTCTCACTTGCTTTGAGAGTCTCGATCAATTCGGACTCTAGGTTGATTTTTGTATTTTCTTTGATCACCGTTTCTTCGCGAGAGTTGGCCTAACACCCTATTGTATCCATACATGGGTGGGGCGCCAAGGACCTGAACACCAAAGTGATATGCCGGCTCATCAAAATTTGAGCTGTAATTGCGATAACTTTCATTTTTTCCAATCCTGCAGGCCATTTTTGAGGGCCAAGACGACCCTTTTTGGTCTCAAAATTTTCCGTGCACGTGATCCTGTGTGTGCACGTATGTAAAATCCTCCAAATCGTAAAAACTAGAAGTCCTATCACCTCAATTCCCCAATAGCTTTCCAACGCCTATGAAAACGACGAAATCGGAGCTTGTTCTCACTTGCTTTGAGAGTCTCGATCAATTCGGAATCTAGGTTGATTTTTGTATTTTCTTTGTCGGTGTACTAAGGTAGGGGTACCCTAGTACCCCAACTTGTGCACGGGCAGCGGCAGCTCCCCGCGGCAGGGTTCACCACGCGCTTGCCGGAGACCTTCCTGACCCTTATCTAGCCATTCAAAAACAAAGTATACAAGACAGAAGACCAAGACCCCGGCAAGAGGAGCTTGCCGGGAAGGCCGTCCCAGGCTCGAGATTGCTTAACTAGCACGAGACCCTGGCAAGAGGAGCTTGTCAGGACGAATAGAAGATTTCATCTTAGAAGACCCGGCAAGGGCTCGGGGAGCGGCAAGCTTCCGGGCCCGGCAAGGTCGAGATCCCCGGCAAGGTGCTTGCCGGGGGAGGTGCGCTGTGTGCCCGCGCTCCAGCTCATCGGCCCACGCGTCGCCCTGGGGCCACTCCAGGGACGCGTGGCGGATGGCTGTGCAGCCTGGGGGACACGGTGGCACTCCACGGCAGAGGATCCATCGCCGTGGCAGACGGAGACGCAACGGCGGGAGCTTTTGGGGTCGACGGCGACGGGCATTAAATGCCCTTGTCCCCCACTGTTAAAGTAGGTATAGACCACTGTTCTGTACTGTAGCTCCACTGTTCCCGCACTGTTACAACTACCACCTCTTTTACATTTTTACCCCTTTCTCCTACGTTGACACCTGTCGGTGACCCCTTGCACTATAAAAGGAGGCCCATGCACAACGTGGGGGGGGTTGGAAACCTAGATTACTCTCACGCACGGTGTAGCTGCTTCTTCAAGCTCCCGAGCGCTCAACTCAAT
The DNA here is from genome assembly GCA_902687465.1 of Secale cereale. Lineage (NCBI taxonomy): Eukaryota > Viridiplantae > Streptophyta > Magnoliopsida > Poales > Poaceae > Secale > Secale cereale. The sequence goes on along the minus strand of LR738714.1, from coordinate 820,762,671 downwards.
ACACAACCAAGCAGGAGTAGGGTTTTACGCATCCGTGCGGCCCGAACCTGGGTAAAAACTGCCCGCGCGTCTGCCTCGATCTGCTCTTCGTGCCCCCTCCGCCCTCGTACCGCACAGACAAGGGGCTCCGGTCCCATAGGTGTTCGTGGCGGACAGTTTCCCCCGACATCTTGAGCCACCGGGCAGACACCTTTTGCTCTAGTCTATGGAGCAGAAGCAGTTCTCCCCACGGAACTCGTATACGGATCTCCTCGGGTGCTCGCTTATGATGAGCTCGAGCAAGAGCAACTGCGGCAAGATGACGCATTGCTCCTTGAGGAGGGACGTCTCCAGGCTGCTGTACGAGCTGCTCGATACCAGCAAGCTTTGCGCCGCTACCATAGCCGCAAAGTCAAGGCCAGGAGTCTCGAGGAAGGCGACCTTGTTCTTCGGCGTGTTCAGTCCGCCAAGAATTCCAACAAGTTGACGCCGAAGTGGGAAGGCCCTTATCGGGTGAGACAAGTTACGAGGCCCGGCGCTGTCCGCCTCGAGACCGAAGAAGGCTTACCGGTGAGCAACTCCTGGAACATAGAGCATCTTCGCAAGTTTCACCCCTAAGGCGCGGTTGCCGTGATCCGTTCCGGCAACCACCTTTTGTACAAGCCTTGCCGCTGTTGCATGTAACCCTTTGTACAAAGCCGGGCGCAGACCCCGTGCATCAGTAAAGATTTCGTGTTTTCGCATCGATTGCCTTTCGCATGCTTCTCTTTGCTATTCGCATGTTTTATTTGGCATTTGATGCAACACTTAGACATTCGGTAAGCACTATTACGCCGAAAGGCAATATGCTTGTTTCCCCTCTCCTTTTCCTTTTTCTCTTAAGCAGAAGGAACGTTCCTCGCGCACAAGTTTGCCGGGGGGGGAAGGAGGTGGAGGAGGAACTAAGTGCCATTCAAGAAAGAAGAGCCTTACCGGAAAGCAAACAACATGAGCAAGCAGCATGTGAAAGATAAGTTGTTAGAATTTGACCAGTTCAAATTTTAAATTTTTGGTTGTCTTCCTTGAACGATCACACTTTTTATGGAAAACCTGTGCGCGGAGGAACCTACCCGTGGCTTGCCGCACCCTTATCTTGTCTTCGAGTCCACTCAACGATTTAAGTGAGCTGCGACAAGTGTCGCGCCCTTGCTTCGTTTCCGAGTATACTCAGCAAGCTAAGTGCGTTGCGACTTGCTGCGGCGAGGTTGCTTGCCGGCGAGGACCTTGGCCAGCAGGCTGCTCAGCGCTCGCGGCAAGGGCCCCTTTCCGGCAAGCTCCCCGGGAGCGTAGGGTGAGGAACATACAAAGTCAAAGATTGGAACAAGGAAGATAACATTGCACTGATTGATTGAAGTAAAGCAAATATCTTACAAGGACAACTTGTCGCAATGGACTAATGAGTTCGTAACATAATGTGCAGCAACGAAAAGATAAAGATAAATGGGGTCCCCTTGGCCCAGAACAAATAGTATTTGTTCCAAAGCTCCCGCACGCCGAGCTTCGGCGCGAAGACAATGTGCTCCTTCCGGTACGCGGCGAGCTTCGCCGCCTGATCTGACTTCTCCCGCTTGGACTTCTCCGACTTCGCCTTGTCGGTCTTTGGGGCCATGGCGGATGCGGTGGAAGGAAGGGGACGAAGAGCTTGGTGGTGGCGGAGGAGTAGAGGCGAAGCGCAGAGGAATCTGAGGAAGAAGACGATGGCAATGAGTGCGCAGGGAGGGGAACCGCGCCGCTCTCTCTGCTTTTATGGGAGAGTGGGGGGCGTTTCGCCCTTCCCATTAAAGAAATCGTGGGCACGTCCCATCCCACGGCGCCGCAATCGACGCGTGCCGTTGCCGTGGGGTGCGGCGGATATGGAAGTGGATTCGGCGCGCCGCGGGCCGCGGGTGCCCGTGCACTGTTTTGGGCCTGGCCCAACAGCGCTCGGCACCGTGTGTGGCCCAGGCCCGGGGGCTCCTGTCGGTGTACTAAGGTAGGGGTACCCTAGTACCCCAACTTGTGCACGGGCAGCGGCAGCTCCCCGCGGCAGGGTTCACCACGCGCTTGCCGGAGACCTTCCTGACCCTTATCTAGCCATTCAAAAACAAAGTATACAAGACAGAAGACCAAGACCCCAGCAAGAGGAGCTTGCCGGGAAGGCCGTCCCAGGCTCGAGATTGCTTAACTAGCACGAGGCCCTGGCAAGAGGAGCTTGTCAGGACGAATAGAAGATTTTATCTTAGAAGACCCGACAAGGGCTCGGGGAGCGGCAAGCTTCCGGGCCCGGCAAGGTCGAGATCCCCGGCAAGGTGCTTGCCGGGGGAGGGGCGCTGTGTGCCCGCGCTCCAGCTCATCGGCCCACGCGTCGCCCTGGGGCCACTCCAGGGACGCGTGGCGGATGGCTGTGCAGCCTGGGGGACACGGTGGCACTCCACGGCAGAGGATCCATCGCCGTGGCAGACGGAGACGCAACGGCGGGAGCTTTTGGGGTCGACGGCGACGGGCATTAAATGCCCTTGTCCCCCACTGTTAAAGTAGGTATAGACCACTGTTCTGTACTGTAGCTCCACTGTTCCCGCACTGTTACAACTACCACCTCTTTTACATTTTTACCCCTTTCTCCTACGTTGACACCTGTCGGTGACCCCTTGCACTATAAAAGGAGGCCCATGCACAACGTGGGGGGGGTTGGAAACCTAGATTACTCTCACGCACGGTGTAGCTGCTTCTTCAAGCTCCCGAGCGCTCAACTCAATACACAACCAAGCAGGAGTAGGGTTTTACGCATCCGTGCGGCCCGAACCTGGGTAAAAACTGCCCGCGCGTCCGCTTCGATCTGCTCTTCGTGCTCCCTCCGCCCTCGTACCGCACAGACAAGGGGCTCCGGTCCCATAGGTGTTCGTGGCGGACAGTTTCCCCCGACAGAGTCACTACCTATTACTTGGCTAAAGCAATAAATAACAACGGAGAACATGCAAGAATTACTTACGAACATAAATATAAAAGAGGTAGATCAAATATATTACTCAAGCACAATCTGAACATAATCTCATAATCCATCGGATCCCAGCAAACTCATCATATCAACAGCATAAGGATTACATATGTGCCTCGATCATGTAGGGCAGCTCACGAGGACTAATTAGTGAAGCACAAGAATGGGAGGAGAACATCACATTGCTACTGGTCATGGACTCATGGTCCAAGGGAGACTACTCAGAACTCATCCGGGAGGCGTCCATGCTGGTGGAGAGGTTCCCGATGATGATCCTCCCCAACGGCAGGGTGCCGGGAAGAGTTCTCCTGGTGCTCCCGATCTTGGAAGCGGCGGCGGCGGAACAGAGATGAGATCGCGAAAAAGAGTTCCCCTCTCTAGGGTTTCGGAGGACGCTCTAAATATATGCCAAAGGGGGGCACCATACGGGGCTCGGGGGGCCCAGGCGCCCCCCCGCCGCGGCCCAGGGGGCGCGCCGCCAGGGCGCCTGGAGCCCTGGTG
>LR738714.1:820661535-820752708 GCA_902687465.1 Secale cereale | reverse complement strand
GGGGGGGGGCGCCGCCAGGGCGCCTGGAGCCCTGGTGCCCCCCCCCCCGGCTGTCCTTCGGACGCACGGTAGGTTCTGGAACGCTGATTTTTTATATAATTTTTCTGGATTTTTCCTGGCAGTTCTCGTAATGTGAAAACCTGAAATACAAAAACAGCCGAAAACAGAAACTGGCACTGGGGTGCACTGAGTTAATAGGTTAGTCCAAATATGATCAAAAGTGTATGGAAGTGTATGAATATCATAGCAATATCACCCAAAAGAGGCATGGAGCAAGCAGAAATTATAGATACATTTTGGACGTATCACCACCCTGCCGCGGTTATTAGCGCGTTCCATCAGAACGTGCGTAACCGCAGGATGAGGGAGGAGATGGCGATGTGCAAGATCCGAGACGTCAGTGAGCTTTATGCCCTAGCCGACAAGTGTGCACGCGCTGAAGAGGGGAGGAGACTCCCCGGAGAGGATGCTGGAGCAGGAGGAACAGATAGTGAGGATGCCGCCCCGGCAAGGAAGAACCGGCGGCGGAACAACAATAAAAAGAAGAACAAGGAAGTACTGGTAGTTGAGCAGTCCGGCAAGGAGGCTGGCGCCAAGAAAGCTCAGGCTGGTGGCTCCGGCAAGGAAGCTACCACTGTAGCAGCCGCCGACAAGCAGGACGGCTCCGACAAGCAGTACTGCAAGATCCACCGCACCAAGGGCCACGACCTCCAGGACTGCAAAAGGGTCGAGTACCTCGTCGAACAGCAGAAGGCTGAGTACGAGCGACGCGACAAGGAGAAGGCCCAGGGAGGTGGAGGAGAGTCCGGCAAGAAGCGGCCATTCAATGGCCGGGGAGGACGCCGCGGCAAGGCCAAGCAGCGGCAATGAGATAGACCTCCCCGCGGCCGCGACAAGGACGAAGACGAAGACGAAGACATGGATGACGGAGACAACAGCGAGCAGGAGTTCCAGAAGGCCACAGAAGTTCTGTGCGTCGATGGAGGTGCCTCTCTGCATACTTCCCACCGCCAACTCAAACAATGGGTGCGGGAAGTTAATGCAGCAGAGCCACCCGTCGAGTCGCGCAAACTCCTGAAGTGGTCCAGCACGCCCATCATCTTCGACATTGAGGATCACCCTGACCGCACAACTGCGGTCGGTTGTTTGCCGATGTTGGTTTCACCAACCATCTGCAACCTCAAGGTCACCAAGATGCTGGTTGACGGCGGGGCCGGCCTGAACCTGATCTCCTCTGTTGTGGTCCGGAAACTATAGATCCCCGACAGCGAGCTCGAGGAGACCGGCACGTTCCAAGGGATCAACCCGGGAAGGAGCAAGCCGAAGGGGAAGATCACACTACCAGTAACCTTTGGCGGAGAGCTGAATTTCAGGACTGAGAGGATCACCTTTGACGTCGCCGATATCCCGTTGCCATACAATGGGATACTTGGCCGTCCGGCGCTCGCCAAGTTCATGGCAGCCTCTCATTACGCCTACAACATGCTCAAGATGCCAGGCCCGATAAGCGTCATTTCTGTCCCCAGCGACAAGAAGGACGCGCTTATCTGTGCCGACAAGATTTACCGGGACGCAGCAGCCGCAACAGACAGCAAGACACTTGCCGCTGAAGCTCTCGGGGGGAAGAACAAGACTAAGTCCGGCAAGAGTTCTGGGGCCCACTCCGGCAAACGCGCCTCTTCGGAGTGTTGCGCTGCCGTCGAGGACGCACCATCGAGCTCCACCGGCAAGTGCAAGAAGGGAATGGCAGCTCCACCTGCAACCAAGAAGGTGTCCGCCAAGGAGGACGGCACTGGTGGTACTTTCACCATCAGTGCCACGCTCGATCCTAAATAGGAAAGCGTGCTTGTTGCTTTCCTGCGGGCGAATGTCGACGTGTCTGCATGGCAACCGTCTGACATCCCCGGTTTTCCCAGGAAAGTGATTGAGCACAAGCTTGTCGTTTGTCCTCACGCACGGCCCGTCAAGCAGAAGGTCAGAAAGCAAGCGGTGGAGCGCCAAGAGTTTATCGCCGAAGAAATCAAGAAGCTGGAAGCGGCAGGCCTTGTCAGAGGTGTACTTCATCCTACGTGGCTGGCCAACCCTGTTGTTGTGCGCAAGGCAAATGGGAAGTGGAGGCTTTGTATAGACTTCACCGATGTGAATAAAGCTTGTCCCAAAGATCCATTTCCCTTGCCGCGCATTGACCAGATCGTTGACTCCACGGCTGGATGTGAGTTGCTTTCATTCCTTGATGCATACTCCGGATACCACCAGATATTTATGGCTGAAGGAGATGAAGAGAAGACCGCATTCATTACTCCATGTGGCACTTACTGCTTCATACGCATGCCCTTTGGATTGAAGAATGCGGGTTCAACGTTTGCGAGGGTAGTCCACACTGCTTTTGAGCCATAGATACACAGGAATGTAGAAGCTTACATGGATGATATAGTGGTCAAGAGCAAGAACAAGGATACCCTGATTCAAGATCTAGATGAGAGTTTTGCGAATCTGCGCAAGATACAACTCAAGCTTAACCCCGAGAAGTGCGTGTTCGGAGTCCCCTCCGGCAAGCTTCTCGGGTTCTTCGTGTCCCAGAGAGGGATTGAAGCCAATCCCGACAAGATCAAAGCCATTGAGCAAATCGAAGCTCCGAAGCGCGTCAAGGATGTACGAAGACTTGCCGGTTGTGTGGCTGCTCTTAGCAGGTTCATTTCTAAGTCTGCAGAACGCGCCCTGCCGTTTTTCAAAATCTTGAAAAAGGCAGGTCCAATGAAATGGACTCCGGAAGCGGAGGCAGCGCTGCAAGACTTGAAATGGTACCTGTCCTCCACTCCAATACTTGTCGCACCTAGGCCACAAGAGAAGTTGCTACTGTACTTGGCAGCAACCAATCAAGTGGTTAGTGCTGCGTTGGTAGCGGAGAGGGAGGCAGACGAGGAGCCCATAACCCCGGCAAGCACATCCAGCGACAAGCAGGGGGCTTCCCCGACAAGCTCTGGCCCCGACAAGGATGAGTCTGCGCAGATGCAAGAAGAGGTGCGGAAGAAGATGGTGCAGCGCCCAGTTTATTTTGTTAGCTCCCTTCTCCAGGGGGCTAGGTCAAGATACTCTGGGGTGCAGAAGCTGCTTTTCGGCCTCCTAATGGCCTCGAGAAAGCTGCGCCACTACTTCCAAGCACATGAGATAACGGTGGTCACTCACTTTCCGCTGAAAAGGATATTGCCAAATCCAGAAGCAACAGGCAGGATTGTCGAGTGCGCACTGGAACTGTCAAGCTTTGGCCTCAAGTTTGAAAGTACTTCTACTATCCAGAGCAGAGTATTGGCAGAGTTCATAGCGGAATGGACACCGACGCCAGATGAAGAAATTCCAGAGACAAGCATCCCCGTTAAAGAAGCGAGCAAAGAATGGATAATGTACTTCGATGGTGCCTTCTCGCTGCAAGGCGCCAACGCTGGCGTGCTACTTGTCGCGCCCACCGGCGAGCACCTCAAGTACGTCGTCCAAATGCACTTTTCCAAGGAACAAGCGACAAATAATACTACAGAGTATGAAGGTTTGCTTGCCGGCCTCAGAATCGCAGCAGAGCTTGGGATCAAGAAGCTGATTGTGCGGGGTGATTCGTAGTTGGTTGTCCGCCAAGTGAACAAGGGATACCAGAGTCCATTGATGGAAGCTTACGTCGACGAAGTGAGAAAGCTTGAAGAGCACTTTGAAGGCCTGCAGATGGAGCACGTTCCAAGAGCTCAAAATGACGTCACAGACGGCCTGTCAAAGTGTGCTGCACTAAAGCTACCTGTGGAACCAGGAATCTTTGTGCTCAAGTTAACTCAACCATCCGTTACACCATCAATTGGACAAAGTAAGAACAGAAAGTTGGTCTCTGGTGACTACTTGCCGGCAGAGCTTCCCAAAGCCGCCGCCAACAAGGTCCCCAAGATCAACGACAAAGTTGCTGAGGAACAGTCTGCTCCTGCAGACCCTGGGGTTTGTACAGTTAAAGCGGGCGTTCCCGACAAGCTTTGCCCCGGCAAGCTTGCCGGGGAACGTCCAGCTCCGGCCGAGCCACAAGTTCTTGCCGTAGAAGCTGACGTTCCCGCAGCAGCACTGATGCCTTTAGTCCTTGTTGTTGAGCCTCGGGCTCCGGCATGGGCATAGCCGATTGTCCGTTTCCTTCAAACAGGAGAACTTCCCGAAGAGCCAGAAGAAGCAGAAAGAATAACCAGGCAGTCAAGTACGTATCAGTTCGTCGGCGATGAATTGTACAGAAGAAGACTCAACGGTGTCAGATTGAAGTGCATTCCCCGGGAAGATGGACAAAAGCTGTTGGCAGAGATACATGGAGGCATATGTGGCCACCACATTGGCGCAAGAGCACTTGCCGGCAAGGCGTTCCGGCAAGGTTTCTTTTGGCCAGAAGCCCTCCAGGATGCAACTGCACAAGTAACCAAGTGTGAAGCGTGCCAGTTCCATGCCAAGCAAATACATCAGCCAGCTCAAGCTCTCCAGACGATCCCTTTGTCCTGGCCATTTTCGGTCTGGGGGCTCGACATCCTCGGCCCTTTCCCCCGCGCAGCCGGGGGCTTTGAGTACTTGTACGTCGCCATCGACAAGTTCACAAAGTGGCCGGAAGTAGAACCAGTGAGAAAGGTGACCGCACAGTTAGCAGTCAAGTTCTTTAGGTCGATTGTTTGCCATTTCGGAATCCCTAACAGGATCATCACCGACAACGGCACACAATTCACAAGTCGCACCTTCATGCAATACGTCCAAGACCTTGGCGCCAAGGTCTGCTTCGCATCTGTTGCTCACCCGAGGAGCAATGGTCAAGCGGAGAGGGCAAACGCTGAAGTGCTGCGCGGGCTCAAGACAAGAACTTTCGACAGGCTGCACAAATGTGGAAGAAACTGGATTGAAGAGTTGCCGGTGGCTCTTTGGTCCATCAGGACGACACCAAATCGAGCCACTGGACAGACACCATTTGCTCTTGTCTACGGAGCAGAGGCAGTTCTCCCCACGGAACTCGTATACGGGTCGCCTCGAGTGCTCGCTTACGATGAGCTCGAGCAAGAGCAGCTGCGACAAGATGACGCACTGCTCCTTGAGGAGGACCGTCTTCAGGCTGCTGTACGAGCTGCTCGATACCAGCAAGCTTTGCGCCGCTACCATAGCCGCAAGTTAAAGCCAGAAGTCTCGAGGAAGGCAACCTTGTTCTTCGGCGCGTTCAGTCTGCCAAGAATTCCAACAAGTTGACACCGAAGTGGGAAGGCCCTTATCGGGTGAGACAAGTCACAAGGCCCGGCGTTGTCCGCCTTGAGACCGAAGAGGGCTTACCGGTGAGCAACTCCTGGAACATTGAGCACCTTCGCAAGTTTTACCCATAAGGCGCGGTTGCCGTGATCCGCTCCGGCAACCACCTTTTGTACAAGTCTTGCCGCTGCTGCATGTAAACCTTTGTACAAAGCCGGACGCAGACCCCGTGCATCAGTAAAACTTATGTGCCTCGCACAACTTGTCGTTTCATGCCTTCTCGTTTTTCTTGCATGTATTATCAAACACTTTGTGCAGCACGCACCCCCGGTAAGCAATAACGAGCCGCAAGGCTCCATATCTATGTTTCCTCCCTTTTTCTTTTTCTCTCAAGCAGAAGAACTTTTCCTCGCGCACAAGTTTGTCGGGGGGAAGGAGACAGTGGTATGGACCAAGTTGTTGGGGAACGTAGTATTTTAAAATTTTCCTACGATCACGCAAGATCTATCTACCAGATGCATAGCAACGAGAGGGAAGAGTGTGTCTACGTACCCTCATAGACCGGAAGCGGAAGCGTTAGAACAACGCGGTTGATGTAGTCGTACGTCTTCACGGCCCGACCGATCAAGCACCGAAACTACGGCACCTCCGAGTTCTAGCACATGTTCAGCTCGATGACGTCTCACGAGCTCTTGATCCAGTTGAGCTTCACGGGAGAGTTTCGTCAGCACGACGGCGTGGTGACGGATATGATGTATTCACCGGCGCAGGGCTTCGCCTAAGCACCGCGACGGTATGACCGAGGTGTGTTTCTGTGGAGGGGGGCACCGCACACGGCTGGAACAATTAAACTTGTGTGTCTTTGGGTGCCCCCCTGCCCCCGTATATAAAGGAGCAAGGGGGAGGCCGGCCGGCCCTTCCTATGGTGCGGCTAGGGTGCAATCCTACTAGGAATAGGATTGCAATCCTATTCCTAGTAGGAACTACCAAAGAAGGAAGAGATGGAAAGGAAAATAAGGAGAGGTGGCGCCCCCCAATCCTAGTCCAACTAGGAACCCTAGGTGGGGCGCCGCCCAGCCCCTATGGGCTGCCTCTCTCTTTTCCATAAGGCCCACTATGGACCATCCCCCCTCGTAGGGGGTTCCGGTAACCCCCTCCGGCAATCCCGTTAAATCCGAAACTTTTCCGGAACACTTCCGGTGTCCGAATATAGTCGTCCAATATATCAATCTTTATGTCTCGGACATTCCGAGACTCCTCGTCATGTCCGTGATCTCATCTGGGACTCCGAACTACCTTCGGTACATCAAAACTCATAAACTCATAACACCGATCATCATCAAACGTTAAGCGTGCGGACCCTACGGGTTCGAGAACTATGTAGACATGACCGAGACTCATCTCCGGTCAATAACCAATAGCGGAACCTGGATGTTCATATTGGCTCCTACATATTCTACGAAGATCTTTTATCGGTCAAAACCGCATAACAACATACGTTGTTCCTTTTGTCATCGGTATGTTACTTGCCCGAGATTCGATCGTCGGTATCTCCATACCTAGTTCAATCTCGTTACTAGCAAGTCTCTTTACTCGTTCGTAACACATCATCTCGTGACTAACTCATTAGTCTTTTGCTTGTAAGGCTTATTATGATGTGTGTTACCGAGAGGGCCCAGAGATACATCTCTGACACTCGGAGTGACAAATCCTAATCTTGATCTATGCCAACACCACGAATACTTTCGGAGACACCTTTAGAGCATCTTTATGATCACCCAGTTACGTTGTGACGTTTGATAGCACACAAGGTGTTCCTACGGTATTCGGGAGTTGCATAATCTCATAGTCATAGGAACATGTATAAGTCATGAAGAAAGCAATAGCAATAAAACTAAACGATCAAGTTGCTAAGCTAACGGATGGGTCTTGTCCATCACATCATTCTCCTAATGATGTGATCCCATTGATCAAATGACAACTCATGTCTATGGTTAGGAAACATAACCATCTTTGATCAATGAGCTAGTCTAGTAGAGGCATACTAGGGACACTCTGTTTTGTCTATGTATTCACACATGTATTAAGTTTCCGGTTAATACAATTCTAGCATGAATAATAAACATTTATCATGATATAAGGAAATATAAAATAACAACTTTATTATTGCCTCTAGGGCATATTTCCTTCAGTCTCCCACTTGCACTAGAGTCAATAATCTAGTTCACATCTCCATGTGATTTAATACTGATAGTTCACATCATTATGTGAATAACACCCATAGTTCACATCGCCATGTGACCAATACCCAAAAGGGTTTACTAGAGTCAATAATCTAGTTCACATCCCTATGTGATTGACACCCAAGAGTAATAAGGTGTGATCATGTTTTGCTTGTGAGAGAAGTTTTAGTCAACGGGTCTGTCACATTCAGATCCGTATGTATTTTGCAAATTTCTATGTCTACAATGCTCTGCATAGAGCTACTCTAGCTAATTGCTCCCACTTTCAATATGCATCCAGATTGATACTTAGAGTCATCTGGATTTAGTGTCAAAGCTTGCATCGGCGTAACCCTTTACGACGAACTCTTTATCACTTCCATAATCGAGAAACATTTCCTTAGTCATCCAGTTACTAAGGATAATTTTGACCGCTGTACAGTGATCTACTCCTGGATCACTATTGTACCTCCCTGTCAAACTCATGGCAAGGTACACAACATGTTTGGTACACAGCATGGCATACTTTATAGAACCTATGGCTGAGGCATAGGGAATGACTTTCATTCTCTCTATATTTTTCTGCCGTGGTCTGGCTTTGAGTCTTACTCAACTTCACACCTTACAAGTCAGGCAAGAACTCCTTCTTTGACTGATCCATTTTGAACTACTTCAAAATCTTATCAAGGTATGTACTCATCGAAAGTCTTATCAAGCGTCTTGATCTATCTCTATAGATCTTGATGCCCAATATGTAAGCAGCTTTACCAAGGTCTTTCTTTGAAAAACTCCTTTCAAACACTCCTTTATGCTTTATAGAAAATTCTACATCATTTCCGATCGACAATATGTCATTCACATATACTTATCAGAAAGGTTGTAGTGCTCCCACTCACTTCTTGTAAATACAGGCTTCACCGTAAGTCTGTATAAATCTATATGCTTTGATCAACTTATCAAAGCTTATATTCCAACTCCGAGATGCTTGCACCAGTCCATAGATGGATCGCTGGAGCTTGCACATTTTGTTAGCACCTTTAGGATTGATAAAACCTTCTGGTTGCATCATATACAAGTCTTCTTTAATAAATCCATTAAAGAATGCAGTTTTGTTATCCATTTGCCAGATTTCATAAAATGCGGCAATTGCTAACATGATTCAGACAGACTTAAGCATCGCTACGGGTGAGAAAGTCTCATCGTAGTCAACTCCTTGAACTTGTTGAAACCCTTTCGCAACAAGTCGAGCTTTGTAAACAGTAACATTACCGTCTGCGTCGGTCTTCCTCTTGAAGATCCATTTATTTTCGATGGCTTGCCGATCATCGGGCAAGTCAACCAAAGTCCATACTTTGTTCTCATACATGGATCCCATCTCAGATTTCATGGCCTCAAGCCATTTTGCGGAATCTGGGCTCATCATCGCTTCCTCATAGTTCGTAGGTTCATCATGGTCCAGTAACATGACTTCCAGAACCGGGTTGCCGTACCACTCTGGCGCGGAACGAACTCTGGTTGATCTACGAAGTTCAGCAGAAACTTGATCTGAAGTTTCATGATCATCATCATTAGCTTCCTCACTAATTGGTGTAGGAATCACTGGAACTAGTTTCTGTGATGTTCCACTTTCCAATTCGGGAGAAGGTACAATTACCTTATCAAGTTCTACTTTCCTCCCACTCACTTCTTTCGAGAGAAACTCCTTCTCTAGAAAGGATCCACTCTTAGCAACAAAGACCTTGCCTTTGGATCTGTGATAGAAGGTGTACCCAACAGTTTCTTTTGGGTATCCTATGAAGATTTACTTCTCCGATTTGGGTTCGAGCTTATCATGTTGAAACTTTTTCACATAAGCATCGCAGTCCCAAACTTAAAGAAATGACAGCTTAGGTTTCTCGTCAAACCACAGTTCATACGGTGTCATCTCCACGGATTTAGATGGTGCCCTTATTTAACGTGAATGTAGCTGTCTCTAATGCATAACCCCAAAAGTAATAGTGGTAGATCGGTAAGAGACATCATCGATCGCACCATATCTAATAAAGTACGGTTATGACGTTCGGACACACCATTACACTGTGGTGTTCCAGGTGGCGTGAGTAGTGAAACTATTTCACATTGTTTTTACTGAAGGCCAAACTCGCTAACTCAAATATTTTACCTCTACGATCATATCGTAGAAACTCTTATTTTCTTTGTTACGATGATTCTCCACTTCACTCTGAAATTCTTTGAACTTTTCAAATGCTTCAGACTTGTGCTTCATTAAGTAGATATACCCATATCTGCTCAAATCATCAGTGAAGGTCAGAAAATAACGATACCCGCCGCGAGCTTCAACACTCTTTGGTCCACATACATCTGTATGTATGATCTCCAACAAATCTGTTGCTCGCTCCATTGTTCCGGAGAACAGAGTTTTAGTCATCTTGCCCATGAGGCATGGTTCGCAAGCACCAAGTGATTCATAATCAAGTGATTCCAAAAGTCCATCACTATGGAGTTTCTTCATGCGCTTTACACCATTATGACCTAAACGGCAGTGCCACAAATAAGTTGCACTATCATTATTAACCTTGCATCTTTTGGCTTCAATATTATGAATATGTGTATCACACGATCGAGATCCAACAAACTATTTTCATTGGGTGTATGACCATAGAAGGTCTTATTCATGTAAACAGAACAACAATTATTCTCTAACTTACATGAATAACCGTATTGCAATAAACATGATCAAATCATATTCATGCTCAACACAAACACCAAATAACACTTATTTATGTTCAACACTAATCCCGAAAGTATAGGGAGTGTGCGATGATGATCATATCAATCTTGGAACTGCTTCCAATACACATCGTCACTTCATCCTTTAACTAGTTTCTGTTCATTATGCAACTCCCATTTCGAGTTACTACTCATTAGCAACTGAACCAGTATCAAATACCGAGGGGTTGATATGAACACTAGTAAAATACACATCAATAATCTGTATATCACATATACCTTTGTTCACTTTGCCATCCTTCTTATCCGCCAAGTATCTAGGGCAGTTCCACTTCCAGTGACCATTTCCTTTGCAGTAGAAGCACTTAGTTTCAGGCTTGAGTTTAGCTTTGGGTTTCTTCATGGGAGTGACAACTTGCTTGTCATTCTTCTTGAAGTTCCCCTTCTATCCCTTTGCCCTTTACTTGAAACAAGTGGTCTTGTTAACCATCAACACTTGATGCTCTTTCTTGATTTCTACCTTCGCCGATTTCAGCATCGCGAAGAGCTCGGGAATTACTTTCGTCATCCCTTGCATATTATAGTTCATCACGAAGTTCTACTAACTGGGTGATAGTGACTAGAGAACTTTGTCAATTACTATCTTATCTGGAAGATTAACTCCCACTTGATACAAGAAATTGCAGTACCCAGACAATCTGAGCACATGCTCACTGGTTGAGCTATTCTCCTCCATCTTGTAGGCAAAGTACTGTCAGAGGTCTCATACCTCTCGACACGGGCATGAGTATGAAATACTAATTTCAACTCTTGGAACATCTTATATGCTCCGTGGCTTTCAAAACATTTTTGAAGTCCCGGTTCTAAGCCGTAAAGCATGGTGCACATAAACTATCAAGTAGTCATCATACCGAGCTTTTGTCAAAACGTTCATAACGTCTACATCTGCTCCTGCAATAGGTCTGTCACCTAGCGGTGCATCAAGGACATAATTCTCTGTGCAGCAATGAGGATAATCCTCAGATCACAGAACAATTCCGCATCATTGCTACTAAGATCTTTCAACTTAGTTTTCTCTAGGAACATATAAAAAAATAAACGGGGAGCAACATCGCGAGCTATTGATCTACAACATAGATATGCTAATACTACCAGGACTAAGTTCATGATAAATTAAAGTTCAGTTAATCATATTACTAAAGAACTCCCACTTAGATAGACATCCCTCCGGTCATCTAAATGATCACGTGATCCAAATCAACTAAACCATGTCCGATCATCACGTGAGATGGAGTAGTTTCAATGGTGAACATCTTATGTTGATCATATCTACTATATGATTCACGCTCGACCTTTCGGTCTCCATGTTCCGAGGCCATATCTGCATATGCTAGGCTCGTCAAGTTTAACCCGAGTATTCTGCGTGTGCAAAACTGGCTTACACACGTTGTATTTGAACGTAGAGCTTATCACACCCGATCATCACGTGGTGTCTCGGCACGACGAACTTTCGCAACGGTGCATACTCAGGGAGAACACTTATACCTTGAAGTTTAGTAAGGGATCATCTTATAATGCTACCGTCGTTCTAAGCAAAATAAGAAGCATAATAAGATAAACATCACATGCAATCAAAATATGTGACATGATATGGCCATCATCATCTTGTGCTTTTGATCTCCATCTCCAAAGCACCTTCATGATCACCTTCGTCACCGGCGCGACACCTTGATCTCTATCGTAGCATCGTTGTTGTCTCGCCAACTATTGCTTCTACGACTATCGCTACCGCTTAGTGATAAAGTAAAGCAATTACATGGCGATTGCATTTCATACAATAAAGCGACAACCATATGGCTCCTGCCAGTTGCCGATAACATTACAAAACATGATCATCTCATACAAAACCGTATAACTCATCATGTCTTGACCATATCACATCACAACAAGCCCTGCAAAAACAAGTTAGACGTCCTCTACTTTGTTGTTGCAAGTTTTACGTGGCTGCTACGGGCTTAGCAAGAACCGTTCTTACCTACGCATACAAAACCACAACGATGTTTCGTCAAGTATGTGATGTTTTAACCTTCACAAGGACAGGGCGTAGCCACACTTGATTCAGCTAAAGTGAGAGAGACAGACACCCGCCAGTCACCTTTAAGCAACGAGTGCTCGTAATGGTGAAACCAGTCTCGCGTAAGCGTACGCGTAATGTCGGTCCGGGCCGCTTCATCTCACAATACCGCCGAAGCAAAGTATGACATGCTGGTAAGCAGTATGACTAGTATCGTCCACAACTCATTGTGTTCTACTCGTGCATATCATCTACGCATAGACCTGGCTCATGATGCCACTGTTGGGGAACGTAGTATTTTAAAATTTTCCTACGATCACGCAAGATCTATCTACCAGATGCATAGCAACGAGAGGGAAGAGTGTGTCTACGTACCCTCGTAGACCGGAAGCGGAAGCGTTAGAACAACGCGGTTGATGTAGTCGTACGTCTTCACGGCCCGACCGATCAAGCACCGAAACTACGGCACCTCCGAGTTCTAGCACACGTTCAGCTCGATGACGTCCCACGAGCTCTTGATCCAGTTGAGCTTCACGGGAGAGTTTCGTCAGCACGACGGCGTGGTGACGGATATGATGTATTCACCGGCGCAGGGCTTCGCCTAAGCACCGCGACGGTATGACCGAGGTGTGTTTCTGTGGAGGGGGGCACCGCACACGGCTGGAACAATTAAACTTGTGTGTCTTTGGGTGCCCCCCTGCCCCCGTATATAAAGGAGCAAGGGGGAGGCCGGCCGGCCCTTCCTATGGTGCGGCTAGGGTGCAATCCTACTAGGAATAGGATTGCAATCCTATTCCTAGTAGGAACTACCAAAGAAGGAAGAGATGGAAAGGAAAATAAGGAGAGGTGGCGCCCCCCAATCCTAGTCCAACTAGGAACCCTAGGTGGGGCGCCGCCCAGCCCCTATGGGCTGCCTCTCTCTTTTCCATAAGGCCCACTATGGACCATCCCCCCTCGTAGGGGGTTCCGGTAACCCCCTCCGGCAATCCCGTTAAATCCGAAACTTTTCCGGAACACTTCCGGTGTCCGAATATAGTCGTCCAATATATCAATCTTTATGTCTCGGACATTCCGAGACTCCTCGTCATGTCCGTGATCTCATCCGGGACTCCGAACTACCTTCGGTACATCAAAACTCATAAACTCATAACACCGATCATCATCAAACGTTAAGCGTGCGGACCCTACGGGTTCGAGAACTATGTAGACATGACCGAGACTCATCTCCGGTCAATAACCAATAGCGGAACCTGGATGTTCATATTGGCTCCTACATATTCTACAAAGATCTTTTATCGGTCAAAACCGCATAACAACATACGTTGTTCCTTTTGTCATCGGTATGTTACTTGCCCGAGATTCGATCGTCAGTATCTCCATACCTAGTTCAATCTCGTTACCGGCAAGTCTCTTTACTCGTTCCGTAACACATCATCTCGTGACTAACTCATTAGTCTTTTGCTTGCAAGGCTTATTATGATGTGTGTTACCGAGAGGGCCCAGAGATACATCTCCGACACTCGGAGTGACAAATCCTAATCTTGATCTATGCCAACACCACGAATACTTTCGGAGACACCTGTAGAGCATCTTTATGATCACCCAGTTACATTGTGACGTTTGATAGCACACAAGGTGTTCCTACGGTATTCGGGAGTTGCATAATCTCATAGTCATAGTAACATGTATAAGTCATGAAGAAAGCAATAGCAATAAAACTAAACGATCAAGTTGCTAAGCTAACGGATGGGTCTTGTCCATCACATCATTCTCCTAATGATGTGATCCCGTTGATCAAATGACAACTCATGTCTATGGTTAGGAAACATAACCATCTTTGATCTATGAGCTAGTCTAGTAGAGGCAGACTAGGGACACTCTGTTTTGTCTATGTATTCACACATGTATTAAGTTTCCGGTTAATACAATTCTAGCATGAATAATAAACATTTATCATGATATAAGGAAATATAAAATAACAACTTTATTATTGCCTCTAGGGCATATTTCCTTCACAAGTACCGTTCAAGAAAGCCTCGCCTTGCCGGGAAGCAAACGACGCACAAAAGCTAAGTCGCCAAAGTTTGAGCATTCAAATTTTTTTAAAATTTTAAGGTTATCTTCCTTGAACGACCGCACTTTGTATGCAAAACCTGTGCGCGGAGGAACCTACTCGTAGCTAGCCGCGCCCATACTTTGTTTCGAGCACGCTCAACGGCTTAAGTGCGTTGCGACATGTGTCGCGCCCTTACTTCGTTTTCGAGTTCGCTCAACAACCTAAGTGTGCTGCGACTAGTTGCGGCGAGGTTTCTTGCCGGTAGCGGCATTGCCAGCAGGCTGCTGAAGTTCCGCACTCAGCGCTCGTGGCAAGGGTCCCTTTGCCGGCAAGTTCCCTAAAAGCGTAGGGTAAAAGCATACAAAGCAAAGAAGTTGAACAAAGGAAATAACATTGCGTCAACTACCCAAAATATAGTTATATTACAAGATGACTTGTCGCTGTTCTAACAAACTATTATCCATAACGTGATTGGTAGCGACAAAGGAAGCAAAAGGAAAATAGCCTAGTCCACGCGGTCGCCGTCGACTCTCTTGATCTTGCCCACATTGGCCACGATGGGCGTGACAAGAATCTTGAGCGCCTCCTGGTCGGCGTAGGGCGGCAAGGTCCTGAGGACGTTGTCGAGGTTGAGCCCTGGGTTGCGATAGGCTATCTTCATCAGCACCCTCTCCATGACTCCTGTGCAAAGCATGCGCGCCTCGTTCGCCAGCTGCGCGGGGATCCTTTCCCGGAGCTGCTCGAGGGCTGGCGCCACTCCCCTGAAGAACAAGCTTAGCTTGGCGCTGTGAGGGAGGTTATCGTCGGTGGAGTAGCCGAGGTGCTCCGTCCCCAGCCCCGCCAACTCCCTGTCGATATCAGCGGCGGCGGCGACAAGCCCCTCGGTCCAGTGCTCCACCGTCAGCCTAAAGTTGTTTTGGGAGAGGGCGGCGCTGTCCAACAGTGCCCTCTCAGCCCTGAGGTCCTCCTTCAGCTTTGTCTCCCGATTTCTGGCGCTGTCAAGTGATGCGGTGAGGGTGGACTGCTTCAACTCCAAGTCTGCAACGGAATCCTTGGCGATGGCGAGCTCCTTGCCCTTGTCGGAGAGATGGACCTGCAGCTCAGAGTGGCTGTGGGCGTCCTTCTCCCTCTCCAACGTGAGTGCAGCAACCTTCTCCTCGCTCGTCTTCAAGTGGATCTCCAGTTGCGCCACCCTCGCCTCCAAGTCTCTCTTGGCGGTCTCTGCAGCTGCAGCGGCGTCCCTCGCTTCCTGCAGAGCTCCGCCAAGGGACTGTTCGCGCGTGGCAAGGTCGTCCTCGTGGCTATCGAGGTCGACCTTCCGCTGCGTCAGCTCACCTTCCCGCCGAGACAGCTCTTCGGCGGCGAGCCGTTGCTGCTCTTCTGCTTCGGCCTTTTCAAGTATGAACGCCTGATGCGCCTCGGCGAGCTCCTCCCGCTCCTCCGCCAAGGATCGGAGGGCCGCCTGGTTGGCGGCCCAGAGCTCTTCGGCGCGCTACTCCAAGTCGACGCTCGCCTTGGCGGCCAGAGCCTCTCGGGACTCCAGCTTGGCCTGCCTGGCGCGATACAGGGCCAGGAGCCTCCGCAGAAGCTGCTCCTCCTCGGGCTCGCTACTGCTGCCGGGCGCGTCGACAAACTTCAACCCGGCGGAGGCAAGGACTTCCCCATCGAAGACCTCTCCCTCCGCGAGCGCCCTTGACGTAGATGCCCACGGGAGCTGAATGAAGACCCCGTTTCCAGCCTCTAGGAAGGCGCCAGTTTCGGCCGCGGCAGCAGCATGGTCGGCGGTCGGCGCAGCGTCCGACGCTCCTACGGCCTCAGGGCCGTCAGTGCGACCGTCGGTCCCCTCCTCAGCCGCCGCATCGGCGGCCTTGGCTGCCTCTTCGACGGCGGGCTCGTCAGTACCGATCGCCTCTTCGGTGGCCGCGGCGCCACCAGCGTTGCCGCGCGCGGCCTCCTCGGTGGCGGCCTCCGTCTCCATAGGCTCTGGAGCGGACGAGTCTGAAGACAATAAAAGAAGAAGAAAGAAGAAAATAATTGTCAAGCAAATATCCAAAAAAGAGAAATTCAAGAGAAGAAAAGTACAAGGGTTACCTGCGCGGGCCTCTTCTTCGACGGGGTTCTTTGCCGGGGAGTCCTCCCTCGGCGGCGTGGTGGTAGCCCCCGCCGGCGGAGGGCCGCTGGCGCCTTCCCTTGGCGGGGTACTCGCCCTTGGCGGGGTACTCGCCCTTGGCGGAGTACTCGCCCTTGGCAGAGTATCCTCCCTCGCCGGGGAGCTCCTCCTTGGCGGAGAAGTCGAGATGTGCGGCTCGTCGGGAGCAACCTCTTGGCGCTCCTGAGGCCGCGGCTCTGCTTCTGCACAAGTCAATGAACAAGCAAAACATTAACAAGGATGAGAAGCCCACGCGCGCCCGACAAGCGGAGAGTGATCAGAAGACTTACGCTGGGGGCTGCTCTGCGGAGCAGCTGGCTGGTCTGGCAAGTCTGTCACAGGCGCATCCCCTTCTGCTGTGACGGGCTCGTCCTCAAGGTCGACCACTGGGATCTTGGCCCTCTTCACCGCTCTCTGGGCCAGGGTCCTGGAAGACAGATGAAATCAGAATCAGACAAAGAAAAATCAAGACAAGAGCAACAAAAATCGAAAGAAACAAGAGTTTCCAGTACTTACTCTTCCTCCTCCTCGTCGGAACTGAGCACGGAGAAGTCAAAGTCCGCCTCGCGCGTTCCGGCGCGAGGAGCTGGAGGAGTAGTCTCCCTCGGCCGCTTGGCGGGGGCAGGGGCGGTGGTCTGAGAAGACCCCGCTCCAGTCATCGCCGAGGCACGAGGGGCGGCAGGAGCGTTGGCCCCAGCCCGGGAAGATCCTCCTCCAGCCGCTGCTGAAGCACGGGGCACTCCCTTGGCGGCCTTGCCCGCCGCGGTGGCGCGTGTCGGACGGCACTGCGGCTGCTGGCCCGCCGGCTGCCCCGCCGCGTCTGCGGCTTTGCGGAGGCGCCTCCTCGCTGGAGCCGGAGGACTTGCCGGTGGTGGTGAACTTCCCGAGGATGAAGAAGAAGAATCGAGGTTCAGAGACCCGCCTGAGTCTTCGGCGGAATCGCTTGATCCGGCGCCCTGATCGGCGGGCCCGCTCGACTCTGTGCCTTGCTCGGCAACCTCGCTTGTCCCAGCGGGTTGCCCGGCAGGCTTTATCACTTTGAGGAGCTCTTCCTCCTCGGCCAGACTTACCGCCTCCGCTGCATCCGCCTCCTCCGGAGTATATCCGAACTCGCCCGCGGCCGCGGCTGCGGCTGCCTCTTCCAACCTGGTGGCGATATAAGCCATCTCCTGGTCGGTGGTGTCGCGGGTGAGGCCTCTCTTCTCGTCGGGATTGATTGGCTGCTCCACCAAGTTGTCGAAGGTTTGCACGGCTTCGTCAGAAGGCTCCCGCCAAGTGGGGTCAATCCCATGGGAGTCACACCATGGCATCGCCGCGCGGATAGCGCTGAGCAACGAATTGTTGCATAGCGGAACTACGCCCCGCGGCAATGTGAACCACTCCGGATGTTTGGGGTCGTGCTTGAATAGCTCATGGAGCATTCCGTTGAGCTCCATGACAGTGAAATTGTAGTTGAGGCCTGGGCGCAGCCTCATAATGTCTGTCGCGTTACCAAACTCCCAAGCAGGCCTTTTTCTCTCCTGCAAGGGAGCGATGCGGCGGCGAAGGAAATCTGCTCCGACAGCCCCTACAGTGAGCCTGGCTTGCCGGAGGCGAAGAATCCTAGTGATGGCTATCTTCAGCTTGTCGTCCTCAGGGGCCAGGTCACTCCAGTCATTGCCGCGCACTATTGCAACTTGGCGCAGGGAAGTGAACTGCTGGGGTTCATCCTCCATGATCCAGCACCAATTGGCCCTCCACTCCTCCCACTTGCCGCGGAGTTCCCCAGTCAAGTATGCCTCTTTCTTATGAAGCCTAAATATCCAAGAAATCCCGCCGGACAGAGGAGACCCAGACTCGACTCGAGGCGTAAAATAATGGTGGAAAAGAGCTACATTGGGGTAGACTCCGACAAAGTTCTCGCACAGATGTGCGAAAACGGCCATGGTCAAGACAGCGTTTGGGGTGAAATCAAGGAGATGAAACCCGTAGGTGTTCATGATATCGCAGAAGAATTCAGAATACGGCGGGCAGAGCCCGCAGTAGAAGAACAGAGCAAAAAAGGCATATCCTCCCGGAAACATGTCGCAGGCCTCAGCGAGGAGTACCTTGGTGCGCGGGTGCGCTTTTGTCTCCCTCGACCAAAAGAGGTAGAAGGAGTCCTTCAGCTCCTCCGCGCTGAGCCTCGGCGGGAAGACCGCCATCTTCTTCCGCATTGCCGCTAGCTTCAGCGCCCGGGCAGTCTTCGCGTCTTTCGCCTTGTCGCCCTTCGGGGCCATGGCGGGGACGGCGGGGGAGGTCGACGGCGCTGGAGAGGCTGGCGGCGGCGGAAGAAGGGTGGAGCGCTGCTCTCTTTTCAACCTTCGGAGAGGAGGGGAGCAGCAGGGGTTTCTGGAGGTTGAAGAAGCAATGAGCGAATGGGAGGAACTGCCCCTGTTTCCCCTGCTTTTAAGGGGGAGAGGGGAACGTTCCGCATTTTATCCATTAAAGAAACAGGCCACGATCTCTCCCACGACGCCGCAATCGACGCGTGCCATTAGGGAGGGGCGCGGTGGATACGGAGTGGGATGCGGCGCGCCGTGGGCCGCGTGTGCCCATGCACTGTTTTGGGCCTGGCCCAACAGCGCTCAGCACCGTGTGTAGCCCAGGCCCGGGGGCTCCTGTCGGTGTACTAAAGTAGGGGTACCTTAGTATCCCAACTTGTGCACGGGCAGTAGCAGCGTCCCGTGGCAGGGCTTGCCACGCGCCCGCCAAGGCCCACTATGGTTCCTTTGGAGCCATTCAAGAACAAAGTATTCAAGTTAAAGAAACAAGACCCCGGCAAGAGAAGCTTGCCGGGAAGGCCGCTCCAGGCTCAAGACCACCCCTTTGGCACAATACCCTGGCAAGAGGAGCTTGCCAGGAAGGCCAAACATGGCATTTCAAGAGACTTGCCGTGGCGCGTCGCGCACCCCGGCAAGGCCCGGAGAGCGACAAGCTCCCGGGCGCGACAAGTTAACAACCGCGGCAAGGTGCAAGCCGCGGCAAGCTCCCACTACGTGCCCGCGCTCCAGCTCATCCGGCCACGCGTCGCCCTTGGGCCCTTCCAGGTGCACGTGGCGGAAGGCTGTGCAGCCTGGGGTACACGGTGGCGAGCCGCGATGACGAGGCCACCATCGTGACGAACGGAGACGCCCTGACGGATGCTTTTTTGCACTGTTTGGGGCGACAGCGACGGGCATTTAATGCCCTTGTCCCCTGCCGTCGGGGTTAGGTATAGAGCACTATGCATACACTGCTCCAACTACCACCATTTTTACACTTTTACCCTCATCTGCGTTGCCACCTGTCGGTGACCCCTTCGACCTATAAAAGGAGGCCCATGCGCAACGTAGAAGGGGTTTCAAGGTTCGATCACTCTCATGCTCGGTGTTGCTAGCGAAAGCACTGTAGCCCTTCTCGCTCCCGAGCCAAGAACACAATACAAACCGAGGCAGGAGTAGGGTTTTACGCATCCGTGCGGCCCGAACCTGGGTAAACTGCTCGCGTGCACGCTTCGATCCGCTCTTTGTGCATTCTCCGCCCCCTTGCCGTACCGAAAAGGGGCTCCGGTCCCATAGGTGTTCGTGGGCGACCAGTTTCCCCGACACAAGCATAGAGTGAAAAAAAGAGGAAAAGAGAAAAAGCTTTTAAGCAAAAGGAGAAGAAACAAAAGAGCTTGTTAGAAATAGCATCGTGCCACTTGCATAGTTGTACCATATTGGATACTCCATACATACAAAATTGGGATTCGGAGACAGCATATTTACTCTTATAGGTTGGTTCACAAGTTTGTATCTATCCCATTTGACCAATCAAGCTAGAGTCTCTCGAGTATCCGTGCAACAAGAGCATTTTCCGTGGTCACACTTATTCCGCTCATTCCTTGGTTGTACGGATCCCACTTACCTCTTGCGTGTGCGTTCCAAGTGATACACTAGGCCTTGATCTATTTGCTTTACTTGCATATTGTGAACCTTCTCAACATTATCAATATCTTGACTAACATTTGCTTGAAGATTTTGTGCCACTTATCCTCACCAAGCTCCTCCATAAGCTTTATGTGTGTAGGTGTGAGAAACAAACCCAGTACCAATTCCCCTATTGTAGCATCACACTGAGTGATACTTGATACATCTTCAATCTTCGGAAAAGGTAACTTTGGTATTGTCTTCTCATTTTTCTACTCACCCCCACTTTAAAATGATGGATAGGCCAAGTTCTTCTACAAACCCGATAGTCAAGCATCAAGTTGAAGCGCCAAATTATGTCACCAAAAATCATCTCTTAGGCGTCCAACGAGCTCTTCATCAAGTAAGTGAGGCTTTGGGCGACCGCATCGAGCAACTCGCTTCCGACCTTCGTACACAAATGTAAGAGTTCCGCAACATCCTCATGAACCGCACGTCTTCAACTTCTTCCTCAAGATGGCGCCATTCAAGTCGACGCTCAAGTCGCCACTCTTCGGCTTACTCTTAGTTGGAGGCAAGTCCTCCACGGCCTCGTCCACCTCCACAATTCGTCAATCAAGATCGACAATCTCCGAGCAATCCATTCCATGGAAACGGGTTACAAGATCGAGTACGAGCACGTGAGACGCCAAGAGCAACAACCCAAACATCAGGTACATCAAGATGACAATGCATTCCGGCAAGCACAAGAGCGGCGTGACGATCAAGCATGCAATGCACAACAAGCTCTTCGTGAATCCTCTCGAGTCCTCGCCGACCGCAGCCACCAAGTACGTGAACAAGAAGAAGCATTTCGTCAAGCACAACAAGAGGAAGCCGCTCGTCGAGAAGCGGAGCAAGAGCGACGAAACCAGAACAACATATCGCGCCCAAATCGGCAAGACCATCGTGAGGAGCAAGCATTCGAGGATCTTCCACCTCATCGCGAGCGACACCACCATCGTCACCATGATGAAGAACAACGCTTCAGCAATCTCAAGTTTACCATGCCCAAGTTCTCCGGAAGCATCGACCCCAAGGAGTATCTCTCATGGGCATTGAAGGTCGACAAGATATTTTGCCTCCAAAACTTTGAAGAGGAGAAGAAGATTGCCATGGCATCTCTCGAGTTCCAGGATTACGTCCTCATTTGGTGGGAACAAGTGATCGTGCGACGACCAGCAAGAGGTGAAACACCAATCACAACTTGGACTCGCATGAAGGAGGTCATGAGAGCTCGCTTTGTACCTACACACTACACATGCGACCTTTTCAAGAAGCTGCAACTCCTCAAGCAAGGAACCAAGACGGTGGAAGAATACTATCAAGAAATGGAGATTGCTATGATTCAACCAAATGTCAAGGAAGATGATGAACAAACGATGGATCGCTTCTTGAATGGTCTCAACCACCCTATCAATAAGATTGCGGACTTTCAACCCCACAGCAACCTTCTCGAGCTCGTCCAGCAAGCAACCAAAGCAGAGCGACAAGTGCAAGATAACATCCAATACGCTAAGTACTCGACCAAGAACTACGGCTCTTACACTTAAGCACCAACAACTTCGGCACCTCCTACCTCTACAAGAGCATACCCAAGTACCGGCAACAAGTCAAGTTCGAAGCAAGCACCTTCTACCACTCGTCCACCGGCAAACTCATACAAGCCCAAAACGGCTTCAACACCGGCACCACCCGAAGACCTCATCAATACAAGTTAAATGAAATGCTTCACTCGTGGTGGCCGCGGACACAATTCATACCAATGCACCAATAAACGGACAATGATCTTCAACGATGATGGAACGTACGACTCCATGAGCGAAGATGAAATGGAGGCGCTCGACCATGTGGCCATGCACCGCCAAGTGAATGAGGATGAAGACAACCAAGTCTTTTGCGACAATGACTCAAGTCCCGCCCTCGTCTCCAAGGTCTTGACACTCCAACAACAACCCGACGAAGATCAAAGATGCCACATCTTCAACACCAAAGCGGGCATTCAAGGTCGTTCGGTCAAGGTCATCATTGAAGGACGAAGTTGACATAACCTCGCAAGTGAAGAACTATGCTCCAAGTTATAACTAGTGAAGAAGAAGCATCCTCGTCCCTACAAGGTTCAATGGCTTAGAGACTCCAGCACGATCCAAGTAGAGCACATGGTTCAAGTTTCCTTCAAGATCGGCACATACGAAGATACTTTGGAGTGTGATGTCGTCCCTATGTTCGTGTGCCACCTTCTCTTAGGACGACCTTGGCAATACGACCGAGGTGTCCTACACAACGGACGTACAAATCAATATAGCTTCGAGATGAAGGGCAAGTAATATGTGCTTCGTCCTATGTCACCAAGCCAAGTGATCGCCGACAAGCAAGCTTCGACACATCGTGGAGAGAGTAGTGAGAGAGGGAACCACTATAAAGAGAGTGAGTGCCACAAGCCAAATTCGAGTACCTCCACAATGAGAGATAAGATCTACATAGTGCTTCTAGCCACCAAAAGAGACATGAGAGAAGTGTGTGAGAAGCCAACTAGCGTCATACACTATGTCCTCGTGTGCAATGATGAAGTGGTTCAAACTAACAACTCTCACCATCGACCTTTAGTGTTGTCTCAGTTGTTGCAGGATTTCACGGATGTCTTCCCCGATGAGCTACCGTCGGGTCTACCTCCACTTGGCGGCCTCGAACACCGCATCGACCTCATACCCGGTGCACCACTTCTGAACAAGGCTCCCTACCGCATCAACCCCGTGGGAACCAAGGAGATACAATGACCAGTACAAAAACTCGTCGACAACGGTCAAGTACGTGAAAGCTTAAGCCCTTGTGTCGTTCTAGTTATTCTTGTGCCTAAGAAAGACGGAAGTTTTCGCATGTGCTCAGATTATCGTCCGATCAATGTTATCACCATTAGATATCGTCACGCTATTCCACACTTAGATGACATGCTTGATGAATTATGTGGTGCCACCATCTTTTCAAAAAGTGGTCTTAAAAGTGGCTATTGCCAAATTCGCATTCAAGAGGGTGATGAAGGGAAAACAGCTTTCAAAACTAAGTTTGGGTTATATGAGTGGTTGGTCATGCCGATGGGCTTATCGTAAGTGCCCGGCACATTCATGCGTCTCATGCATTTCATTCTTCGACCTTATATCGCCGTCTTCGTAGTGGTTAACTTTGATGACATCCTTCTTTTTCAGCAAGTCGCTCAAAGATCACGTCACACACATCCGTACGGTTTTGCAAACCCTTCGGAAAGAACGCATCTATGCTAACATGGACAAATGTACCTTTGGCGTTGATAATGTTGTTTTCCTAGGATTTATCGTCTCTTCACAAGGTGTCCATGTCGATGAAACTAAAATTGAAGCAATTAAAACTTGGCCCCAACCAATGAATCTCCAACAAGTGCGTAGCTTTCTTGGTTTAGCCATTTTCTATCGATGCTTCGTGAAGGACTTTAGCACAATTGCTTCTCATTTGCACGCTTTGAGCAAAAATAATGCACCCTTTGTTTGGGGTACCTCGCAAGATACCGCGTTCAGCGAGCTTAAAAACTTGCTTACTCACGCACCCTTACTTGCCTTACCTAACCTTGACAAACCTTTCGAGATCCATTGCTACGCTAGTGGTACCGCCATAGGAGGCGTGCTCATGCAAGAAAAGCGCCCAATTGCATATTTTAGTGAGAAACTTTCGGGCGCTCAACTTAATTACCCCGTCTATGATAAGGAATTATATGCCTTAGTGAGAGTTTTGCATGTGTGGGAACACCATCTCCGTCCTCATGAATTCATTCTTCACACGGACCATGAGACAATCAAATATCTTAAAGATCAAACTAAGTTGAACAAGTGTCATGCTAAGTGGAGTGAGTTCATAGAGTCTTTCCCATATGTCATCAAGTACATTAAAGGCAAAGAAAGCGTTGTAGCGGATGCGCTTTCCCGCAAATGCATGCTTGTTACCCAACTTGAGTTGAATGTCATTGGCTTTGATCATATTAAATATTTGTATGTGCATGATCATTACTTTGCGACCCCTTATGCTAAATGTTTGACGCATGCATCATGGGAACGATTTTACATTAAGGATGGTTATCTTATGAGAGCTAACAAACTATGCATTCCCGAGTCCTCTCTTCGTTTGCTCATTTTGCAAGAGGTTCATGGAGGAGGACTTATGGGACACTTCGGACGTGAAAAGACATTACCGACGCTCTCCAAGCACTATTATTGGCCAAAGATGTTCTGCGACGTCTCACGCTACACCAACCGGTGCTCGACATGCCGCAAAGCTAACTCTAAAGCTCAATCTCATGGTTTACATATGCCACTTCCTATTCCGTCTAAACCATGGGAAGACATTAGTATGGACTTTGTGTTAGGGTTGTCGAGAAGTCAAAATGGCAAGGATTCTGTCTTTGTTGTAGTGGATCATTTTTTCAAAATGGCACATTTCATTCCTTGCAACAAGATAGACGATGCTTCACATGTTGCAAATCTTTTTGTAGGGAAATCTTGAGGCTACATGGACTACCAAGGACAATTGTCTAGGACCACGACGTCAAATTCATACGTTATTTTTGGAAGACACTATGTGCCAAGCTCGGCATCAAGCTACTATTCTAGATGGCCTATCATCCTCAAACCGATGGCCAAACGGAAGTCACCAACCGAACACTCGCCACTCTACTACATGTGATGATAAAGAAGAACATTAAAGAGTGGGAGGAGTGCCTACCCGTCATTGAGTACGCCTACAACCGAGCATAACACTCTACTACCAGCAAGTCCCCCTTCGAACTCGTCTACGGTTTCAACCCCTTATCGCTCTAGGACATCCTCCTTCTACCTCTCCAAGAACGTGCAAACATGGATGCAAGTGGAAGAGCAAGTTATATCAAGAAGGTGCATGAGGAAACACGGTCCACGATCAAGCGTCAAGTGCAACGTCTCGTCACCAAGCTCAACACCAACAAGGCACCAATGGTGTTCTAACTGGGTGATCTCGTTTGGCTACACCTACGCAAAGACCGCTTCCCCAAGGAGCACAAATCCAAGCTTCTTCCACGTGGCAATGGGCCATTCAAGGTGCTAGCATGCTACAACGACAATGCTTACAAGATCGACATTCCCCGTGCCAAGTACAACGTAAGCGACATCTTCAACGTCAAGGACTTGTCACGCTTCCATGGTGATGAAGATCATGATCCGCGGATGGATCTTCCCCAAGGAGGGGGGGAGATGATGCGGAGCATCCCTAAATCATCCCAGTGGACACTCCGTCACCGCCACAAGCACCGAAGGGACCAATGACTAGAGAACGAGCACGCACCATAGAGAACGAGGTGAATTCTTTCCTCTTTGAGTTTCATTCGGATTTGCACGAGAATTGGGTTCTACCTCACAATGACATGTTATGCATTCTTAGTTACCAAGGAGATGATAATGAGAAGGAGAAGATGGAGATCCGACCATCCATGGAGCAAGAGGAGGACAACAAGGACGAAGGAAAGGAGCTCCTGGACACCTCGGCCACCTGGACGGAAGGACCCCGGGTGCCAGGACTCGAAGACAAGAGGAGGGCCAAACCTCCTGGACACATCGGCTGCCCAGTCATCTTGGCCCCGGGTGCCCGGCCACCGCCTGGGCCGCGCCCAGCTCACCCCAGGGTGCCCGAGTCCTCAATCCCGGGTGCCCGGCCTCGGCCCAGCTAGCCCCCAGCGGCCACCCCGGGTGCCCGGGCCTAGGACCCCTGGGTGCCCGGTCTCCTCCGGCTTATTTTCGTTTTAGGGTCATTTTTAACCTTTTGTATCCCTACCTTCCCCAATCTCGTCCCTAGCCTTATAAATACACTTTCCCTAGCTCATTGGACAAGTTAGCAAATTATTTGATACACATTGAGAGCTTTTCTCCTTGTATCCCCTCCTCTTGGAGATCAAGACCCCTCTTGGGAAGAATCCTTCTGGATTTCAAGACCTCCCTAGGGAGTACATCATCATCAAGACCTCATTGATAACCCACAAGTGTAGGGGATCGCAACAGTTTTTGAGGGTAAAGTATTCAACCCAAATTTATTGATTCGACACAAGGGGAGCCAAAGAACACTCTTAAGTATTAGCAGCTGAGTTGTCAATTCAACCACACCTGGAAACTTAGTATCTGCAGCAAGATAGTTTAGTAGCAAAGTAATATGAAGATAGCGGTAGCAGCAATAAAAGTAACGGTAGTGTTTTTGTAGTTTTCGTAATAGTAGCAATGGAAAATGAAATAAGCAACAAGCAATATGGGAAAAGCTCGTAGGCATTGGATCGGCGATGGGAAATTATGTCGGATGAAATTCATCATGTAGAAGTTATAACCTAAGGTGACACAGAACTAGCTCCAGTTCACTAATGCAATGTAGGCATGTATTCCTAATATAGTCATACATGCTTATGGAAAAGAACTTGCATGACATCTTTTGTCCTACCCTCCCGTGGCAGTGGGGTCCTATTGGAAACTAAGGGATATTAAGGCCTCCTTTTAATAGAGTACCAGACCAAAGCATTAACACATAGTGAATACATGAACTCCTCAAACTATGGTCATCACCGGGAGTGCTCCCGATTATTGTCACTTCGGGGTTGCCGGATCATAACACATAGTAGGTGACTATAGACATGCAAGATAGGATCAAGAACACACATATATTCATGAAACATAATAGGTTCAGATCTGAAATCATGGCACTCGGCCCCTAGTGACAAGCATTAAGCATAGCAAACTCATAGCAACATCAATCTCAGAACATAGTGGATACTAGGGATCAAACCCTAACCAAACCAACTCGATTACATGATAGATCCCATCCAACCCATCACCGTCCAGCAAGCCTACGATGAAATTACTCATGCACGGCTGTGAGCATCATGGAATTGGTGATGGAGGAAGGTTGATGGTGACGATGGCGACGATCTCCACTCTCCGGAGCCCCGAACGGACTCCAGACCAGCCCTCTCGAGAGAGATTAGGGCTTGGTGGCGGCTCCGTATCGTAAAACGCGATAATTCTTCCGCTCTGATTTTTTTCTCCCCGAAAGTGAATACATAGGATCTGGGGATATCTCGCTGGAGCACCAGGGGGCCCACGAGGCAGGGGGCGCCCTAGGGGGGCGCTCCCCACCCTCGTGGACAGGGTGTGGGCCCCCTGGTCTGGATCTTCTTGCAGGTATTTTTTATATTTTCCAAAATAATTCTCCGTGGATTTTCAGGTCATTCCGAGAACTTTTTATTTCTGCACAAAAACAACACCTTGGCAGTTCTGCTGAAAACAGCATCAGTCCGGGTTAGTTCGATTCAAATCATGCAAGTTAGAGTCCAATACAAGGGCAAAACTGTTTGGAAAAGTAGATACGTTGGAGACGTATCAACTCCCCCAAGCTTAAACCTTTGCTTGTCCTCAAGCAATTCATTTGATAAACTGAAAGTGATAAAGAAAAACTTTGACAAACTCGGTTTGCTCTTGTTGTTGTAAATATGTAAGCCAACATTCAGGTTTTCAGCAATAATCATGAACTAACCACATTCATAATAACTTTTAGGTCTCAAGTCTACTCACATCAATGGCATAATCAACTAGCGAGCAATAATAATAAACCTCGGATGGCAACACTTTCTCAAAACAATCATGATATGATATAACAAGATGGTATCTCGCTAGCCCTTTCTGAGACCGCAAAACATAAATGCAGAGCACCTTTAAAGGTCAAGGACTGACTAGACATTGTAATTCATGGTAAAAGAGATCCAGTCATGATCATACTCAACGCAAATTAATAGTAATACATGCAAATGATAGAGGTGCTCTCCTACTGGTGCTCTTTGATAAGAGGATGGTGACTCTGCATAAAAGTAAATAGATAGGCCCTTCGCAGAGGAAAGCAGGGATTTGTAGAGGTGCTAGAGCTCGATTTTTAAATAGAGATGAATAACATTTTGAGCGGTATACTCTCATTGTCAACATAACAACCAAGAATCTCGATATCTCCCATGCTACGCACATTATAGGTGGTTCCCAAACAGAATGGTAAAGTTTATACTCCCCCAACCACCAACAAGCACACTCCACAGCTAGCCCGAAACAACGGATACCGTCCAAACCAGCAACAGCCATGGGGGAGTTTTGTTTAAGTATTATGATTTTGAGCATGGGACTGGGCATCCCGGTTACCAACCATTTTCTCGTGAATGATGAGCGGAGTCCACTCATCGAGAGAATAACCCACCTAGCATGGAACATATAGACAGCCCTAGTTGATACATGAGCTGTTCGAGCATACAAAACAGAATTTCATTTGAAGGTTTAGAGTTTGGCACATACAAATTTACTTGGAACGGCGGGTAAATACCGCATATAGGAAGGAATGGTGGACTCATGTGGAATAACTTTGGGGTTTATGGAAGCGGATGCACAAGCAGTATTCCCGCTTAGTACAGGTGAAGGCTAGAAAGAGACTGGGAAGCGGCCAGCTAGAGAGCAACAACGGTCATGAACATGTATTAAAATTAATCAATAATGAATGCAAGCATGAGTAGGATATAAATCACCATGAACATAAATATCGTGGAGGCTATGTTGATTTGTTTCAACTACATGCGTGAACATGTGCCAAGTCAGATCACTTAAATCATTCAAAGGAGGATACCACCCCATCATACTACATCAAAACCATTTTAAAATCATGTTGGCATGCAAGATAGACCATTATAAACTCTCAGCTAATTAAGCATGGCATAAGCAGCTATGAT
Organism: Secale cereale; assembly: GCA_902687465.1. Lineage (NCBI taxonomy): Eukaryota > Viridiplantae > Streptophyta > Magnoliopsida > Poales > Poaceae > Secale > Secale cereale. The sequence goes on along the minus strand of LR738714.1, from coordinate 820,723,501 downwards.
CTCTAATTGTCATTGCAAACATGTTTCATTCATAACAAGCTGAATCAGGAACGATGAACTATCATATTTACAAAAACAAGAGAGGTCGAGTTCATACCAGCTTTTCTCATCTCAATTAGTTCATCATATATCATCCTTATTGCCTTTCACTCGCACGACCGAACGGTGTGGATAATAATAATAGTGCACGTGCATTGGACTAAGCTGGAATCTGCGAGCATTTAATACAAGAGAGAAGACAAGCTAATATGGCTCAAGGTTAAATCAACAATAAAGCATATGAGAGCCACTAAGCATTTTGAGCATGGTCTTCTATTCTTAACCCCCAAACAAAAGAAAAGAAACTATTTACACGGGAAAGCTCCCAACAAGAAAAAGAAAAACGAGAAATCTTTTGGGGTTTTCTTTTAATTGCTACTACAAGCAGGAAAAGTAAACTAGCTTAGAAGCTACAACTAATATTTTTTGTTTTTCTTAAGGTTTTTCTGGCACACGAGAAAAAGGCTAAGAAAAAGAAATTAAACTAACATGGATGGTACAATGAAAGAGTGTGAGCAACAACAACTAGGATAAGTGTGTGAACATGAATGTAAAGTCGGTGAGAAACACGTACTCCCCCAACCTTAGGCTTTTGGCCTAAGTTGGTCTATTGCCACGGATCGAAGCTACTCCCTCCAGTGTACTGAAATGTGTCCTCTGGGTGCCACTGGTTGGCAAGCTCATCCAGATCCCACCCATAAACAGACTGGCGGTAAGGATCGAGTGGTGGCTCTGGCTCAGGCTTTGAGGCTTGTGCCTGGCCCTGGTACTTGTAGAAGGCATCTGATGTAACGAGATATATGCATGTAGACAGATCAAACAGAGATGGTGCAGGCAAGGTAACAATTTCACAATATTTTTCATCAAACCTTAATTTATAATTAAGAAACCTATCCTTGTATTTAACAATAAAATCATGGGCTACCATGCTCTTGTAGTCTAGATAAACAGGGGCAAGCAATTTTTTTCCTTCTCATGATGCCTAATAGGTATTCTAAAATGTTCAGCAAGGCGAGAAGCAGAGATGCCTCCAAAGACGGCCCATTTGAGCGGTTCAGACTCAGTCGTTTAGCAACGACGGCACCCAAGCTAAAAGTTGTGTCTTGAAACAGAGCATGGCGTAAAATGGCAATATCAGGGGCACTAAGATTCATGTTGTTCCCGCGACCAATTAGCAAATAAAGCAAAGTAGCGCAGAACAGGGAAGTGTATACTAGTGATTCTTGCCCCTGAGACTTGTCTAGTTTCCCCTACAGCTATCATGTCAATAAACCCTTCAACATCTTCACAACGTGGGTCATCAAGTCTACCTCCAAAGGGTATCTTGCATACTTCACAAAATTCTAAGAGTGATATCTCCATAATCTCATCATATAAACAAAACTCCACTGTAGGTGGTGTTTTCTTAGCATAAAAATGAAAGCTTTGCGTAAAAATATTGGTAAGTAAGAGATACTGTTCACGCTGGTTGTGGAGGAAGTCGGTGAGGCCTGCATTATTTGCCAACCAATAAAAGTCTTCGTAAATCCCGGCGGACATCATGAAATCATTACAAGGCCATTCACACGGTCGAACTTCCTCCATGCGAGGAAGATTATATTTGGGCTTCTTATTTTTCTTCTTTCTTCTTCTCCTCTGAACTCTTACTGGAGGAGCCCCTCAACAATCTCTTTATCATTTTTCTCCTCTGAAATTTTCTGAAATTTTTAGCAACTCAAAATAAAGGTTAACCCAACTCAACAAGATTGGTAGCAACAACTCCTACTAGTGCCTAGAGACTATATCATGCATTAGAACTACTTGGGGCCAAGAAAATTTAACATGCAAGCTCAAGAACAAGGTCACCACAGTAGCAAAAATTTGCAATAAATAAAGCACTAGAACAAAAACTAATTGGACCAATGGAGGAGTCACATACCAAGGAACAATCTCCCCAAACAGTTTGGTGAATGGTGCTTTGAGCAAGGAGATCGAAAATGGCAGCAAGATGAGCTAGAACTCGGGTTTGAGCTGGTTGGTGATTTTTTTTGGGATGAAGAAGAAGAGTGTGGGTGCAGGAATAAGTGGAGGGGGGCCACGCGGGGCCCACGAGGTAGGGGGCACGCCCTGGACCCTCGTGGCCAGGTGCTGGCTCCCCTCGATGTGTGTTATGTGCCATATTTTCTCAAATATTCTAGAAAAAATCATATTTCATTTTCAGGGCATTTGGAGAACTTTTATTTTTGGGGTATTTTTTTATTGCACGGATAAGTCTGGAAACAGACAGAAAATACTATTTTTTTTCTTTATTTATCCTAATTAACAGAAAGTAAAAGGAGGGTACAGAAGGTTGTGCTATCCCATTCTCATCAAAAGGAATCCATTAACAAGGTTGATCAGGTCTTGTTAATAAACTCTTTCCGAATAACATGAAACCGGAGAATTTTCGAATAACACTAGGTTACCTCAATGGGGATATGTATGTCCCCAACAATAACAAAGTCATATGTCTTCTTGATAGTAGGAGGAGGAAATTCAAAACCTCCAATAGTAATAGTTGAATTTTTTTCCAATATAATTGATACTATGGACCTGAGGTTGTTTCCTCGGAAAGTGTACCGTATGCTCATTACCATTGACATGAAAAGTGACATTGCCTTTGTTGCAATCAATAATAGTCCCTGCAGTATTCAAAAAGGGTCTACCAAGGATAATAGACATACTATCGTCCTCGGGAATATCAAGTATAACAAAGTCCATTAGAATAGTAACATTTGCAACCACAACAGGCACATCCTAACAAATACCGACAGGTATAGCAGTTGATTTATCAGCCATTTGCAAAGATATTTCAGTAGGTGTCAACTTACTCAAGTCAAGTCTATGATATAAAGAGAGAGGCATAACACTGACACCGGCTCCAAGGTCACATAAAGCAGTTTTAACATAATTTCCTTTGATGGATCAAGGTATAGTAGGTACTCATGGATCTCCTAGTTTCTTAGGTATTCCACCTTTAAAAAGTGTAATTGGCAAGCATGGTGGAAATTTCTACTTCAGGTATCTTTCTTTTATTGGTAATAATATCTTTCATATACTTAGCATAAGGATTTTTTTTAAGCACATCACTCAAATGCATACGCAAAAAGATAGGTCTAATCATTTTAGCAAAGCGCTCAAAATCTTCATCATCTTTTTTCTTGGATGGTTTAGGAGGAAAAGGCATGGGTTTCTGAACCCATGGTGTCGGTGTACTAAGATAGGGGTACCTTAGTTCCCCAACTTGTGCACGGGCAGTAGCAGCTTCCCGTGGCAGGGCTTCCCACGCGCTCGCCAAGGTCCACTCTAGTCCATTTGAAGCCATTCAAGAACAAAGTATACAAGTTAAGAGACAAGACCCCGGCGAGAGGAGCTTGCCGGGAAGGCCGCACCAGGCTCAAGGTCATCTTTTCAGCACAAGACCCTGGCAAGAGGTGCTTGCCAGGAAGGTCATGAAAACGGCATATGAAGAGGAGATAATGCGGCGCATCGCGCGCCCCGACAGGACCCGGAAGGCGGCAAGCTTCCGGGCCCGGCAAGGTAATGACCCCGGCAAGGTGCTTGCCGGGGGAGACTTGCACTGTGTGCCTGCGCTCCAGCTCATCTGTCCACGCGCCCCCCTGGGGCCCTTCCAGGGGCGCGTGGCAGACTGCTGTGTAGCCTGGGGTACACGGTGGCAAGCCGCGGTGACGAAGTCATCGCCGTGGCGAACGGAGGCGCATGGACAGACGCTTTTGGGTCGACGGTAACGGGCATTCAATGCCTTTGTCCCCCACTGTCAAAGTTAGGTGAAGACCACTGTTCATGCACTGTTCACGCACTATTACAACTACCACCAAAGTTACATTTCTACCCCTCTCTACGTTGACACCTGTCGGTGACCCCTTTGAGCTATAAAAGGAGGCCCATGCACAACGTAGAGGGGGTTAGATCCCAGAAACTCACACAATCCCTCGCTCGGTGCAGCTGTTACTGTAGATCTTCAAGCTCCCGAGCTCAAAAACTCAATACAACCAAAGGCAGGAGTAGGGTTTTACGCGTCCGCGCGGCCCGAACCTGGGTAAACTGCCCGCGTGTGTTCCTCGATCTGCTCTCCGTGCTCCCTCTGCTCCCTTACCGCAACGTAGAAGGGGCTCCGGTACCATAGGTGCTCGTGGGAGGACAGTTTCCCCCGACATCTTTGGCGCGCCAGGTAGGGGGCGTCGAGGTTGTGCGAACCTGATCCGGCGCTCACGCGGGCGCAATCCAAAGCAACTTCTCCAACTTCATCAACCTCATCGACTACATCAACATGCCTCCGAAGAAGAAGGCTTCGGTGGTTGGAGGCCCGTCTGCGTCGATCCCACCGCCACCAGAACCAACGGTTGGTGGGGGAGACGCCGGCGGAAGGGTGGTCGCCGGCGAGGAAACTCACAGCGCCACCAAGTCCAAGGACAAGACAGACGACTGGGCGAAATCCAAAGCCTCGGTGTCCGTTCATGCACCACGTCCCTCTCAGGAGGTGCCGGACCAGCAGCGGCGTGGTACCGGAGGTACCATACGCTTGCTGGGACGCGGACAAACCGGTGGGTCGCGGGATGCTCAAGGCCAGCGTGCTGGTACGAGCAGGGTGCGGTCGCCGGGGCGAGATCCTGCTCCTTCTAACCCTGTTAGGAGTCCGAGCATATCTCGCTCCTCGCACCGCTCGCCGCCGCTTCCCTCCTCTCCAGCAGAAGCTCTAGCAAGAGCCCAACTGCTCCTCGACTTCCCTCCAGCGGCGGACAAAGCCGAAGACTAGAGGGCGACGATCCAAAGCCTCATCGCCTTCGCCAACAATGACACACCGCAGCAGCCGGCAACATCACGCCCGCGGCAAGTCGACCAAGCGAAGGCCGATGGAGAAAAAACCGCAGGGGGCGCAACTACTGTGCACTCCCCGCCGCGGAAGCAGAAATCGCCACCCCGCCGGATCAACGTCGACGACGACTCCACGGCGTCGTCGGATCCGCGGGCTCGCCGCGATCAGCGCCAAGTCCTCGACGACAGGCGGCAAGAGGACGCTCGAACTCGCATCGAGCGTCGAAGAGAAGCCAGAAGGCAATCAGACCAGCGCGCTGGGTCTGCTGTCGACATGCACGCGCCCGGTGAGCCGGGCGACTTGCCGTACGCGGCAGGTTGCCCTGCGTTCACCCGAGAGCTGCGGCAAGTCCAGTGGCCCAGCATGAAGAATTTCAAGCCCGACGTACCCGAGAAGTACGACGGCAAGACACACCCCTCGGAGTTCCTCAGCATCTACACCATTGCGGTGCAAGCTGCCGGGGGACGCGATGAGAAGATACTAGCCAACTATTTCCCGCTCGTGCTTAAGCCAAACGTCAGGTCTTGGCTTATGCACTTGCCGGAGAACTCCATCTCTTCATGGGCGGATTTGTGCCACCAGTTTGTTGGCGCCTTCATGAGCGGCCACAAACCCCACGGCCAGGAGAGCGATCTCCATATCCTCGCCCAGAAGGAGGGAGAGTCCCTGCGCAAATACATCCAAAGGTTCAGCCGCGTGCAACATAACATTCCCGATGTCCACCCTGCCGCGGTTATCAGCGCGTTCCACCAGAACGTGCGCAACCGTCGGATGAGGGAAGAGATGGCCATGACCAAGATCCGGGATGTCAGCGAGCTCTACGCTCTGGCTGATAAATGTGCACGTGCTGAAGAGGGGAGGAGACTCCCCGGGGAGGATGCTGGTGCAGGAGGAAGTGACAGTGAGGACGCCGCCCCGGCAAGGAAAAGCCGGCGGCGTAACAAGAAGAAGAAGAACAAGGAGGTTCTGGTTGTCGAGAAGTCCGGCAAGGAGGCTCCCGCCAACAAGACACAGGCTGGCGGCTCCGGCAAGGAGCCTGCCCCTGTAGCGGCAGCCGACAAGCAGGACGGCTCCGACAAGCAGTACTGTAAGATCCATCGCACCAAGGGCCACGATCTCCAGAACTGCAAGAGGGTAGAGTACCTCGTAGAGCAGCAGAAGGCTGAATACGAGCGTCGCGACAAGGAGAAGGCCTAAGGGGGCGGAGGAGAACCCAGCAAGAAGCGGCCGTTCAATGGCCGGGGAGGACGCCGCGGCAAGGCCAAGCAGCGGCAAGGTGACAGACCTCCTCGGGGCCGTGACAAGGATGAGGACGAAGATGACGATGAGGACATGGATGAAGGAGATACCAGCGAGCAGGAGTTCCAGAAGGCCACAGAGGTTCTGTGCGTCGATGGAGGTGCCTCTCTGCACACTTCTCACCACCAACTCAAACAGTGGGTGCGGGAAGTGAATGCAGCTGAGCTACCCGTCGAGTCGCGCAGGCTGCTGAAATGGTCCGGCACGCCCATCATCTTTGACCTTGAGGATCACCCTGACCGCACGACAGCGGTCGGGTGCTTGCCGATGTTGGTCTCACCAACTATCCGCAACCTCAAGGTCACCAAGATGTTGGTAGACGGCTGGGCCGGCCTCAACTTGATCTCCGCTGCTGTGATCAAGAAACTACAGATCCCTGACAGTGAGCTCGAGGAAACCGGGACTTTCCAAGGGATCAACCCGGGAAGGAGCAAGCCGAAGGGGAAGATTACGCTGCCAGTGACCTTCGGCGGGGAGCTCAACTTCAGGACGGAGAGGATCACGTTCGACGTCGCCGATATCCCATTGCCATATAATGGGATACTTGGCCGTCCTGCCCTCGCCAAGTTCATGGCAGCCTCCCACTACGCATACAACGTACTCAAGATGCCGGGGCCGATAAGCGTCATCTCTGTCCCCGGCGACAAGAAGGATGCGATTATCTGCACCGACAAGATCTACCGGGATGCAGCAGCCGCAGCAGACAGCAAAACACTTGCCGCTGAAGCTCCCGGGGGGAAGACCAAGACCAAGTCCGGCAAGAGCTCTGGGGCCCACTCCGGCAAACGCACCTCTTCAGAGTGCTGCGCTGCCGTCGAGGATGCACCATCGAGCTCCACCGGCAAGTGTAAGAAAGGAATGGCAGCTCCACCGGCAACCAAGAAAGTGTCCGCCAAGGAGGACGGCACTGGTGGTACCTTCACCATCAGTGCTACACTCGACCCTAAATAGGAAAGCGCGCTCGTTGCCTTCCTGCGGGCGAATGTCGACGTGTTTGCATGGCAACCGTCTGACATCCCCGGCGTTCCCAGGAAGGTAATTGAGCACAAGCTTGATGTTTGTCCTCACGCGCGGCCCGTCAAGCAGAAGGTCAGGAAGCAGGCTGTGGAGCGTCAAGAGTTCATTGCCGAGGAGATAAAGAAGTTGGAAGCAGCAGGCCTAGTTAGAGGCGTGATCCATCCTACGTGGTTGGCCAATCCAGTTGTTGTGCGCAAGGCCAATGGGAAATGGAGACTTTGTATAGACTTCACTGATGTGAATAAAGCATGTCCCAAGGATCCATTTCCCTTGCCGCGTATCGATCAAATTGTGGACTCCACGGCTGGATGTGAGTTGCTTTCATTCCTCGATGCATACTCAGGTTACCACCAGATATTCATGGCCAAGGAAGATGAAGAGAAGACTGCATTCATTACTCCATGTGGCACATACTGCTTCATACGCATGCCCTTTGGATTGAAGAATGCAGTCTCAACATTTGCAAGGGTGGTGCACACTGCTTTTGAGCCATAGATACACAGAAATGTAGAAGCCTACATGGACGATATAGTGGTCAAGAGCAAGAGCAAAGATACCCTGATCCAAGACTTACAAGAAACCTTCGAGAATCTGCTCAAGATACATCTCAAGCTTAACCCCGAGAAGTGCGTCTTCGGAGTCCCCTCCGGCAAGCTTCTCGGGTTCTTTGTGTCCCAGAGGGCGATTGAAGCCAATCCCGATAAGATAAAAGCCATCGAGCAGATTGAAGCCCCGAAGCGCGTCAAGGACGTAAGGAGACTTGCTGGTTGTGTGGCTGCCCTCAGCAGGTTCATTTCAAAGTCGGCAGAACGCGCCCTGCCTTTCTTTAAAATTTTGAAGAAGGCAGGTCCTATGAAATGGACTCCGGAAGCAGAGGCAGCGCTGCAAGACTTGAAAGGATACCTGTCCTCCACTCCAATACTTGTTGCACCTAGGCCACAAGAGAAGTTGCTGCTGTACCTAGCAGCAACTAATCAAGTGGTTAGTGCTACGTTAGTAGCGGAGAGGGAGGCGGATGAGGAACCCACATCCCCGGCAAGCGAATCCAGCGACAAGCAGGGGGCTTACCCGACAAGCTCTGGCCCCGACAAGGACAAGTCTGCGCAGGACCAAGGAGAAGTGCGAAAGAAGATGGTGCAGCGCCCAGTGTATTTCGTAAGTTCCCTCTTGCAGGGGCTAGATCAAGATACTCTGGGGTGCAGAAGTTGCTTTTCGGCCTCCTCATGGCCTCAAGGAAGCTGCGCCATTACTTCCAAGCACATGAGATAACAGTGGTCACTCGCTTTCCGTTGAAGAGGATATTGCAAAATCCGGAAGCAACAGGAAGGATCGTCGAGTGGGCACTGGAACTGTCAAGCTTTGGTCTCAAGTTCGAGAGTACTTCAACCATACAGAGTAGAGCTTTGGCGGAATTCATAGCGGAATGGACCCCAACGCCAGATGAGGAAGTTCCGGAAACAAGCACCCCCGTCCAAGAAACGAGCCGAGAGTGGATAATGTACTTTGACGGTGCTTTTTCGCTGCAAGGCGCCGGCGCCGGCGTGCTACTCATAGCGCCCACCGGAGAGCACCTCAAGTATGTTGTTCAGATGCACTTTCCCAAGGAGCAAGCGACAAACAATACCGCTGAATATGAAGGTTTGCTTGCCGGCCTCAGAATTGTGGCCGAACTTGGGATCAAGAAGCTGATTGTGCGGGGAGATTCACAATTGGTGGTCCGACAAGTGAACAAGAGTTACCAGAGCCCTTTGATGGAAGCTTATGTTGATGAAGTGAGGAAGCTTGAAGAGCACTTTGAAGGCTTGCAGATGGAGCACGTCCCAAGAGCTCAAAATGATATCACGGATAGCCTCTCAAAGTGTGGCGCAATGAAGTTACCTGTGGAACCAGGGACCTTCGTGCTCAAGCTGACTCAGCCATCCGTTACATCATCAGTTGGGCAGAGCAAGAAGAGGAAGTTGGTCTCCGGCGACTACTTGTCGGCGGATCTTCCCGAAGCCGTCGCCAAGGTCCCCAAGACCAACAACCAAGAAGCTGAGGAACAGTTTGCTCCTGCAGACCCAAGGGTCTGTACAGTTGAAGCAGGCGTTCCCGGCAAGCCATGCCCCGGCAGGCTTGCCGGGGAACCCTCAGCTCTGGCAGAGCCGCAAGTTCTTGCCGTAGAAGCTGAGGTTCCCGCAGCGGCGCTGATGCCTTTAGCCCTTGCTGTTGAGCCTCAGGCTCCAGCATGGGCACAGCAGATCGTCCGTTTTCTTCAAACTGGAGAACTTCCCGATGAGCCAAAAGAAATAGAGAGGATAACCAGACAGTCAAGTATGTACCAGTTCGTTGACAACGAATTGTACAGAAGGAGACTCAACGGCGTCAGGTTGAAATGCATTCCCCGGGAAGATGGACAGAAGCTGTTGGCAGAGATACACGGAGGCATATGTGGCCACCACATTGGCGCAAGGGCACTTGCCGGGAAAGCGTTCCGGCAAGGGTTCTTCTGGCCAGAAGCCCTCCAAGATGCAACTGCACAAGTAACCAAGTGTGAAGCGTGCCAGTTCCATGCCAAGCAAATTCACCAGCCAGCTCAAGCTCTCCAGACGATCCCTTTGTCCTGGCCCTTCTCGGTCTGGGGGCTCGATATCCTCGGCCCCTTTCCCCGCGCCGTCGGGGGCTTTGAGTACTTGTATGTAGCAATCGACAAGTTCACAAAGTGGCCAGAAGTGGAACCAGTGAGAAAGGTGACAGCACAGTCAGCAGTGAGGTTCTTCAGGTCAATTGTTTGTCGCTTCGGAATCCCGAACAGGATCATCACCGACAACGGCACTCAGTTCACAAGCCGCACCTTCATGCAGTACGTCCAAGACCTTGGCGCTAAGGTCTGCTTTGCTTCTGTTGCTCACCCAAGGAGCAACGGTCAAGCAGAGAGGGCCAATGCTGAAGTGCTGCGCGGACTTAAGACAAGAACCTTCGACAGGCTGCACAAGTGTGGAAGAAACTGGATAGAGGAGTTGCCAGTGGCTCTTTGGTCAATCAGGACGACACCAAATCGAGCCACCGGACAGACACCCTTTGCTCTTGTCTATGGAGCAGAGGCAGTTCTCCCCACGGAACTCGTATACGGGTCTCCTCGAGTGCTCGCTTATGATGAGCTCGAGCAAGAGCAACTGTGGCAAGATGATGCATTGCTCCTCGAGGAGGAACGTCTCCAGGCTGCTGTACGAGCTGCTCGATACCAGCAAGCCTTGCGTCGCGATCATAGCCGCAAGGTCAAGGCCAGGAGTCTCGAGGAAGGCGACCTTGTTCTTCGGCGTGTTCAGTCCGCCAAGAATTCCAACAAGTTGACACCGAAGTGGGAAGGCCCTTATCGGGTGAGACAAGTCACAAGGCCCGGCGCTGTCCGCCTTGAGACCGAAGAAGGCTTACCGGTGAGCAACTCCTGGAACATAGAGCATCTTTGCAAGTTTCACCCATAAGGCGCGATTGCCGTGATCCGCTCCGGCAACCACCTTTTGTACAAGTCTTGCCGATGTTGCATGTAAACCTTTGTACAAAGCCGGGCGCAGACCCCGTGCATCAGTAAAACTATTGTGCTTCGCACTACTTTGTCATTTTCAAGATGTTCCCTTTATTTGCGTGTATCATCTGACACTTTGTGCAGCACATGATCCCGGTAAGCAGTAACGAGCCGCAAGGCTCCGTGCTTGTATTTCCTCCTTTTTTTGTCTGTCTCTCTGAAGCAGAAGAAGTGTTCTTCGCGCACACGTTTGCCAGGGGGGAAGGAGATAGAGGTGTGGACCAAGTGTTGTTCAAGAAAGGAAAAGCCTTGCCGGGAAGCAAGTGCTGTTCAAGAAAAGAACCGGGAAGCAAACAACCCATAAAAGCTAAGTTACCAGAATTTGAGCAGTTCAAATTTTTAAAAAAAATTAGTTGTCTTCCTTGAACAACCACACTTTGTATGGAAAACCTGTGCGCGAAGGAACCTACCCGTGGCTAGGCGCGCCCTTATTTTGTTTCGAGCACGCTCAACGGCTTAAGTGCGCTGCGACAAGTGTCGCGCCCTTACTTCGTTTTCGAGTTCGCTCAGCAAGCTAAGTGTGCCGCGACTAGCTACGGCAAGGTTTCTTGCCGGCAAGGCCTTTGCCAGCAGGCTGCTAAGAGTCCAGCACTCAGCGCTCGCGGCAAGGGTCCCTTTGCCGACGAGTTTCCTAAAAGCGTAGGGTGGAAAGCATACAAAGTGAAAAAGTTGAGCAAGGGAGATAACACTGCTTCAATTGCCCAAAATAAAAGTATATCTTACAAAGATAATTTGCCGCTGTTCTAAACAACTACTGCCTATGACTTGGTATGCAGCGGCAAAGGAAGCAGAAAGAAGGAAGTCTAGTCCCTGCGGTCTTCGTCAATCCTCTGGATCTTGCCCACCTTGGCTACGATGTGGGCAACTTGCGCCCTCAACGCCTCCTGGTCAGCTTCGGGCGGCAAGGTCCGGAGGACGTTGACGAGGTTGATGCCGGAGTTGCGGTAGACGATCTTCGACAAGACCCACTCCATGGTGCCCATGCAGAGCCGACACGCCTCGTCGGCCAGCTGCACGGGGATCTTCTCCCGCAGCCGTGCAAGCGCTGGCGCCACCCCCCTCAAGAACAAACTCAGTTTGGCGCTGTGGGGGAGGTTCTCTTCCGGGGAGTACACGAGGTGCTCCGCCCTCAGCGCCATCATCTCCATGTCAATGTTGGCGGCGGAGGTGACGAGTTCATCAGTCCACTGCTCCACTGCCCGGTTGAAGTTGTTCTGCGAGATGGCGGCGCTCTCCACCAAGGCCCTTTCTTTGCGGAGTTCGTCCTTCAGCTTCGTCTCGCGGTCCCGGGCGGCGTCGAGCGAGTCAGTCAGGGTAGAGAGCTTCAGCTCTAAATCAGCAATGGAGTTCCTGGCGTCAGCGAGCTCTTTGCCCTTCTCGGAGAGGCGCACTTGCAGCTTAGAGTTGGTGTGGGCGTCCTTCTCCCGCGCCACGTTGAGCACAGTGACCCTTTCTTCACTCGCCTTCAAGTACAGCTCCGTCTGCGCCACCTTGGCCTCTAGATCCTTCTTGGCGGTCTCCGCGACAGCGGCAGCGTCCCTCGCCTCCTTCAGGGCCCCGCCGATGGCTTGCTCCCGGGCGGTGAGGTCGTCCTCATGGCTGTCGAGGTCGACCTTCCGCTGGTTGAGCGCTCCCTCCCGCCGAGACAGCTCCTCGGCGGCCAGTCGCTGCTGCTCTTCTACCTCAGCCTTCTCATGGAGGAAGATTTGCTGCGCCCCGGCAAGCTCTTCGCGCTCCTCCGCCAAGTTGCGGAGGGCCGCTTGGTTGGCGGCACGAAGTTCCGCGGCGCGCTTCTCCAGGTCAGCTCCAGCCTTGGTAGCCAGAGCCTCCCGAGACTCCAACTTCGCCTGCCTGGCCCGATACAAGGCCAGGAGCCGGCGAAGGAGCCTCTCCTCTTCAGGTTCGTCGCTGCTGCCGGGCGCATCCACAACCTTCAGCCCGGCGGAGGCGAGGACCTCTCCGTCGAAGGTCTCTCCCTCCGCGGGTGCTCTTGATGAGAACGCCCACGGGACTTGTATAAAAACCCCGTTGGCGGCCTCCAGATAGACGCCCTGCCCAGCCGCGAAGGCGGAAGGGTCGGCGGCCGGTGCAGCGTCCGGCGCTCCTGCGGCCTCCGGGCCAGTGCGGTCGCCGGTCCCTTCCCCAGCCGCGGCATCTGCGGTCGGGGCGGTCTCTTCAGCGGCTGTCTCGTCGGCTCCAGCCATTCCCTCGGCGGCAGTGCCGTTGCCGCCGTCACCATGCGCCTCCTCCTCAGCGGTGGTCTCCGTCTCCATCAGCTCTGGGGCGGGAGGATCTAGCAGAAGAAAAAGAAAAGAAAGATCGTCAAGCAAATATCCAAAAAGACGAATCCAAGAAGAAGAAGTTGCAAGGTTTACCTTCGCGGACTTCCTCGACGACGGGGTCCCTCGCCGGGGAATTCTCCCTTGGCGGCGGAGTGGTAGACCTTGTTGGCGGAGGGCCGCTTGCGCCCTCCCTTGGCGGGGAGTCCACCCTTGTCGGGATGCTCGCCCTCGGCGGGGTACTCGCCCTTGGCGGAGTGCCCATCCTTGGCGGAGCACCGTCCCTCGCCGAGGAACTCATCCTTGGCGGGGAGGGTGGAGCAAGCGGCTCATCGGGGGCGACCTCCTGGTGCTCCTGCGGCTGCGGCTCCACTTCTGCACAAGACAACAAAATATCAGTAAGGATAATAACCTCAAGCGCGCCCGTCAAACAGAAAAGAGAATACCAGACTTACGCTGGGGGCTGCGCTGGGAGCTGCTCCCCGGAGCGGCAGGCTGGTCCAGCAGGTTTGCCGCTGGCGTATCCTCCGTTGCTGCAGCAGGCTCGTCGTCCTCGATGGTGACCACAGGGATCTTGGCCCTCTTCGCCATCCGTTGGGTCAAGGTCCTGGAAACCAAAACAAGATCAGAACCAAGCAAGAGAAATCAAGACAAAATCGATGGAAATAGAAAGTGCAAGTTCTTACTCTTCCTCCTCGTCGTCGGAGCTAAGGGCGGAGAAGTTGAACTCCGCTTGGCGCGCTCCGGCGCGGGGAGCTGGGGGAGAAGGCTCCCTCGGGCGCTTGGCGGGCTCCGGGGCTGCGGGCTGTGAAGACCCAGCACCGGTCGTCGCCGAGGACCGAGGGGCAGGAGGGGCGCCGGAGCCACTCCGAGAAGATCCCCCTCCGCTTGTCGCCCGGGCTCAGGATACCTCCTCGACGACCTCGCTCGTCGTGGCGACGCGAGTCGCGCGGCGCTTCGGCTGTTGTTGGGGCGCCCGTGGCCGCACCGGCTCGGCGGCCTTGCGGAGGCGCTTCTGTCGTTGCTGCGGAGGACTTGGCGGTGGCGGAGAGTTCTCCGAGGATGAGGAGGTGTCGTCATCAAGATTCAAAGAACCACCAGAGTCTTCGTCAGAATCTCTGGACTCGGCGACCTCCTCCTCCTCGGCGGGCCCGCTGGACTCGGTAGCCTGCCCGGCAGCTTCGCTCACCCCTGCAACCTCGCTTGCCCCGGCAAGCTTCCCGGCAGGCTCCCCGGCAAACTCCTCGAGCGCAATCTTCAGAAGCTTGAGGATTTCTGCCTCCTCAGCCTGGCTCACAGCGTCCGCCGCCTCTGCTTCATCCATAGTATACCCGAATTCTCCTGCAGCTGCAGCTGCGGCGACCTCCTCCATCCTGGAGGCGATGTACGCTACATCCCGGTCGGTGGTGTCTCGGGTGAGGCCCTTCTTCTCCTCGGCGTTGCGGGGTTTCTCGACCAAGTTGTCGAAGAAGGCTTGCACGGTCTCCGCTGGAGGCTCCAGCCAGGTGGGGACGACTCCATGCGAGTCGCACTCGGGCATCACCGCACGGATGGAGCTGAGAGCGGTGTTGTTGCACAGTGGCACCACTCCCCGGGAAGGTTTGAACCACTCCGGATGGTTGGGGTCGTGCTTAAATAGTTCCCGGACCATCCCCTTCAGCTCCAAGACAGTAAAATTGTAGTTCAACCCGGGGCGCAGCCTCATGAAGTCCGCCGCATTGCCGAATTCCCAAGCGGGCCTCTTCCTCTCCTGCAGAGGGGCGATGCGGCGGCGAAGGAAATCAGCTCCAACTTCTCCCACAGTCAGATTGGCGACCCGGAGGCGAAGGATCCTGGTGAGGGCGATCTGCAGCTTGCTGTCCTCCGGGGCCAAATCGCTCCAATCCTTGCCGCGCACTATTGGAGTTTTGCGTGGCGAGGTAAACTGCTCGGGCTTATCTTCCAGAACCCAGCACCAGTCGGCCCTCCACTCCTCCCACTTGCCGCGGAGCTCTCCTTTCAAGTACGCATCCTTCTTGTTCAACCTAAAGATCCAGGAGATGCCGCCGGAGAGCGGGGATCCGGATTCTACTCTAGGCGTGAAGAAATGGCGGAAAAGAGCTACATTTGGGTGGACCCCAACATAGTTTTCGCACAGATGTGCGAAAACAGCCATCGTAAGGACGGCGTTGGGGGTGAAATCTAGGAGGTGGAGGCCTTAGGTGTTCATTACATCGCAGAAAAACTCGGAGAACGGAGGGCACAGACCACAGTGGAAGAATGCGGCAAAGTAAAAGTACCCGCCGGGGAACATGTCGATGGCGACGCCGCAATCGACGCGTGCCGTTAGGGAGGGATGCGGCGGATGCGGAGATGGATATGGCTTGCCGTGGGCCGCGAGTGCCCGTGCACTATCTTGGGCCTGGCCCAACAGCGCTCGGCACCGTGTGTGGTCCAGGCCCGGGGGCTCCTGTCGGTGTACTAAGATAGGGGTACCTTAGTTCCCCAACTTATGCACAGGCAGTAGCAGCTTCCCGTGGCAGGGCCTCCCACGCGCTCGCCAAGGTCCACTCTGGTCCATTTGAAGCCATTCAAGAACAAATTATACAAGTTAAGAGAGAAGACCCCGGCGAGAGGAGCTTGCCGGGAAGGCCGCACCAGGCTCAAGGTCATCTTTTCAGCACAAGACCCTGGCAAGAGGTGCTTGCCAGGAAGGTCATGAAAACGGCATCTGAAGAGGAGATAATGCAGCGCATCGCGCGCCCCGACAGGACCCGGAAGGCGGCAAGCTTCCAGGCCCGGCAAGGTAATGACCCCGGCAAGGTGCTTGCCGGGGGAGACTTGCACTGTGTGCCTGCGCTCCAGCTCATCTGTCCACGCGCCCCCCTGGGGCCCTTCCAGGGGCGCGTGGCAGACTGCTGTGCAGCCTGGGGTACACGGTGGCAAGCCGCGGTGACGAAGCCATCGCCGTGGCGAACGGAGGCGCATGGACAGACGCTTTTGGGTCGACGGTAACGGGCATTCAATGCCTTTGTCCCCCACTGTCAAAGTTAGGTGAAGACCACTGTTCATGCACTGTTCACGCACTATTACAACTACCACCAAAGTTACATTTCTACCCTTCTCTACGTTGACACCTGTCGGTGACCCCTTTGAGCTATAAAAGGAGGCCCATGCACAACGTAGAGGGGGTTGGATCCCAGAAACTCACACAATCCCTCGCTCGGTGCAGCTGTTACTGTAGATCTTCAAGCTCCCGAGCTGAAAAACTCAATACAACCAAAGGCAGGAGTAGGGTTTTACGCGTCCGCGCAGCCCGAACCTGGGTAAACTGCCCGCGTGTGTTCCTCGATCTGCTCTCCGTGCTCCCTCCGCTCCCTTACCGCAACGTAGAAGGGGCTCCAGTCCCATAGGTGCTCGTGGGAGGACAGTTTCCCCCGACACATGGTTCTCTTTCCCTACCGTGCTTCCTAGCAACAAAGTCTCTCTTGTCATAACGTTGATTCTTTGCTTGTGGGTTATCAAGATCAACAACAGGTACAATCTCTACATCATTATCATTGCTAGGTTGAGCATCATCATTTATATTTTCACTAGGTTCATGTTCATTACCAGATTGTGTCTCAGCATCAGAAACAGATATATCATTGGGATTCTCAGGTGTGTCAGCTACAGGTTCACTAGAAGCATGCAAAGTTCTATCATTTTTCTTTTTCTTCTTCTTAGAAGAACTAGGTGCATCTAAATTAGCTCTCTAAGAATCTTGCTCAATTCTCTTACGGTGGCCTTCAGGGTACAGAGGTTCCTGAGTCATTCTAACACCTCTAGTCACAACTCTAGTGGCATTGTCATTATTCTTACTATTTAATTCATTGAGCAAATCATTCTGAGCCTTAAGTACTTGTTCTACTTGAGTGGTAACCATAGAAGCATGTTTACTAATGAGTTTCAATTCACCTTTAACTCTAGACATATAATCACTCAAGCGTTCAATCATATAAGCACTATGTTGCAATTGTCTATCAACATAAGCATTGAAGTTTTCTTGTTTCACAATGAAATTGTCAAACTCGTCTAAGCATTGGCTAGCAGACTTATAACGAGGAATATCACCTTCATCAAATATATAAAGAGAATTTACCTTTACTACCTGTGTTGGGTTATCAGGACCATGTATTTCTTCAATAGGTGGTAAATTCTTAACATCTTCAGCTTTAATACCTTTTTCTTTCATAGATTTCTTTGCCTCTTGCATATCTTCAGGACTAAGAAATAGAACACCTCATTTCTTCGGAGTTGGCTTAGGGGCTGGTTAGGAAGTGTCCAATTATTTTCATTGGCCAGCATATTATTCAATAGTAATTCAGCTTGATCAACTGTTCTTTCCCTGAAAACGCAACCAGCACAACTATCCAGGTGGTCTCTGGAAGCATTGGTTAGTCCATTATAAAAGACATCAAGTATATCATTCATATCAAGAGTATGATCAGGCAAAGCATTAAGTAATTGGAGAAGCCTCCCCCAAGCTTGTGGGAGACTCTCTTCTTCTATTTGCACAAAGTTATATATTTCCCGTAAGGCAGCTTGTTTCTTATGAGCGGGGAAATATTTAGCAGAGAAGTAATACATCATATCCTGGGGACTACGCACACAACCAGGATCAAGAGAATTAAACCAAGTCTTAGCATCACCCTTTAACGAGAAAGGAAATAACTTAAGGATATAGTAATAGCAAATCTTCTCGTCGTTGGTAAACAGGGTGGCTATATCATTCAACTTAGTAAGATGCGCCACAACAGTTTCAGATTCATAGCCATGGAAAGGATCAGATTCAACCAAAGTAATTAACCCAGGATCAACAGAGAATTCGTAATCCTTATAAGTAACACAGATATGTGAAGTAGCGAAAGCAAGGTCATGTTTCATTCTAGCATTCAAGGACTTTTCTTTCAGCTTAGCTAATAATTTCTTAAGATCATATCTATCGTTGCAAGCAAGAAAGTCTCCGGTAATTTCTTCATCCATAACATAACCCTCAGGAACAACAGGCAATTCATATCTATTGGGACAAGCTTCATCATCACTTTCATAAATATTATCAGTTTCAATATTTGCATTCTCCCTAACCTTAGCAATTTGTTCATCTAGAAATTCACCTACTGGCACAGTATTATCAAGCATAGAAGTAGTTTCATCATACATAGCAGAAGTGGCATCATCAAGAACATACGACATATCAGATTCAATAGCATTAGTAGGTGCCGCAAATTTACCCATAATAGATGGTGAATCAAGTGCAGAGCTAGATTGCAGTTCCTTACCTCCCCTCGTAGTTGAGGGTAAGATCTTGGTTTTTGAGTCCTTCAAATTCTTCATAGTGATAAATAGATATAAATCCCAAGTGACTTAAAGAATAGAGCTATGCTCCCCAGCAACGGCGCCAGAAAATAGTATTGATAACCCACAAGTGTAGGGGATTGCAACAGTTTTCGAGGGTAAAGTATTCAACCCAAATTTATTGATTCGACACAAGGGGAGCCAAAGAATACTCTTAAGTATTAGAAGCTGAGTTCTCAATTCAACCACACATGGAAACTTAGTATCTGCAGCAAGATAGTTTAGTAGCAAAGTAATATGAAGATAGCGGTAGCGGCAATAAAAGTAACGGTAGTGTTTTTCTAGTTTTTTTAATAGTAGCAACGGAAAAGTAAATAAGCAACAAGCAATATGGGAAAAGCTCGTAGGCATTGGATCAGTGATGGGAAATTATGTCGGATGCAATTCATCATGTAGAAGTTATAACCTAGGGTGACACAGAACTAGCTCCAGTTCATTAATGCAATGTAGGCATGTATTCCGAATATAATCATACATGCTTATGGAAAAGAACTTGCATGACATCTTTTGTCCTACCCTCCCATGGCAGTGGGGTCCTATTGGAAACTAAGGGATATTAAGGCCTCCTTTTAATAGAGTACCGGACCAAAGCATTAACACATACACTACGGGAAACAGAAGATTTGCCATCAGTAATTTCTTTGCCGTCAGCATTTTGTCGGGGCAGACGGCAAAGAAAGGGTTTGCCGTCATCAGCAGACGGCAAATAATGGATGACGGCAAATACAGACTTTGTCATCTACAACAAAAAATGCAAACGGCAAAGAGTCTTTGCCGTCTGCATTTTTTATTACAGACGGCAAAGAGCATACTTTGCCATCTGTAATAAAAATTACACACGGCAAAAATCTTTGCCGTCTGCGTTTTTTTGTTGCAGACGGCTAAGTATTCTGTGCCGTCTGGCTTTTTTATTGCAGACGGCAAAGAATTCTTTGCCGTCTGCAATAAAAAAGCTAGACGGCAAAGAAGAAAACACAAGCCACGGATCGATCCCACGGATCGATGACGTGGCAGCAGCATCCACCGGCCACATTGATGCACAACCCACCGCTCGCTCTCTCTCTTGCTGCCAGTTGCCGGGCCCCACCCCAACGACCCACATCCACCCATCCCTTATCCAGCCACCCCCACGATCCCCTCTCTCTGCTCATGATCCTCTCTCTCTCTCTTATCTCTCTCACCCTCGATAGGATCCAGAGCTTGCCGATGCGTTGCCTAGACCTCGACGGCCACCGCGTCCACGGATCCTCCTGGCGCCCCGTTCCCGAGCTCCTCTCCTCCGCTCCTGCGCCCTGCCCTGCTGCTCGGCCGGAGCTCGCTGGAGCAAGCAGCGACTTGGCCAGCCGCACCTGGCCGGCTCCGGTCCCATCTTCGTCGCCTCAGCGACTAGGCCAGTCGCAGCTCGCCGACCCCGTCCCCTCGCGCGCCTCTCCGGCCCCGTCCCCTCGCGCGCCTCTCCGGCCCGGACCCCAACATCCCCGCCGGCCCCGGCCCCGACCCCATCACCCCCGCCGGCCCCGACCCCACCCGCTGCCACCTCGTGCGCCGTGCTGCACCGGCCACCGCTTGGCGTGCCAACCATGATGATTGTTGTAGATGATTGTTGTATTTCCTTTAGATTATTGTTGTATTCATAGAAGATTGTTGTATTTAGGAAAATTCTCCATAGATGATTGTTGTATTTCCTTTCAGTATGATCTATAGTACATGGTGATTTGAGTATGCTATTGATTTTGTGCTCCGAACGGCAAGGATTTTGTTTTTTATTCATAGAAGATTGCCAGACAACTAGAACATGGCACAAGTGAACTATTATCAGACTATAAAAAACATAAGTGATGATTTTTCCAATGCTTTCGAACATCTATGCCCACTAAAATCGGACTGTTGGTCCAGGTTTTTCTAATAAAAAATGCTTTGCCGTCTGTGATGTTTTTGGCTGACGGCAAAGAAGGAGTTTGGCTGACGGCAAAGAATTGACGCCATCCGTTAGGTCGTGGGTCTGTTAGGTCGCTTTTTTTGCCGTGTGGCTGGTCTCGCAGACGGCAAACACAATTGCCTGACGGCAAAATCTTTGCCTTCATCTCGATGAAAAGCAGACGGCAAAGTATCTCTTTGCCGACTAGGCTTTGCCGTCTATGTTTGTCGTCTGCCAGCTGACGGCAAACACTTTGCCATCTGTAATATGGTCTTTGCCGTCTGTACATGCCAGACGGCAAACTTGTTGATTCCTGTAGTGATAGTGAATACATGAACTCCTCAAACTATGGTCATCACCGGGAGTTGTCCCGATTATTGTCACTTCGGGGTTGCCGGATCATAACACATAGTAGTTGACTATAGATTTGCAAGATAGGATCAAGAACACACATATATTCATGAAAACATAGGTTCAGATCTGAAATCATGGCACTCGGGCCCTAGTGACAAGCATTAAGCATAGCAAAGTCATAGCAACATCAATCTCAGAACATAGTGGATACTAGGGATCAAACCCTAACAAAACTAACTCGATTACATGATAGATCCCATCCAACCCATAACCGTCCAGCACGCCTACGATGGAATTACTCACGCACAGCGGTGAGGATCATGGAATTGGTGATGGAGGAAGGTTGATGATGACGATGGCGACGATCTCCACTCTCCGGAGCCCCGAACGGACTCCAGATCAGCCCTCCCGAGAGAGATTAGGGCTTGGTGGCGGCTCCGTATCGTAAAACGCGATAATTCTTCCTCTCTGATTTTTTTCTCCCCGAAAGTGAATATATAAGATCTGGGGATACGTCGGTCGAGCACCAAGGGGCCCACGAGGCAGGGGGCGCGCCCTAGGGGGGCGCCTCCCACCCTCGTGGACAGGGTGTGGGCCCCCTGGTCTGGATCTTCTTGCAGGTATTTTTTATATTTTCCAAAATAATTCTCCGTGGATTTTCAGGTCATTCCAAGAACTTTTTATTTCTGCACAAAAACAACACCATGGCAGTTCTGCTGAAAACAGCGTCAGTCCGGGTTAGTTCCATTCAAATCATGCAAGTTAGAGTCCAAAACAACGGCAAAAGTGTTTGGAAAAGT
Organism: Secale cereale; assembly: GCA_902687465.1. Lineage (NCBI taxonomy): Eukaryota > Viridiplantae > Streptophyta > Magnoliopsida > Poales > Poaceae > Secale > Secale cereale. The sequence continues at coordinate 820,701,999 of LR738714.1, read as the reverse complement.
AGATATGTTGGAGACGTGTCACTCATCTCCTCTAGGAGTGGGAAGAACTCTACCTAGTACTTGTTTCCTTGGATTGACCTTGTATGCTTGTGGATCTCATGTATACTACTCTAGGGGATGTGTGATTGTGGTTTTGTTTGAGTGATTTCTCTTGTGTTCTTGTGTTATTTCTCCTTTTCCCCCTCCAAGTGTGAAAAGATCTCCCTAGGGTTCCACCCTACAACATCTTGGTATCATGAGCAAGGTTGATTCACATCTTGGAGTCCCATCCCCCCATTTGCTAGCTTGATTTTGTTGTTTTTCGTCCTAATTTGAAAATCCCCACAAAACATAGCCCAAAAAAATTTCTTGCAGTTTGTTAGATCTTGTGAGATTTTGTTGTTCTGGTCCATGGATTTATTGTTTGGCAAGTGGACCTAGCCTTCCCCCAGCCATTCCCAACCTCCCCACCACGAAATCCATCAAATTCTTGCATTTTCCAAAACATTTCGCCCAAACCCGACACCCCGGGCACCCGCACCTCCGACCCCCGGGTACCCGCACCCCCAGGTTGTTTGCCTTGACCACCTCGGGTACCCGCACCCACCACACCCGGGTGCCCGCACCCCCCGAAATCAGGCCCACTACATCACAGTCTCGGCCATAACTTCCGTTCCCGGAGTCCGTTTTTTGTGTTCTTTAGCTTGTTTTGTAACTCTTGACATCCCCCATCTTCTTAGATCCTTACCACCATGATACGTCCAAAACGTATCTATAATTTCTGCTTGCTCCATGCCTCTTTTGGGTGATATTGCTATGATATTTATACACTTCCATACACTTTTGATCATATTTGGACTAACCTATTAACTCAGTGCACCCCAGTGCCAGTTTCTGTTTTCTACTGTTTTTGTATTTCAGGTTTTCCCATTACGAGAACTGCCAGAAAAATCCTGGAAAAATTATATAAAAAATCAGCGTTCTAGAAGCTTCCCGGCACCCGAAGTACAGCCGGAGGGGGGCCACCAGGGCTCCAGGCGCCCTGGTGGCGCGGCCCCCCTCCTGGCCGCGCCGGGGGGGCGCCTGGGCCCCCCAGGCCTCCGCTGATGCCCCCCTTTGGCATATATTTATATCGTGTCCCGAAACCCTCAAGACGGGAACCCTTTTTCGCGATCTCATCTATGTTCCGCCGCCGCCGCGCTTCCAAGATCGGGAGCACCAGGAGAACTCTTCCCGGCACCCTACCGGAGGGGAGGATCACCACAGGGAGCTTCTCCACCACCATGGATGCCTCCCGGATGAGTTGTGAGTAGTCTCCCTTGGACCATGGGTCCATGACCAGTAGCTATGTGATGTTCTCCTCCCGTTCTTGTGCTTCACTAATTAGACCTCGTGAGCTGCCCTACATGATCGAGGCACATATGTAATCCTTATGCTGTTGCTATGATGAGTTTGCTGGGATCCGATGGATTGTGAGATTATGTTCAGATTGTGTTTGAGTAATATATTTGATCTACCTCTTTTATATTTATGTTCGTAAGTAATTCTTGCATGTTCTCCGTTGTTATTTATTGCTTTGGCCAAGTAGTAGGTAGTGACTCCAAGAGGGAACGTTATGCTTGATTATGGGTTCATGCCCCTCGATGACTAGCTTGAGTGACAGAAACATGAGTCTAGGGGATGTGCTGTTGCCACAAGGGGGAAAACAACAGTGCTTGTGCCCGCGGGTGCAAGGATTGTTTACTTTACGCAAAGTTCTTTTAATGCAGTTGTCTGTTGCTTTGAGTTTACACTATGGGTGGGACTCGCAACTTAATACCAGCGAGATGTTCTGGATAGATATCTCAAGGTGGATGATTAGTAGTAGATGCAGATGGATTTCGGTCTACTTGCCTTGGCGTACCGCCCATGCTTTGAGCCTCTACCTTTCTTGCAACTTAGTCAGCATTGGTTAGTGCACATGGTCCTGTCAATTGCCCAGCTGTAATTTGTTTACCTCACATAGCTGTTTTATCGTCTTTTGGGAGAGAGACATCACTAGTGAACATCATGGGACCCCGGTCCATATTACCATCATTGATCACATCCGCTATTTACTTTCCGCTTTTTACTTATTATTGCAGCAATACCTATCACAATTATCACTTGTGTTTGATCCTTTGTAAACTACAAGGCCGGAGGGATTGACAACCTCTCTGTACTCGTTGGGAGCAAAGTTATTTGTATGTGTGTGCAGGTCCACGTTGATTGCTAATATCTGGCGCCATTAGCAGTTAACACCTTCTTGTTGAAACTGGGAGTCTCCGGGAAATCGATCCTTGGTATCTTTGCCAAGGGAAAACTACCGCTACACTGCATCTCAAACCTTCCACGTGGGGTAACCAACGAGGGGCGAGAATCCATCAAGCAAAGTTTTCTGGCGCCGTTGCCGGGGACTCCACTCTTCAAGATAGGGGAGTTGCACGCTATCTTTTACCTTTGCTTTTTAGTCTTGTTAGTTTACCTTTCAGTTTTGCTTTAGTATCTTTTATCGAAAATCACAAAAATAGTTATCTTGCTTGCTTGCTACTATGGGTTCCACCGAGAACACCAAGTTGTGTGACTTCACTAGTCATAACAACGATGACTTTATCTGCACACCTATCACTACACCTGCCACTTCAGCACCTTCGTATGAAATTAAACCTGCTTTACTGAACCTAGTTATGAAAGATCAATTCTCCGGTGCTGGAGATGATGCTGCTTTACACTTAAATAATTTTGTTGAACTTTGTGATATGCAAAAGTACCGAGAAGTAGACGGTAATATTGTTAAGCTTAAGCTTTTTCCTTTCTCCTTGAGAGGAGGAGCTAAAATTTGGTTTCAGTCTTTGCCTAGAAATAGCATAGATTCATGGGACAAGTGCAAAGATACTTTTATTGGAAAATACTATCCACCTGCTAAAATTATCCAACTAAGAAGTAACATAATGAATTTTAAACAATTGGATAATGAACACGTTTCCCAAGCTTGGGAACGTATGAAATATCTTATCAAAAACTGCCCTACTCATGGTTTGACTACTTGGATGGTTATCCAAACTTTTTATGCAGGCTTGAACTTTACCTCGCGGAACTTGTTAGATTCGGCCGCGGGAGGAACCTTTATGTCAACTACACTTGGTGCTGCCACGAAGCTTCTCGATGAGATGATGACCAATCATTCCCAATGGCACACCGAATGCGCTCCAACAGGTAGGAAGGTAAACTCTGTCGAGGAGATTTCCTCCCTAAATGAAAAAGTTGACTTTATCATGTCTCTACTTTCCAAGCAATCTTCTATTGATCCTCGTGATGTTCCTTTAAACTCTTTGATTGCTCAAGATCAAGTAGATGTGAACTTTATCTCTAGAAACAATTTCAATAACAATGCTTATAGGAGTAATTTTGGTAGCAACCCTAGACCGTTCCCCTCTAATTCTTATGGGAACAACAATGCTTATCCTAGCACCAAGAACTCCACTACTGAACTAGAGATTATGCTTAAAGATTTCATCACTACCCAAAAAGCCTTTAATAAGAGTGTAGAAGAAAAACTAAACAAACTAGATGATCTCTCTTCGAAGGTAGACAATTTAGCCAATGAGGTAGAATTTCTTAAAATTAGAACTTCTCCTCTTGAGGAGAGGAAGGTCACTCCTGTGAATGCTATTCAAGTGCAAATTAATGAAAACATTAGGATGTTGGCTAAACTTAAAGAGAGATGGGCTAGAGAAAGGGAGGAAGAAGCTAGAATTAAGAACCTTCCTACCCACCACACTATTGCTACTATCCAAGTTGTTGAGGATATCCAAACTCTTAGCACCCAATGCACTCCTGGTCCCAATGGACCTATTAATGGTGATGCTATGACTATAGAAACTACCAAACAAGTGAACCTAAAGGACACCACTACCACTTTACTTGATAGTAGTGACCTTGATTTTGATAATTGCACTCTTACCGAAGTTATTGATTTCCTTCACAAGATGTCTAGAGATCCCCGCACTAGCACGCTTAACCTTGCCTTCACAGAGCATATCACTAATGCTCTCATCAAAGCTAGGGAGGAGAAACTTAGAGTAGAAGCCTCCATACCTAGAAAGCTAGAAGATGGTTGGGATCCTATGATTAAAATTAAGTTGAATAACTTCTCTTGCTATGCTTTATGTGATGTTGGTGCTAGTACCTCTGTTATGCCCAAAAGAATATATGATATGCTTAAATTGAAACCTTTTGATTCTTGTTCTTTTGGTGTTCGACTCGTTGATTCTTCCATAAAGAAACCTTTGGGGAGGATCGACGATGTCCTTATCGTTGTCAATGACAACTATGTTCCCGTTGATTTTACTATTATGGATATTGAATGTGAACCTTCTTGTCCAATTATTTTGGGACGTCCTTTTCTACGCACCGTTGGTGCTATCATTGACATGAAAGAGGGGAATATAAAATTCCAGTTTCCTCTCAAGAAAGGGATGGAACACTTCCCTCGAAATAATATTATGTTACCTTTTGAGTCCGTTATACGGGCTAGCTATTCTTTTACTCTTGATAAAACTTGATCTCTATGCATTATGCCTAGCTTAAAGGCATAAAAGAAAGCGCTTTTGGGAGGCAACCCACATGAATAATTTTTATTTTGATTTTGTTGTGTCTTGATGTTGTTACTACAGTAGCATCATCATTGTATCTTTGCTTTTCAACTTTGTGCCAAGTGTAGCCTCTGATTGCAAGAAAGTTCAAAAGTTGTGACGTGCTGTCCAGGAAACAGATTCTGTCCTTGGATAGAAAAATTCGTATAAAATCACCAGTTCATATTTTTGGTCTGAATTTTTTCGACAGCGTGCTCTATATAATTGTCTTTCGTGCATCTGTTTTGAGTTTTTTGATTAGAGTTGCAGAAGTGCCCCGAAAAAATCATTTACTACCTGCTGTTCTGTTTTTCACAGATTCTGTCATGTTTTGCCTTTCCTTCATTTTGCAAACCTAGAGCTTGCTTTTTCTTTGCAAAAACCTTTTGGCAATCTTGAGAAACAGTAGACCTTCAAGAATATCCTTATTTCCAGCAAGGAACAATTATTTTATTATGGGTACTAACCTCGCTAATCAGATTATGATGAGTTATGTATGAAGGGAGTTTTCAAGTGTGCGAGGGAAGATGATAAAAAGATTCAGGAGTGTCAAATGCTCAAGCTTGGGGATGCCCCCATGCACCCCCAAGAAATATTCAAGGAGACTCAAGCGTCTAAGCTTGGGGATTCCCCCGAGCATCCCCTTCTCCATCAACATTATCAGTTCATCTTTCGTTCCACTATATTTTTATCACTTCATGTGTTATGTGCTATGCTTGGAGCGTCTTGCTTTTAGTTTTCCTTTTTAGTTTTCTTTAGCTTTTCATAACAAGTCGGAACTCAGCTTTCTTTATGTGGGAGAGAAACACGCTCCACTTCTACCTAGAACATAACATAGAATTTTCATGTCTATCTTTGTTGTGTGTGTTCTTTGTCTTTCAATAGCTACTATCATGCTTAGCTCTTATTTTTCATGCTTATCTTTTTAAAGAGCTTTTGTTTAGTTGGTTGCTTGAACTCTCTTTAGTTATCATGATTATCTTATTAAGAGAGTTTGCTTCCGTTGCATTGGTTGATATGTCTATGATAAAAATGCTACGTGCATAATGGTGCTTACTAGTTCATGTTTTCCTATGGTTAGTCTCAAATAGCTGGGGGGTTCCCAATGTGTTATTGGAGTACCAACATGATTTGTTTGCCTATGATATGGTATGGTTTAGTAATATCTTCCTTCAAGAATTTATTTTGATTGACTTGGCGTATGCTCACGCATATTTAAGACTGTAAAAAAAGTCTGTCAAGCCTTGATGATCTTTTGTTTCTGAGTAGCGATATAACTTCCATGCCTGATTCAATGTTGCTTTGTCGCTCTGCATGATTATGACCGTCATTGCTCTTTTAGTTGGTCGCTCCCAGTCTTTTGCTAACCTTCGCCTGTACTAAGCGGACTGACTGCTGGTGCATCCAAATTCTTTTAAACCAGTTATGCCATATGAGTCCATCATACCTTCCTACATGGTATTTACCTGCCATTCCTAACGGAGACTTTCATGTACCATCTCGAAATTATTCAAAAAAATGCATTCCTATTTTGTGCCTCTGTTTTAAGTTCATGAGGAAGTAGTAGTTAATTCATGATCTTTTTAAGTTGGACAAGCTTCACCCCGGGATTGCATGTATAATGTGCAAACCCATAATACGAGAAGGAACTGGCATTGAGTGCGCCCGGCTCAAAAATAATATAACAAACAAACCCTCCTTCACGCTTTGTTCATGAGAAATCAGAAAACTTTGGCAGTGATAAACAAAGGAGATTAAGAGGATGTGATCGTCCTCATTCGGGAGCCGTTCCTCGAAACTTGTCCATCTCAAGAAGTGATTGAGTTATCTGCTAGCATTCGTTGACGAAACATGCATAATCTAAAAAAATATTATTACCTTTGTTTTTAAAACCAAGAGCTCTGGTACATGCTTTGTCTTTGTTTCCAACTATGGGTTTTCAACCTTGCCAACAAAAGCCACGGTTCGAGAGTCTCCACCTTCTTTTAAATCACCAACTACTGAGAGCATGATTGTCATTCTGAGTGTAATGTGCATTGTCCCAAAGTAGCATTGTCTTTTGCATGATTGTGATATCGTTTATTTTGAAATCATTGTATCTAGTCATCACTTAAACCTTGGAGGTGCCCCTGCATTTATGTTTTGCTTCACTAAAGGGGGCAAGCGAGATATCACTTTATCATATTTGCACACCATGCTCATTACAAATCTATTTGATGTTTCAGTATCACATTGTAAAACTTTCAGTTCTTTGTGATTTTCTCATGAGGCAACTTAATTACTACAGATTCATTGTTTCAGTAAGCTTTTGTCATGTGACTATGAAAAATCCTTATATGGTTAATAGCATGTCACCACAGAAATTATTCTTGTTATCATTTACCTACTCGAGGACGAGCAGGAATTAAGCTTGGGGATGTTGATACGTCCAAAATGTATCTATAATTTCTGCTTGCTCCATGCTTCTTTTGGGTGATATTGCTATGATATTTATACACTTCCATACACTTTTGATCATATTGGGACTAACCTATTAACTCAGTGCACCCCAGTGCCAGTTTCTGTTTTCTGCTGTTTTTGTATTTCAGGTTTTCCCATTACGAGAACTGCCAGAAAAATCCCGGAAAAATTATATAAAAAATCAGCGTTCCAGAAGCTTCCCGGCACCCGAAGTACAGCAAGAGGGGGGCCACCAGGGCTCCAGGCACCCTGGTGGCGCGGCCCCCCTCCTGGCCGCGCCGGGGGGGGCGCCTGGGCCCCCCAGGCCTCCGCTGATGCCCCCCTTTGGCATATATTTATATCGTGTCCCGAAACCCTCGAGACGGGAACCCTTTTTCGCGATCTCATCTCTGTTCCGCTGCCGCCGCGCTTCCAAGATCGGGAGCACCAGGAGAACTCTTCCCGGCACCCTGCCGGAGGGGAGGATCACCACCGGGAGCTTCTCCACCACCATGGACGCCTCCCGGATGAGTTGTGAGTAGTCTCCCTTGGACCATGGGTCCATGACCAGTAGCTATGTGATGTTCTCCTCCCGTTCTTGTGTTTCACTAATTAGACCTCGTGAGCTGCCCTACATGATCGAGGCACATATGTAATCCTTATGCTGTTGCTATGATGAGTTTGCTGGGATCCGATGGATTGTGAGATTGTGTTTGAGTAATATATTTGATCTACCTCTTTTATAGTTATGTTCGTAAGTAATTCTTGCATGTTCTCTGTTGTTATTTATTGCTTTGGCCAAGTAGTAGGTAGTGACTCCAAGAGGGAACGTTATGCTTGATTGTGGGTTCATGCCCCTCGATGACTAGCTTGAGTGACAGAAACATGAGTCTAGGGGATGTGCTGTTGCCACAAGGGGGAAAACAACGGTGCTTGTGCCCGCGGGTGCAAGGATTGTTTACTTTACGCAAAGTTCTTTTAATGCAGTTGTCTGTTGCTTTGAGTTTACACTATGGGTGGGACTCGCAACTTAATACCAGCGAGATGTTCTGGATAGATATCTCAAGGTGGATGATTAGTAGTAGATGCAGATGGATTTCGGTCTACTTGCCTTGGCGTACCGCCCATGCTTTGAACCTCTACCTTTCTTGCAACTTAGTCAGCATTGGTTTGCGCACATGGTCCTGTCAATTGCCCAGCTGTAATTCGTTTACCTCACATAGCTGTTTAATCGTCTTTTGGGAGAGAGACATCACTAGTGAACATCATGGGACCCCGGTCCATATTACCATCATTGATCACATCCGCTATTTACTTTCCGCTTTTTACTTATTATTGCAGCAATACCTATCACTATTATCACTTGTGTTTGATCCTTTGTAAACTACAAGGCCGGAGGGATTGACAACCTCTCTGTACTCGTTGGGAGCAAAGTTATTTGTATCTGTGTGCAGGTCCACGTTGATTGCTAATATCTGGCACCGTTAGCAGTTAACTCCTTCTTGTTGAAACTGGGAGTCTCAGGGAAATCGATCCTTGGTATCTTTGCCAAGGGAAAACTACCGCTACACTGCATCTCAAACCTTCCAGTTGGGGTAACCAACGAGGGGCGAGAAGCCATCACACCACCATTTTCTTCCATCAAATTTGACAGATTTTGTGCTGCGGTTTCTATTTCCTAGGCTAATTAGGAATGGTGTGACTTCGCCATCAACCCAGAATCGACATCGCCAACTGATAACCCACAAGTGTAGGGGATCAGTTGCAGCCTCTTTTGATAAGTAAGAGTGTCAAACCCAAAGAGGAGCTAAAGGCAGAACAAATATGCCCTCAAGTTCTATCGACCACCGATACAACTCTACGCACGCTTGATGTTTACTTTACCTAGAACAAGTATGAAACTATAAGTACTTTGTATTTTTGTGGGATAGGTTTGCAAGAATATAAAGAGCGCGTAAATAAAACTAGGGGCTGTTAAGATAAAGAAGCAATAAAGTTGGTATAGTGAGTGTGGCATAGTGGTGGTAGGAGTTGTGAAATTGCCCCTAAGCAATTGACTACGTTACTAGACCGATAGCAAGTTTTATGTGGGAGAGGCCACTGCTAGCATGCCATCCCTTACATGGAATTCTATGCACTTATGATTGGAACTATTAGCAAGCATCCGCAACTACTAACGTTCATTAAGGTAAAACCCATAGCATTACGATATATTGGTCCCCCTTCAATCCCGTATGCATCAATTTCTACGCTAGGTTCAAGCTTCTGTCACTCTTGCCCTCCAATACGAAGTTCTATCAACATACAACTAACCCTATGGTGTGATCCACGCGCGCGCTCATATGATGGGCACCAAAGGATAGCAACATAACCAAAAGCAAATTAAATCAATCATAGCAATTCACCAATCACCGATAGGACAACGATAATCTACTCAGACATCATAGGATGGCAACACATCATTGGATAATACTATGAAACATAAAGCACCATGTTCAAGTAGAGTGTACAGCGGGTTGCAGGAGAGTGGGCCGCTGTAGATAGATGGGGGAAGGTGATGGAGATGTTGGTGAAGATGACGGAGGTGTTGGTGTAGATCGTCGTCACACGATGATGGCCCCGGTGGCACTCCGGCGCCACCGGAAGCGAGGGAGATAGAGCCCCCTCCTTCTTCTTCTTCCTTGACCTTCTCCCTAGATGGGAGAAGGGTTTCCCCTCTATTCCACGGCCTCCATGGCGGTGGAGGGGCGAGAGCCCCTCCGAGATTGGATATGTCTCTCTGTCTCTCTCTGTTTCTGCGTTCCCAGATTCTGGCCCTTCACCGTTTCTTAAATTCCCGGAGATTCGTAACTCCGATTGGGCTCATCTTTTGACACGATTTTTATCCAGAAATTAGCTTTTTGCAGCGAATGAAGGGCATCAACTGCCTTACGGTGTGGCCTCGAGGGCCCAGGGCGCGCCCCCCACCCTCGAGGCCCACTCGGGTATCGTCTCGTGTTAGTTTCGCTTCCCAAAATTCACATATATTCCAAAAAAAACTCTCCGTCCGTTTTTATTCCGTTTGGACTCCGTTTGATATGGATATTATGCGAAACAAAAAACATGCAACAAACAGGAACTGGCACTGGGCACTGGATCAATATGTTAGTCCCAAAAAATAGTATAAAAAATTGCCAAAAGTATATGAAAGTTGTAGAATATTGGCATGGAACAATCAAAAATTATAGATACGACGGAGACGTATCAGCATCCCCAAGCTTAATTCCTGCTCGTCCTCGAGTAGGTAAATGATAAAAAAGATAATTTTTGATGTGGAATGCTACCTAGCATAATCTTGATCATGTAATATAATCATGGCATGAATATTAAGACACGACTGATTCAAAGCAATAGTCTATCATTTGACATTAGAACAATAATACTTCAAGCATACTAATAAAGCAATCATGTCTCTTCAAAATAACATGGCCAAAGAAAGTTATCCCTACAAAATCATATGGTCTGGCTATGCTCCATCTTCACCACACAAAGTATTTAAATCATGCTCAACCCCGATTTTAGCCAAGCAATTGTTTCATACTTTAGTATTCTCAAACATTTTCAACTTTCACGCAATACATGAGTGTGAGCCATGGACATAGCACTATGGGTGGAATAGAAGGTGGTGATAGACAAAAGGTGGGAGAAAGTCTCACATCAACTAGGAAAATCAATGGACTATGGAGATGTCCATCAATCGATATCAATGTGAGTGAGTAGGGATTGCCATGTAACGGATGCACTAGAGCTATAAGTGTATGAAAGCTCAAAAGAAAACTAGTGGGTGTGCATCAACTTGCTTGCTCATGAAGACCTAGGGCATTTGAGGAAGCCCATCGTTGGAATATACAAGCCAAGTTATATAATGAAAATTCCCACTAGTATATGAAAGTGACAACATAGGAGACTCTCTATCATGAAGAACATGGTGCTGTGATGAAGCACAAGTGTGGAAAAGATAGTAGCGTTGTCCCTTTTTTTCTTTTTTTTCTTTTTTTTTGGCCTTTCTTTTTTTCTTTGGCCTTTCCTTCTTTTTTTTCTTTTTTTTCTTTGGGACAATGCTCTAATAATGATGATCATCACACTTCTATTTACTTACAACTCGATAGTACAACTCAATGCTAGAAGAAAATATGACTCTATGTGAATGCCTCCGGCGGTGTACCGGGATGTGCAATGATCTAGCGTAGCAATGACATCAAAAAACGGACAAGCCATGGAAACATCATGCCAGCTATCTTACGATCATGCAAGGCAATATGACAATCATGGTGTGTGTCAAAATAAACGGAACGGTGGAGTTACATGGCAATATATCTCGGAATGGCTATGGAAATGCCATAATAGGTAGGTATGGTGGCTGTTTTGAGGAAGGTATATGGTGGGTGTATGGTACCGGCGAAAGTTGCGCGGTACAAGAGAGGCTAGCATTGGTGGAAGGGTGAGAGTGTGTATAATCCATGGACTCAACATTAGTCATAAAGAACTCACATACTTATTGCAAAAATTTATTAGCCATCGAAACCAAGTACTACACGCATGCTCCTAGGGGGGAGGTTGGTAAGAGTTAACCATAGCGCGCTCCCGACCTCCACACAAAGGATGACACTCAATAAATAAATCATGCTCCAACTTCATCACATAACGGTTCACCATATGTGCATGCTATGGGAATCACAAACCTCAACACAAGTATTTCTACAATCCACAACTACCCACTAGCATGACTCTAATATCACCATCTTTATATCGCAAAACTATTGCAAGGAATCAAACATATCATATTCAGCGATCTACAAGTTTATGTAGGATTTTATGACTAACCATGTGAATGACCAATTCATGTCAACTCTCTAAATAGATATAAGTGAAGCAAGAGAGTTTTAATTCTTTCTACAAATGTTATGCCCACGCTCTAACAATTATAAGTGAAGCAAAAGAGCATTCTACAAATGGTGGTTTTCTATGTGAAGAGAAACAGGCAATCCAAACTTCAAATGATGTAAGTGAAGCACATGAAGTATTCTATAAAGCCATACTCAAAAGATATAAGTGAAGTGCAAAGAGCATTCCTTAAATCAACCAAGGACTATCTCATATCAGCATGGTGCATAAAAGAAAAGGTGAAAACTAAATGCAAAAGACGCTCCAAGATCTGCACATATCACATGAATGAAACGAATCCGAAAACATACCGATACTTAGAAAGAGGGAATGCCTTCCGGGGCGTCCCCAAGCTTAGACGCTTGAATCTCCTTGAATATTTACTTGGGGTGCCTTGGGCATCCCCAAGCTTGAGCTCTTGCCTCTCCTTCTTCTCCTCACATCGAGACCTCCTCGATCTTCAAACACTTCATCCACACAAAACTTCAACAGAAAACTTGGTAAGAACCGTTAGTATAATAAAGAAAATCACTACTCTAAGTACTGTTGCAAAACAATTCATATTTTGTTTTTGCATTGTAGCAACTGTAATATAACTTTTCCCTGGCTTAATCCACTTTGATAGTTTCATCAAAACAAGCAAACTATGCAACAAAAACAGAATCTGTCTAAAACAGAACAGTCTCTAATAATCTGAACATTCACCATACTTCTGATACTTCAAAAATTCAGCCAAAATTAGAAAAAATCAAAAATTTGTATAGAATACAGTGCAACAAGTTTCAGAACTATTTGACATACCAGCAAAAAATGTAAAATCGCGCACTACAGCCAAATAAAATCTACTTAGTGATAAAGCAAACAAGCACACACGAGAATAATCACCCCACGCTATTGCTCCCCGGCAACGGTGCCAGAAAAAGGTCTTGATAACCCACAAGTGTAGGGGATCAGTTGCAGCCTCTTTCGATAAGTAAGAGTGTCGAACCCAACAAGGAGCTAAAGGCAGAACAAATATTCCCTCAAGTTCTATCGACCACCGATACAACTCTACGCACGCTTGACGTTTACTTTACCTAGAACAAGTATGAAACTAGAAGTACTTTGTAGTTTTTGTGGGACAGCTTTGCAATAATATAAAGAGCACGTAAATAAAACTAGGGGCTGTTAAGATAAAGAAGCAATAAAGTTGGTATAGCGAGTGTGGGATAGTGGTGGTAGGAGTTGCGAAATTGCCCCTAAGCAATTGACTATGTTACTAGACCGATAGCAAGTTTTATGTGCGAGAGGCCACTGCTAGCATGTCATCCCTTACTTGGAATTCTATGCACTTATGATTGGAACTATTAGCAAGCATCCGCAACTACTAACGTTCATTAAGGTAAAACCCAACCATAGCATTACGATATATTGGTCCCCCTTCAATTCCGTATGCATCAATTTATATGCTAGGTTGACGCTTCTGTCACTCTTGCCCTCCAATACGTAGTCCTATCTGAAAGTGCAACTAATCCCCGGGTGGTTTTGGTAATTAATAACAACATATATATCATTGAACTAATATTATCTTGAGAATCATTTCAGAGAAGTTCGATGATATGGGTATGGAAATGTCTGAAGAAATGGACCCCTCAAAATGCTAAGACAAGCATTGGCAAAAGCTCAAGACTCCATTTTTGGTTTAGTGATCAAAGATCACATTGAGTCCATAGGAAAAGCCAATACTATTAAAAGGGGATGAGGTTGTGTTAATGTTCTTGTTGCTCAAGTGCTTGGTGATCTAACTCCCTCAACTATCAGCACTATTCACTACTTAACACAAACCCTAACATCTCGGTCACACCGATTTCTCCAACTCAGTCCCACCGAGATGAACCTCTTCAGTTGTTTCTCCAAACCCTAGCTTCTCGGTCAAACCGATTCTGAGTTTCGGTCTCACCGAAAAAGGGCTGCCAACCTTCAGTGATCAGTTGACATCAATTCGGAATATCCGAGTTTATATTTTCGGTCTCACCGAGATGGCAAACCCTAACCTTTGACTCACTTCGGTCTCACCGAGATGGTATTTTCGGTCCCACCGAAAATCCCAACGTTCACTATATTTGAACTTTCGGTCTAACCGAGTTTTCACTTCGGTCTGACCGAGATTGGTCAAATGTGTGTGTAACGGTTGGATTTTGTGTGGAGGCTATATATACCCCTCCACCCCCTCCTCATTCGTGAGGAGAGCCATCAGAAAGTACCACCACTTCTACCATACACTTTCTGAGAAGTGAACCACCTACCCTTGTGTTGAGATCAAGCCATTCCATTCCTACCATATGAAACTTGATCTCTAGCCTTCCCAAGTTGCTTTCCACTCAAATCTTTCTTCCACCACAGCCATATCAGTGAGGAGAGTTGAGTGTTGGGGAGTTTATCGCTTGAAGCACAAGAGCAAGGAGTTCATCATCATCAACACCGTCTATTACCTTTTGGGGGGTGGTGCCTCCTAGATTGGTTAGGTGTCGCTTGGGAGCCTCCGTCGTGATGTGGAGTTGAACCAAGAAGTTTGTAAGGGCAAGGAGATCGCCTACTTCGTGAAGATCTACCCCGAGTAAGGCTAGTCCTCCGTGGGCGTAGGCCGTGATGGAATAGACAAGGTTGCTTCTTCGTGGACCCTTCGTGGGTGGAGCCCTCCGTGGACTCGCGCAGCCGTTACCCTCCGTGGGTTGAAGTCTCCATCAACGTGGATGTACGATAGCACCACCTATCGGAACCACGACAAAAATCTCCGTGTCACCAAACTGCGTTTGATCTTCTCCACCTCTCTTTTACATGTGCAATTTACTTTCCGCTGCATAAACTCTAGAATTGCATGTGTAGGGTGTTACTTGAACTGATCTTGTTTGTGAAACTGCCAAAAACATTGCATGATCTAAAGGCAGATTTTTTATATTGTCAAGTAGTCTAATCACCCCCCCTCTAGACTTACTTTCGATCCTACAAGTGGTATCAGAGCTTTGGTCTCCATTGCCTTGGTTTCCATTGCATTGGACTCCATAAGCTTGGTTTCACAACCTAGGAGAGTATGGCGTCTAGTGAGGGTAATTATCGTAGAGGTCCTTACTTTGATGGTACAAATTTTGCTAGTTGGAAGCATAAAATGAAAATGCATATTCTTGGTCATAACCCAGCCGCATGGGGCATTATTTGTGTTGGCATGCAAGGTGATTTCTTTGAAGAAGGAAAAGTTCCGGATCGCGAAGCTACACCCGAAGAGTTGCGGATGTTGCAAAACAATGCTCAAGCTTGTGACATTCTCTTCAATGCTTTGTGTCCCTAAGAGTTCAACAAAATCAGCCGTCTTGAGAATGCTAAAGAGATTTGGGATACTTTGGTTGAAATGCACGAAGGTACTGAATCTGTGAAGGAATCAAAGCTAGATATTCTTCAAGGTCAACTTGACAAGTTCAAGATGAAGGATGGTGAAGGAGTCGCTGAAATGTACTCTAGGCTTGCTCTCATCACAAATGAGATTGCTGGCTTAGGAAGCGAAGAAATGACCGACCGATTCATCATTAAGAAGATTCTCAGAGCTTTGGATGGAAAGTATGACACCGTGTGCACTTTGATCCAAATGATGCCAAACTACAAGACTCTCAAGCCAACTGAAGTCATTGGAAGAATTGTTGCTCATGAAATGACACTTAAGGACAAGGAAGAGCTTCACAACAAGTCGAGTGGTGCTTACAAAGCTACAAGTGATGCTCCTACTACCTCAAGTGACAAGCTAGTTTCCAATGAAGAGATAAGCCTAATGGTCAAGAACTTCAACAAGTTCTACAAGAATAGAGGCAAAGAAAGAAGCTCAAAGTCTAGATCATATGATGGAAAGAGATCTTCTAGTCGTGATCGAAACTGCTACAATTGTGGAAGACCCGGACACTTCTCAAATGAGTGTACGGCTCCCCACAAGAGAAGAGAAGAATCTCCAAGAAGAAGAGCAAGAGATGAGTCACCTCGGAGAGAGAGAAGGAGTAGAGATGATCGTTATGAACGAAGACCTTCTCGGAGAAGCAAAGATTCGGAGAGGAAAGACAAGTCATCAAGGAGCTACACAAGAAGAAGACATCAAGCTCATGTTGGTGAATGGGTCTCCGGCTCCGACTCTGACAGTCAATCCAATGGAAGCTATCACTCCGACTCCGACTATAGTCAAGATGAAGGTGTTGCCGGACTTGCACTAGTATCCTCCAACTCCAACTCCTACGACTTATTTGATTCACCAAATGAGGGAATTGGAAGATGCTTCATGGCTAAAGGCCCCAAGGTAAAACACCCTGAATTCATTGACTTTGATAGTGATGAGGATGACTTACTTGGTGAAGATGAGCTCTTGCATGATAAATCTAGTGAGCTTAGTAATGATGAAAATGCTAGTAGTCTCTATAGTCGAGAAGAGTCGAATGACAATGCTATGAAGGAGATTGAGCATCTAACTAAAGAACTAAACACTCTTAAGTTAGCTCATGAAACAACTCAAGAAGATCATAGAGAGCTCCTAAGATCTCATGAGAAGCTACGCTTCGAGAAGCTCACTCTAGAGCAAGAACATGAGTTTCTAAAAGCGATCAATGACGATCTTCGAAAGAAGAGTTCTTCATATCTTGCCAAACGACTTCTCTTGTCTAATTTCTTGCCACCTATTAAGACTAAGCATGACAAGCATAAGAAAAATTCTTCCTCTAGTAGTAACAATAACAATGTTAAATCCAATATTGTTGCTTCTAGTAGTTCTCTTGATTCCACTAACAATGTTTCAAGCCAAGTTACACTTGAGCAAGAAAATAGCTTATTGAAGGAAATCATAGAGAAAGGTGTCTACAAGAGTCTTGCCGGAAGCAAGAACTTTGAGGAGATTGTTCGCAAACAAGGAAGACACCGGAAGAATCAAGGGATTGGTTTTGAGCGAAAGTTCAACGCCAAAGGTGTTGAGTGGGAAGAAGGTCAATACCCTACTCCACAGTTTGTCTCACAAAAGGAGAAGTATGATCCTACTTCTTCCAATGTGGAACAAGCTCAAGATGACCCTCCACCACAAGACCACAAGCTAAAGGCCAAGGACAAGCTTCAAGAGGAGATTGATGCATTCATTGAAGCACCTCAAGCCATGGTCAAGTGGGTTCCCAAGGACACATCAAGTTCTACTTCGTCAAGCTCAACTACAACACCAAGGATTCCCATCAAGATGATGTGGATCCCAAAGAAGAAGAACTAGTAGGTTCTTGAGGGTGACTCCGCCAACAAACTTCACTCATATTCATTTTGGCAAGAACTTGTGCAATCAACTTCCACATCATGCACTTGTTCATGGAGTCACAAACCCTCTTGTTGGTAAGTCAAGGGACAAGGTAATCATTGCTTTCATGGACATTATCTTTTGTGTACTTCACTCTATGTCCATGGATATTCTTGTTTGTTCCTTGTGGGACTAACCCATGTAGGTATTGAAAGTGCCCTAATCCAAGGATAGCTCTCAACTCTTGATGATCTACATCAACATTGAGCATCCACATCTTCAACATCTACATGAAGTCTACTACGACAACCCAAGGTTAGTTTGACCCTTTAAAAGGGGTTCTCACATCTAGGGGGAGCTTTGCTCTAAAAAAATTGAGCTAAAGCATCTCCAAATGATGTGAACACATAAATGCTTTATGTAAAAGTGGTAACCCCACTTGTGCTTAAACGATGAGTATGACCTATGATCAAATGTTCTCATTTGGCTCCTAAGTCAATATACTCATATATAGATGACCTAGTCATCGACAAATTGTGTGCTAGTAGCTAGAGTTTCGGTTGTGCATGTTTGACACATATTTCAGTTGCTATCTTATTGTGTGAGCATGTTGAATGCATGATTTTATTCATTCAAGGACATCCATTTGTAGTTTTGATTGTTTTGGTTTCTTTTTCTGGCCAAATGGATGGACAAGAATGCCTAAGCACCTTCCCTAGCTATCTATGCTATCTTGTCTCAAATTCTATTCATGCTTATATCACAACTTTGAACAAGTCTTTTTCGGACAGTCCGAGTGAGGAGCACTCGGAACCACCGATTCGTCTAAGGCTGACTTCCAAAACCTTCTAAGTCCATTTCGGTATGACCGGCTTCTCAATCTCGGTCCAACCGAAACACTTAGATTGATCTAGGTTTCATCTCGGTGAAACCGAGTTCAAAATCTCGGTCTGACCGATATGCGTAACTGCACTGCAATTATGCATCTCGGTGACACCGAGTTTTTCAACTCGGTCCCACCGACAGCACGGGGTTATATATACTGAGGGCTGCGCGCGATCTATTCCTTTCAAACGTTCGCCCTCCAAGACCCCTGCTGCCGCCGCCCTGGTCTACGGATCGTCGCCTTCATCACCTGTGCGTCCTCGCCGCAGGTCTCCGCCGCCGTCAACGGTAATCTTCTCCGCCGTTGCCGCCGTAGAGGGACACCACCAAGTTAGGGTGTGTCCCGATCCCTTTCATGCTCCACTTCTGATTCTTGCATGATAGGACTGCCCTGATTCAATCCAAGTTTGATATGATCCCAATACATTGTTAAGATCTTCTAGTTTCGAGGAAAATTCTTAGGTTTAGGTTTCCACGGAATGCATCTCGGTGAAGCCGATTCCTGAAACTCGGACTGACCGATTTGGTCTCTGACCATTGCACTACATAGTTCGGTCTGACCGAGTTGTGAAAATCGGAATGTCCGAATTGAAGTTTCTGTGAAACCCTAAGTTTTCGGTAGGACCGAAACCCATTTCGGTCTGACCGAAAGTGGTGTGTAGGTTCTGTTGAACACTTCGGTTACACCGAAACTTGAAATCGGTTTGACCGAAATACATTCTGTGAAAACTCAAAACTAAGTTTTTTAAACTCATTTTTTTTGCAAAAACTTCTGCAGTTGTGATAACTCTTCTATTCTGCCTATACCTTATCTTTTCACAGGTCTTTCAGCCATGTCAGATGTCAGTGACAGCCAGAACAGGTCTGAATCACCATTTGCTGAAATCCCAGAGGCAGAAACAAGTCCTGCAAGCAGCTCTAGTGATGATGGTGAGAGGAGCACCCCTAGTGGTCTGCCTCCCGCAGCTACGAGAACCAGGAAGAAGAGAACTTCTGATGATGAGGATTCCGACTTTGTTGCTGAGGAAGTTACCTCCAAGCCCAAGAGGAATGTGGTTGCCAAAGAGCACCAAGGGCAGCAGCCAAGGAAAGGTACAAGCAAGGTAAAACAGTCTGCAGTTGCTAAGAAGCTCATCTTGGAAGAGCCTGCTCCAAGCAAGGTGAAGAAGACTTCCAAGAGGAAGAGAGTTGTTTATGCTGAACCTCAAGTTGATGTTGCTGAAGAAGAAGAAGAAGATGCACCCCAGCCTCCTCCTCAGAAAGCTAAGTTCATGGGTGATGCTATTCGGGCTCAAGCCTCCTCCAAGCCCAAGAAGCCTGCTCCAGCTAAGGCAGCTCCAGAGAAGCCCAAGAGGACAACCAGAAGCATTCCAGCTTCTGAGAAGAACAAAGGTGAGATGCCACCTTCTGAGTCAGATGAAGAGCATGTGTTGCTCAAGCTCCGTCCCAAGTTGCCACTCCACAATGATGCTCATCCTCAAGCTGAGGACATGAAGGCAAGGAAGGACAAAGGTCTCAGGCTATGGAGACAGTCTGATCCATATGCCGTAAGAAGAAGGACTGCTGTTGACCCCAGATTCCACACCAGAGAGCAGCAGGATTTCTATGAGACAGTGCTAATGGATAAGAAGCCCATTGTTGCTGACACCAGGTATGTTGACTGGAAGTACATTGACAGTAGAGAGCACCGGGACTTCTTTCCCCATGTGCATGAGAGCTTTACTGCATGTGGAGTTGCTGATTTTGTGGGTCAAGAACTGACAGCATGGAATGACGAGATGATCATGCAGTTCTATGCCACAGCCCATTTCTACCCTGATGGCAAGATCACCTGGATGACTGAAGGTCAAAGGTTTTCTTCAACTGTTGCAGAATGGGCAGAACTTCTGAACGCTCCTGTGCAGAGAGAGGACGATATTGATGTCTATGGGATTCCTAAGAAGAGTCATGATTCTATGAAGAATATGTACAAGGAGATCCCAGCTGCTGATTTGGAGGGATGGAAGCTCGGCTCAGTGTATTATCTCCAGGCTGGTCTGACCACCACTAACACTATTTTGAGGCATACCTTGATGCCTAAGTCAGGTGACCACCGGATGATACGAGGCTATTCTATCAACATGCTGCACATTCTCGATGAGAAGGCACCTTTTAAGGTGATGGACTTGATGGTAGAGACCATTAAGAGGACTGCAGCTGACCAGAAGAGGTCGTGTGGGTTTGCTCCGCAGATACAGATGCTTATCAACGCCAAGTTTGGCACGGGCAAATTCATGTTGGATAGGAAGCACTTGCCACTGCAGCCAGAGCATGAGGACAACGTAGTTGTGATGGATGAAGAGGATCCCACCTCAGTTGAAGGGCAAGCCAAGATTGAAGCTGCGAAGAAAGCCAAAGCTGACAAAGAGGCAGCAGCAGCAGCAGCTAAGCCAAAGAGCTTCGGAGATCAGATTCTTGAAGCAACCCGGAGAATTGAACAACGCCTGGCCAGCATTGAGCAATCTCAGGAGAGCCTTGAGAGGATTGTCGAGGACAAGATCCACGCTCTAGACGTGAAGCTGACTGAGATTCAGGTGTCTGTCAACAAGCTTGAGGCAGACATGGAGGAGACTAGGCAGGAGAGAGCAGAGCTTATGCAGGCTGATCTAGTCCAGGACTCTCATCGCCAGACTGCTCAGGTTCCCAGAGGATCCAGATCTGCAGCTATCCCAGTGACAGACTCCAGGGCTACCACTTCAGCACCAGCTACAGCTCCAGCAGTTCCTACAGCTCCAGCATCCACTCCTCCACCGCAGACATCAGCAGAGGTCTTCGCAGATGCAGCTATCTCTACACCGACATCGACCCAGACGGGAGCAGCCAGCCTAGTCCGCAGTGACGTTTAGCTCTATACCTTTTCGAACTTTTTGGTAACTTGTTGCCAAAGGGGGAGAAATTGTTATAGATCATAGGGCTTCGAGGGAGAGAGTGCTCTTTCGTTTTTTCGTTCTTTTGCCGGTTTTCCTTGAGATACATTGGTTTCTTTTGGTTCCAGATACTTTATGTGTGCTTGCTACTACGTTTGATGCTACCTTAATGAGTGCTTAGCCATACTATGCTTTAATGTGTGCTTATTGCTTATCCTATGCTATTCCTTATTGTATGGCTATTTACTCTTGTCTTGGTGATTAAGTGCATGTTATTCATTCTTATCATTTTGTGCGCTCCACCAAGATGTATGTGACATGGAAGAGTGACCCATAATCCTAATCGATTGTGCATTTGCATTCAAACGCAAATTTTAAATAATGCACAAATTTAGGGGGAGCTCTTGTTTATCACATACTTCTCAAAGCGACGATGTTATTCATTGATTATATCTTTTGTCGAAGCTTTGATCTATATGTTGTCATCAATTACCAAAAAGGGGGAGATTGAAAGTGCAACTAATCCCCGGGTGGTTTTGGTAATTAATAACAACATATATATCATTGAACTAATATTATCTTGAGAATCATTTCAGAGAAGTTCGATGATATGGGTATGGAAATGTCTGAAGAAGTGGACCCCTCAAAATGCTAAGACAAGCATTGGCAAAAGCTCAAGACTCCATCTTTGGTTTAGTGATCAAAGATCACATTGAGTCCATAGGAAAAGCCAATACTATTAAAAGGGGATGAGGTTGTGTTAATGTTCTTGTTGCTCAAGTGCTTGGTGATCTAACTCCCTCAACTATCAGCACTATTCACTACTTATCACAAACCCTAACATCTCGGTCACACCGATTTCTCCAACTCAGTCCCACCGAGATGAACCTCTTCAGTTGTTTCTCCAAACCCTAGCTTCTCGGTCAAACCGATTCTGAGTTTCGGTCTCACCGAAAAAGGGCTGCCAACCTTCTGTGATCAGTTGACATCAATTCGGAATATCCGAGTTTATATTTTCGGTCTCACCGAGATGGCAAACCCTAACCTTTGACTCACTTCGGTCTCACCGAGATGGTATTTTCGGTCCCACCGAAAATCCCAACGTTCACTATATTTGAACTTTCGGTCTAACCGAGTTTTCACTTCGGTCTGACCGAGATTGGTCAAATGTGTGTGTAACGGTTGGATTTTGTGTGGAGGCTATATATACCCCTCCACCCCCTCCTCATTCGTGAGGAGAGCCATCAGAAAGTACCACCACTTCTACCATACACTTTCTGAGAAGTGAAACACCTACCCTTGTGTTGAGATCAAGCCATTCCATTCCTACCATATGAAACTTGATCTCTAGCCTTCCCAAGTTGCTTTCCACTCAAATCTTTCTTCCACCACAGCCATATCAGTGAGGAGAGTTGAGTGTTGGGGAGTTTATCACTTGAAGCACAAGAGCAAGGAGTTCATCACCATCAACACCGTCTATTACCTTTTGGGGGGTGGTGCCTCCTAGATTGGTTAGGTGTCGCTTGGGAGCCTCCGTCTTGATGATGTGGAGTTGAACCAAGAAGTTTGTAAGGGCAAGGAGATCGCCTACTTCGTGAAGATCTACCCCGAGTAAGGCTAGTCCTCCGTGGGCGTAGGCCGTGATGGAATAGACAAGGTTGCTTCTTCGTGGACCCTTCGTGGGTGGAGCCCTCCGTGGACTCGCGCAGCCGTTACCCTCCGTGGGTTGAAGTCTCCATCAACGTGGATGTACGATAGCACCACCTATCGGAACCACGACAAAAATCTCCGTGTCACCAAACTGCGTTTGATCTTCTCCACCTCTCTTTTACATGTGCAATTTACTTTCCGCTGCATATACTCTAGAATTGCATGTGTAGGGTGTTACTTGATTTGATCTTGTTTGTGAAACTGCCAAAAACTTTGCATGATCTAAAGGCAGATTTTTTATATTGTCAAGTAGTCTAATCACCCCCCCTCTAGACCTACTTTCGATCCTACACTATCAACATACCACTAACCTTATGGTGTGATCCACACGCGCGCTCATATGATGGGCACCAAAGGACAGCAACATAACCACAAGCAAATTAAATCAATCATAGCAATTCACCAATCACCGATAGGACAACGATAATCTACTCAGACATCATAGGATGGCAACACATCATTGGATAATAATATGAAGCATAAAGCACCATGTTCAAGTAGAGGGTACAGTGGGTTGCAGGAGAGTAGACCGTTGTAGATAGATGGGGGAAGGTGATGGAGATGTTGGTGAAGATGACAGAGGTGTTGGTGTAGATCGCCGTCACACGATGATGGCCCCGGTGGCACTCCGGCGCCACCGGAAGCGAGGGGGAGAGAGCCCTCCTCCTTCTTCTTCTTCCTTGACCTTCTCCCTAGATGGGAGAAGGGTTTCCCCTCTATTCCATGGCCTCCATGGCGGCGGAGGGGAGAGAGCCCCTCCGAGATTGGATCTGTCTCTCTGTCTCTCTCTGTTTCTGCGTTCCCAGATTCTGGCCCTTCACCGTTTCTTAAATTCCCGGAGATCCGTAACTCCGATTGGGCTCATCTTTTGACACGATTTTTATCCGGAAATTAGATTTCTTGCAGCGAAAGAAGGGCATCAACCGCCTTACGGTGTGGCCTTGAGGGCCCAGGGCGCACCCCCCACTCTCGAGGCCCACTAGGACATCGTCTCGTGTGGGTTTCGCTTCCCAAAATTCACATATATTCCAAAAAAATCTCCGTCCGTCTTTATTCCGTTTGGACTCCGTTTGATATGGATATTCTGCGAAACAAAAAACATGCAACAAATAGGAACTGGCGCTGGGCACTGGATCAATATGTTACTCCCAAAAAATAGTATAAAAAGTTGCCAAAAGTATATGAAAGTTGTAGAATATTGGCATGGAACAATCAAAAATTATAGGTACGACGGAGACATATCACCAACCGTAAGCAAGGACAGTAACATCGACGACATCTTGTCTTTTACCTTGCCATTGCACTTGATAACCCTGAGCCACTTTGCGTTGCTTACCTATTGAGACTAGAAAGTTGCGAATTGTCGGGCCACGTTCTTTGTGCACCTTAGTGATACGCCTTTTCCGCATAGCTACATTTAGCGTGCAATCATCTTGCTATCATCATTGTGCCATTAGTCCCTCCCGTGCATATCTTACAAACTTATCTAGTATCATACTTGGCTCAAGCATCAAGCATAGAGAAAAAAAGAGGAAAAGAGAAAAAGCTTTTAAGAAAAAGGAGAAGAAACAAAAGAGCTTGTTAGCAATAGCATCGTGCCATTTGCATAGTTGCATCATATTGGATACTCCATACATACAAAATTGTATCTATCCCATTTGAGCAATCAAGCTAGAGTCTCTCGAGTATCCGTGCAACAAGAGCATTTTACGTGGTCACACTTATTCCGCTCATTCATTGGTTGTACGGATCCCACTTATCTCTTGCATGTGCGTTTCCAAGTGATACACTAGGCCTTGATCTATTTGCTTTACTTTCATTTTGTGAACCTTCTCAACATTATCAATATCTTGACTAACATTTGCTTGAAGATTTTGTGCCACTTATCCTCACCAAGCTCCTCCATAAGCTTTATGTGTGTAGGTTTGAGAAACTTACCCGATACAATTCCCCTATTGTAGCATCACACTGAGTGATACTTGATACATCTTCAATCTTCGGAAAAGGTAACTTTGGTATTGTCTCCTCATTTTTCTACTCACCCCACTTTAAAATGATGGAAAGGACAAGTTCTTCTACAAACCCGATAGTCAAGCATCAAGTTGAAGCGCCAAATTACGTCACCAAAAATCATCTCTTAGGCGTCCAATGAGCTCTTCATCAAGAAAGTGAGATTTTGGGCGACCGCATCGAGCAACTCACTTCCGTACTTCGTAGACAAATGGAAGAGTTCCGCAACATCCTCGTGAACCGCACGTCTTCGACTTCTTCATCAAGACGGCGCCATTCAAGTCGACGCTCAAGTCGCCACTCTTCGGCTTACTCTTCGTCGGATGCAAGTCCTCCACGGCCTTGTCCACCTCCACAATTCGTCAATCAAGATCGACAATCTCCGGACAATCCATTCCATGGCAACGGGTTACAAGACAAGTACGAGCACGCGAGAAAGCGAGACGCCAAGAGCAACAACCCCAACATCAAGTACATCAAGATGACGATGCATTCCGGCAAGCACAAGAGCGAAGTTACGATCAAGCATGCAACGCACAACAAGCTCTTCGTGAATCCTCTTGTGTCCTCGCCGACCGCAGCCGCCAAGTACGTGAACAAGAAGAAGCATTTCGTCAGGCACAACAAGAGGAAGCCGCTAACCGAGAAGCAGAGCAAGAACGACAAAACCGGAACAACATATCGTGCCCAAATCGGCAAGACCATCGTGAGGAGCAAGCATTCGAGGATCTTCCACCTCGTCACGAGCGACACCACCATTGTCACCATGATGAAGAACAACGCTTCGGAAAGCTCAAGTTTACCATGCCCAAGTTCTCCGGAAGCACCAACCCCGAGGAGTATCTCTCATGGGCATTGAAGGTCGACAAGATATTTCGCCTCCACAACTTTGAAGAGGAGAAGAAGATTTCCATGGCATCTCTCGAGTTCCAGGATTACATCCTCATTTGGTGGGAACAAGTGATCGCGCGGCGGCAAGAAAGATGTGAAACACCAATCACAACTAGGACTCACATGAAGGAGGTCATGAGAGCTCGCTTTGTGCCTACACACTACACATGCGACCTTTTCAAGAAGCTGTAACTCCTCAAGCAAGGAACCAACACGGTGGAAGAATACTATCCAGAAATGAAGATTGTTATGATTCAAGCAAATGTCAAGGAAGATGATGAACAAATGATGGCTCGCTTCTTGAATGGTCTCAACCACCCTATCAAGAAGATTGCAGACTTTCAACCCTACACCAACCTTCTTGAGCTCGTCCACCAAGCAACCAAAGCGGAGCGAAAGTGCAAGATAACTTCAAATACGCCAAGTACTCGACCAAGAACTACGGCTCTTACACTCAAGAACCAACAACTTCGGCACCTCCTACCTCTACAAGAGCATACCCAAGTACCGGCGATAAGTCAAGTTCGAAGAAAGCACCGTCTACCACTCGTCCACCGGTAATCTCATACAAGCCCATAACTGCTTCAACACCGGCACCACCCGAAGACCTCATCAAGACAAGTTCAATGAAATGCTTCACTTGTGGTGGCCGCAGACACAAGTCATACCCATGCACCAATAAACGGACAATGATCTTCAACAATTATGGAACATACGACTCCATGAGCGAAGATGAAATGGAGGCGCTCAACCATGTGGCCATGCACCACCAAGTGAATGAGGATGAAGACAAACAAGTCTTTTGCGACAACGACTCAAGTCCCGCCCTCATCGTCTCCAAGGTCTTGACTCCAATAACAACATGACAAAGACCAAAGATGCCACATCTTCCACACCAAAGCGGGCATTCAAGGTCGTTCAGTCAAGGTCATCATTGATGGAGGAAGTTGCCATAACCTCGCAAGTGAAGAACTATGCTCCAAGTTACAACTAGTGAAGAAGAAGCATCCTCGTCCCTACAAGGTTCAATGGCTTAGCGAATTCGGCGCGATCCAAGTAGAGCACATGGTTCAAGTCTCCTTCAAGATCGGCTCATACGAAGATACTTTGGAGTGTGATGTCGTCCCTATGTCTGTGTACCACCTTGTCTTGGGACGACCTTGCCAATACGACCGAGGTGTCCTACACAACTGACGGACAAATCTATATAGCTTCAAGATGAAGGGCAAGGAATATGTGCTTTGTCCTATGTCACCGAGCCAAGTGATCGCCGACAAGCAAGCTTTGACACATCATGGAGAGAGTAGTGAGAGAGGGAACCACCATAAAGAGAGCGAGCGCCACAAGCCAAATTCGAGTACCTCCACATTGAGAGATAAGAGTGACATAGTGCTTCTAGCCACCAAAAGAGACATGAGAGAAGTGTGTGAGAACCCAACTAGCGTATGAAGGAAATATGCCCTAGAGGCAATAATAAAGATGTTATTTGTATTTCCTTATATCATGATAAATGTCTTTTATTCATGCTAGAATTGTATTAACCGGAAACTTGATACATGTGTGAATACATAGACAAAAAGTATGTCCCTACTATGCCTCTACTAGACTAGCTCATTGATCAAAGATGGTTATGTTTCCTAGCCATAGACATGAGTTGTCATTTGATCAACGGGATCACATCATTAGGAGAATGATGTGATGGACAAGACCCATCCGTTAGCATAGCACTATGATCGTTTAGTTTTACTGCTATTGCTTTCTTCATGACTTATACATGTTCCTATGACTATGAGATTATGCAACTCCCGAATACCGTAGGAACACCTTGTGTGCTATCAAACATCACAACGTAACTGGGTGATCATAAAGATGCTCTACAGGTGTCTCCAAAAGTATTCGTGGTATTGGCATAGATCAAGATTAGGATTTCTCACTCCGAGTGTCGGAGAGGTATCTCTGGGCCCTCTCGGTAACACACATCATAATAAGCCTTGCAAGCAAAATACTAATGAGTTAGTCACGAGATGATGTGTTACGGAACGAGTAAAGAGACTTGCCGGTAACGAGATTGAACTAGGTATAGAGATACCGACAATCGAATCTCGGGCAAGTAACATACCGATGACAAAAGGAACAACGTATGTTGTTATGCGGTTTGACCGATAAAGATCTTCGTAGAATATGTAGGAGCCAATATGAACATCCAGGTTCCGCTATTGGTTATTGACCGGAGATGAGTCTCGGTCATGTCTACATAGTTCTCGAACCCGTAGGGTCCGCACGCTTAACGTTTGATGACGATCGGTATTATGAGTTTATGAGTTTTGATGTACCGAAGGTAGTTCGGAGTCCCGGATGAGATCACGGACATGACGAGGAGTCTCGGAATGTCCGAGACATAAAGATTGATATATTGGACGACTATATTCGGACACCGGAAGTGTTCCGGAAAAGTTTCGGATTTATCGGGAATGCCGGAGGGGGTTACCGGAACCCCCTACGAGAGGGGATGGTCCATAGTGGGCCTAAAGGGAAAGAGAGAGGCAGCCCATAGGGCTGGCCGGCGCCCCCACCTAGGGTTCCTAGTTGGACTAGGATTGGGGGGGGCGCCACCTCTCCTATTCCTTTCCCCCTTCTTCCTTTCGGTGAATCCTACTAGGAATAGGATTGCAATCCTATTCCTAGTAGGACTCCCTCCCTAGCCGCACCAGGAAGGGCCGGCCGGCCTCCCTCCCCTGCTCCTTTATATACGGGGGCAGGGGGCACCCAAAGACACACAAGTTGAATTGTTTTAGCCGTGTGCGGTGCCCCCCTCCACAGAATCACACCTCGGTCATACCGTCGCGGAGCTTAGGCGAAGCCCTGCGCCGGTGAACACATCATATCCGTCACCACGCCGTCGTGCTGACGAAACTCTCCCGTGAAGCTCAACTGGATCAAGAGCTCGTGGGACGTTATCAAGCTGAACGTGTGCTGAACGCGGAGGTGCCGTACGTTCGGTGCTTGATCGGTTGGATCGCGAAGAAGTTCGACAACATCAACCGCGTCACTTGACGCTTCCGCTCCCGGTCTACGAGGGTACGTAGACACACTCTCCCCTCTCGTTGCTATGCATCTGGTAGATAGATCTTGCGTGATCGTAGGAAAATTTTAAAATACTACGTTCCCCAACACCGTTAGCATAGCACTATGATCGTTTAGTTTAACTGCTATTGCTTTCTTCATGACTTATACATGTTCCTATGACTATGAGATTATGCAACTCCCGAATACCGTAGGAACACCTTGTGTGCTATCAAACGTCACAACGTAACTGGGTGATCATAAAGATGCTCTACATGTGTCTCCGAAAGTATTTGTGGTGTTGGCATAGATCAAGATTAGGATTTGTCACTCCGAGTGTCGGAGATGTATCTCTGGGCCCTCTCGGTAACACACATCACAATAAGCCTTGCAAGCAAAAGACTAATGAGTTAGTCACGAGATGATGTGTTACGGAACGAGTAAAGAGACTTGCCGGTAACGAGATTGAACTAGGTATAGAGATACCGACGATCGAATCTCGGGCAAGTAACATACCGTTTGACAAAAGGAACAACGTATGTTGTTATGCGGTTCTGACCGATAAAAGATCTTCGTAGAATATGTAGGAGCCAATATGAACATCCAGGTTCCGCTATTGGTTATTGACCGGAGATGAGTCTCGGTCATGTCTACATAGTTCTCGAACCCGTAGGGTCCGCACGCTTAACGTTTGATGATGATCGGTATTATGAGTTTATGAGTTTTGATGTACCGAAGGTAGTTCGGAGTCCTGGATGAGATCACGGACATGACGAGGAGTCTCGGAATGTCCGAGACATAAAGATTGATATATTGGACGACTATATTCGGACACCGGAAGTGTTCCGGAAAAGTTTCGGATTTAACTGGATTGCCGGAGGGGGTTACCGGAACCCCCTACGAGGGGGGATGGTCCATAGTGGGCCTTGAGGAAAGGAGAGAGGCAGCCCATAGAGGCTGGCCGGCGCCCCACCAGGGGATCCTAGTTGGACTAGGATTGGGGGGCGCCACCTCTCCCTCTCTTTCTTTTTCCCTCTCTTCCTTCTTGGTGGACTCCTACTAGGAATAGGATTGCAATCCTATTCCTAGTAGGATTGCCCTAGCCGCACCATAGGAGGCCGGCCGGCCCTCCTCCCTTGCTCCTTTATATACGGGGGCAGGGGGGCACCCAAAGACACACAAGTTGGATTGTTCCAGCCGTGTGCGGTGCCCCCCTCCACAGAAACACACCTCGGTCATACCGTCGCAGTGCTTAGGCGAAGCCCTGCGCCGGTAGATACATCATATCCGTCACCACGCCGTCGTGCTGACAAAACTCTCCCGTGAAGCTCAACTGGATCAAGAGATCGTGGGACGTCATCAAGCTGAACGTGTGCTGAACGCGGAGGTGCCGTACGTTCGGTGCTTGATCGGTTGGATCGCGAAGAAGTTCGACTACATCAACCGCGTCACTTGACGCTTCCGCTTCCGGTCTACGAGGGTACGTAGACACACTCTTCCCACTCGTTGCTATGCATCTGGTAGATAGATCTTGCGTGGTCGTAGGAAAATTTTAAAATACTACGTTCCCCAACAATGGCATCATGAGCCAGGTCTATGCGTAGATGATATGCACGAGTAGAACACAATGAGTTGTGGGCGATACTAGTCATACTGCTTACCAGCATGTCATACTTTGCTTCGGCGGTATTGTGAGATGAAGCGGCCCGGACCGACATTACGCGTACGCTTACGCGAGACTGGTTTCACCGTTACGAGCACTCGTTGCTTAAAGGTGACTGGCGGGTGTCTGTCTCTCTCACTTTAGCTGAATCAAGTGTGGCTACGCCCGGTCCTTGTGAAGGTTAAAACAGCACATACTTGACGAAACATCGTTGTGGTTTTGTATGCGTAGGTAAGAACGGTTCTTGCTAAGCCCGTAGCAGCCACGTAAAACTTGCAACAACAAAGTAGAGGACGTCTAACTTGTTTTTGCAGGGCATGTTGTGATGTGATATGGTCAAGACATGATGAGTTATACGGCTTTGTATGAGATGATCATGTTTTGTAATGTTATCGGCAACTGGCAGGAGCCATATGGTTGTCGCTTTATTGTATGAAATACAATCGCCATGTAATTGCTTTACTTTATCACTAAGCGGTAGCAATAGTCGTAGAAGCAATAGTTGGCGAGACGACAACGATGCTACGATGGAGATCAAGGTGTCGCGCCGGTGACGAAGGTGATCATGACGGTGCTTTGGAGATGGAGATCAAAAGCACAAGATGATGATGGCCATATCATGTCACATATTTTGATTGCATGTGATGTTTATCTTATTATGCTTCTTATTTTGCTTAGAACGACGGTAGCATTATAAGATGATCCCTTACTAAATTTCAAGGTACAAGTGTTCTCCCTGAGTATGCACCGTTGCGAAAGTTCGTCCTGCCGAGACACCACGTGATGATCGGGTGTGATAAGCTCTACGTTCAAATACAACGGGTGTAAGCCAGTTTTGCACACGCAGAATACTCTGGTTAAACTTGACGAGCCTAGCATATGCAGATATGGCCTCGGAACACTGGAGACCGAAAGGTCGAGCGTGAATCATATAGTAGATATGATCAACATAAGATGTTCACCATTGAAACTACACAATCTCACGTGAAGATCGGACATGGTTTAGTTGATTTGGATCACGTGATCATTTAGATGACCGGAGGGATGTCTATCTAAGTGGGAGTTCTTTAATTAATATGATTAAATTGAACTTTAACTTATCATGAACTTAGTCCTGATAGTTTTTTGCATATCTATGTTGTTGTAGATCAATAGCTCGCAATGTTGCTCCCCGTTTATTTATTTATTTTATGTTCCTAGAGAAAACTAAATTGAAAGATGTTAGTAGCAATAATTCGGAATTGTTCCGTGATCTGAGGATTATCCTCATTGCTGCACAGAGAAATATGTCCTTGATGCACCGCTAGGTGACAGACCTATTGCAGGAGCAGATGTAGACGTTATGAACGTTTTGACAAAAGCTCGGTATGATGACTACTTGATAGTTTAGTGCACCATGCTTTACGGCTTATAACCGGGACTTCAAAAACGTTTTGAACGCCACGGAGCATATGAGATGTTCCAAGAGTTGAAATTAGTATTTCATACTCATGCCCGTGTCGAGATGTATAAGACTTCTGACAGTACTTTGCCTACAAGATGGAGGAGAATAGCTCAACCAGTGAGCATGTGCTCAGATTGTCTGGGTACTACAGTTACTTGAATCAAGTGGGAGTTAATCTTCCAGATAAGATAGTAATTGACAAAGTTCTCTAGTCACTATCACCAAGTTAGTAGAACTTCGTGATGAACTATAATATGCAAGGGATGACGAAGGTAATTCTCGAGCTCTTCGCAATGCTGAAATCGGCGAAGGTAGAAATCAAGAAAGAACATCAAGTGTTGATGGTTAATAAGACCACTTGTTTCAAGTAAAGGGCAAAAGGGATAGAAGGGGAACTTCAAGAAGAATGACAAGCAAGTTGTCACTCCCATGAAGAAACCCAAAGCTAAACTCAAGCCTGAAACTAAGTGCTTCTACTGCAAAGGAAATGGTCACCGGAAGTGGAACTGCCCTAGATACTTGGCGGATAAGAAGGATGGCAAAGTGAACAAAGGTATATTTGATATACAGATTATTGATGTGTATTTTACTAGTGTTCATAGCAACCCCTCGGTATTTGATACTGTTTCAGTTGCTAAAGAGTAGTAACTCGAAATGGGAGTTGCATAATGAACAGAAACTAGTTAAAGGATGAAGTGACGATGTGTATTGGAAGCAGTTCCAAGATTGATATGATCATCATCGCACACTCCCTATACTTTCGGGATTGGTGTTGAACCTAAATAAGTGTTATTAGGTGTTTGTGTTGAGCATGAATATGATTTGATCATGTTTATTGCAATACGGTTATTCATGTAAGTTAGAGAATAATTGTTGTTCTGTTTACATGAATAAAACCTTCTATGGTCATACACCCAATGAAAATAGTTTGTTGGATCTCGATCGTGTGATACACATATTCATAATATTGAAGCCAAAAGATGCAAGGTTAATAATGATAGTGCAACTTATTTGTGGCACTGCCATTTAGGTCATATTGGTGTAAAGCGCATGAAGAAACTCCATAGTGATGGACTTTTTGGAATCACTTGATTATGAATCACTTGGTGCTTGCGAACCATGCCTCATGGGCAAGATGACTAAAACTCCGTTCTCCGGAATTGTGGAGCGAGCAACAGAGTTGTTGGAAATCATACATACTGATGTATGAAGACCAATGAGTGTTGAAGCTCACGGCGGGAATCGTTATTTTCTGACCTTCACTGATGATTTGAGCAGATATGGGTATATCTACTTAATGAAGCACAAGTCTGAAACATTTGAAAAGTTCAAAGAATTTCAGAGTGAAGTGGAGAATCATCGTAACAAGAAAATAAGAGTTTCTACGATATGATCGTAGAGGTAAAATATTTGAGTTAGCGAGTTTGGCCTTCAGTAAAAACAATGTGAAATAGTTTCACTACTCACGCCACCTGGAACACCACAGTGTAATGGTGTGTCCGAACGTCATAACCGTACTTTATTAGATATAGTGCGATCAATGATGTCTCTTACCGATCTACCACTATTGCTTTTGGGGTTATGCATTAGAGACAGCTACATTCACGTTAAATAAGGCACCATCTAAATCCGTTGATACGACACCTTATGAACTATGGTTTGGCAAGAAACCAAAGTTGTCGTTTCTTAAAGTTTGGGGCTGCGATGCTTATGTGAAAAAGCTTCAACCTGATAAGCTCGAACCCAAGTCGGAGAAATGTGTCTTCATAGGATACCCAAAAGAGACTGTTGGGTACACCTTCTATCACAGATCCGAAGGCAAGATATTCGTTGCTAAGAATGGATCCTTTCTAGAGAAGGAGTTTCTCTCGAAAGAAGTGAGTGGGAGGAAAGTAGAACTTGATGAGGTAATTGTACCTTCTCCCGAATTGGAAAGTGGAACATCACAGAAACTAGTTCCAGTGATTCCTACACCAATTAGTGAGGAAGCTAATGATGAGGATCATGAAACTTCAGATCAAGTTTCTGCTGAACGTCGTAGATCAACCAGAGTACGTTCCGCACCAGAGTGCTACGGCAACCCAGTTCTGGAAGTCATGTTACTAGACCATGATGAACCTACGAACTATGAGGAAGCGATGATGAGCCCAGATTCCACAAAATGGCTTGATGCCATGAAATCTGAGATGGGATCCATGTATGAGAACAAAGTGTGGACTTTGGTTGACTTGCCCGATGATCGGCAAGCCATCGAAAATAAATGGATCTTCAAGAGGAAGACCGACGCTGACGGTAATGTTACTGTTTACAAAGCTCGACTTGTTGCGAAAGGTTTTCGACAAGTTCAAGGAGTTGACTACGATGAGACTTTCTCACCCGTAGCAATGCTTAAGTCTGTCCGAATCATGTTAGCAATTGCCGCATTTTATGAAATCTGGCAAATGGATAACAAAACTGCATTCTTTAATGGATTTATTAAAGAAAAATTGTATATGATGCAACCCAAAGGTTTTGTCAATCCTAAAGGTGCTAACAAAATATGCAAGCTCCAGCGATCCATCTATGGACTGGTGCAAGCATCTCAGAGTTGGAATATACGCTTTGATAAGTTGATCAAAGCATATAGATTTATACAGACTTACGGTGAAGCCTGTATTTACAAGAAGTGAGTGGGAGCACTACAACCTTTCTGATAAGTATACGTGAATGACGAATTGTCGATCGGAAATGATGTACAAATTTTTGGAAATCATAAAGGAGTGTTTGAAAGGAGTTTTTCAAAGAAAGACCTTGGTGAAGCTTCTTACATATTGGGCATCAAGATCTATGGAGATAGATCAAGATGCTTGATAAGACTTTCGATAAGTACATACCTTGATAAAATTTTGAAGTAGTTCAAAATAGATCAGTCAAAGAAGGAGTTCTTGCCTGACTTGTAAGGTGTGAAGTTGAGTAAGACTCAAAGCCAGACCACGGCAAAAAAATATAGAGAGAATGAAAGTCATTCCCTATGCCTCAGCCATAGGTTCTATAAAGTATGCCATGCTGTGTACCAAACATGTTGTGTACCTTGCCATGAGTTTTTCAAGGGGGTACAATAGTGATCCAGGAGTAGATCACTGTACAGCAGTCAAAATTATCCTTAGTAACTGGATGACTAAGGAAATGTTTCTCGATTATGGAGGCGATAAAGAGTTCGTCGTAAAGGGTTACGCCGATGCAAGCTTTGACACTAAATCCAGATGACTCTAAGTATCAATCTGGATGCGTATTGAAAGTGGGAGCAATTAGCTAGAGTAGCTCTATGCAGAGCATTGTAGACATAGAAATTTGCAAAATACATACGGATTTGAATGTGACAGACCCATTGACTAAACTTCTCTCACAAGCAAAACATGATCACACCTTATTACTCTTGGGTATTAATCACATAGCGATGTGAACTAGATTATTGACTCTAGTAAACCCTTTGGGTGTTGGTCACATGGCGATGTGAACTATGGGTGTTATTCACATAACGATGTGAACTATCGGTATTAAATCACATGGCGATGTGAACTAGATTATTGACTCTAGTGCAAGTGGGAGACTGAAGGAAATATGCCCTAGAGGCAATAATAAAGACGTTATTTGTATTTCCTTATATCATGATAAATGTCTTTTATTCATGCTAGAATTGTATTAACCGGAAACTTGATACATGTGTGAATACATAGACAAAAAGTATGTCCCTAGTATCCCTCTACTAGACTAGCTCATTGATCAAAGATGGTTATGTTTCCTAGCCATAGACATGAGTTGTCATTTGATCAACGGGATCACATCATTAGGAGAATGATGTGATGGACAAGACCCATCCGTTAGCATAGCACTATGATCGTTTAGTTTTACTGCTATTGCTTTCTTCATGACTTATACATGTTCCTATGACTATGAGATTATGCAACTCTCGAATACCGTAGGAACACCTTGTGTGCTATCAAACATCACAACGTAACTGGGTGATCATAAAGATGCTCTACAGGTGTCTCCAAAAGTATTCGTGGTATTGGCATAGATCAAGATTAGGATTTCTCACTCCGAGTGTCGGAGAGGTATCTCTGGGCCCTCTCGGTAACACACATCATAATAAGCCTTGCAAGCAAAATACTAATGAGTTAGTCACGAGATGATGTGTTACGGAACGAGTAAAGAGACTTGCCGGTAACGAGATTGAACTAGGTATAGAGATACCGACGATCGAATCTCGGGCAAGTAACATACCGATGACAAAAGGAACAACGTATGTTGTTATGCGGTTTGAACGATAAAGATCTTCGTAGAATATGTAGGAGCCAATATGAACATCCAGGTTCCGCTATTGGTTATTGACCGGAGATGAGTCTCGGTCATGTCTACATAGTTCTCGAACCCGTAGGGTCCGCACGCTTAACGTTTGATGACGATCGGTATTATGAGTTTATGAGTTTTGATGTACCGAAGGTAGTTCGGAGTCCCGGATGAGATCACGGACATGACGAGGAGTCTCGGAATGTCCGAGACATAAAGATTGATATATTGGACGACTATATTCGGACACCGGAAGTGTTCCGGAAAAGTTTCGGATTTAACTGGATTGCCGGAGGGGGTTACCGGAACCCCCTACGAGGGGGGATGGTCCATAGTGGGCCTTGAGGAAAGGAGAGAGGCAGCCCATAGAGGCTGGCCGGCGCCCCACCAGGGGATCCTAGTTGGACTAGGATTGGGGGGCGCCACCTCTCCCTCTCTTTCTTTTTCCCTCTCTTCCTTCTTGGTGGACTCCTACTAGGAATAGGATTGCAATCCTATTCCTAGGATTGCCCTAGCCGCACCATAGGAGGCCGGCCGGCCCTCCTCCCTTGCTCCTTTATATACGGGGGCAGGGGGCACCCAAAGACACACAAGTTGAATTGTTCCAGCCGTGTGCGGTGCCCCCCTCCACAGAAACACACCTCGGTCATACCGTCGCAGTGCTTAGGCGAAGCCCTGCGCCGGTAGATACATCATATCCGTCACCACGCCGTCGTGCTGACGAAACTCTGCCGTGAAGCTCAACTGGATCAAGAGATCGTGGGACGTCATCAAGCTGGACGTGTGCTGAACGCGGAGGTGCCGTACGTTCGGTGCTTGATCGGTTGGATCGCGAAGAAGTTCGACTACATCAACCGCGTCACTTGACGCTTTCGCTTCCGGTCTACGAGGGTACGTAGACACACTCTTCCCGCTCGTTGCTATGCATCTGGTAGATAGATCGTGCGTGATCGTAGGAAAATTTTAAAATACTACGTTCCCCAACAGCGTCATACACTATGTCCTCGTGTGCAAAGATGAAGTGGTTCAAACTAACAACTCTCACCATCTACCTTTAGTGGTGTCTCGGTTGTTGCAGGAATTGACGGACTTCTTCCCCGATGAGCTACCGCCGGGTCTACCTCCACTTCCCGGCATCGAACACCGCATCCACCTCATACCCAGTGCACCACTTCCGAACAAGTCTCCCTACCACGTCAGCCCCGAGGAAACCAAGGAGATACAATAACAAGTACAAAAACACATTGACAACGGTCAAGTACGTGAAAGCTCAAGCCCTTGTGCCATTCCAGTTATTCTCATGCCTAAGAAAGATAGAAGTTTCCGCATGTGATTCGATTGTCATTGATAACCCACAAGTGTAGGGGATCAGTTGTAGCCTCTTTCGATAAGTAAGAGTGGCAAACCCAACGAGGAGCTAAAGGCAGACCAAATATTCCCTCAAGTTCTATCGACCACTAATACAACTCTACGCACGCTTAATGTTTACTTTACCTAGAACAAGTATGAAACTAGAAGCACTTTGTAGTTTTTGAGGGATAGGTTTGCAAGAATATAAAGAGCACGTAAATAAAACTAGGGGCTGTTAAGATAAGGACACAACTAAAGTTAATATAGCGAGTGGGGAAAAGTGGTGGTAGGAGTTGCGAAATTGCCCCTAAGCAATTGACTACGTTACTAGACCGATAGCAGGTTTTATGTGGGAGAGGTCACTGCTAGCATGTCATCCCTTACTTGGAATTCTATGCACTTAGGATTGGAACTATTAGCAAGCATCCGCAACTACTAACGTTCATTAAGGTAAAACCCAACCATAGCATTAAGATATATCGGTCCCCCTTCAATCCCGTATGCATCAATTTCTACGCTAGGTTGAAGTTTCTATCACTCTTGACCTCCAATATTTAGTCCTATCAACATACAACTAACCCTATGGTGTGATCCACATGCGCGCTCATATGATGGGCACCAAAGGGCAGCAACATAACCACAAGCAATTTAAATCAATCATAGCAATTCACCAATCACCGATAGGACAACGATAATCTACTCAGACATCATAGGATGGCAACACATCATTGGATAATAATATGAAGCATAAAGCACCATGTTCAAGTAGAGGGTACAGCGGGTTGCGGGAGAGTGGACCTCTGTAGATAGATGGGGGAAGGTGATGGAGATGTTGGTGAAGATGACGGAGGTCTT
This sequence comes from Secale cereale, assembly GCA_902687465.1. Classification (NCBI taxonomy): domain Eukaryota; kingdom Viridiplantae; phylum Streptophyta; class Magnoliopsida; order Poales; family Poaceae; genus Secale; species Secale cereale. Next base: position 820,663,619 of record LR738714.1, on the reverse strand, counting down.
GGTGTAGATCGCTGTCACACGATGATGGCCCCGGTGGCACTCCGGTGCCACCGGAAGCGAGGGGGAGAGAGCCCCTTCTTCTTCTTCCTTGACCTTCTCCCTAGATGGGAGAAGGGTTTCCCCTCTGGTCCATGGCCTCCATGGCGGCGGAGGGGCGAGAGCCCCTCCGAGATTGGATCTGTCACTCTGTCTCTCTCTGTTTCTGCGTTCTCAGATTCTGGCCCTTCACCGTTTCTTATATTCCCAGAGATCCGTAACTCCGATTGGGCAGATTTTTTGACATGATTTTTATCCGGATATTAGCTTTCTTGCGGCGAAAGAAGGGCATCAACCACCTTACGGTGTGGCCTTGAGGGCCCAGGGTGTGCCATGGGCAGGGGGGCGCGCCCCCCACCCTCGAGGCCCACTCGGGTATCGTCTCGTGTTAGTTTCGCTTCCCAAAATTCACATATATTCCAAAAAAAATCTCCGTCCATTTTTATTCCGTTTGGACTCCATTTGATATGGATATTCTGCGAAACAAAAAACATGCAACAAACAGGAACTGGCACTGGGCACTGGATCAATATGTTAGTCCCAAAAAATAGTATAAATTTTTTCCAAAAGTATATGAAAGTTGTAGAATATTGGCCTGGAACAATCAAAAATTGTAGATACGACGGAGACGTATCCGCATCCCCAGGCTTAATTCCTGCTCGTCCTCGAGTAGGTAAATGATAAAAAAGATAATTTTTGATGTGGAATGCTACCTAGCATAATCTTGATCATCTAATCTAATCATGGCATGATTATTAAGACACGAGTGATTCAAAGCAATAGTCTATCATTTGACATTAGGACGATAATACTTCAAGCATACTAATAAAGCAATCATGTCTCTTCAAAATAATATGGCCAAAGAAAGTTAACCCTACAAAATCATATGGTCTGGCTATGCTCCATCTTCACCACACAAAGTATTTAAATCATGCACAACCCCGGTTTTAGCCAAGCAATTGTTTCATACTTTAGTATTCTCAAACCTTCTCAACTTTCACGCAATACATGAGCGTGGGCCATGGACATAGCACTATGGGTGGAATAGAAGGTGGTGATAGGCAAAAGGAGGGAGAAAGTCTCACATCAACTAGGCAAATCAATGGACTATGGAGATGTCCATCAATCGATATCAATGTGAGTGAGTAGGGATTGCCATGTAACGGATGCACTAGAGCTATAAGTGTATGAAAGCTCAAAAGAAAAACTAGTGGGTGTGCATCAACTTGCTTACTCATAAAGACCTAGGGCATTTGAGGAAGCCCGTCATTGGAATATACAAGCAAAGTTCTATAATGAAAATTCCCACTAGTATATGGAAGTGACAAAACAAGAGACTCTCTATTATGAAGATTATGGTGCTACTTTGAAGCACAAGTGTGGAAAAGGATAGTAGCATTGTCCCTTCTCTCTTTTCTCTCATTTTTTTTGTTTTTGTTTTTTTTTGGAGGGGCTTTCTCTCTTTTTTTTCTTTTTTTTAGCCCCTCTCTATTTTTTTAGGCCATCTCCTTTTTTTATTTGGCCTTTCCTCACATGGGACAATGCTCTAATAATAAAGATCATCACACTTTTATTTATTTACAACTCAAAGATTACAACTCGAAGCTAGAACAAAATATGACTCTATGTGAATGCCTCTGGCGGTGTACCGGGATGTGCAATGATCTAGCGTAGCAATGACATAAAAATGGACAAGCCATGGAAACATCATGCTAGCTATCTTACGATCATGCAAGGCAATAAGACAATGATGGTGCGTGTCATAATAAACGGAACGGTGGAGTTACATGGCAATATATCTCGGAATGGCTATGGAAATGCCATAATAGGTAGGTATGGTGGCTGTTTTGAGGAAGGTATATGGTGGGTGTATGGTACCGGCGAAAGTTCTGTGGTACAAGAGAGGCTAGCAATGGTGGAAGGGTGAGAGTGCGTATAATCCATGGACTCAACATTAGTCATAAAGAACTCACATACTTATTGCAAAAATTTATTAGCCATCGAAACCAAGTACTACACGCATGCTCCTAGGGGGGGGGGGGGGGGGG
>LR738714.1:820594153-820661476 GCA_902687465.1 Secale cereale | reverse complement strand
TTAACCATCGCGCGCCCCCGACCTCCACACAAAGGATGACACTCAATAAATAAATTATGCTCCAACTTCGTCACATAACGGTTCCATACGTGCATGCTACGGGAATCACAAACCTCAACACAAGTATTTCTACAATCCACAACTACCCACTAGCATGACTCTAATATCACCATCTTTATATCGCAAAACTATTGCAAGGAATCAAACATATCATATTCAGCGATCTACAAGTTTATGTAGGATTTTATGACTAACCATGTGAATGACCAAATCCTATCAACTCTCTAAATAGATATAAGTGAAGCAAGAGAGTTTTAATTCTTTCTACAAAAGTTATGCCCACGCTCTAACAGTTATAAGTGAAGCAAAAGAGCATTCTACAAATGGTGGTTTTCTATGTGAAGAGAAACAGGCAATCCAAACTTCAAATGATGTAAGTGAAGCACATGAAGTATTCTATAAAGCCATACTCAAAAGATATAAGTGAAGTGCAAAGAGCATTCTATAAATCAACCAAGGACTATCTCATACCAGCATGGTGCATAAAAGAAAAGGTGAAAACTAAATGCAAAAGATGCTCCAAGATCTGCACATATCACATGAATGAAACGAATCCGAAAACATACGGACACTTGTTGAAGAAAGAGGGGATGCCTTCTGGGGCATCCCCAAGCTTAGACGCTTGAGTCTCCTTGAATATTTACTTGGGGTGCCTTGGGCATCCCCAAGCTTGAGTTCTTGCCTCTCCTTCTTCTCCTCACATCGAGACCTCCTCGATCTTCGAACACTTCATCCACACAAAACTTCAACAGAAAACTCGGTAAGATCCGTTAGTATAAAAAAGCAAATCACTACTCTAAGTACTGTTGCAAACCAATTCATATTTTGTTTTTGCATTTTATCTACTGTAATATAACTTTTCCAGGGCTTAATCCACTGATAGAAATTGATAGTTTCATCAAAACAAGCAAACTATGCATCAAAAGCAAAATCTGTCTAAAACAGAACAGTCTGTAATAATCTGAACATTCACCATACTTATGGTACTTGAAAAATTAAGCCAAAATTAGGACAAATCAACAATTTGTACAGAAAGACAGTGCAAGAAGTTTCAGAACCATTTGACGTTCCAGCAAAAAATGTAAAATCGCGCACTACAGCCAAAGTTTATGTCCTGCATCGCACAAACCAACAAGCATTGTAAACATCCTAAAGGCAAACCTTGGAACATTATTTTTATATTACAATGGAATTGTACAAGGGGATAATTATTTTTGATGAAAAGTTTCTGTAATTCAAGATTGTCAAAGGTTCCATGGGCATGAACAAAGTTCAAGGAGCTCCCCCATTTCAATGGTGCTCGTCCTTCTTAATTTCAGTTTTCCCCTCTTTATTTATTTTTTGTTTTTAAACTTTATAAAAGAACACAACAGAAATAAATGACTCACTAAAACTTCCAGGTTGTCTCCCTGGCAGCACTTTATTTAAAGCCATTAAGCTAGGCATATAGTGCTCAAGTAATGGATCCACCCGGATCCCAAGGTATATCAAAGCCAATTTTAATTAGCTTTGATTTGGCATTTAGTAGTGAGCACAAAGTGATATGTGTCATGAAACAACGAAGTCTAACTCTCTTCCTATGCATAGGCATGTCATACAAGAACAATTCATGCACATCAAGTAAAGGCCAATGCATAGTATAAGCAGTTTCTTGCAATTATCGTGTTGGAAACATAGAGAGGCGGAGATGTAGTTCCTTTCTCATAATAATTGCAAGTAGGAGCAGCAAGCACATGCATATTATATTCATCAAAATCATCATGTGTAACGGAAAAGGGCAACCCATCAATATAATCCTTAATAAGTGCAAACTTCTCCGATATAGTGTAGTTTGGAGAACTCAAAAAGATAATAGGACTATCATGTGTGGGGGCAATAGCAACTATCTCATGTTTAAAATAAGGAACTATAGCAAGTTCATCTCCATAAGAATAATTCATATTGGCATCATGGCCACAAGCATAGCAAGCATCATCAAAAAGGGATATTTCAAAAGAATCAACGGGATCATAACAATCATCATAGCATTCATCCTTCGGAAAGCATGAAGGGAAATTAAACAATGTATGAGTTGAAGAGTTACTCTCATTAGAAGGTGGGCACGGGTAGCTAATCTGCTCTTCCTCCTTTTGGTCTTCGCTCTCCTCGTCATCTTTTTCATCCAATGAACTCACAATGTCATTAATTTCTTCTTCCATAGACTCCTGCAAAATGTTAGTCTCTTCTTGGACAGAGGAGACCTTCTCAATAAACGCATCAATATTGTAGTTATATTCATAATTCAAATAGAAATATTTCAATATAGCAAGATTTTCAGGCCTAGAAACATCATCATCAAAAGCATCATTCTTTTTGAACAGAGATTCAATTTCATAAGCACCCTTAAAAGCAACGAATTCTTCTATTTGTTCCACATCATAATAATCATATATACCATTAGCATGAGAAGCTAAGGTTTCATTATCATTAAATTTGCATGAAAAGGGAAGGTGTGGAGTCTTCATCCTAGAGCAACAAGTATAATCATATCTCACGCATAGTTGCTGAGCATACCAATGCAACAAATGAATTTGATCCCATAACAGTTTCCCTTTTTGTGTCAAGCGATAATCCCGAAAGTATTCACGTTGATCCAACGTTACTCCCATTACATAGTTGAATGGGGTTTTCTCAGGATTATCAAAGTAGTACATAATATCTTTCACATAATGAGCATCGAGGGTTTTAGGAGGTTCCCCATCTCCATGAGTAGCAAGTACACCTAAGTTTTTTGTTATTTCGTGTTCCATATTCATAACTAAAGATAGAGAACAACTTAGAACAGCAAATAAAATCTACTTAGTGATAAAGCAAACAAGCACACACGAGAATATTCACCCAACGCTATTGCTCCTCGGCAACGGTGCCAGAAAAAGGTCTTGATAACCCACAAGTGTAGGGGATTAGTTGTAGCCTCTTACGATAAGTAAGAGTGTCGAACCCAACGAGGAGCTAAAGGCAGAACAAATATTTCCTCAAGTTCTATCGACCACCGATACAACTCTACGCACGCTTAACGTTTACTTTACCTAGAACAAGTATGAAACTAGAAGTACTTTGTAGTTTTTGTGGGATAGGTTTGCAAGAATATAAAGAGCACGTAAATAAAACTAGGGGCTGTTAAGATAAGGACACAACTAAAGTTAATATAGCGAGTGTGGAAAAGTGGTGGTAGGAGTTGCGAAATTGCCCCTAAGCAATTGACTACGTTACTAGACCGATAGCAAGTTTTATGTGGGAGAGGCCACTGCTAGCATGTCATCCCTTACTTGGAATTCTATGCACTTATGATTGGAACTATTAGCAAGCATCCGCAACTACTAACGTTCATTAAGGTAAAATCCAACCATAGCATTACGATATATTGGTCCCCCTTCAATCCCGTATGCATCAATTTCTACGCTAGGTTGAAGCTTATGTCACTCTTGCCCTCCAATACATAGTCCTATCAACAAACAACTAACCCTATGGTGTGATCCACGCGCGCGCTCATATGATGGGCACCAAAGGACAGCAACATAACCACAAGCAATTTAAATCAATCATAGCAATTCACCAATCACCGATAGGACAATGATAATCTACTCATACATCATAAGATGGCAACACATCATTGGATAATAATATGAAGCATAAAGCACCATGTTCAAGTAGAGGGTACAGCGGGTTGCGGGAGAGTGGACCGATGTAGATAGATGGGGGAAGGTGATGGAGATGTTGGTGAAGATGACGGAGGTGTTGGTGTAGATCGCCGTCACACGATGATGGCCCCGGTAGCACTCCGGTGCCACCGGAAGCGAGGGGGAGAGAGCCCCCCCCCCCCCTCCTTCTTGTTCTTCTTCCTTGACCTTCTCCCTAGGTGGGAGAAGGATTTCCCCTCTGGTCCATGGCCTCCATGGCGGCGGAGGGGCGAGAGCTCTCGCCCCTCCGAGATTGGATCTGTCTCTCTGTCTCTCTCTGTTTCTGCATTCCCAAATTATGTCCCTTCACAATTTCTTATATTCCCGGAGATCCGTAACTCCGATTGGGCAGATTTTTTGACACGGTTTTTATTCGGATATTAGCTTTCTTGCTGCGAAAGAAGGGCATCAATCGCCTTACGGTGTGGCCACAAGGGCCCAGGGCGCGCCTGCCCCTTGTGGGCGCGCCCCTGCCTCGTGGCCCACTCGGGCATCGTCTCATGTTGGTTCCGCTTCCCAAAATTGACATATATTACAAAAAAAATCTCCGTCCGTTTTTATTTCGTTTGGACTCCGTTTGATATGGATATTCTGCGAAACAACAAACATGCAACAAACAGGAACTGGCACTGGGCACTGGATCAATATGTTAGTCCCAAAAAATAGCATAAAAAGTTGCCAAAAGTATATGAAAGTTTAGAATATTCGCATGGAACAATCAAAAATTATAGATACGACGAAGACGTATCAAGCAGCGAGCTGGGTGACGTAGAAACTGAAGTTGCATGCATTCAGTTGCAAAACAACAAAGTTTGCTAGTTCCTGTCCATCAACAATCACACACGCATCACTTGTATAGCAGCAAGAGCAAAATTGATATGAGTTAGAAGGAGCAGAGTTCGACTAGTACAGCCAGTAAAGTTCAACTCGTACATCGCAGTACACATGAACCACGACACAAGAGTACAATCTTACTATAACTAGTAGATTATCCCCTACCAGAAGCTAATTAGGCTCCAATACACAAGGCACAACAAGCACAGACTAAATAAGCCACGACCATGAAACAGACTAAATATGTGCAGATGTAAGCAATGTTGAACGATACTCCCAGGTAAATGACTATTATTGATGTTAAAAGTTTAGCTTTGATCCTTTGTTCTTATCTAACTAGTGCCATCATCAGAAAATTAATGTGCAGATGTAAGCAATGGTCACAGGTAATGATTAACCTGGGACAAAATCAATAGCAATGCAACATGAACGAATGTGGCATCACGATGGCATAGCAACAGCAGTAAATAAATGCAACTAGGTGATTGGCTGTAAATATAGCCAAGTGAATCGCCCACAAACAGCGGCTGTAAATATAGCCTGCTAAATATTTAGCCGGGTAACTAATTAAGCAGCGGTGATGGATGGCGGCTCTGCTCCAGGGATATCTTGCAATGACGCCTTTATGTACTTCCAACCATGTTTGTTAACCCCACTGATTCTTATCGGAGCGCCGGCTGCTTGCACACCTACAAGAAAATCATACAGATATAGGTTAGATCAACCAAGATCCGGCAAACATAATCCTGACATCGGTTAGCTACTTCAGGTATTTCATGTTTTACGTGTGTGGCGGGTTCCTAAATATTGGAGAACAAGAGTATTGATTCCTGACTTGTTGAGTCTTGGTTGTGCCACGTTTCTTCTACATTAAGCGCCATAACAGTTTTGTTGAAGACCAACGGCAGTAACCATGCTGTGACTTTTGCAAACAGCAGGGAAAACATGATTTATCTTGGTCCAGACATAAAAAAGGAAGAATAAATTGGGGTAACTGGGGCAGCAAACAACTAAATGTTTTGGCGTGGCCTAGTGATGCAATGGATAAAGCGTTTACAACCTGGTAAATAACTGTTACATGTGCTCTGCTTCTTTTATCTTCTATTTCTGGGATAAAGACATCGCAATGTCCTGGAAAATGTACCGTACGCCACAGTATGAATTGCTAGGAAATATTTGTTATACTTCATATCCACACAAAGTATTTGACTGAGGAAACATATTGATGCCTTACAAAATTAGCCAGGACACTAAAAACTATTCTGGCAATGCTATCGAAATCAGATAGATTCTGGCACAACCAAATTAATCTAAGAGCAACAATCTGCAACCGAAACCGAAACAGAGCCTGGTGCACACAAGAATCTGCAATCTCCATCTAGGGGGGGGGGCATTCATGCTCTACTATTCGACACACTCTATTAGTTCTCTTACACTCCACCAATCCAATAAATTAACGGACAGTAAGCAGGGGAGAGCGAGGACTCACCGGCCTTGTGCCAAATCCCCCACGCCTTCCCGTGGCGGCCATCCTGCATCAGTACATACAGAGATCACGAAACCACAGTGAAGTCATGGAAATGAACACGAGAGATCAATTTCCTCCTCTACTGAGATTGTTATGGATGGTGGCGATGGTGACATTGTAGAGGTTGATCTTGGTGATCTAGTAGGAGACGTCGCGCCAGGTGGTCTTGGCGACCTTGTAGCCGACGCCCCAGTCCGGCAGGAACTGCGCATTGGCCGCCGCCTCTCCCTCCGCCGCTGCGGCCGGCGTAGTGGCGCTGGTGCTCAGGGCCCTCGCGGCTGTCGGTAGCCCGAGCCCGAGGGACCGTCGGAGAAGGATGCCCGCGGCCCTCTGCGCCATGGCCGTTCGGAGTGGCCTCGAGAGGTAGAGGGTGGAGGAGGAGGCGAGCTCGCGGATAGGGAGTCAAGATGGACGAGGCCCGCACTGGGCCCCGCTGGACTATCCTGCCATCATCGTCAGAGTAGAATGAGGAGGCGTCCTTCGAGGAGGCAAGGGGGCGGCGAGCGGGGAGGAGGACGCTGCGCCCTTAGCGCGGCCGCGGCGGCAGACGTGGTGGCGGCGAGTAGCTTAAGCGTGCGGGAGAGGATGAGGGAGAGAGTGAGGCCAACGGCGAGAGGATGAGGGGGGAGACGATGGAGTGGGAGCGGCGAGATTGGATCTGGGGGCGGGCGACGATGGAGGGGATAGGGTTTGGGTGATTGGGCTGCCCGGGGGTGGGGTTATTTTTATTTCTTTCTCTTTTTTTCTTTAGATAAATGGGATGGATGGATGCCATGTCATCAATCCATGGCACAAACATTTCAACCAGTGAGAACAAAGCATATATAATTGTGTTATTCTATTTGTTTCTCTTGTATTTTTGGAATGGCATAATTTGTTCAAATTATATCATACTTTGCACAAGGGTGCATCTTGGAATGGCAAACAATGTTGCCTAAGAAAGTTTTCATTTTCTTTTCATGAAAAATTCATTTTCCATTTTCCGAGTGCCCAAAATGAGTTTTTTTGTGAAGGACCTACCATATATTTGTTGCAAAATTGGACCAAATCATTTTCCTAAAATACTAGGCCATATTTAATGCACAATTGACAAAATGGTTGGGTGTCCAAAGCTATTATCCACCTCTGGTGAAAAAGACAAATTTCTGCCGATTCAGTTGGAAACGGGTCAAATTTGAACTGCAGGTGCCTTGTAGTTTGCTCTTTATTTTTTCCAAAATTAATTTTATGTACATAAGTATCTATTTAATCAGAGAAACACCAAAAGTTTTCCAAGATTCAACCACTAGCTAGGAACGGTCATACCCGTTGTTTTGACCGCATTTTGAAACGGGCATAAAAATAAAAATAAATCAAAAAATGGAAATCCTTCCCATTGTGTCATTATATGTGACCAAGTTATCAGAAAAAATAATAAACTTGTAATATGGCAATTCTTTGGAAAAAAGTGTTCTTAGAAATGAGCTATCATGTGTGAAGATTCATGGCTTTCAAGCCAAATGATCGATCTTATGGCCACATTCATGGCATAGTTTGTTCAAATGATCTAATATTGTGCACAAGGGTGCACCTTGGACTTCCAAACAATGTTTCCTAAGGGAGTTTTCATTTTCTTTGGGCGAAAAATTCATTTTCCATTTTTTAGTGCCCAAAATGAGTTTTTTTGTGAAGGACATACCATATATTTTTTGAAAAATTGTACCAAATCATTTTTCTAAAATACTAGGCCATATTTAATGCACAATTGACAAAATGTTTGGGTGTCAAAAGTTTTGACCCACCTCTCGTGAAAAAGACAAATTTCGGCCCATCGAGGTGGAAGCGGGTCAAATTTGAACTGTAGTTGCCTCATAGTTTGCTCTTTATTTTTTCCAAAAATCATTTCTAGGTACATAAGTATCTATTTAATTAGAGAAACATCAAAATTTTCCAAGATTCAACCGCTAGCTGGGAACGGTCATGCCCACCGTTTTGACCGCATTTTGAAACGGGCATAAAAAATTCAAAAAAATCAAAAAATTGGAAAACCTTCACATTGTGTCATTATATGTGACCAAGTTACCATAAAAAATAATAAACTTGTAATACGGCAATTATTTTAAAAAAAAGTGTTCTCAGAAATTAGCTATCATGCGTGAAGATTCATGGCTTTCAAGCCAGATGATCAATCTTATGGCCACATTCATGGCATAGTTTTTTCAAATGATCTAATATTGTGCACAAGGGTGCATCTAGGAATTCCAAACAATTTTTCCTAAGGGAGTTTTCATTTTCTTTGGACAAAAAAAATATTTTCCATTTTTTTGAGTGCCCAAAATGAGTTTTTTGTGAAGGACATACCATATATTTATTGCAAAATTGTACCAAATCACTTTTCTAAAATACTAGGCCATATTTAATGCACAATTGATAAAATGGTTTGGTGTCAAAAGTTTCGACCCACCTCTGCTGAAAAAGACAAATTTCGGCCGATCTAGTTGGAAGCGGGTCAAATTTGAACTGTAGCTGCCTTATAGTTTGCTCTTTATTTTTTCCAAAAATCATTTCTAGGTACATAAGTATATATTTAATCATAGAAACATCAAAAGTTTTCCAAGATTCAACCACTAGCTGTGAATGGTCATGCCCACCGTTTTGACCACATTTTGAAACGGGCATAAAAAATTAAAAAACAAAATCAAAAATTTGGAAAAACTTCGCATTGTGTCATTATTTGTGACCAAGTTACCAAAAAAATAATAAACTTGTAATACGGCAATTATTTTTAAAAAGTGTTCTCAGAAATGAGCTATCATGTGTGAAAATTCATGGCTTTCAAGCCAAATGATCAATATTATGGCCACATTCATGGCATAGTTTGTTCCAATGATCTAATATTGTGCAAAAGTGTGCATCTTGGAATGGCAAACAATGTTTCCTAAGGAAGTTTTCATTTTCTTTGGACGAAAAAATCATTTTCCATTTTTTTGAGTGCCCAAAATGAGTTTTTGTGAAGGACCTACCATATATTTGTTGCAAAATTGTATAAAATCATTTTTATAAAATACTAGGCCATATTTAATGCACAATTGGTTGGGTGTCAAAAGTTTCGACCCACCTCTGGTGAAAAAGACAAATTTTGGGCGACCCAATTGGAAGCGGGTCAAATTTGAACTGTAGTTGCCTCATAGTTTGCTTTTTATTATTTCCAAAAATCATTTCTTGGTACATAAGTATCTATTTAACCATAGAAACATCAAAAGTTTTCCAAGATTCGACCACTAGCTGGGAACGGTCATGCCCACCGTTTTGACCGCATTTTGAAACGGGCATAAAATTTTTTAAAAAAAATTATAAAATTGGAAAACCTTCGCATTGTGTCATTATATGTGACCAAGTTACCAGAAAAAATAATAAACTTGTAATACAGCAATTATTTTAAAAAATTGTTCTCAGAAATGAGTTATCATGCGTGAAGATTCATGGCTTTCAAGCCAGATGATCAATCGTATGGCCACATTCATCGCATAGTTTGTTCAAATGATATAATATTGTGCAAAAGGGTGCATCTTGGAATTTCAAACAATGTTTCCTAAGGGAGTTTTCATTTTCTTTGGATGAAAATTTTATTTTCCATTTTTTGAGTGCCAAAAATGAGTTTTTTGTGAAGGACATACCATATATTTGTTGCAAAATTGTACCAAATCATTTTTCTAAAATACTAGGCCATATTTAATGCAAAATTTACAAAATGGTTGGGTGTCAAAAGTTTCGACCCAGCTCTGGTGAAAAAGACAAATTTCGGCCGATCCAGCTAGAAGCGGGTCAAATTTGAACTGTAGATGCCTTATAGGTTGCTCTTTATTTTTTCCAAAAATCATTTCTAGGTACATAAGTATCTATTTAATCATAGAAACATCAAAAGTTTTCCAAGATTCAACCACTTGCTAGGAATGGTCATGTCCACTGTTTTGACCGCATTTTGAAACGGGCATAAAAAATTCAAAAAAAATCAAAAAGTTGGAAAACCTTCGCATTGTGTCATTATTTGTGACCAAGTTACCAAAAATAATAATAAACTTGTAATACGACAATTATTTTTAAAAAGTGTTCTCAGAAATGAGCTATCATATGTGAAGATTCATGGCTTTCAAGCCAAAGATCGATCTTATGGCCACATTCATGTCATAGTTTGTTCCAATGATCTAATATTGTGCAAAAGGGTGCATCTTGGAATGGCAAACAATGTTGTAGGAAGTTTTCATTTTCTTTGGACAAAAAAATCATTTTCCTTTTTTTAGTGCCCAAAATGAGTTTTTTTGTGAAGGACCTACCATATATTTGTTGCAAAATTGTACCAAATCATTTTTCTAAAATACTAGGCCATATTTAATGCACAATTGACAAAATGGTTGGGTGTCAAAAGTTTCGACCCACCTCTGGTGAAAAAGACAAATTTTGGCCGATCCAAATGGAAGCGGGTCAAATTTGAACTGCAGCTGCCTTATAGATTGCTCTTTCTTTTTTCCAAAAATCATTTCTAGTTACATAAGTATCTATTTAAGAAAAAATACATGGTTTGGTGGCGAATACGTCGAGGTTTGGACGGTGGCCCGGGGCCCCAACTCCAAAGCATGTAAACTCGCGTGCCCACCGCGTGACCGTGGCGTTGCCATGTGTTCTGGGTGGCCTAGACATGTCTAGTAGGTTGGGCACTCCCCAGGTAAGTGCTAGGAAGAAAATTACAACAGAAGACTCTCACGAGGAGACTGAACTATGCTCAAACACGAATTAGCAGCCAAGTGTTTGATTAGCGGTACGAGAAATGCACGTGGCCAATGGTCCTGAATTTTGGCTGAGGATGATCATCTACTAGGGAGACTAGCTTGGCAATTTTTCAGCTCAAATGGAGGAGCGTAGATGGCACTTGCTTTGCAATGTACCACATCGGGCAGAAATATGAATATTGAAGCTGGGCTCAAATGAATAAATGTATTGAGCTGAAATTTTGTGGAGTATGGTCATTTGGGCATAGGAAAACACTGTAAAATATTATACCATTTGGATAATCCTAGCTTGTACTTCCTTCACAAAGCTTCTCCCTGGATAGAAACTTTGGAAATTTGCTACGGAAGATTTAATAGGCAAATGGAGCCGAATATTCGCATGTGGCAATGATTTGGATATGGAAGATTGACCAAAAAGTTTGAGGGCAATAGGAGTGGTATAGATAGCACTTGCTTTGCAATGTGCCAATCTGGACAAATAATAAAAAAATAAAGCTGGGCTCACATAGATGATTTGATTGAGCTGCAATTTGGAGGAGGGTGATAATTTGGGCATATAAAGGCATTGTATAAATTTCATGCCATTTGTATATGCATAGCTAGTACTTCCTTCACAAATCTTCTAGCTTAACAAAAACTTTGGAAATTTGCCGAGGAACATTTACTACGCAAATGGAGCTGAATTTTGTCATGAGGCAATGATTTGGATAGGAAAGAGTGCCCAAATTTTTTGAGGGCAATCAAGAATATAAAAATAGCACTTCCTTCACAAAGTGCTATTCTGAATAGAATAGGAAAATGAATTATTTTTGAACTATGCAAGGAAGGTTTTCTACATATTTGACGAATATATGACCCAAAAAATTTATGAGTTTTTTTGGGGAATTTTGGGAATGACAGAAATATAGGTTGCTTCACAACCTAGGGCAAAAATTGACACATGTACATGACACATAGACAAAACTGATGAGGTGGCGCCTAGTCATAGCAATCCACCACAACTTACAAGGTTATGACCATCTATATTGGTCATGATAAGCTAGAAATAAGGCAGCGAACCTGTGTTGTCTACTTTATGACCATTTCGTATAAGGAAATTATGACCTTTTTGACCAAAATGGTCGTTATAGTTTAGGGTTTGGGGCCCCCCGAACAGCTTTTGACCAATTGGTCTAAAATGGTCATAGATTTATGACCAATTCTCCCAGGGTCACTGACAGAAGGTCATAAGTTGACATATTTCTTGTAGTGATTTCATTCTTTGCAACAAGATAGACAATGATTCACATTTTGCAAATCTTTTTTGTAGGGAAATCTTGAGGCTACATGGACTACCAAGGACAATTGTCTCGGACCGCGACGTCAAGTCCATAAGTTACTTTTGGAAGACACTATGTGCCAAGCTCGGCATCAAGCTACTATTCTCGACGGCCTATCGTCCTCAAACCGATGGCCAAACGGAAGTCACCAACCGAAAGGTCGCCACTCTACTACGCGTGATGATAAAGAAGAACATCAAAGAGTGGGAGGAGTACCTACCCATCACCGAGTACGCCTACAACCGAGCACAACACTCTACTACCGGCAAGTCCCCCTTCGAGGTCGTCTACGGCTTCAACCCCTTGTCGCCCTTGGACATCCTCCCTCTACCTCTCCAAGAACGTGCAAACATGGATGCAAGTGCAAGAGCAAGTTATCTCAAGAAGGTGCATGAGGAAACACGATCCACGATCGAGCGTCAAGTCCAATGTCTCGCCACCAAGCTCAACACCAACAAGGCACCAATGGTGTTCCAACCGGGTGATCTCGTTTGGCTACACCTATGCAAAGACCGCTTCCCCAAGGGGCGCAAATCCAAGCTTCTTCCATGTGCCGATGGGCCATTCAAGGTGCTAGCACGCTACAACGACAATGCTTACAAGATCGACATTTCCCACGCCAAGTACAACGTAAGCGACATCTTCAACGTCAAGGACTTGTCACGCTTCCATGGTGATGAAGATCATGATCCGCGGACGGATCTTCCCCAAGGGGGGGAGATGATGCGTAGCATCCCTCAGTCATCCCCATGGACACTCCGTCATCGCCACAAGCACCAAAGGGACCAATGACTAGAGCACATGCACGCGCCATAGAGAACGAGGTGAATTCTTTCCTCTTTGAGTTTCGTTCGGATTTGCATGAGAATTGGGTTCTACCTAACAAGGACATGTTATGCATTCTTAGTTACCAAGGAGATGATCATGAGAAGGAGAAGATGGAGACCCGAGCATCTACGGAGCAAGAGGATGACAAGAAGGACGAAGGGAAGGAGCTCCTGGACACCCCGGGCACCTAGACGGAAGGACCCTAGGTGCCCGGACTCAAAGACAAGAGGAGGGCCAAACCTCCTGGATACGCCAGGTTCCCGGCCATCTTGGCCCCGGGTGCCCGGCCACCGCCTGGGCTTCACCCCAGCCCGCCCCAGGTCGCCGGCTCCCTTGCGCCGGGTGCCCGGTCCCTGTCTGGGTCACGCCCAGCTCACCCTCGGGTGCCCGGGTCCTCAATCCCGAGTGCCCGGTCTGCCCCAACCCGGTCACCAACCTCGCCCGGGTGCCCGGGCCTCGGACCCCCGGGTGCTTGGCCTCGGCCCTGCCAGCCCCTAGCGGCCACCCCGGGTGCCCGGGCCTAGGACCCCCGGGTGCCTGGTCTCCTCCGGCTTATTTTTGTTTTCGGGTCATTTTTTGACCTTTGGTATCCCTACCTTCCCCAATCTCGTCCCTAGTCTTATATATACTCTTTCCCTAGCTCATTGGACAGGTTAGCAAAGTATTTGATAGACATTGAGAGCTTTGCTCCTTGTATCCCCTCCTCTTGGAGATCAAGACCCCCCTTGGGAAGAATCCTTGTGGATTTCAAGACCTCCCAAGGGAGTAGATCATCATCAAGACCTCGTCTCCTCTACCAGTGGGAAAAACTCTACGTAGTACTTATTTCCTTGGATTGATCTTGTATGCTTATGGATCTCATATATGCTACTCTAGTGGATGTGTGATTGTGGTTTTGTTTGAGTGATTTCTCTTGTGTGTGTTCTTGCTCCTTTTCCCCCTCCAAGTGTGAAAAGATATCCCTAGGGTTCCACCCTACAATAGAAAACCTCATGCTTGACATTGAAAGATACATCAGCTCCCTCTAAAGCGTCCAGCAAGCTACTGAGGTTATCCAATAGCTCTGATGATGACGGCACTCAGACCACAACTTCCATCTTGGCCTCCTCAACCTACGCCTCCTTGAGGTTGGTCACTATAAGATTGCACTGGATGCATAGAATTTCGTTAATAATATACTCTCCAAGTTCAGTCTTCCTCCAAAATTTGGTAAAGCCCCAGCTGGGAGTGGCGGCTGTATTGTAATGGGTGTTAATGACCGATGGGTCTATCTGGCTAGGGGTTGAGTAATTGACAAAAAACTACCACATTTCATGTATTCGTCCCATAGAACTACCACATTTTGAAAGATGACCGAAAACTCCAGTTTAGTGCTGATTTCGTGACCAAAAACTACCAGATTGAGTTGATGACCGTTTGAAGCGTTTTAAATGACTTTCTGACAGGCGCAGCCAACCGGTCAGGGCGGCGGCTGCACTAACGGCTAACGGCGCTCCCTTGCTGCCGTTAGCCGTGCGCGTCGGTCGGGCCCGATTGGACCAGGACTAACCCGGTCGACCGGCTCGCTCGTCGTCCTCCCCACCTCACTCTCCCCCGAGCTCACTCATTCTACTCCTCTGCTCTCCACTGCTTCTTTTCTTCTTCTCGCACTCTGGCGACGCCGCGACCATGCCGTCGTGGCCCAACAGCAATGAGAGCTCTGACGATGACGAGTACATGAGCGAGTTCAGTAGCATGCAGATGGAGTATTTCGTAAGTCAGCCTAGTCTCTCCTCTCATCTGCTAGGGTTAGGGTTAGGGTTTGAAGAAGGATTGGGATTTCTCCATTTAAGTTCATATATGTGAGATGTAGTTGATATATATGTGTTTCCTGCTCCAGCAAACTCCAGATACTGTGATAGATCCAAACTTTTCAGGGCTTGTGACTGAATCTGACCGTAGGTGCATCCTGCACAGGCAGACGGCGGGTAAATTTGTGGCATTTGAAGACACTGACACTGGCAAGAGATTCATAGGATGTGCGACTGAGGTAATGAACCAAGTTGTCATGGCTGTGATTGATTCATTTTATGCTTTTCTGAAAATTTAACTGAATTTTCAGGCTGGTGTGAACTGTGGTGTTTTAGAGTGGGTAGATGCCCCTTGGCTTGTAATTTTGCAAAGGTGCTTAACCAAGCTCTGGGATATGTATCATGAGGAGAACCTTGGTAGAGTACAAGATAAAGAGGCTCATGAGATAGAGATTGAGAAACTGAAGAAGGAGCTGGATTCTCTTGGCTCTCCTCGTCATCTTTTTCATCCAATGAACTCACAATGTCATTAATTTCTTCTTCCATAGACTCCTGCAAAATGTTAGTCTCTTCTTGGACAGAGGAGACCTTCTCAATAAACGCATCAATATTGTAGTTATATTCATAATTCAAATAGCAATATTTCAATATAGCAAGATTTTCAGGCCTAGAAACATCATCATCAAAAGCATCATTCTTTTTGAACAGAGATTCAATTTCATAAGCACCCTTAAAAGCAACGAATTCTTCTATTTGTTCCACATCATAATAATCATATATACCATTAGCATGAGAAGCTAAGGTTTCATTATCATTAAATTTGCATGAAAAGGGAAGGTGTGGAGTCTTCATCCTAGAGCAACAAGTATAATCATATCTCACGCATAGTTGCCAAGCATACCAATGCAACAAATGAATTTGATCCCATAACAGTTTCCCTTTTTGTGTCAAGCGATAATCCCGAAAGTATTCACGTTGATCCAACGTTACTCCCATTACATAGTTGAATGGGGTTTTCTCAGGATTATCAAAGTAGTACATAATATCTTTCACATAATGAGCATCGAGGGTTTTAGGAGGTTCCCCATCTCCATGAGTAGCAAGTACACATAAGTTTTTTGTTATTTCGTGTTCCATATTCATAACTAAAGATAGAGAACAACTTAGAACAGCAAATAAAATCTACTTAGTGATAAAGCAAACAAGCACACACGAGAATATTCACCCAACGCTATTGCTCCTCGGCAACGGTGCAAGAAAAAGGTCTTAATAACCCACAAGTGTAGGGGATTAGTTGTAGCCTCTTACGATAAGTAAGAGTGTCGAACCCAACGAGGAGCTAAAGGCAGAACAAATATTTCCTCAAGTTCTATCGACCACCGATACAACTCTACGCACGCTTAACGTTTACTTTACCTAGAACAAGTATGAAACTAGAAGTACTTTGTAGTTTTTGTGGGATAGGTTTGCAAGAATATAAATAGCACGTAAATAAAACTAGGGGCTGTTAAGATAAGGACACAACTAAAGTTAATATAGCGAGTGTGGAAAAGTGGTGGTAGGAGTTGCGAAATTGCCCCTAAGCAATTGACTACGTTACTAGACCGATAGCAAGTTTTATGTGGGAGAGGCCACTGCTAGCATGTCATCCCTTACTTGGAATTCTATGCACTTATGATTGGAACTATTAGCAAGCATCCGCAACTACTAACGTTCATTAAGGTAAAATCCAACCATAGCATTACGATATATTGGTCCCCCTTCAATCCCGTATGCATCAATTTCTACGCTAGGTTGAAG
Source organism: Secale cereale (assembly GCA_902687465.1). Classification (NCBI taxonomy): domain Eukaryota; kingdom Viridiplantae; phylum Streptophyta; class Magnoliopsida; order Poales; family Poaceae; genus Secale; species Secale cereale. The sequence continues at coordinate 820,644,832 of LR738714.1, read as the reverse complement.
CTTATGTCACTCTTGCCCTCCAATACATAGTCCTATCAACAAACAACTAACCCTATGGTGTGATCCACGCGCGCGCTCATATGATGGGCACCAAAGGACAGCAACATAACCACAAGCAATTTAAATCAATCATAGCAATTCACCAATCACCGATAGGACAATGATAATCTACTCATACATCATAAGATGGCAACACATCATTGGATAATAATATGAAGCATAAAGCACCATGTTCAAGTAGAGGGTACAACGGGTTGCGGGAGAGTGGACCGATGTAGATAGATGGGGGAAGGTGATGGAGATGTTGGTGAAGATGACGGAGGTGTTGGTGTAGATCGCCGTCACACGATGATGGCCCCGGTAGCACTCCGGTGCCACCGGAAGCGAGGGGGAGAGAGCCCCCCCCCCCTCCTTCTTGTTCTTCTTCCTTGACCTTCTCCCTAGGTGGGAGAAGGGTTTCCCCTCTGGTCCATGGCCTCCATGGTGGCGGAGGGGCGAGAGCTCTCGCCCCTCCGAGATTGGATCTGTCTCTCTGTCTATCTCTGTTTCTGCATTCCCAAATTATGTCCCTTCACAATTTCTTATATTCCCGGAGATCCGTAACTCCGATTGGGCAGATTTTTTGACACGATTTTGATCCGGATATTAGCTTTCTTGCTGCGAAAGAAGGGCATCAATCGCCTTACGGTGTGGCCACAAGGGCCCAGGGCGCGCCTGCCCCTTGTGGGCGCGCCCCTGCCTCGTGGCCCACTCGGGCATCGTCTCATGTTGGTTCCGCTTCCCAAAATTGACATATATTACAAAAAAATCTCCGTCCGTTTTTATTTCGTTTGGACTCCGTTTGATATGGTTATTCTGCGAAACAACAAACATGCAACAAACAGGAACTGGCACTGGGCACTGGATCAATATGTTAGTCCCAAAAAATAGCATAAAAAGTTGCCAAAAGTATATGAAAGTTTAGAATATTCGCATGGAACAATCAAAAATTATAGATACGACGAAGACGTATCAAGCAGCGAGCTAGGTGATGTAGAAACTGAAGTTGTGTTCATTCAGTTGCAAAACAACAAAGTTTGCTAGTTCCTGTCCATCAACAATCACACACGCATCACTTGTATAGCAGCAAGAGCAAAATTGATATGAGTTAGAAGGAGCAGAGTTCGACTAGTACAGCCAGTAAAGTTCAACTCGTACATCGCAGTACACATGAACCACGACACAAGAGTACAATCTTACTATAACTAGTAGATTATCCCCTACCAGAAGCTAATTAGGCTCCAATACACAAGGCACAACAAGCACAGACTAAATAAGCCACGACCATGAAACAGACTAAATATGTGCAGATGTAAGCAATGTTGAACGATACTCCCAGGTAAATGACTATTATTGATGTTAAAAGTTTAGCTTTGATCCTTTGTTCTTATCTAACTAGTGCCATCATCAGAAAATTAATGTGCAGATGTAAGCAATGGTCCCAGGTAATGATTAACCTGGGACAAAATCAATAGCAATGCAACATGAACGAATGTGGCATCACGATGGCATAGCAACAGCAGTAAATAAATGCAACTAGGTGATTGGCTGTAAATATAGCCAAGTGAATCGCCCACAAACAGCGGCTGTAAATATAGCCTGCTAAATATCTAGCCGGGTAACTAATTAAGCAGCGGTGATGGATGGCGGCTCTGCTCCAGGGATATCTTGCAATGACGCCTTTATGTACTTCCAACCATGTTTGTTAACCCCACTGATTCTTATCGGAGCGCCGGCTGCTTGCACACCTACAAGAAAATCATACAGATATAGGTTAGATCAACCAAGATCCGGCAAACATAATCCTGACATCGGTTAGCTACTTCAGGTATTTCATGTTTTACGTGTGTGGCGGGTTCCTAAATATTGGAGAACAAGAGTATTGATTTCTGACTTGTTGAGTCTTGGTTGTGCCACGTTTCTTCTACATTAAGCGCCATAACAGTTTTGTTGAAGACCAACGGCAGTAACCATGCTGTGACTTTTGCAAACAGCAGGGAAAACATGATTTATCTTGGTCCAGACATAAAAAAGGAAGAATAAATTGGGGTAACTGGGGCAGCAAACAACTAAATGTTTTGGCGCGGCCTAGTGATGCAATGGATAAAGCGTTTACAACCTGGTAAATAACTGTTACATGTGCTCTGCTTCTTTTATCTTCTATTTCTGGGATAAAGACATCGCAATGTCCTGGAAAATGTACCGTACGCCACAGTATGAATTGCTAGGAAATATTTGTTATACTGCTTATCCACACAAAGTATTTGACTGAGGAAACATATTGATGCCTTACAAAATTAGCCAGGACACTATAAACTATTCTGACAATGCTATCAAAATCAGACAGATTCTGGCACAACCAAATTAATCTAAGAGCAACAATCTGCAACCGAAACCGAAACAGAGCCTGGTGCACACAAGAATCTGCAATCTCCATCTAGGGGGGGCATTCATGCTCTACTATTCGACACACTCTATCAGTTCTCTTACACTCCACCAATCCAATAAATTAACGGACAGTAAGCAGGGGAGAGCGAGGACTCACCGTCCTTGTGCCAAATCCCCCACGCCTTCCCGTGGCGGCCATCCTACATCAGTACATACAGAGATCACGAAACAACAGTGAAGTCATGGAAATGAACACGAGAGATCAATTTCCTCCTCTACTGAGATTGTTATGGATGGTGGCGATGGTGACATTGTAGAGGTTGATCTTGGTGATCTAGTAGGAGACGTCGTGCCAGGTGGTCTTGGCGACCTTGTAGCCGACGCCCCAGTCCGGCAGGAACTGCGCATTGGCCGCCGCCTCTCCCTCCGCCGCTGCGGCCGGCGTAGTGGCGCTGGTGCTCAGGGCCCTCGCGGCTGTCGGCGGCCCGAGCCCGAGGGACCGTCAGAGAAGGATGCCCGCGGCCCTCTGCGCCATGGCCGTTCAGAGTGGCCTCGAGAGGTAGAGGGTGGAGGAGGAGGCGAGCTCGCGGATAGGGAGTCAAGATGGACGAGGCCCGCACTGGGCCCCGCTGGACTATCCTGCCATCATCGTCAGAGTAGAATGAGGAGGCGTCCTTCGAGGAGGCAAGGGGGCGGCGAGCGGGGAGGAGGACGCTGCGCCCTCAGCGCGGCCGCGGCGGCAGACGTGGTGGCGGCAAGTAGCTTAAGCGTGCGGGAGAGGATGAGGGGGAGAGTGAGGCCAACGGCGAGAGGATGAGGGGGGAGACGATGGAGTGGGAGCGGCGAGATTGGATCTGGGGGCGGGCGACGATGGAGGGGATAGGGTTTGGGTGATTGGGCTGCCCGGGGGTGGGGTTATTTTTATTTCTTTCTCTTTTTTTCTTTAGATAAATGGGATGGATGGATGCCATGTCATCAATCCATGGCACAAACATTTCAACCAATGAGAACAAAGCATATATAATTGTGTTATTCTATTTGTTTCTCTTGTATTTTTTGCACAAGGGTGCATTTTGGAATGGCATAATTTGTTCAAATTATATCATACTTTGCACAAGGGTGCATCTTGGAATGGCAAACAATGTTGCCTAAGAAAGTTTTCATTTTCTTTTCATGAAAAATTCATTTTCCATTTTCCGAGTGCCCAAAATGAGTTTTTTTGTGAAGGACCTACCATATATTTGTTGCAAAATTGGACCAAATCATTTTCCTAAAATACTAGGCCATATTTAATGCACAATTGACAAAATGGTTGGGTGTCCAAAGCTATTATCCACCTCTGGTGAAAAAGACAAATTTCCGCCGATTCAGTTGGAAACGGGTCAAATTTGAATTGCAGGTGCCTTGTAGTTCGCTCTTTATTTTTTCCAAAATTCATTTCTATGTACATAAGTATCTATTTAATCAGAGAAACACCAAAAGTTTTCCAAGATTCAACCACTAGCTAGGAACGGTCATACCCGTTGTTTTGACCGCATTTTGAAACGGGCATAAAAATAAAATAAATCAAAAAATGGAAAACCTTCGCAGTGTGTCATTATATGTGACCAAGTTATCAGAAAAAATAATAAACTTGTAATATGGCAATTCTTTGGAAAAAGTGTTCTTAGAAATGAGCTGTCATGTGTGAAGATTCATGGCTTTCAAACCAAATGATCGATCTTATGGCCACATTCATGGCATAGTTTGTTCAAATGATCTAATATTGTGCACAAGGGTGCACCTTGGACTTCCAAACAATGTTTCCTAAGGGAGTTTTCATTTTCTTTGGGCGAAAAATTCATTTTCCATTTTTTTTAGTGCCCAAAATGAGTTTTTTTGTGAAGGACATACCATATATTTGTTGAAAAATTGTACCAAATCATTTTTCTAAAATACTAGGCCATATTTAATGCACAATTGAAAAAATGTTTGGGTGTCAAAAGTTTCGACCCACCTCTCGTGAAAAAGACAAATTTCGGCCCATCGAGGTGGAAGCGGGTCAAATTTGAACTGTAGTTGCCTCATAGTTTGCTCTTTATTTTTTCCAAAAATCATTTCTAGGTACATAAGTATCTATTTAATTAGAGAAACATCAAAAGTTTTCCAATATTCAACCGCTAGTTGGGAACGGTCATGCCCACCGTTTTGACCGCATTTTGAAACGGGCATAAAAAATTCAAAAAAAATCAAAAAATTGGAAAACCTTCACATTGTGTCATTATATGTGACCAAGTTACCAGAAAAAATAATAAACTTGTAATACGGCAATTATTTTAAAAAAAAAAGTGTTCTCAGAAATTAGCTATCATGGGTGAAGATTCATGGCTTTCAAGCCAGATGATCAATCTTATGGCCACATTCATGACATAGTTTGTTCAAATGATCTAATATTGTGCACAAGGGTGCATCTAGGAATTCCAAACAATTTTTCCTAAGGGAGTTTTCATTTTCTTTGGACAAAAAAAATATTTTCCATTTTTTTGAGTGCCCAAAATGAGTTTTTTGTGAAGGACATACCATATATTTATTGCAAAATTGTACCAAATCAGTTTTCTAAAATACTAGGCCACATTTAATGCACAATTGATAAAATGGTTTGGTGTCAAAAGTTTCGACCCACCTCTGGTGAAAAAGACAAATTTCGGCCGATCCAGTTGGAAGCGGGTCAAATTTGAACTGTAGCTGCCTTATAGTTTGCTCTTTATTTTTTCCAAAAATCATTTCTAGGTACATAAGTATATATTTAATCATAGAAACATCAAAAGTTTTCCAAGATTCAACCACTAGCTGTGAATGGTCATGCCCACCGTTTTGACCACATTTTGAAACGGGCATAAAAAATTAAAAAACAAAATCAAAAATTTGGAAAAACTTCGCATTGTGTCATTATTTGTGACCAAGTTACCAAAAAAAATTAAGCTTGTAATACGGCAATTATTTTAAAAAAGTGTTCTCACAAATGAGCTATCATGTGTGAAGATTCATGGCTTTCAAGCCAAATGATCAATATTATGGCCACATTCATGGCATAGTTTGTTCCAATGATCTAATATTGTGCAAAAGTGTGCATCTTGGAATGGCAAACAATGTTTCCTAAGGAAGTTTTCATTTTCTTTGGACGAAAAAATCATTTTCCATTTTTTTGAGTGCCCAAAATGAGTTTTTGTGAAGGACCTACCATATATTTGTTGCAAAATTGTATAAAATCATTTTTATAAAATACTAGGCCATATTAATGCACAATTGGTTGGGTGTCAAAAGTTTCGACCCACCTCTGGTGAAAAAGACAAATTTTGGCCGATCCAATTGGAAGCGGGTCAAATTTGAACTATAGTTGCCTCATAGTTTGCTTTTTATTATTTCCAAAAATCATTTCTTGGTACATAAGTATCTATTTAACCATAGAAACATCAAAAGTTTTCCAAGATTCAACCACTAGCTGGGAACGGTCATGCCCACCGTTTTGACCGCATTTTGAAACGGGCATAAAATTTTTTAAAAAAAATTATAAAATTGGAAAACCTTCGCATTGTGTCATTATATGTGACCAAGTTACCAGAAAAAATAATAAACTTGTAATACAGCAATTATTTTAAAAAAGTGTTCTCAGAAATGAGTTATCATGCATGAAGATTCATGGCTTTCAAGCCAGATGATCAATCGTATGGCCACATTCATCGCATAGTTTGTTCAAATGATATAATATTGTGCAAAAGGGTGCATCTTGGAATTTCAAACAATGTTTCCTAAGGGAGTTTTCATTTTCTTTGGATGAAAATTTTATTTTCCATTTTTTGAGTGCCAAAAATGAGTTTTTTGTTAAGGACATACCATATATTTGTTGCAAAATTGTACCAAATCATTTTTCTAAAATACTAGGCCATATTTAATGCAAAATTTACAAAATGGTTGGGTGTCAAAAGTTTCGACCCAGCTCTGGTGAAAAAGACAAATTTCGGCCAATCCAGCTGGAAGCGGGTCAAATTTGAACTGTAGATGCCTTATAGGTTGCTCTTTATTTTTTCCAAAAATCATTTCTAGGTACATAAGTATCTATTTAATCATAGAAACATCAAAAGTTTTCCAAGATTCAACCACTTGCTAGGAATGGTCATGTCCACTGTTTTGACCGCATTTTGAAACGGGCATAAAAAATTCAAAAAAAATCAAAAATTTGGAAAACCTTCGCATTGTGTCATTATTTGTGACCAAGTTACCAAAAATAATAATAAATTTGTAATAGGACAACTATTTTTAAAAAGTGTTCTCAGAAATGAGCTATCATATGTGAAGATTCATGGCTTTCAAGCCAAAGATCGATCTTATGTCCACATTCATGTCATAGTTTGTTCCAATGATCTAATATTGTGCAAAAGGGTGCATCTTGGAATGGCAAACAATGTTGTAGGAAGTTTTCATTTTCTTTGGACAAAAAAAATCATTTTCCTTTTTTTAGTGCCCAAAATGAGTTTTTTTGTGAAGGACCTACCATATATTTGTTGCAAAATTGTACCAAATCATTTTTCTAAAATACTAGGCCATATTTAATGCACAATTGACAAAATGGTTGGGTGTCAAAAGTTTCGACCCACCTCTGGTGAAAAAGACAAATTTTGGCCGATCCAAATGGAAGCGGGTCAAATTTGAACTGCAGCTGCCTTATAGATTGCTCTTTTTTTTCCAAAAATCATTTCTAGTTACATAAGTATCTATTTAAGCAAAAATACATGGTTTGGTGGCGAATACGTCGAGGTTTGGACGGTGGCCCAGGGCCCCAACTCCAAAGCACGTAAACTCGCGTGCCCACCGCGTGACCGTGGCGTTGCCATGTGTTCTGGGTGGCCTAGACATGTCTAGTAGGTTGGGCACTCCCCAGGTAAGTGCTAGGAAGAAAATTACAACAGAAGACTCTCACGAGGAGACTGAACTATGCTCAAACACGAATTAGCAGGCAAGTGTTTGATTAGCGGTACGAGAAATGCACGTGGCCAATGGTCCTGAATTTTGGCTGAGGATGATCATCTACTAGGGAGACTAGCTTGGCAATTTTTCAGCTCAAATGGAGGAGCGTATATGGCACTTGCTTTGCAATGTACCACATCGGGCAGAAATATGAATATTGAAGCTGGGCTCAAATGAATAAATGTATTGAGCTGAAATTTTGTGGAGTATGGTCATTTGGGCATAGGAAAACACTGTAAAATATTATACCATTTGGATAATCCTAGCGTGTACTTCCTTCACAAAGCTTCTCCCTGGATAGAAACTTTGGAAATTTGCTCAGGAAGATTTAATAGGCAAATGGAGCCGAATATTCGCATGTGGCAATGATTTGGATATGGAAGATTGACCAAAAAGTTTGAGGGCAATAGGAGTGGTATAGATAGCACTTGCTTTGCAATGTGCCAATCTGGACAAAAAATAAAAAAAATAAAGCTGGGCTCACATAGATGATTTGATTGAGCTGCAATTTGGAGGAGGGTGATAATTTGGGCATATAAAGGCATTGTATAAATTTCATGCCATTTGTATATGCATAGCTAGTACTTCCTTCACAAATCTTCTAGCTTAACAAAAACTTTGGAAATTTGCCGAGGAACATTTACTACGCAAATGGAGCTGAATTTTGTCATGAGGCAATGATTTGGATAGGAAAGAGTGCCCAAATTTTTTGAGGGCAATCAAGAATATAAAAATAGCACTTCCTTCACAAAGTGCTATTCTGAATAGAATAGGAAAATGAATTATTTTTGAACTATGCAAGGAAGGTTTTCTACATATTTGACGAATATATGACCCAAAGAATTTATGAGTTTTTTTGGGGAATTTTGGGAATGACAGAAATATAGGTTGCTTCACAACCTAGGGCAAAAATTGACACATGTACATGACACATAGGCAAAACTGATGAGGTGGCGCCTAGTCATAGCAATCCACCACAACTTACAAGGTTATGACCATCTATATTGGTCATGATAAGCCAGAAATAAGGCAGCGAACCTGTGTTTTCTACTTTATGACCATTTCGTATAAGGAAATTATGACCTTTTTGACCAAAATGGTTGTTATAGTTTAGGGTTTGGGGCCCCCCGAACAGCTTTTGACCAATTGGTCTAAAATGGTCATAGATTTATGACCAATTCTCCCAGGGTCACTGACAGAAGGTCATAAGTGGACATATTTCTTGTAGTGATTTCATTCTTTGCAACAAGATAGACAATGATTCAAATTTTGCAAATCTTTTTTGTAGGGAAATCTTGAGGCTACATGGACTACCAAGGACAATTGTCTCGGACCGCGACGTCAAGTCCATAAGTTACTTTTGGAAGACACTATGTGCCAAGCTCGGCATCAAGCTACTATTCTCGACGGCATATCGTCCTCAAACCGATGGCCAAACGGAAGTCACCAACCGAAAGGTCGCCACTCTACTACGCGTGATGATAAAGAAGAACATCAAAGAGTGGGAGGAGTACCTACCCATCACCGAGTACGCCTACAACCGAGCACAACACTCTACTACCGGCAAGTCCCCCTTCGAGGTCGTCTACGGCTTCAACCCCTTGTCGCCCTTGGACATCCTCCCTCTACCTCTCCAAGAACGTGCAAACATGGATGCAAGTGCAAGAGCAAGTTATCTCAAGAAGGTGCATGAGGAAACACGGTCCACGATCGAGCGTCAAGTCCAATGTCTCGCCACCAAGCTCAACACCAACAAGGCACCAATGGTGTTCTAACCGGGTGATCTCGTTTGGCTACACCTACGCAAAGACCGCTTCCCCAAGGGGCGCAAATCCAAGCTTCTTCCATGTGCCGATGGGCCATTCAAGGTGCTAGCACGCTACAACGACAATGCTTACAAGATCGACATTTCCCACGCCAAGTACAACGTAAGCGACATCTTCAACGTCAAGGACTTGTCACGCTTCCATGGTGATGAAGATCATGATCCGCGGACGGATCTTCCCCAAGGGGGGGAGATGATGCGTAGCATCCCTCAATCATCCCCATGGACACTCCGTCATCGCCACAAGCACCAAAGGGACCAATGACTAGAGCACATGCACGCGCCATAGAGAACGAGGTGAATTCTTTCCTCTTTGAGTTTCGTTCGGATTTGCATGAGAATTGGGTTCTACCTAACAAGGACATGTTATGCATTCTTAGTTACCAAGGAGATGATCATGAGAAGGAGAAGATGGAGACCCGAGCATCTACGGAGCAAGAGGATGACAAGAAGGACGAAGGGAAGGAGCTCCTGGACACCCTGGGCACCTAGACGGAAGGACCCTAGGTGCCCGGACTCAAAGACAAGAGGAGGGCCAAACCTCCTGGATACGCCAGGTTCCCGGCCATCTTGGCCCCGGGTGCCCGGCCACCGCCTGGGCTTCACCCCAGCCCGCCCCGGGTCGCCGGCTCCCTTGCGCCGGGTGCCCGGTCCCTGTCTGGGTCGCGCCCAGCTCACCCTCGGGTGCCCGGGTCCTCAATCCCGAGTGCCCGGTCTGCCCCAACCCGGTCACCAACCTCGCCCGGGTGCCCGGGCCTCGGACCCCCGGGTGCTTGGCCTCGGCCCAGCCAGCCCCTAGCGGCCACCCCGGGTGCCTAGTCTCCTCCGGCTTATTTTTGTTTTCGGGTCATTTTTTGACCTTTGGTATCCCTACCTTCCCCAATCTCGTCCCTAGTCTTATATATACTCTTTCCCTAGCTCATTGGACAGGTTAGCAAAGTATTTGATAGACATTGAGAGCTTTGCTCCTTGTATCCCCTCCTCTTGGAGATCAAGACCCTCCTTGGGAAGAATCCTTGTGGATTTCAAGACCTCCCAAGGGAGTAGATCATCATCAAGACCTCGTCTCCTCTACCAGTGGGAAGAACTCTACGTAGTACTTATTTCCTTGGATTGATCTTGTATGCTTATGGATCTCATATATGCTACTCTAGTGGATGTGTGATTGTGGTTTTGTTTGAGTGATTTCTCTTGTGTGTGTTCTTGCTCCTTTTCCCCCTCCAAGTGTGAAAAGATATCCCTAGGGTTCCACCCTACAATAGAAAACCTCATGCTTGACATTGAAAGATACATCAGCTCCCTCTAAAGCGTCCAGCAAGCTACTGAGGTTATCCAATAGCTCTGATGATGACGGCACTCAGACCACAACTTCCATCTTGGCCTCCTCAACCTACGCCTCCTTGAGGTTGGTCACTATAAGATTGCACTGGATGCATAGAATTTCGTTAATAATATACTCTCCAAGTTCAGTCTTCCTCCAAAATTTGGTAAAGCCCCAGCTGGGAGTGGCGGCTGTATTGTAATGGGTGTTAATGACCGATGGGTCTATCTGGCTAGGGGTTGAGTAATTGACAAAAAACTACCACATTTCACGTATTCGTCCCATAGAACTACCACATTTTGAAAAATGACCGAAAACTCCAGTTTAGTGCTGATTTCGTGACCAAAAACTACCAGATTGAGTTGATGACCGTTTGAAGCGTTTTAAATGACTTTCTGACAGGCGCAGCCAACCGGTCAGGGCGGCGGCTGCGCTAACGGCTAACGGCGCTCCCTTGCTGCCGTTAGCCGTGCGCGTCGGTCGGGCCCGATTGGACCAGGACTAACCCGGTCGACCGGCTCGCTCGTCGTCCTCCCCACCTCACTCTCCCCCGAGCTCACTCATTCTACTCCTCTGCTCTCCACTGCTTCTTTTCTTCTTCTCGCACTCTGGCGACGCCGCGACCATGCTGTCGTGGCCCAACAGCAATGAGAGCTCTGACGATGACGAGTACATGAGCGAGTTCAGTAGCATGCAGATGGAGTATTTCGTAAGTCAGCCTAGTCTCTCCTCTCATCTGCTAGGGTTAGGGTTAGGGTTTGAAGAAGGATTGGGATTTCTCCATTTAAGTTCATATATGTGAGATGTAGTTGATATATATGTGTTTCCTGCTCCAGCAAACTCCAGATAATGTGATAGATCCAAGCTTTTCAGGGCTTGTGACTGAATCTGACCGTAGGTGCATCCTGCACAGGCAGACGGCGGGTAAATTTGTGGCATTTGAAGACACTGACACTGGCAAGAGATTCATAGGATGTGCAACTGAGGTAATGAACCAAGTTGTCATGGCTGTGATTGATTCATTTTATGCTTTTCTGAAAATTTAACTGAATTTTCAGGCTGGTGTGAACTGTGGTGTTTTAGAGTGGGTAGATGCCCCTTAGCTTGTAATTTTTCAAAGGTGCTTAACCAAGCTCTGGGATATGTATCATGAGGAGAACCTTGGTAGAGTACAAGATAAAGAGGCTCATGAGATAGAGATTGAGAAACTGAAGAAGGAGCTGGATTCTCTTGGCAATCAGTACAGTCAGCTTGTGGATGATGTATCCAAGCTGTTTGATTACCAGGATGGCCAGAAATCCCATGACATGGATTACACAAGCCAGGCAATCAACGAACTTAAGAAGAAGAAAGATCAGCTTGAGGAGCAGGCAAAGATTGAGCTTCAAATGGAGAAGCTTAAGCTCAAGAAAGAACAGAGGTGCATCCTGCAGAGTCAAGCTGATATCATTCAAAACACCAGGAAAGCCATGAAGGAGATACAAGTGGAGAGAGACCTCCTTAATGAAGAGAAGAAGAAGCTGGAGCATATCATTGTTGAGCTCTTGAAGGCTGGTCATGGGTGCGAAGAAAAGCTAGACAAGATCAAAGAAGTTGTCATGGAGTAGTGAAGTGGTACCTATGGTTGCTAAGAGAATATGTGGCCTATATATATAACTGGCCTAGTACTAGAATCTGATGCAGATATGCATCTTAGTATTAATATGAACTCCCTATTAACTGCATATGGTTTCAGATCATTTTGGTTGTGTTGTTGGGTGCTGTAATGGCCCTGATCTGTAATGCTCTAAGATAATCCTATTTGTAATCCCCCCTGAACCATATTATCCCGATGTTGTTATATCTCCTACCTGCAATTTGTTGCTGCTAGCTAGTTGTTGCTAATACTTAGACTTGAATCTGGTAACACCAAACAACACTGAAACTGAAAATGAAAATGAAACTGAAACTTGCATTACATAGGATGTAGCATAGATAACACAAATTGTCTGAGGATGCAACATAGATAGCATTACATAGATAGATAGCACCAAATAGTTTGAGGATAACTGAAACTAGCCAACATTGAATAAGACTGACGAAACTGAATGCGAAACTGAAACTGAATAGTTTCACATTCGGTTTCAGTTAGGCGCCTGCCTTACTAAGCGGCCTGAGCGTCGTACCTCCTGCTTCACTTCGGTAGGATGATTTGGCAGCATCTGCACCTCCTGTTCTTCTTCATCTTCGTCTTCATCGATGAAGATGATAGGAGGAGGGCGGCGGCGAGCCTGTAGTGCTGGTGGTGCGATGATCTGGAGGTCATCGTCCGCGTCTTGGTGCTTGTTTGCATTTGCTTCAGCCGCAGATTGTGCTGGAGCGACGTAGTGGTGCTCTGCCCACCGCTGCCTCTGCCCAGCATCGGCGGAGCCCGCCTCTTTCATTGCCCATAGCAGTATATCTATGGGCAGTATCCCCTTACCTCGGTTTCCATATTGCTGGTCCATGTGTTGCTTCTCCTCACTCGTCGTCTTCTTCTTCACTTCGTCTGCTCCATCCAGCAGCCCTTGAACGCTGGTGTACCTCGTGGCGACCTTCATGTAGTCCACGAAGAGGTTTTGGTCGCCGCGCGCTGAACCATAAAGCATGGCAACCCATCCCTTGCCAGTTGGGAATGGGTTGAGCCATGGGTCCGAAGAAGAGGAAGAAGCAGCCATGGTTGGAGCAGGAAGTGGTGAGTGCAGTGGTGTTGAGCGAGGTGAAGTTGTGGTGAGTGAGAGTGATGTGAGTAGAGTAGCTGAAGAAAGAGGAGTTAAAGAGAGGTGGAGTGAGGCAATGGAGAAGTAAAAGTTGTGCAGTAGTAGTTGATAGGGTGGTAGTTGTGTAGTAGTTATTGTGTGGTGAAACTTGTGCTTGTTAAGTGATGTTAGGTGAAAGTTGTGCAGTAGTTGACAGAGAAATTCACATACATTCAGAGCACAAATTCAGAAAATCCAGACACACCACACATACATTCAGAGCACTAATTCAGCAAATTCAGAGAATCCACGCATACATTCAGAGCACTAATTCAGAAAATTCAGCAAATCCACGCAGGCAAGTTTGCATACATTCAGAGAAATTTCAGACACATCATCACATACATAGAACCAGAGACTTCTAGAATTCATATAACATTGAAGAATTGAACCTCAAACTGATTCAAGACAAAGAATCAAGGATTCTGCTCCACCTAGCCCTTGTGACTTGGTAGCGATGGAAGGTTGCCCTATCTCTAGCCCACCAGATGATCAATTCATCAATGATGATTGTTCCATCTGGGAACACCTCCTTGAACTGCATCACGTCGAGGGAGTTGCGGGCTGCCATAATCGTGGCCGCCAGCCTCTGGCATTGCTCACGTGCCTGGGCCCTACGACCCCTCCTTTCTGCTCTTGCGGCCCTTCTTGCTGCTCTAGAATTTTCTTCCCGGTCGTCGACAACCTCTCCTAAGCTTGGATCCATCTTTGTGGCTAGGCTAGGGTTGTAGTGATGCTAGCGGCTAGGGTTTTAGTGATACGGGAAAGGACATGTTAGGGTCCTTTTATAGACACCTACGCAGGTTTGTGGACTGTGGTCCAATATGAGAGCCCAGTCTGAGGCCCATTTCCACAGTTATGTGAACAAAACGCACAACGGGTTCAGCTAGTGCACAACAGGTTCAGAAAAGTGCACAACAAGTTTAGAAAAGTGCACAACAAATTAATAAAGTGCACATAAAACCAGTGACAGTGCTGACAGGTTTCAGTAGTTACCACTACAGTAGAAGTAGCGTGCCAATTTTGAGCTTGGGATCCTCTTCCTCTTGGTCCCAACTTGAATATCTGAAGTGGTTGCAGCTCTTGGTGCAGTAAATCCATGAGTCATCCCTCCACCTGCAGTCCTACCTCTTTTAGCTCTTGGTGTAGGGCCTGGTGCAGAAGTAGAAGGACCTGGTTGAGATACAGTAGGCCTACATGAAGCTTGTGCTCCTCTTCTACCTCTTGCAACAGGGACTGATGTGGTTCTTGAAGTAGGTATATCAGAGTAAACTGCCCTGTTTTCCTGCATGTCAAACATAACTTTTAATAGTGTAGTCATTCAAAAGTGTCTGAGATTTTTTCCAAGCTTGGTAATTACCTGGTGTTTATTTTTCCTCATCTGAAGACTAGGCTTCAGAGTCTTGTTGCATGTTGTATACCTATGTCCTTCCAAACCACAGTTTCCACATGTGATAGTGCCCATCCTACTTGTGTCTCTTGGAGCTGGAACCTCAAACTCTCCCTTCCTCCTTGTTGTCTGCTTTTTGCCTGCCTTTTCTTTAAACACAGGAGGATGAATGTCTTGAGTGTTTGTATCAGGCCAGCAATCTGGACCAAGGACAGGGTAAATAATTGCTTTGTATGTCTCCATGTACAATGGCTTCTTGAAGAATTCAGACACATAGTCCTCAGGATGCAACTTTTGCTTTGTCATTGCAGATATGCCATGACTGCAAGGTACACCTGTCATGTTACATCTCTTGCAGTCACATGTGGAGGTTGCCATGTCCACACAATATTGCTTTTCTTTGCTTGTTACTTGCCAAATTATTTCACCAGCTCTGTTAGCCTGGCAGTACTTGGCATATTTTTTATTCTCCTCTAGTATCTCTGAGTAATTTGGTGTGATTGTCCACCTGGAAGTCTGTAACTTCTCCCTAGTCTGTTGCCTCTTGATCATTTGCTTTGTCCTGATCCCTTCAAACATTGTCCTTATTGGTTTGGATCTAACATCAAGTATCATCTTGTTGAAGACTTCACTAAGGTTGTTCACAACTAGATCTATTTTGCAAGTATGGTCCATAGCATACCTAGCCCAAGCAGAGACTTCTATATTTTTAAGCCATTTCCAAGCATCCTCGCACTGTGCTTTCAGCTCTGTCATCCCTAATTTATGCCCATGTCTAGTATAAGAGTAGCTAGCCTTATCAACACACTCCTTTAGTTCTTTGCTTCTGTAACCAGCTAATTGGAAGTTGGCATATATGTGCCTAAGACAGAATCTTTGAGGTGAATCAGGGAACACTTCATTTATTGCCTTAAGTAAACCTTGTACATTCACAAAATAGATCTACATATGAACACACTCACATAATTCAGTGAATTACTATAGCAACTATGATCAATGATTTAGTTTCTAACCTTTTGCCTGTCAGATATTATTGTGTATGTTCCAAATTTGTTGCCACTGCCAATGCAGCATCTCAACTGAGTTAAAAACCAAGTCCAACTGTCTCCATCTTCCTTGTCAACCACACCAAAAGCTATAGGGTAGATGTTGTTGTTGCCATCCCTTCCTGTGGCAGCAAGAATTTGTTGTCCAGTGGTTAACTTGATGAAACATCCATCAAGTCCTGGATGGAGTCACACATTAGCTACAGAAGAAAATTGACACACAAATATGTACAACACAAGCAACAAATATTTACCTATAAATGGTCTACAACCATTAAGAAAACCTTCCTTTGAAGCTGCCGAACAGTAGAACATGTACTTGAATCTAGGAGTGGGTGCAGGGTTTTCTGGGTCAACAAATGTTGTTACAATACACCTGCTTCCAGGGTTTGTATCAAGAACAGCTTGAAGATAGTCCCTCAGCCTCAAGTACTGCTGCTTGTGGTCACCCTGCACCACACCAACAGCCTTCCTCCTTGCCATATAGGCAACACTTCTTGAAACATCAACTGAGAATTTAGTCTTAGTCTTCTTTATTAATGCATCCACAGGAGATCTAATGTCTTCTCTCAATGTTGGTTGTACTGATTTGGACAACCACTTTGTAGTAACCTTTGTGGTCTCTGCGCATGCTCCACAAGTATGCAGCATATCACACTTTTTGATGCAGAAAGTTTTTTCATGAGCTATCTTAGATGCACGGATATGAAAATCACATCCATGGGCTCTCTCTGAGCACCAAACAATAATCCTATCAGGGGCATTTTTGTGATACTGGAAATTCCTCAGAGTCCTGTGTGAAAATCCCTAAGTGCATCTCTGAACTCATAAATAGTGGTGAAGCACAATCCCTTACAAAACTGTTCATGTGGATCTGGAAGCTTCTCATTGAACCATACCCTATCCTTTGACTTCTTCAACACTCTCTTCCTGCCACTTGCTAGTTTGAAAGCTCCTTCAGGCTCTTCTTCTTCATCACTAATGCCAACATCACCAGGAAAACAAAATTCATCTGCTTCAAGAAACCAGTCTAGTTTTACCTCTTTCTCAACCTCTTGGTGGGATCTACTGGTTGGACCAGGGTTCTGACTGCCTTAAGTTTCTGGACCACTGATGTATCTACTTTTGCAGCTTCTTCTTCAGAGGGGGAACCTGTATGTAATTGCACATTGTTGTCATCTGAACCTGACTGCGCATCATCAGAAAGAAATTCAGACACATCAGTGTCACCTTCAAAATGGTTAAAGTCAGCTTCCATCTGCAGACTACTTTGCTTAAGCTCATCCTTTCTGTCATCGACTGCATCCACCAACATTGTGCAACTTTGTTGAGTGTTAATGCAATGTTCAGCAAAATAACTATCTCTATTTTCATCTGCATTACATTGCTCGTCTGCCCTAACAACTCGTATGTTCACACTCTTTTCCTTCTCAAAGTGGATCAACATCTGTTGCACATCATGTTCACAACCAAGATGCTCCATACCTTCTATTCCTTTCTCCACATCAAGGACATAGTACATATAATCATCAGCTCCATAGCCCTCACTCGAAATAAGAGAAACCATAGTCAAAAATGATATGTCTGACTGGTAAATTCCTCTAACCACGGACTCTCTGGCTAAGAAGTGGAACCAAATTTCCCACTTTGGGTCATCAATACTGCACCACAAATTAGAAAATTTATAATTAAATGGTCTGCACAATATTTAGTGTCTGACTGTTCAAATTTTGTATTTTCTGACATTTTGGATTCAGTCACAGCAAAACAAATTGTTAATGTTCCCAACAGATTTCAATTCCCGTTGTGCTCAAACATGGTTCTAATGTAAATCTAACTATATATCGTGATTCCTAACAAAACAAATCATTTCAGAAAAACAATTACAGATCTGTTACCATACTCGCGCCGCCAGCAGGACGAGGAAGCTTTTGCCGGCCTCGAGCTCCGCTTCTTCTCTTCGACACTGCTGCAGCACGCCGCCTCATAATCGTGTGGGACGGCTGAGATTGAGGCTGGGATTGATTTTTGACCGCAAAGCTACTGCTGCCTAGCCAGTTATCAACCTCAACGAAGACGGCATCCCCGCCGCCCAGCACGTCGGGGGGCGCTCCTCCAAGCGATTCGGCGCCGGAGTTTGGATCCGCCGCCGCCATGAATGAAGACGGCTAGGGATAGGACAGTGAGCTCGGGGGAGAGTGAGGTGGGGAGGACGACGAGCGAGCCGGTCGGCCGGGTTAGTCCTGGTCCGACCGGGCCCGACCGACGCGCGCGGCTAACGGGCGGCAGGCGAGCGCCGTTAGCCGTTAGCGCAGCCGCCGCCCTGACTGGTGGGCCGCGCCTGTCAGAAAGTCATTTAAAACGCTTCAAACGGTCATCAACTCGATCTGGTAGTTTTTGGTCACGAAATCAGCACTAAACTGGAGTTTTCGGTCATTTTTCAAAATCTGGTAGTTCTGTGGGACGAATACGTGAAATGTGGTAGTTTTTTGTCAATTACTCGGCTAGGGTTTGTCCGGGCGTAAGTCTACAGCGGCGGAGCCACTGTGCTCTGGTCGAGCAGCCAAATAATGTAGAGCGCCCTGACCTCAGCGCTCTTGGTCTTGAGCTCAAGGTAGACAGACACCCATTTGTTGTTGTCTTCCCTTCTACCGTTGGGGTAGAAGCGGACGCACCAGTCGTAGACGCTGACGGCGAAGGTAGCAGACTCGATGGCCTTCCCAACGCCGAAGCCCCTGTACAGGCTATACCCGTCGATCTTGAAGACGTGCGTCCCGTGCATAATCTCGGGAGGCGCAGGTTGAGGCGGTCCTCGTTAGTGAGCTCTCGGACGCGGCCATCGATCGCTGGGCTCTAAGCGTGGCGGCGGCGGTGATGGGAGACGCGGGGAAGGGGAACGGCAACGGGGTGATTCGGGAGGCGACAGTAGCACACGACGAGTGGTGGGAACAATCGAGTACAAGTTGACGAAAAGAATTTTGCAATTATACGGTGAAAACTTGTTCGGCCCAACTATTCCATGAAGGATTCCAATTACAGCTTACCAAAAAGGGAAATGTTTAAAACCGGTGCGCCGGCCGAAGCGCTCGGCCGGTCTCACGCCAGCCTGGCGATTCTCAGGATCGTGCATCGCCCACGCTTGCGCATAGGCCCAATCAACCTTTTTTTACGGGCTCATAACCAATCCTTATCCATCCAGTCACTTTCCTTCGTCTTTCTCGCGCTCTTCCGCAAGCAACTCATTTTGCTGCAACCGTAGTCGGGTTTTGCTACGACCGGCGATTTTTTTTGCTACATCCATCAAGGTAGAGCTGCGATCTCGCGACGGCGGCGACGACAATTTTGCTGCAACCGTAGTCAGGTTTTGCTACGACCGGTGATTTTTTTTTTTGCTACATCCATCAAGGCAGAGCTGCGATCTCGCGACGTCGGCGACGACGATTTTGCTGCAACCGTAGTCGGGTTTTGCTACGACCGGTGATTTTTTTTGCTACATCCATCAAGGCAGAGCTGCGATCTCGCGACGGCAGCGACGACGATTTTGCTGCAATCGTAGTCGGGTTTTGCTACGACCGGTGATTTTTTTTCCTACATCCATTCAACGGCGTGATTGGCTGGTGGGAGTCGTCGACGCAATTCCATTCAGCGAGCATCAATGGCGACGGGCGCGGAGCTACAACTGGAGCCGCTGAGAGCTGAAAACCGCAGGTGCAGCTGTTGCATGCATGGGTCGATGCAGAGACGAAGACGACCTACGAGGCTGGGAACCTACTACGAGGACGGCCGGCCAGGGTGGGGACCGGCGACGAGGAAGGTCACCGAAGAGGAGATGAGGCACCGGAGGGGAGCTGCGCTAGACGGCGAAGATGCGGGGGGAGCTGCGCTAGATGGCGTAGATGCGTTAAGCTGCGCGAGCGCGAGGAGAAAGAAGATCTAGGACGAATGATTTTTTTTCGCGAGATCAAATGGCCAGAACAAGTGGCATCGTGTGGTCAGGGTACGATCGGCCCAAAGTTTGGGCCGGTGCGCCGGCGCTGATCACTCGCCTACCAAAAAACTGACCAAGACGGATTCCATACAAACTGAATTGAGACCAATTCGGAAACAGGCCGGCCGGGCCGGTTTCCGGAAATTTTGGTGAACCCTGAAAAAATTGAATACCGTCCTAAAAATTCTTATATTTAATTGTAGAGGAAGGAATAATAATCAGATAATTATTGGAAAGGATCACCTTATGTGTGTCTAAATGGATGGAGCATTGTTCTTGGATATCAAATTCAATAAGTAGGGATAAGAAACTACTCTTTTTTTCCATGGCATTGCATCTTATATTGAAGCCATAAACTAGGCACAAAATTACATGTCTTTGGGCCTTCGTAAATTTGCTTCATGAAATCACTAATTTAGGGGTACTTTTTGCTAAGGTCACTCTCACTTTCTCTGGTGCGGACAAGTGGCCACTGTATGTACGCCTCCGATCTCAACCTGATAGTTTCCATTTTTCTTATATTCGTTTTTCTAAAACATTTTATCTCTTGAACCGTGCATTCCAATCACGAATCCCTTTCATCGTTGGATTTCTCACATCAAATCTTTGAAACTAGGTCCCACGTTAATACTAGGTTTCAACAAACTTTTTTTGTAACGAAACAATGAAAATCAAAAAACGAAATTAGAAAAATAGAATCCAAAAGAACGAAAACCGAAAACCGAAAAAGGGTCCAAAACTCGTAAAACAAATGGTCGGTACTTTTTCAAAAAATAAATTTGGAAGCACAGATTGTGCTTTTCCTTTTTTTCGTGGAAGTGCAACTAATGTTTTTTTAGGAAGCACATTTGTGCTTCTCGCGGAAGCAAAGGCTGTATTTTTTTCCTTTTTAGGAAGCACATGTTGTACTTTTCTTTTTTCGGAAAGCACAATTGTGCTTCTTGTGAATGCATGGACTGTTTTCTTTTCTTTTCTTGGAGAAGCACAAATGTGCTTTTCTTTTTTCAAAAAGCACAATTGTGTATCTTCTGGAAGTGTGAGCTATGCTTTTTTCCTTTTTAGGAGAAGCATAACTATGCTTTTTTTTTCCTTTCCGAGAAGCACAACCATGCTTTTTGCCTAAACACATATTGTGCTTCTCCTGAAAAAAGCACTACTTCTCGAGAAACAAGGAAATTTTGTGCTAAAACTTGCAAAAGATTAAGAAAAAACAAAAGGCCAGAAAATAAAATAAAACCACGTGCAGAAAAAAAAAATGAGGGTGCGTCCAAAGCGCGACACATGGCGATGGTCGGATGCACTACTTGGCGCATTCCCAAGGCCCAAAAGGTGACATCTGTGGGAGCGTCCACAGGAGTACCCGCTAGTTGCTCCCACTGTTTTGAGGTACCCTGTGAAGGGTATATCAAGACCTCCTATTCGACGTCTGCAGGCGTCAAACAGTCAGGTGTGAGCGCATTGAGCCGGTCTAGCAAGAATTCACCCCTGTCATATTTTTAATTTATTTTCTTCCTGGTTTGATTTCCTCCCTTTTTAAAAAATCTCTGTTACTTTTTATTTTTTTTGTATTATACACATTTTAATAATATAGTGGACATTATTTTAAAAATACACTGAACATTGTTTTAATTGATGGTGAACATTTCTTTAATACAGTGAACTATTGGTAATATACATTAAACATCTTTTAAAAACATAATTAACATTCTTTTAATATATGTTGGACATTTTCTTAAAACACAAAGAATATTTTTATAATGCATGTTAAACTTTTGTTACTATACGATGAACATTTTTATAATATATGGTGAACTTCTTTTACATTCACACTGACCTTTTCTCTAAACACATAACTGTTTTTTAATATAAGGTGAAAAAAAATTAATATACAATGACCAATAACGAATTGTTCACCATGTATTAGGAAACCAAATGAACAAACAAATATTCATTGTATACTAACGAATTGTTCGCCGTGTACTTAAAAACAAAAACAAACAAATGTTCATCGTGTAGTAATCAATTGTTCACCATGAATCAAAAAATTCCTCACCATGTATTAATAAAAAACCAAACAAACAAAAACTAGAAAGAAAAGGCCAAAAAAACAAACAAAAAAGCAATAGGAAAACAAACAAACAAAAAAGAAATATTAAACGAATCTAGAACACCCTCTGGCATGAATTGGGTTGGCCCACCCTTGGGCACTGAGGCGAAGGCACCTCTATTTCCGGATGTCATATATGATGTGTCGTCTATATCTCGGGAGCAACTAACTAAGGGTTGCCCTTTGTGGGGCTATCAAAAGGGTCACTTTTTGGCCTGGGAGCGTACCAAGTGATGCGCCCAGACGCCCTCTAGATTTTGGTTCTTTATTTTATCTTTTATGTGTTTCCGACTTTTAGATTGTTTTTTGGAGCATTTTTAGCTTTTGACTAGTTTTTCCTAGGTTTTAGAGGAATCTTTTTTTCTAGGAAGAAGTGCTTTCCCGCAAAGAGGCACAACGTGTGCTTCAACAAGAAGAACGGTTGTGCTTTCTAGAAAAAGAAAATACACAGCATGTGCTTCCATTAGACTGTGCTTCCCAAAAAGGCAAAAGCATAATTGTGCTTCCACGGAAAAAGGGAAAAGAACGCCCTGTGCTTTGTGAGGCTAGGGGGTCTCCGCAATACATAGCTCCCAGAAAACGTTTGTATGAAGATGCGATGATCGGCTTTAGAAGCTTTTGTGCGTTTTTCTCTTTTTTCTTCGTGCTTTCTGTGTAGGTTTTCTTAGGCATTCTTCTTTCTTTCCTTTTTTCCCTTTCTTTCAATCAATGTCTACTTTTTCAATACACTATGTACATTTTCCGTATATAAATGAAAATTTATACTCATTGAACTTTTTTGAAATACGTGGTGAAATTTTCTTAATACATGTCTGAACATATTTTGGAATACATGTAAAAACATTTTTCAAATACACATTGAAACATATTTTTGAATGATACAAAACAATTTTCTAAATTATACGAACATTTTTTGCATTGTATAAAAAATTGTAATGCATGTGAAAAATGTTTTCGAACATGTTAAACTCTTTTCTCAAATACACGTTGCACAGTTTTTTTTTTTTTTGAACCTGAAACAGTAGGAGCACCTCCTACTGCAATTGAATTAATAAAATAAAAGTCTTACTTTACATGGTGAGTTACAACCAACCCCACTTTGGGGGTTGTGGGCTGATTAGGCTGCCCGTAATGGGAGTGTCATATATAGTATCATGCATGCAAACTAAGCCATTTTGATGAGGTGGCATAGAATTAAATGAAGAAATAGAGGCTTGAGTATCATATCATGATACCGTATCGTATTAAATGATGTGCTACTTTGTGTCATGCATGACAATAAATATAGTCCTCTATGGTACCAACATATGATACTATGCATTACGAATGTAGTATCATATACTAGTATCATGCATATGATACTAATATATGATACTTCCCATACAACCAGCCTTAAGACAGGGTGTCAAGCAGAGAGGGAATAAGATGTTTATGCTTCTCCATAACCCTATAGGCTAGGAATGAGTAGTCCTCCTTGATCTCTTCAACCAAGAGTCTCTATGTTGCATAGTTTTTTGCATGATATGAAACATTTTTTACATTGATGTATTGTTTTTAAACATTTCACGAACATACTTTTTGAAACACGTGAACATGGTTTTAAAAATGTAACAGAACATTTTGTTCAACGGTACAATATTTTATTTATGTTACAGAAATGCCTTTCAAAATTGTATAAACAATTTTCTAAAAATCATGAACATTTTTTTAAACGACTGAACATTTTTTGTAAACGACTGAACATTTTTTAAATGTCACAAACATTTTTTGAATGCTATCAACATTTTTAAAAAGTTGCGGATATTTTGTACACTGCATGAACATATTTTAGATGCGTGATGAATACTTTTAATAAAAATAATAAAGTAAATTAATATTTGAAAATATGCTTTTAGAATGTTTTAAAACAGAAACAAAATGAAAAGGCTATAAATGAACGAAACTATAAGCATTCGAACATGTCGCTTGTGTGCTGGAAGCAACACGTCGTTGGTACTTGCTAAAACAGATATATATCCGCTCCGCTCAGAATGCCACTAAAATAACTTCCCCTCAAAATTGTATCAAAAAAAAAAATCCACTTAAAAAAAAGAGACTGACTTCTACTCGTTTACTCTGAAAACAAGAAAACTTCTACTTATTTGTCGCCGATTTGTCAGTGCCACAACACCGAGCTCTAACTATCCTAAAAAAGGGTACCTCTAGGCTCTAGCAACATTATCATATCCAAGACATGCCAAACTATCCTAAAAAAGGGTACCTCTAGCAACATTATCATATCCAAGACATGCCAAAATATGTTGTCTACGTATGCAACTTCCCGCCCGCTGCTTCTACAAGGTCTTAGTTTTTTTTTAAATGCTACGTCGAGATGGAGTCTCAGAGACATTATGGTGCTATGCTCACGGCCCCGCCAGTGGACAGAGGAAGAAGACGACACCTCCAAGTATTTGAATGTAAATATATTTTTGTATGAGTGTGTTTGCAAGGACCTGTGATGCGCAATATATGGCCTTGGGCCTTTCACAAGAAATAATGTCGAAGGATGTTTTGCAATTCTTGCAACAACTGCTGGATCTAAATCCGACTCCCCGGATTCTTATGTGAATAAGTCTGAAGAAGAAAATAATAGAAGAATTACAGATGGGGTGTTTCCCTCTTGCACACCAAAAAGGATCTTGAAGACAACTAGCAGATCTCCAAAGCACGCCAAGCTCAGATTCTGTGTAAAAGCTCAAAGACTCAGAGTTTATCTGCGAACTGACCTCTCCTCTGTAACATAGTACAAAAACCTGGTACTGGTGGCAACTTGGGCAAAATGTCATAGGGAAAATCACTGAATTCTAAAGCTGGACAGAACTGCCCAGTGGCACATCACGTCGAGCATCGATTCCCCAACCCCCCTTAATCACCAAAATCTCAAAACTAAACCTAGGATCAGATAACGGCTTGGAACTGCGACAGTAAAGCGCATTCATCAGGCAATGCCGCCAGTGAGCTAACTCATACATATAATTTCCCGCGTAAGAGAAATAACAGGTAAATCTCACCAATTCAGCCTTGCTCCAACTTCTGCGTTGTATTTGCTATGCTAATACATGATATTTGAACAGCGAATTTAAGCAAGGACACCTTACAGTTATGGCAAGTATGATTTCACAAAGCATAAAGTAGATACATGGTCCTATAGTATTGCCCTAGTGGATCGCTTTCCTCCTCGCAGTCCAGATGTCCTACAATATGACCAAAATGGTGACAAAATCCTCATGCGACACCGTTCCAAAGATAATCAGACGAAACCTTAGGAGGCAGACAGGCCAAATGCTTCCAACAAAGAAACAGGGTCCAGACGAGATCATTGCACCTGCCGTAACTGAAGAAGAGAAATTAAATTGGCACACACCATAATAGACGTACAATCTCACAGCCTCCCGGTAACTGCCCTCTGCATATGAATCCTCTCTCTGCCTGTCACATACGCGGTTCTCCATATACAGATATCCTTACCATACCAACTATAAAAAATCCTCACTATAAGTGAGGCAAACCTGACCATAAGTGGGGCGAAAAAGTGAAATGACTCTGGGTCAGTGTTACAAACCCTGACACAACTCCGGTAGATTAAACCAAGTTGCTCTATAGAAATCCCGAGTATGAGTGAAGCAACTTAGCTTGCTCTGCCACTAGCCCAGGAACAGAGCAACACAAATGTGGAGTGGAGGGTCCGTCGGAAGGACCAAAAAACAGAACCTCCAGAATCCTGAAGGAAGTATACCAAGTAAATCTCTCTTCAAAAGAAATAAGCATCTTGTAACATAGCATGCAGGCTCAAGGCCAGCGCATTTACAGAAAAATTCTCCACTAAGAACGCAACTAGTCTAGCTTTCTTTTTCGTCATGAATCCTGCAGGTAGGCTGCAGAAGAGATCACAAGAGGGGCAACTAATCTGCTACCTATTCCAGAGCTTATCAAGTCGAAATACTGTCTCTATAAGTTGTTTGATTTAACAATGCAGAATTGTAGATTGTAGTACTTGGTAAGGAACAGCAAAGAACAGTAAAGCTGGCTGGAGAAGCTGGTTTTGCACATGTTTTGTTCAAAAATCACGAAGTGGAAACAAATGTCTCAAGGTTTTACCAGCCTCCAAATAAAGATAAAACATATGGTAACAAAAATGAAACTAAATGTTCAGGTTGGAACAACGATGCAAACAATTAAGATATTCGTATATTAACAGACATATTAGGAAGACAGTGTATGATTATCATCTCCATATTATAAAAATTCGGCACCAATCAATCATTTTCCTAAATAACTTGCAATAATGCTGATATTTGCTGAAGTTTTATCTCATTTCACGGTAGATGTGGTCATGGAAGATAGTTACTCGCTGCTTTGGGAAGTGAAATGGGCACATCACAGGAAAAACATAAACAGTAAATGTACTGCTAGTCAACAGAGCAAAACATATTAGAGAATGTTAAGGACATAGCATAGGTTCAGATAACAGGCAGAACATATCACACTTCACACACATTTTGCGAAACTTACCCTTCTCCAGAAGATCTAAGAACTTGAGAAACAGACAAACTAATCTCAGGTTGCTAAGGTTTCAACTTAAGTAACTACGCTCAAGTTAATCCACGAACAGCATACTAAAGTTTGCGACTCTTCGCTGTTTTCTCCCAAATATCCGCAATGATAGTAGGGCATTCCCTTTTCAGTTGCTCATACCCTTTACTGGCCACCACATCACGAATTATATTCGAAGCGTTCATAAACTCAATGCAAGCATCTTTGAGCTGGCTGCAATGGTGCTGGTCGGCTAGAGCTAGCGTGGTCGCCACGGTCTCGGCACAAAGAACCTCGCACAGCTTGCTCTCGCACATCAATTTCATCCTTTCCATGGCATACCTATCCGCAGCAACAAGCAAATGCCTAAGCATTTCTTCATACTCTTCATCATTCAGGTCATCCATCGGAGGCAACGAATCCTTGTAGATGAAGTGAAGCAGTCCTCTGAAAGCAGCAGGCTGCATATCTTCAATAGTTATGTTGCGCCTTTGTTCGTCCCTCATTGGCCCGTAGAACTCTGCCCTGAAGACCGCTGAACGCATCGCGAGGATGATCTTATGAGCTGAGAAAGCCTGATTCTTCACATTGAAAGATACATCAGCCCCCTCTGTGGCCTCCAGCAAGCTACTGAGATTATCAAACAGATCGGACGGCGGCACTTGGACCACAACATTTGCCTTGGCCTCCTCCACCTGCGCCTCCTTGAACTTGATCACTGTAAGATTGCACTGGATGCCAAGGATGTCGTCCACAATCCATTCTCCAAGCTCACTCTTCCTCCGGAATTTGGTAAAGCCCCAGCTCGCGGCTGCATTGTCACGGGTGTCGAAAACCGACGGGTCTATCGGGCTAGGGTTTGGCCGGGCATAAGGCTGCGGCGGCGGAGCCACTATGGACTGGTCGACCAGCCATATATCGTAGAGCACCCTCACCTCCGTGTTCTCGGTCTTGAGCACGAGGTAGGCCGACACCCAGCCATTGCTGTCTTCCCTGTCGCCGTCGGGGTAGAAGCGGACGCACCAGTCGTAGCCGCCGACGGCGAAGGTAGCGGACTGGATGAACTTGCCGACCCCGAAGCCCCTGTGCAGGCTGTACCCGTCGATGTTGAAGACGTGCGACCCGTGCGCAGTCTCCGGGGCGCAGGTCGAGGCGGTCCTCGTCGGTGAGCTCTCGGACGCGGCCATCGCTGGCCTCTGCTTATGGGAGCGGCGGCGCGCGGTTATGGGAGCCGCGGGCAAGGGGAACTGCGACGGGGCGACACGGGAGGTGGCGCGGCGCGGGGAACGGCGGCACGCGGTGGCGAACGCCGAACAGTGAGCGGCGGCGAGATGGGTAATTTTTTGTTTCTTCGAGAAACGGCGAGATGGGGAAATTATTTGGGGATGGCCGCCGGCGCCCGCTGTGTCGTTTGCATGGCCCTGGCCCAGCAACGCTCGCTGGGATCACTTTTTTTTTTCTTCATTCTAAAAACTGCTACAGTATGGACTGTTTTTCTAAGAAAAATAACCGGTTGCTATAGAATGTACTTTTGTTATTAAAAAAAGTTCATCGATTTTCAAAAAAGTTCATCAAATTATAAAAATGGTTTGTTAAATTTGAAAAAGTGCATCAAAATTGAAAAAGGTTCATTGAATTTGAAAAAAAATATCATCAAATTTTTAAGGAGGTTCATCGAATTTGTCAAAAAAGTTTATCAAATTCGAGGAAAAATTCATCGATTTTGCAGAAAAAAAATCATGAAGAAAACAAGTTTCATGAATTTGAAAAGAAATAAAAAAAGGAAAAGAAGAAGAAGATAAGACAAAAAAACATGTAGAATAAAATGCATCATAGGTCCTAAAACTATTGGAGACGTGTCAGTTTAGTCCTATAACTTTGAAAATGCAGTTTTTGGTCCTAAATCTATTGCAGGTGTGTCAGTTTAGTCCTATAACTTCAAAACTGTAGTTCTGGTTCCCAAAACTATTAAAGGTGTGTCAGTTTAGTTCTATAACTTCGAAACTACAATTTTGGATCCCAAAACTAAGTAAGTTTGTTAAGCTTGCATGGCCAGCATCTATGGTGCATTTTTTTTTCAAATAATTCCTTTATATGTGTTTACTTCCCAAAACTGGTCCATACGCTTCCATGGTGTTGTGTCTGTTGCAACCTGCACAAACACACCACCTGCATGGTCATGAGCTATAGGGGCAATCTTGCTGAGAGGTTTGGTGCGGCCAACGGGGAGACCCTGATCCAGTCTACATGGAGGACGACATCCCTCTCCCTCGACGCGGTCGTCGGGAGATCCCGAGCCAATCGGGATGGAAGACGCCATCCCACCCCCCTCTCTCTCTATCTCGCATGACATCGTCGTTGCCCTACACCCTTCCCGTAGAGCTCGTCGTGCAAGTTGTTGTTTAGGCACGAACATGACCACAAGTGGGAATTATCGCTGTTGTCGAAAGATGCAGAGGAGTGTGCAGAAACTGCGAAGCTGATGCAAAGGTGGGCGAGAGTGACGCAGCCCCAGCAACAGACACATGTGGATAGCAATTGGACGTTGTGCGACATGTCAATCTGCTACTGCGGGTTGAGGCTAAGATGACCGGTCAACTCTCCTCGCTGGAGCTCAAGCCATCATGCCATTGATGGCTGCAGTTTCGGAGTTATAGGACTAAACTGACACACCTGCAATAGTTTTAGGACCAAAAAGTGCAGTTTTGAAGTTATAGGACTAAACTGACACACTTCCAATAGTTTTAGGACCAAAAAGTGCAGTTTCAACGTTATAGGACTAAACTGACACACCTCTAAAAGTTTTAGGACTTATGATGCATTTTACTCAAACATGTATGTAATCAGACCAAGTGAAGTGGTTGTTGCACCTTACTCTAAACTCGTCGGTGCGGGTTCGTAACCCAGCTTTCGCGCATTTTTTGCAGTTTGGAAAAGAGAAAAAAAAAGTCAAAACTGGGCCGGCCCAACGTGACAAGGGGCGTATGCGCCCGCTGGTAGAAGGACCTCTAGCGGGCACTAAAAGGCGCCGAATAGGATTTGGCTTTTTTTAGGATAAAGCTAAACTTTATTAATGATAGTCCATATGGTGTGGGATACAAATCGTATCATGAGGGTTGGCCCAATCAAATGTAGCGCTCGGACCAAGAATAGGAGAATGTTTAGGCTGCTGCCAATGCATGTGTGCTTAGATGAGGTGCTAAG
The DNA here is from genome assembly GCA_902687465.1 of Secale cereale. Classification (NCBI taxonomy): domain Eukaryota; kingdom Viridiplantae; phylum Streptophyta; class Magnoliopsida; order Poales; family Poaceae; genus Secale; species Secale cereale. Next base: position 820,615,171 of record LR738714.1, on the reverse strand, counting down.
CACGTTAAATAGCTTAACAATTATACTCCTCAATGCATAGGTGCTTAGTTTATGGTTGCTAAGCTTAATAGTCCACATGGTGTGGGATACAAATCGTATTATGAGGGTTGGCCAACCAAATGTAGCGCCCCGACCAAGAATAGGAGAATGTTTATAACTAAACTATGGGCTTCACCATTAATGATGCTCCCTTCAAAAATAGAATTACAATTAAAACTCGAATCACGAATCTTTGTTTCTGTATAATGACCGACCCGTAGCACCCCTGGCTACTCTTCTTTATATCGCTCACCACTTTGTTTGCAACCAGATGAATAATGAAGTTGGTGATTAGGAGATCGTTCGCCAAAGCAAGAGCCTCCCTGCACGCTATCGCCCCTAGCGTAGCAAGATCAGTTAGCCCATCAATAACCAGCGCTGAACTGGGGATTAAGTTTGTTTGGTTCTCTTAAAACCTGATTGTTAAGGATAAGCAAATACCATACGTCAACCGCTGGCCACCTGTAGCCGCCACCGCCTCCTCCTCCTCCTCCTCCTTCTTCACAAAAAGTTAGGGTTTTTGCCTCCCGCCGACGCCACCGCAGGTCCGCCTCCTCTCCGGTGGCCTTAGGGCCATGGGGGCGCGGTGGATCTCGGCAAGGGTCGGCAGGAGGGCTCCGTTTTTAATCGTTTCTTTCAGTTTTGCTAGCGTTTTTGTCCTGCTCAGGAAGACGAGACGGCGGCGGCTCCCTGAAGATGGAATAAAGGTCTCCCCGCCTAGCCCCCGTTCCGGCGATGCGTCTAGCATCGTTGGTGAGCGTGTGGAGGTGTGTCTCCGGCGGATCTATCTTTGGTGGATTTGCTCGGATCTCGTCGTTGTTCGTCTACGTTCGTGTGTCTTCAGATTGGATCTTTCTGATCTACGTTATTCTTCATCTGCGGTGGTTGCTGTTCTGATGCGCTGGTCCTACGGGGCCTTAGCACGACGACTTCCCGACTGTCTACTACAACAAGTTGTGCCCGACTCCGGCGATGGAGGGGTGATGATGGCGGCGCGCCTTCGGCTCGCTTCAGTGCTGGTAGTTGTCGCTTGGTGGTCTACGGATATGGATGTAATTTCTATTATTTCTGGTATTCGTTGTACTGCCATGATTGAAGATGAATAGATCGGAAATTTTCTCGCGAAAAAAACCCTGATTGTTATTTCCTTGTTTTCTAAGACGCCATGTATCATTGGAATAGTCCATGTCCTCGTTAAAAGAAAAAGATGCAATGAAATGCAAGAATGATACACACCTTTTCTTTTGGGACACACCTTGAGCAAAACAGCACACACCTAAGGTGGATGAGAAGAGTTCAATTAGAACAATACTACTAAGAGACATGAAAATGTGAAAAGAAATCACAACGATACACACGAGACACAAGACAAACGAGAAGGTCGAAATTTGAGCAGTGTATCAAGGCCAGAAGCGCTCATTTGTGCAAAATGTATCGCACTTTTGCAAGAGAAAAGGGAGAAGTACCCTGGTTAATAATTTGTATCCAATGTGAGAGAAAAACATCACATACACAAATCCATCGCCCGCTATTCCTCAACTAAAATAGAGTGCGTGTATGTGTATGTGTATGTAAGCATGTACACAAAAATAAGCACGTACTACGTACGTGCAACGGTGGACCGCGCACGCGCGTGGTATGATCGCGAGTGCGACGCAATGATCTCCGAATCATGCGCGCGGGGCGATCTCCAAACCACGCATGGTGGCCTGACCTGCCGCTGGCGCCCGGCGGAGCGGTGCATGCACGTGCACGTGGCCCTTAGGGCATGTACAATGGTTCTAACTTAAGGATGCCACGTAAGATAAATAATGAGGTGGAGGAGAGAGAAATCATAAGAGAAGGCTTGTCTTAGCTTATTTAAGCAATGACAAGAGATGATAGCTTAACACAATTTGTCTCACCATGTTTTTAGGAATAACTAATTATTGAAGATAAGGCTAAGAGATGACCCATTGTAGACTTGTTTTTTTGTCATCTCTAATTTACATGCAAAACTTAAGATAAGACTATCTTAGCAACCATTGTACATGCCCTACACGCACTCACCTGCATGCCTGCCCAGTGCCGAGATCGGTCCAACGTTTATTTGCTCCGGCCACGGCCGACCCGTAAGAAGAGGTCAAGAGCCCGGCCGGCGGCGGCCGGAACCAAATGCCCGGACAAGACAACAGTACGCTGTCAACCCGACCCGCGGCGCCCTCCGGCCGGGGCCGGCCAACTTTATCCTCTCGGTGACTCGTTCGGCCGGCGCGACCATGCACGTAGGAAGAAGCAAGCGTAAGAGCATCTCCAGCCGCGCCCCAACAAACTCCCCAAGACCTTTTTTTTTTCACCCGCGCCCCAACAAACTCCCCAAGGCCTCTTTTTTTCACCCGCGGACCCAGGCCGAAACCGGCGCGCTGGGGGATGCCGGAGAAACAGATTTTCGCGCAAACGGGAATGCGCTCGCCGAGTCAACTTGACGCCTTCGCCGTCTTCATTGCCTCGGTTCCCGTAGAAATCAATGACAAGGCTTCCCTCTCCTTCCTACCGCCTCGTTATGCCGAAACCTGAGCCGGGATTGCTCCCCGTCAAGAAGGAGCACGCGGACATGACCGCCGATGATGAGATCGTCCTCAGGTGGGCAAGCGAGGACTACGTCCGTGAGCAGATGGAGTGCCAGCGCCACGCCTTCGACGAGATCGCCGCTCGGCGACGCGGACGGGAGGAGGGCGTTGTTGCCATCCTCGACAGCGAGGACGAAGAGGCACCCGGGCCGTCCAACCGCCCGCGTGTCGGCGACCCTGATCAGGGGTGCAGCAGGGACGGTGGCGGCGGGGCGCGGGGATGGCGGCGGCGACGACGACGACAGCGAGCCGTGGGGCGTAGGGCGGCGACGACGACGACGACTACGACGGCGGCAGCGAGCCGTGGGGCGCAGGTCGGCGACGATGATGACGACGACGGCGGCGGCGACTACACCCGGTTCTATATGCTCCTCGGCATGTAGAAGACGGGCAGCGGTGTAGTAGTGCTAGGCGCAGTTGTCGTTTGATGTACTTTTAAATCATGTTTTCTGTTTTTTGTACAGATTTAAATGTGATCATCGAGTTTGAACGAGTGGTTGGCCGATTTGGGGCGACCTGGGGCACGGCGGCTGGGAATACGTTCGCCCCACGATGAAATTAACGCCGATTCGGCTCCAGGCGACGCTTTTTCGGCGTCCTGGTGGGCCCAACGATTGAAGATGCTCTAACAAACATTCATTCAAAAAACTTGCAAGTACAATGCCACTTTAATTACCACTCGGCTCGCCTACAAGCTTGGATTCGCAAAGTACGGTGGTTACTTGGTTGGTTGGTTTAAGTGTGACGGTGACAGGGCGGCACGAGCACACGACCCACGAGAGAAAAATAAATAAATGAGAAGCATGGCGGTCCGGTCCATTTGGGCTGGGCGTCCATGGGTGGTTTGGTTTCTCGCAGGCGGGGCCTCCCGACAGTTCTGGTGCGCAATTGATTCTCTTGGGGGTGGGCGCACTGCGCAGAGAAGCAGGAGAGGTGATTGGATTGGATGCTGGACCCGGAGATACGGCCGCGTGATCATCATAACGCGGGCGGATGGGCCATTCCTCTCCTGCCCGCTGCTCCGGCCTCCATTTTCTTCCGTTAAAATGGAGCACTATACAAGTATTTCCATTAATACTACAAATTAACTGACGCAACCTTTATACAGTGATTTATCTTGCACATAGGCCACGTTAATTAATTCAGAGAGGAGTGAATAGTAGTAGTATTTCTTCTTTTCCTTGGCTTTAATTTCAATGTTTGCATGCTCGTTCCTTTCTTCCTGGTTGTGATGTATTTTCGTTCTTGTAATGGAAAGGGGTATGCCCGGTTAAAAAATAATTGTTTGCATGCTCGAACCGAATCAAAGGTACTATTGATCGCTCTTCGTTTCGTTAGCTTCCGCCGGTTTGAATTTCAATGTATTTCTCAGGTCTGCTTCGGCTAGCTGCCCCCTTGTTTCTGCTTCTTTTCGTGGTTTCTTTCTTCGATGTTTTTGTTGCGGCGTACTAGCACTTCATAGCTATGAATTTTTTCCTTTCAATTTTTCTTCCAATTCATTATTAAGATGTAATAGTTGCGTTGGAGCTGCTATAACTCCCGTACCATGGTTATCAGTTTTTTATCTGTCATCCAACATTGTGCCGCAAACATCCACGAATGTGTCCACGTGTTTAAATTTATAAAAAAACCGGCACCAACCCGAGGGGAGGTTTTGTTGGTGTCCGAACCTCCATCACATAGGACTCTGACACACTGGGCTCATCCAAAACCCCAATGAAGCCCGCACATTTGGACCATTCCATATTGTTTCTATGCCAAAGCCCGTGCTTTCACACACTCTCCGCTCCGACCGTCATCGCCCTCCACCCAACTTCCCACCCTTTCACCGACCACTGCCACATGGACTTGACAGTCGTCGTAGTACTACACCGCCAAGCAACTCAGCCATCATCATCGGTCTGAGGCCACCTCCACTCCGCACATGCCATGGAGCGCTGATCTCAACGTGCCCATCAATTTCGCCGACTTGCCATCGCCATGTCAAATCGCAGACATCAGGCATGGGTCAACTAGGTTTCTGCACCCTGTTTGCCAGTATGTCTCAACCGGGGGCGCTTCATTGGCTGGCTGGCATGTAGACCCAACATACAATGCTCTTAGTTGTGATTGCATATGTTTTCAACTATTTAAACATATATTTAAATCGCTATTGATCAACATACGCATGTCAAATGGAGGATGCCTTCCCTAGGGCAGATATTTGTTATATACGGTTGGATGACCGACTCTCGTATATGTGTCCATAGACGCATCCGTGGATATTTACTATGTCCGAATTAATATATACGCCGTTGGAGATGCCGCGGTTTGGGGCATAGCGTGAGAGCTGCCCTTAGAGCATCTAAAGCCGGACTTGACAATCCACCCCCTATACGCCCGCGGGCACGTCCGCGGACAGCGTCTGCCGACCCCACATATGTTGCGCCCTACATCCACACGCCTTAAATTTCGATCCTTAAATCCATGCAACCAATCTCAAGAGTATAAAGAGAGAGAGAGCCCGTGGGGAAATTACTCGAAATGAGCCTTATAAGGAGACCAGACATTTGTAGGCACCTGAGGAACGGATCTTGTCTTTGTTTCATCTTTCTTGGCGCCCGCCCGACACGTCCAAACAAACGCACGCCTCCAACGGCAACAAAGAAGAAGGGTCCAAAGGTTTGCAGTTGGAGCAACGTACTCACTCGACTGTCGACTCAACTGCGCCCAAGAAGCAAGCGGCCAAGGGAGCACGCTCGCAACGCAACAAGGAACTCCTCTGTCACCTCAAGTACTCCTCAACGCCATTGATAAGATAAAATCCTCACGTCTCACATGATCATCCCTATCCCTTGGGTAAACTGCCGGCCGCCCGTGATCCGTCTGCCTCTGCCGCATGGCCCCCGCGCGGCCAGTCCACTGGTGTCCTCTGCCCCGTGCGTGCGTGTCACCCCGGCGAGGACGGGTGCTAGTAGTTTATAGCTTTTGACTCCTCCCTCCGCCTTTTCCTTCTCTTTTCTCTCGGCTTCGGGTTCCCTCACTCCCATGCCGCCTCGCCACACCGCCGCCAGCTTTCCTCTGCTCTCCTCCCCCCACTCCCGCTAGGATTTCCAGAGCGAGAGAGAGAGCAGAAGACAGAGATCGAGAGGTCGGGGGATAGGCGCGTGCATGGAGATGCCGCATCCATTGCCGCTCCTGTGTCTCTTCTTGCTGCTGCTGCTGCTGTCCTCGTGCTCGCTGGCTAGCGGGAGGGCCGCTGTCTCTTCCCCGGCGCCGGCGGCGGTGGGCGTCGCCGCCAATGGGACCGCCTCCTCCTCTTCCTCCTCTCCGGTGGTTCTGGCGCCTCCCCCCTTCGGTACGTTCCTGGCAGCCCCCCAGGGGTCTGGATTCAGCGCCTGCATTCCTCGTTTCTTGTTCTGAATTTCTCTCTGTGTCTGTGTTCTTGCTGTTTTCTGTCCAAGTTCGGAACATCTAGCAACTTCAGAGTTTCTCCTCTACGAATTTAAGGGCTATAGATTGGAACTGTTCTGCGTACCATCTCGGATCTTTGTAATTTCGTTTCCGCAAATATCAACGAATTACGATGCGTTTGTTATTTTTCTAGTAGCTGGGGAATTTTTACTCTCCTTTTATTCGACTTCTGTGGCCAAAAACTGCCTTTTGGGATCTCACATTCCGTTCAAATTTTCGGGGGAGCAGAGCCTGCTCTCCCTTTAACGCCACTGCGGAAATTCTGGATCGAGTTTAATGCCATTAAACCGCTTCTTTCCGTTAGAATCTACTGCCTCCTCCGAAATTCAAATCTCTCTTCAGGTTCAGGGAAGGGCCGTTCCAAAGAATTTTTTATGTAACCCCCCAATAAAAAGCTCTACTGTTCATCATCTTCTCGAGTTGGTAGATAGATTGAGCTTCTTGAAAGAATTGCCCGCGCGCCCAATCCCACCTAATTCCAACCCCTTCATGTGTTGCAGTGATCACGGTGGAGAGGCACCACCACTACCACAGGGAGCTGGTCATCGCCACCGTGCTCGCCTCCGTCGCCACCGTCATGATCTTCCTCACCACCTTCTACGCCTGGACCATGTGGCGCCGGGCTCGCCGGATCCCCCACGGCAAGGCCGCCCGGAGACCAGGTCCTCCCTCACCCTCAATTGCTTCTTCAGCTCATAATTGTGCTTGCTCGGGACCGTCCACCAACTTATTACATTGTTCAGACACCACCACCACAAGAGGGATCACGCTGGTGCCCATCCTGAGCAAGTTCAACACGGTGAAGATGAGCAAGAAGGGGCTGGTGGCCATGATCGAGTACCCGTCGCTGGAGGCGGCGACGGGCAAGTTCAGCGAGAGCAACGTGCTCGGCGTCGGCGGCTTCGGCTGCGTCTACAAGGCGGCGTTCGACGGCGGCGCCGCCGCCGCGGTGAAGAGGCTCGAAGGCGGCGGACCGGACTGCGAGAAGGAGTTCGAGGTGATTGTTGTTACTCTCCATTGCCTCCACAAGTGCTAGTGGTGGTGGGTTCTTGCTGCAAGTGTAAAACTGCTTGTGCTGTGGTTGTTGGCAGAATGAGCTGGACTTGCTTGGCAGGATCAGGCACCCCAACATAGTGTCCCTCCTGGGCTTCTGCGTCCATGGTGGCAATCACTACATTGTTTATGAGCTCATGGAGAAGGGATCATTGGAGACACAGCTGCATGGTATGTGTGTATGGCCTTCTCTATGATTGGCCCTGCCACTTATTGGCTGCAGCTCTTTCTTGAGATCTTCCTGATTCGGAGCTTTTGATGCATTGTCTTCAGGGCCTTCACATGGATCGGCCATGAGCTGGCATGTCCGGATGAAGATCGCGCTCGACACGGCGAGGTTCTTATGCTCTAATAATCACACCACTTTACTTCGCACCGAGCCCGAGCGATGATATTTTTCAATTGATGTGCCAATGACTGTCTGTTTATATAATATGCTTATAACATTGGTAAATTGAAACTTGGCAGGGGATTAGAGTATCTTCATGAGCACTGCAATCCACCAGTGATCCATAGGGATCTGAAATCGTCTAATATACTCTTGGATTCAGACTTCAATGCTAAGGTACACTGCTTCAACTTTTCATTAAGGTCAGCTTATTTTTTTACATGTTGACTGCAGGTAACCTTGTTGGAAACTTGGAATGCACCTTTTTTTTTAACTTATCGATCGCGCAGATTGCAGATTTTGGCCTCGCAGTGACCAGTGGGAATCTCGACAAAGGGAACCTGAAGATTTCTGGGACCTTAGGATATGTGGCTCCTGAATACTTATTAGATGGTGCAGTCTCCTTTTGTTCTGAAATTCTACTTCTATCTTTTGTGTAAAAAAAATTAAACTGTGAACAGCAAAATTCTCCATTCATCATGTAACTATTAAGCGACCCTGTCAATTTTCAGGGAAGTTGACCGAGAAGAGCGACGTCTACGCGTTTGGAGTAGTGCTTCTAGAGCTCCTGATGGGGAGGAAGCCTGTTGAGAAGATGTCACCATCTCAGTGCCAATCAATTGTGTCATGGGTAATCTGCATTTCTTACTCTGAACTTACCAAAGCATCGAGTAATCTAGTTGGATTTCACAATTTGGTTAACAAGCTTCGGAAGTAACTAGTTCTGTACAATATTGTCATTTGACATGTTCAAAACCACACGCAGGCCATGCCTCAGCTAACCGACAGATCGAAGCTCCCCAGCATCATTGACCCAGTGATCAAGGACACAATGGACCCAAAGCACTTATACCAAGTACCCATCATGAACAAACTGCCATTATTCTCCAATGTAGACACATTTATCTTTCCAACTATTGAGGCTGTTGTTCTCTATGCCCGTGCAGGTCGCGGCGGTGGCGGTTCTATGCGTGCAGCCCGAGCCGAGTTACAGACCGCTGATAACAGACGTTCTCCACTCTCTTGTTCCACTGGTGCCCGCGGATCTCGGGGGAACGCTCAGAGTTACAGAGCCACATTCTCCTCACCAAATGCACTATCATCCTTCTTGAGAAGTGATCCTCCGAGTTTCGTCGAAGCGGGGAAAGGGAATTATACGGCCCAGAGTAGATTGCTGTTTATTTTGTATAACTTATATCTCACCTGTCCCTGCTGCTTATCTGAGGATAAGTGAGTGGGAGCTCCAACCTGCTGCTTTTGCTGGTTGGGCAGAGAGAATTCTGCTTTGGAGAGAGTTGTCTCATACCATATCTTTTCGTGTACAAAGAAGCCAAGAAAGCATTTTTGTTTTCTTTTTCTGTGGATCTGGTCACTGTTGTGCAGATCCAAATTTTTCCACACACTGTTGTCTCTGATTGCGTTTTGAGATGGCTGTGATTTGGACTCCACACAGGCCTCAACAGTTCTGTTTACTGCATAAGAAAATCCGATTATCGATTTCCGACAACGATCGCAACGCTTCCTCCCAAAAAACATAAATATAATGCAGCAGGTCGACATGTACATATTGGGCAGGGAAAATAATAACAATAACAATAATCACATGGTTGCATTATCTTAATTTGAGTGAACATGAAACAATGGAGCAAGCAGTCATTCATAGTTTCACAAGGAGCATGTCCATGTATGTTTTGAGCATGCAAACCATGAGTGGCAGTGACATGGGCTAAGTGCTTTATTACCCTAGGCCTTCTTTGTAGCTCTGCTGGCAAGTGACAGTCTCCTCCCAACCAGAACCCCATGGTTGCCCTGTGCTCAAGGTAGGACATCATGGGCAATCAAGGTGGTCAGTAACATCAAGCCCCTCCCCATTTTTCCCAGGGCAGTCAAGTAATCTCCACACATAAAACTTTGCTCTACATGCCATCTAGAACCTGCCTTGCTTCTGATGCCCTCCTCATCATGCTGGCTATGATATGATATGATATGATCAGAATTCAGAGACAAAAGCTTGCACAAGGCAGCCTCTGGAGGCATCTCACTGAAACTGAAGCCCCTCCAGCTCCAGGTCGGCAGAGAAGATATGTTTCCCCTTGCTTGATGGGGAGATGGCAGCTGCTTCATTCAATTGTGACAATAACTGCACATGCATGCACAGCCATCTTGGGGCAGCAACCACTGCTCACTCCACAGCTCCCTGTCCTCCTCATGAGTCTTGTGTTTTTGCTTTGCTTATTTGCTGTAGTAGAACTGTGTGTGGCAATCTCCTTGTTCAGTGCTTGCTGATTATTATTAGTGGTAAGCTTTTTGATTGCTGTTGCTGTAGTTGCACTTGCACTTGGGGGGTTTCAGCTAGCTTTTTCAGATACATGCTTTCTGCCTCCCTGTACTTGCTGCCCCCTTCATTATGGGCCTCGCCTTTCTGCATTTGAAGATGATTTGACAGCTTGTTTTTTTCATTCAAAATTATTGATTTTTTGTAAAACTTGTATCTTCTCAAATCCTTAAACACATATGCATGTGAGCTTTTTCTTGATACTTCCTGAGTGCTGTTGCAATTGCAAGTATATGCCTCATTCAGTTCCTCTGCTCCTACCGGCATTATTAACGATAAAAAGGACCAACAACCAAATCGCAGCGAACGAAATGCTATGAAAAATAATATACAAATGATAATCAACAACAACCAATTTTCGTACCAGCACAAGACATATCAGGGGTGATGGCTCTCTGAAATCGGTTTAGGATGGGCTCTGACAGAGAAGCGGCCGGTTGTTAGCGTCAGTTAGGCGTTGAAATCAGGCAGCGGGAGAGACAGGATCGTAAGCCGGTGGCCGCCACCGGGGTTGAAGTGGATGCTGTGACTAGGAAGGGACGTGCCAACAGTGGGACTGGACCATGCCTCATGATGCATGCTCCAACCACCGGCCTTCAATGTTACTATCTCTTTTTTTGTTTGAGGAATGAATGGGCAATGCTCGTTGGCGCACGGATGGCATTGCCATTTTTTGTTGTTGTTGTTGTTGTTGAGTTGCTTTACTTTTCAAATTATGAAACATTTTTTATAAATTTATCAGATGAAATTTATAGTCTTGAATATTTAAAATATTTAGAAACGTATAAAATTGTTTTAATATTTGAAAACATTTCCCAATTTTTTGTGGCATTTTTTTAATAACCTGATATAAAAAGGAAAACCTAAAAAAATGAAAGAAAAACAAAATGAAAGAAACAGTTTTTTTTTTAGACACAAATGAAAGAAATAGTTGCTCTGCCCCATCCCTGCACTGCGCTGGCCCAAAAGCAAGCACTATGGAGGCACGTTTGCTTTCCTAGAGGCACGGGGAGCAACTAGTCGGAGTGTGCCCCCCTATGTAGGGCACTTTTCCTAGCGCTGGAGCGCCCCTAACGCCTTCACGTGTCACGTGCTGGGTGCTCCCCTATCGAAATGATTTTTTATTTTTTATTTCTTCTTTCTTCGATTTTTGTTTTGTTTTCTTTTGCTAGAAACGTGAAATATAATTGTGCTTCTCGGGTGAAAGCATAACTGTGTTTTCCCCAAAAGTGAAGCACAAACACACGAAGCACAAAGTGCTTCCATGCTTCTCGAAAGTGAGCAAAGTTGTGCTTCCGCGTGAAGCACAATTCCGAAAGTGAAGCACAATTAATATAGTTTTAATGCATGACGTAATACAAATGCAAATCACATGTTAGTGCAGTTTTGAAGCATATATTTCTCTCGAGATAAGTTTGACAAAATCTATTAACATGGGATCCAATTTTGAAGATCTTGAAAAATCACATGTTAGTGCAGTTTGGATGCACGGTGTGAGAGATAAATCATTTGAAAAATCAAATGTATAGAAAAGTGCACAAATAAATTAGTGATTTCGAGGGACACACTATGCGCCAATACTATTGCATGCGTTGTGTGGGAAAGGACCTCCTAGTGAGCGCGTGGGGCGCGGGTCAACATACCCAGCGCCCACCCATTCCTCTCCAGCGCGTCCCTCGTGAGCTGGCTCATAAGCGGTGTTGGGCGCCCCAGTTTTTAAATTCCGAATTTTTTGTTTTTTCTTCTTTAAAACAATTTGGAATATTAAAAAGTACAAAATTTAAGCAAAAAAATGAATCTTGGGAAAATGTTCCAGAAATCATATCATGTTCGTGGATAAGAAAATGTTTATGATTTCGAAACAAATGTTTGTGTATTGAAAAAATGTTCGGGAATTTAGAAAACGTACAAATATTTCAGAAAAATGTTCTACTCCCTCCGTTCCTAAATATAAGTCTTTGGAGAGATTCCACTATGCATCTATATACATCCGTATATGGTTCATAGTGGAATCTCTACAAAGACTTATATTTAGGAACGGAGGGAGTATAATTCAACATTCCATGAATAGTTTTTTCGCTTGACGATGTTTTATTCTAGAACATTGTCTTTTGAAAAATGGATGAAGAAATTTTGCATTCAATGAACATTTTAAAAAACATTAATGAACACATTTCTAATTTAATAAACATTTGTTGAAAAAATGAACAAATTTCGAATTTGATGAACATTTTTTGAATTTGATTAATAATTTTTAAATTCGATGATCAAAATTTGAATTCCGTGATTTTTTTTACATCTTTTGTATCGTATGAACATTTTTTATACATCATTCCAAAACATATTCACCACTTAGAAAAAATTCCGAATTTAAAAGATTTCTGCAAATGGAAAAAACAAAGAATAAAAGTGGAAAACGAAATTTGGCTCGCTTCGATGCTTGTAGTCGTCGCTAGGTGGTCTACGAATCTGGATGTAATTTTTATTTCCGTTATTCGTTGTACTGCCATGATTGAAGATGAATAGATTGGAAGTTTTTTCGCAAAAAAAAGAGATGCAAATGGAGATGTAAAACTATACTTCAACTATTATTTCATTTGAAATCTATACTTCAAACATAGCAAAATTCAACTACTACTTCATTTCAAACATAATTAAACATAGTTCTAAAAATATAGCAAACTCAACTACCACTAGTTCAACTACTGCTTGTTCGAGGTATTACATTCATCATCTACTACTAATAGTTCAAACTACATTGACTTGAACTACTCCGAAGATAAAACTACTCCTCGTGAGCGGAGCTCTCGAATTGCTCACCGAACCCATCCTTGTCCGGGTCGTCACAACCCTCGTCCTCCTCCTCTAGGTCGCCCCAGTCCTCCTCCCAGGACTCGACAGGAATCACCGTCGAGGGGCCGGCCTCGTCCTCCTCCTCCTCCTTCTTCTTCCGCTCGACGTCGCGCTTCCACCAGAACTCCTGCTCGGCATACACATACTCTGGATGCTCACATGCGAACCTCGCCATCGTCGCCTCGTCGCTCTTGCCGGGACTAGCGACAATGGAGGGCATCTTCTTCATCTTGATCTCCTCCATGTGAATGTCCCCCTGTATGAGAACTCCGCATCCGTCTAGGTCCCAATCTCCGGGAAGTTGAGATCCTTCTTTGGCCTCCCGGCACGCCACACCGCCACATCATAGGTACGCGCGGCCTCGTGGACGGTGGGGTACGTTCTGAACCAGAAGCGGTGGCCAGCGACGGAGAACTCAACCCCGAAGTTGCCGGAGGTCTTCGTCCTCACGCTGAAGAAGCCCGTCTTTCCCCTTGGGGTCTTCATCGGCGGCATGGCGGGGCAGTGCGTTGCGGCGTGGGGGCGGTGCAGTGCAGTGCGGCAGGGGTCGGGGCCGAGCGCGACAGATTCAAGGCGACGACGGCGGTGTCAGGGTGGATGCGGCGGTGCCGGGCAGAGGGGTTAGGGTAGAGCCATGGCGTGCTAGCGAGGTCGGGCGGAGCCGGGGTAGCCACGGGGCAGGGTGGCGATGATGGGGTCGGGGCGGCGACGTCTCGATTAGGGTCGTACGACGTCGGGCGACAACCGAAAGTGGGAGGAATCGGAAGCGGGTGGCAAGGCGGAGGTGGATTCGCGGCGAGGCGGCGACGGCACGCTGATTTGGCGGTGGCCGAGCGGCAGCTGGCGGGGGGAGGATGAATATTTTGGGAAGGGGACGAGAAAGGAAGTGGCAGTTGGGCAGTTGGTGTTCGGTCGCATTTTTACATCTTCTGGAGTTGGAGATACAAATTTGCACCGCGAAGTGTTATAGTTTACATCTTTGAGAGCCAGAGGTGTATTTCTTGTTTTTGCATTTAAATCATCTGCTAGAGTAGTGTTTTGGGGCTCCGAAGATGCAAAAGTTAGGTATTTTTTCATCTACATCTTCTAGTGGAGATGCTCGAACTACAAAAACATCTTATATTTTGGTATGGAGGGAGTATTTCTCTATTATTTTAAATTCACATATATTTTTTGTGTTTATCATTTTTTTGAATCCATGAACATTTTTTAAATTCAGAAAATATTAGAATTGCACCAACTACACCATTAATGCTAAAAAATAGCACAAATGATCACCTTAGTGCTAAAACTTATGGTGTACATTTAAATGGTCCAAAAAATTGGCAGAGGAGTGCAAATGCGGTGCCAATCCCGCGGCGTTGATATGGCACAGTATATCCGTATTCTGCACCCAGTCGATACCACGTAGGCAAATACTAATCATGTTTATTGTTCGATGACTGGGGATCGACTCAAATCGTATCACGAAATAGATCCGACGGCCAGAAGTCCCTAAGATCTGAGAGCGTCCGGGTTCTCCCACGAATCTTAGTTCTGGATTGTTCGATGACTGCGGGACCCACTCACATACGAGTATTTAGCAATCCTTTTATGAATCTATGAATATTTTGAAATTGGTGAACATTATTTGAATTTGAGATTTTTTTGTAATTTCAAAACAATTTTTGGGAAATTTGTGAACATTTATAAAATTCAAATACTTTTCCAATTAATTAACTTTTCAAATTCGTGAACAATTTTTCAATTCATGGTCATTTTTTGAGAATCACAAACATTGTTTTGAATTCTTGAATATGTAATCTTTATTAGACTTTCGTGAATTGGGAAACATTTTTTGAATTCACACTGTTTGTACGATTCATGTTCTTTTTGTTGAGATTTGTGAATGTTTTTAAATTTCTGAACATTAATGAAATTCTTGAATAAGTTCACGAACATTTTTTGAATTCATAAATACTCCCTCCGTCTCATAATGTAAGATGTTTTTTGACACTACACTAGTGTCAAAAAACGTCTTACATTATGGGACGGAGGGAGTAGTTTTTAATTCCAACCATATTTGTGAAATTCAGAATATTTTTTGTATTCTTGAAATTATTCCTGAAATTCCTAATCTCCTAGTTCATGAATAATTTATATATTCATGGTTATTTTTTGGGAATTGCAATGTTTTTTTGAATTCACACCCATTTTTTGAATCTGGAACATTCTGACAAAATTCAGGAACATTTTCTTTGTATTTTTTGTCAATTTTATTCTCATTTTGTTTTGGGTTTTCATTTTCTATGTTCCCGGACATTTTTTGAATTCCCGGTCAATTTTTATTTTACAATAATCTATTGTTTAACCTATTTTCAAGTCCTGACCATTTTTTATATTCACAAACAATATTTGACACATTCCCTATATTCATGAACGTTGTTGGTCGCGAGATTTTATGGGTTTCACCTCTAGCCTACCCCAACTTGTTTGTGACTAAAGGTTTTGTTGTTGTTGTTGCCCTTGTTTAAAATGAAGCAGGTGTATGAGTTAGATCATGTAACTTTGTTAAGTCTCGTCTAGACGAGCGCTAGTCACACCCTTGTTTAAAATGTTTTCTGTTGATTTTGAACTTGTACAGTCTATTTAACCTACAATTTAGAGACGGCAGCAATGATCTTCAACAGTTTTATTCTACAATGTCCAACAATCCTACAATTAATTATCTCCAAATAAAATGGAACTAGTAGTTGACCAATGCTAACGTAGTACATGATTATTCATCATCATCATCGCCTCACTAATTTAATCTGCAACCGAAAAATAAAAAGAGTGGCAGTATCCTGATTCCTGAGTTCCTGACTACTATGTTGGAGTGTGCTTGTGGCCGGTGTCTACGGAGGGACGGACGGACGGAGCAGATGATCAGACGGTGTAGTTTTGGTTGATGGTCTCGATGTCGAGCCCCTTGAGCTTGACCACCGAGTCGACGTGGCCCTTGAGCGTGTGCAGCTCGCGCAGCCTGGCGATCTCGGCGCGCCGCTTGGCCTGCTCGGCGATCTCCGAGATGTCGTTCTTGTCGTCCAGGACGCCGGAGGAGGAGGCCTCGCCGCCGGTGGAGGTGTGCAGACCGTGGAGGGACCTCTGCGCGACGGCCCACTCGGCCTTGCGCTTGTCGGTGCCGTAGTCGACCCCCTGCGCGAAGGCCGTCTTGCCGTCGAACACGTTGCTCCACCCCCTGCCGGACAGGAAGTAGCGGATGGCGAACTTGAGCACGTCCAGCGGGAAGTAGGTGACGATGGTGAAGAGCCAGATGGCGCCCGCCCACCCCCACCCGATCCCCTTCATCTTGGCGAACGGCCAGTCGGCGTACACCGCGATCAGCGTCGCCACCATCTGCGCCGCCAGGAACGCGCCCAAGAGCAGCGCCCCCGGCCGCTCCCGGAACGACCACCCCCGCGATCGCGTCACAAAGATGAGCGCCTGGCTGATGATGCTCACCTGCAGGTACACCGCCGCCATCAGCTCCTCCGTGTTGCCGCCGATCGGGTGCACGTGGAGTTTATCCTGCAACGTGTAACAAACAGTACATTGTCAGGGAGAGAACGGTGGCCGCCGGCGTATGTATGTAGCTAGGAGTAGATAGAAAGCGGAGAGATGAGAGACCGTGAAGAAGTCTGTGGAGTGTACGGCCCAGAAGAAGACGACGGTGGCGATGGCCTGGTAGGTGCCGAGGACAATGCCGGTGGCGAAGATCTCCTTGAGACGCCACGAGTCGGGGGTGGGCGACGGCACGACACGGTCCTTGGAGATGGTCATGATGGTGCCGTCGTTGAGTATGGCGATGATGAGCACCATGAAGGGCGCGAAGTCGAACTTCCAGATGAGCGCCAGGAGGAGGAAGCCGAGGACGACCCGGATGGTGATGGACACGGCGTAGATGGTGTAGTTCTTCATCCGCTGGAAGATGGCGCGGCTGGTGAGCACCGCGCTGATGATCACGCTTAGCCCGGGCTCCGTCAGCACGATGTCCGACGCGCTCCGCGCCGCGTCCGTGGCGTCGGCCACGGCGATACCGATGTCCGCCTTCTTCAGCGCCGGCGCGTCGTTCACGCCGTCGCCCGTCATCCCGCAGATGTGCTTCATCTCCTGCAGCCGCCGCACGATCTCGTACTTGTGCTCCGGGAACACGCCGGCGAACCCGTCCGCCTTCTCGATCAGCTCGTCGACGGGGAGCCCGCAGCTGTCGCCATCCTTGAGGAGGGAGCTCGACGGGTACATGTTGGTGCCCATGCCGAGCCGTCTGCCCGTCTCCTTGCCGATGGCCAGCTGGTCGCCGGTGATCATCTTCACGTTCACGCCCAGGTGGAGCGCGCGGCGGATGGTCTCTGCGCTGTCGTGCCGCGGCGGGTCAAACAGCGGCAGCACGGCCAGGAACTGCCACGGTGAGCCCTTGGCCTCCTTGCTACGCTCTGGCACGCTCTGCCGCGCCACCGCCAGTGACCGCAGCCCACGGTCGGCGAACTTGCCGATGATGCCGTGCACCCGGCGCCGCACGTCCTCGCGCAGCCCGCACAGATCGATGATCTGCTCTGGAGCGCCCTTGCTGACGCGGTGCCACGTCCCGTCGGAGTCGACGTAGGTGATGGCAGTACGCTTGTCGACGGGGTTGAACGGCATGAAGTGCACCTCCTGGATGCCGGCGCGGGCCTCCTTGGGGTCCGCGAGCATGCCGACAATGGAGGCGTCGATGGCGTCCTGGTTCTCCGTCCGTGACGCCCGTGCCGCGTAGAGAACCACCGCGTCCTTGTCGACGTCCTTGACGAAGGACTCGATCAAGTTCTTGTCGACTGTGAGCTTGTTGAGCGTGAGGGTGCCCGTCTTGTCGCTGCAGAGCACGTCCATGCCGGCCATCTCCTCGATGGCCGTCATCCGCTTGGTGATGGCGCCCTGCTGGGACAGCTTGTGGGAGCCGATGGCCATGGTGACGGAGAGCACGGTGGGCATGGCGATGGGGATGCCGCCGATGAGGAGCACGAGGAGGTTGTCGATGCCGTCGCGGTACCGGCGGTGCTGGATCGGGTACATGACGACGATCTCCACCAGCATGCCGATGGCGATGGACACGATGCAGAAGTTGCCGATCGCAGTCAGCACCTGCCCGATATTATTCACATCAAGCGAAGCCCATTAGCACGTGCGCGCGGCGAAAAAGGAGAAAGTATTTGAGTGAAAAAAAAGAGTTACCTTTTGGAAGTGGCCGACGTTGTTGGTGCTGTCGACGAGATGCGCGGCCTTGCCGAAGAAGGTGTGGACGCCGGTGGCGATGACGACGGCCTCGATCTCGCCCTGCTTGCACGTGGAGCCGGAGTAGACGCTGTCGCCGGGGAGCTTGTTGACGGGGAGGGACTCGCCGGTGAGCGCCGACTGGTCGATCTTGAGCGGGTCGCCCTCCATCAGCCGCGCGTCGGCCGGGATGATGTCGCCCAGCTTGATGCTGATGATGTCCCCCGGCACCAGGATCGCCGCGTCCTGCTCCGCCCACTTGCCGTCGCGGAGCACCTTGGTCTGCGGCGCCAGGCTGGCCATCAGCGCCGCCGCCGCGTTGCCGGCGTTGTTCTCCTCGATGAAGCTGATGGTGGAGTTGATGATGAGCAGGGTGACGATGCCCACGAAGTCCTGCCAGTCGGGGGGCTTGCCGCCGCCGTTGGCGAGGGCGATGGCCATGATCGCCGCCGCCTCCATGACCCACGACAGAGGGTTCCACATGAACCCTAGGAACTTGAGGAACTTGCTCTCCTGCAAACCCCCACACGCACACACGCACCATGAAAAATGGATCTAATTAACTGAAAACGCGTGTTCTTCTCCACCGAGATCAGAATCAGATCGTACCTTCTTCTCCTCGAGCTTGTTGGGGCCGAAGGCCTGGAGGCGGCTGGCGGCTTCATCGGAGGTGAGCCCGTGCGGCTTGCACTTGAGCACCTGGAACACCTCCTCGATCGGGATCGCCTCCTGCAACACGTAGCCGTCGAGTTAGATACATTTCAGGACGGCGGCGCCGCCACTAAAACGAACGTGCATGCATGTATGCATGGGAGGGTGAGGGGAGCGGCGGCGGAGGAGAAGAAGAGGACTCACGAGGTCGATGCTCTCGTTGCGGAGGTCTTCGAGGGAGGCGGCCATGGCGCCCGTCTCCGGCGGCGTGCGGGCGATGGATCCAGTTGTGGGGGATCTGGGAGGCGACCCTAACAGACTGGCATCTTTTTAAGGGCTGGAAAGGTGGCCGGGGGACGGCAAGATGGCAACAAATAAAACCCTCCAGATTTTGGTGAGATTTTGTTTTCTCGTCCCCTAAAATATTTCCATTTCTGATATACGATGATACATACAGTAGTGTTTACTGGCTTAGTCGTGTGTAAATCGCTTTGACGGAATAGATTCTAATGAATATCGTGGCATGGATGGCCTTGGTTCCAGCTGTAAGATGAGCATGTCATAATTAAACTAAAATAATTTCATTACTTAAAAAAATGCAATTTTATTTTAGCACACACATTATGTAAATTTTTATTTTAAGTAAATTTTAGACTATCAACTAATCGAGGAGTGTTTTTTTTAGAAAGAACTCTGGGTTTCATCCCTCAACTTTTGCGCTCTAAAAACTTCCATCCCCACAACTTCGGCCCCTCGTGCGACCAGGGTTTTAGACTAGTCATGATCCGTGTGTCAATACTCAATAATCGCCTCTCCATCTCATCTCTTGGTTCCTCCTTTTCTTCTATTGTCTCTGATGTGCATCCAGTTGAACGGTTGGCACCCGCATATATTTTTGCCATCTCGTTGCCTGCCGACCTGCTGCTTATGCCGTCATGGATGTGTGTGATGGTGCTACCGTGCTAGGCATGCAATAGGGGAGTTAACTTTGGGAGATACCAATACAGATCGTTTTGTTCCGGTACTGCCAAAGCAAGTCACCTTTGAGACGAGGTGACTTGCTTTGGCAGTACTAACAAAACGATCGGTATGGTTGCTCTCAGGGCAAACTCAATCCTTATGGGCTCGGTAGTGCCAAGTAAGAAAACATAGTGATACCGAGCAGTGGCGGAGCTTGATGCCCATTGTTGGGCGGGCTGGGCAGGCCAAGTAGAACCAAAAAGCCTGTGGAGTGGTGTTACAAGGTCCGGATGTAAAAAAAAAGTGAATAGACTTTACAAAGCTGGGCGGGCCACGGCCCATCCGGCCTTGCCGTGGCTCCGCTAGTGGTACCCAGGTTATGAAAAAAACATAGGAGTTAAGTGTCTAGAGTGGATTGTTGGATGACTATGGTTTAGGATTTTGTCTCGAAGTTCAAATCGAAGTGCCTTTTCTTGTGTGCTCCTCTTGATAGTATGGCTTTCATATACTCAATGTCAATCTTGGATTCACCAAAAAACTATAAATTACATGGGTGTGGCTAGGTCTCAGTAGCCAATTCTAAGTCAAATACCATAACATGTAGAAAAGGAAAAAGAAAACCTAAAAAGACAAATCTGCATGAATCTTCATGTAAGATTACACTAATATAGCATCGACTTAGACTTCCTAAGTCGACTGAGATCTAAGTCGACTGATATTTAGCAGTCCCCAAATTACATTCTAAGAGCTTGAGGTAACAACAAGTTAAAAACTTAGTAGGGGTCACCATTGATAATCCACTCAATTAGTATTATCATTAATAATGAAAACTCGGTATGGATAACCAAGAGATGCTTTCAAGGATCTACTACGATCATGCAGCTAGGGCTTTCCTGGCACTGTCGATTAGCTCACTCCATCCATGGCTCATCACCGCCAAGACAACTTGAAGTAATGATGACGCTCACAATGACTATGACATGATCACACGCCAGGGGAGTTTGGCAAGGTTGTGCTCGCTAGGGGAGCAACAGACCGGTTGGGTCTGGCACACCCGCTAGCGCCGGGTGATACATGCATTTTGTATCAAAAATTTAGATAATAAAATGTTCTAATTTTATACCCTTTTAACCATCTTTGAATCAATTTAATTGTGGTTTATCTGAAAATGTAAATAATTCAAGAATAAATTCTTGGAGAGGCTGTCCCGCTTGAAAAGGAACATTTACGAAGAAAATACAATGTCGAAGTTCCAAAAATAAAACAATAATTGTTCCCGAGGTTTTGGACCAAAAACGACTAGGGAGACAGAAGGAGCTACCAAGGTGGGCCCTAGGGGGCCAGGCGCCCTCACCCTAGGGCGTCGACAGGAGGCCCCTGGTGACCTCCGTGGCCTTTTTAGGTCCCCC
>LR738714.1:820570589-820590547 GCA_902687465.1 Secale cereale | reverse complement strand
CTCTTGCGCTTTGGTCATCGATTGCGGCCGTCTGCTGGCATTGCTACTCAATTGGCGCGGGTGGATGAGAACAAAGTCGAATTGGAGAGGAACGAACTGTGGAGCAAACAGAGGAACAAAAAGGTAGCATGGGTTGAAAGATAAAATCCAACTCTTGATCAAGCTTTTGATTCACCGCTATGTAGAAATTGAAGGCATAAAAATGAACTCAATGACAGTCTATGGAGAAGAAGCCAAGGGAAGATGAAGCCCACAAAGCACATTCGTGTTGATCCCTCATGGACCAAAACAACGCTATCTCCATGGGCCAAGTGTACGGACCAAAGAAGACTACAATAGGCTTGGTTTTCTTTACATTCAGGGGCATTTTGGACTTCTATAGAATAGACAAAAATGCCCTTACTTTTTCCTTCCCACAAAAGGCATGGGTGCGGTGGTTATTTGTACAAGGCCAATTACCTTTAAGACATCCTCAGAGAGTACAAGCTCTTATCCCTCGAGGGATTCCATAAACTTTTAGAGGGGTCACTCCTAACAATTGTGTTGAGATATTTTTTCCGGCTAATTCTATGCAGAAGGGAAAGTCCGAAGTAAGTTAGTGTTGAATCATCGAGAACATCAACTATACGACACCAACCAATTGTGCTTGTGCCACACTCTGAATGGGACTACACCCCTCTCAATCCTGAGTTGCGGCCAAACCCGGTTAAAATACGTCGTGTCCGTTTCTCTCAAGTTAAAGTCAACCCATTTCATGGTTGCCATATATGCCCATTTTTACCATTTCCAATTGTGACACTTGCTAAGCCTCATAGCACATCAACCAATTAAGGACAAGCAACCATCTTCTACTTTATGGTGCTTTTCACCATAACAATGGCATGTATGAGATTAGATGGGTTTAATTTGCGGTCAATCATGTAAATGGGGCATCTCATCGAATGGACAATGTAAAATGGGGGAATATCATCCATTTCAAAATAAAAGAGCCTAGGGCAAATGAGTAAAGTGTGGCATATTATCAAATAGCCCAATTATTGTTCTAGCACACCATTAAGATAAATTGAGCATGTATCTAGCCGACAGCAATAAAAGTATGACGAAAATACTTCTTATATCCTCATGAATATTCCCGAGTCTTCACTTCTAGCTTAACTTGCACATTCAAGGGGAAATATCTTGTCCCCCTCAACTAACAAACTGAAATTTCTCTCAAGTGGTGGAGAAAGTGAACAAAGTACTACTCCCTCCGTCCCATAATGTAAGACGTTTTTTGACATTAGTGTAGTGTCAAAAAACGTCTTACATTATGGGACAGAGGTAGTACATCTGAATTACATATCCAACATTTGCCTCTTCCTCTAGACCATGAAATTACAGATAACACAATACAAGGAAAATCCAAGCATTGGACAGACTATCCTGAGTATAGGTCCCATACAATTTGTTTTACATGTATATGCAGTTCACATCTGCTGGCCCTTGTACAAACCTCACTGAACAAATGGTATAAGGAAATACTCTGCATAGAATAGCTGCATGCAAGTGGTACAAAAAGTGCAAATAATCATCAGGCATGCATTAGTTAAAGTCTAATTATGTCTGAGAGAGGGCACAATATAAACCATCAACTTAAATGATTACCTTCCAAATGAACATGTAAAATGATGTGACACGTGCTTGGTTTTCGACCTCAAAGTGCTGCGCCCTCTGCCAAAGTGCCAAAGCAAGCAGGCCATGGCCAAACACCTGGATGATCAATGCATTACAAAAGTGCAACAACAGAAGATTTCTCAACTTACATAAGACCTTTGTATATTTTTTGGACTTCTATTAAAGAATGGATAGCTCACAGTGATGATCTTTTGAAGTAGGTTTGTGGATGAAGCTCCTACTACAGTGGCAGCCCCATAGGCTGTCAACAGTATGCTTATGCAGAGCTGATACACCTACAGTAGTAAAAAATGAGTTCAAAACTGGTATTAGTGGCATATGTTTCTTTAAACACTTTTAGTGACGTTTTGGTAGGATCACTTTTAGTGACATGTGGGCCTTTTTCTTACTCTTTGTGGTCCCAATCTCACACTCAAGGATTGGATGCCAAAATCTCGGTCTCCATCAACATCAGGAATATCCTGAAAGCTCAGGACATTTAAATTAAAATATATGTTTGATGTTAACAAAACTATCAAGTTGTTGCATGTTTAATTACCTTGAATAGAGCTATGACGGCAGAGAAACAACACATGAACAATGTTGCAAACACAAGTGATTTTGTCGCTGCCAAGGGCCTTTTCAGAACATGTTGCTGCCAAATGAATCATCAAACACTAACGGAGAAAGCCGAATAAGTATGAATTTCCAGTGCTACTGAAGATATGTAGATGTGCTGAGTACCTGCATATGTGCAAAGAAAGCCAACTGGACCAAGATAGCCCTCACAAACAGGATACATGATGCAGCAAGGAGCGCGTGCCGTTTCCACCGGAGCAACGGAGCCTGAAAAGGATCAAATATGAGATGAAAATTATCATCACTTGGCATTTGATGGATTTATGTTACGTACTTTGCAATTCTCATCATGGTAAGTGCTACTTACCTCAATGGAGTATGCACTTCCAAGAAGGAAGCTGACAACTAAAGCACACATCAGTGGCACCGATCCTGAACGTATTCCGATGCTAAAGCTCTAGAAACAACAAAACTTAAGTATTTAGACATGAAGCCATTTTTCTACACGAGAGCAACATTATGTTGAACCTAATATACCATGATCAAGAATGTGACTACTAAGAATACTCCAGTCGCCACTGAAAATTCCCCAGCTGCCAATGGCAGATCTGGCTTGTTGATCTGCAAAACAGAGTATAATTTGTCTAAATGATTCTACAGTATAAAGGAATAAGAATGTACATTTTTTTTCAAATTGCAACGGAGCAAAAATACTACCTTGTCAATCTGAATGTCATAGAGCTGATTCAGCCCTACCACATAAATGTTCATACATAAAGCAGCAGCCAAAGCCTGCGCACAAAGAGAAAATTTAGAAGTTTGTCGAGACTCGACAGTGTAAACTTTTCATATGAAAATGGCTACGTACATTACCAATTTCCAAAGCATATTACTCATAAGAGATACAAATCTATAATACCTCGAGATATCCTTTTAGTACTGCCGCAGTAAAATCATCTAGGCTCTTCATTGGCAGGAGAGACACTGAAGTTATGCCTATGATCTAACAAGTACAATCCACATTAGAAACAGCGCATGGGGCAGTGTGCATCGAAACTACATGTGTACACTGGAACCAAAGATGCCAGAGCTCACAGTGCCAAAGATCGTGTGTGGTCTGCAGAACTGATAGAAAGCGCGCAATTTCTTTGAAACTTCTTGGCTGATTTCCTCAAACCGATTCACATCGTAACCATGTTGACTGCGATTAACCTCGCTGCATCCAGTTTGGAGGGCAGACTGATCATCGCTGCACTGCCTCCTTGTGTTTCTTCTGACGAGAGTAGATTGAGAAGTGACACTGAATTTATGCATCAGAGTAGCACTGCTGTTAAGAAGCAAACCTACGGAAATTAGCAAGATGTATGCAGATAAACATGCTAGACGCCACATTGAAGACGATTTACTTACCTCTGGCACTGGCCTGCAAAAGCTTCCACTGCAAATCGACCTGCAATGTGCAAAATGGACGACACAAAAGTTAATTAACTGGGGAGGGGAAGAACAGACTTGATAACTCCCATTCGAGTAAGAAATTACGAATATTCCAACACTGGTATCAACAGAAAACCTCTTTTATACCGTTAATCTGTTGTAACAAACACCAATCGAAGACATGGCAAATTCCAGTTCCTCTCTATATATAGGGAAAAATTGTATTCCAAGCTAGCACTCATGTTAAATCCCATCCTCCCCTAAATAGCAACACATATCCCTCAGAAGAAGAAAAATAACAGCACAGAGCACACAATGTTCTTAAATCTCAATTATCCCTGAATCAATATCCGCGGTTCAGAGGTTCGATTTGTCCCCCTTATTTTCCAGGTCCCAGTTTCCGGTCTGGAAATGTTGATTGTATACCCAAAGAATACAAAACAACAGCAGGAAAATTATCAATCAAGATACAGAACGGACGTATACACCTGGCCAGGATAATCTCGTCGTCGTTCCGAGCCGAGCCCTACATCTGGGAACTTTCCTCCTCGTATCTGCATCACATACACAAGACGGAACGGCCGATGCCGAGTCAAGATAAAAACCCTCAATCCGAACCAAACCAAATCAAATCGAATCTATCCAACCCTCGGTTCGAAAAACAAATCTAGTAAAAGGATCCGAACGAGATCTCCGAGACATGGAAGAATCATATATATGGATCGAAGGAACGTGATTGCCTGCTAGCAGCTGCGCCGCCGCCGCCGCCGCCGCCGTGGTGGCTTGCATCCTCGCCGGGCGGCCTCCGGAGGAAAATCGACCTGTGGATCTGTGTGAAAGGAGCAGATGGGGGTTCAGGCCGGAGGAGGAGGTTTATGTGCCGATTGATGACTGCATGGCGTGCGTGGGTGCGTGCGTGATGAATGTAATCCGGCTGCATGCAGGCGGATGAGCCATGTGATTCTAGAAAAAAGACGGACGCGCCGTGTGTGCTAAACTAGCAGCTGGTGATGGTGCAGTGCGGTGGACTCACTGCCGGTGTGACGCACGCACGAGTGCCAACATTTGACTTGCCAAAACGAAACGTACGATACGATCCTCGGTGGGTGAAGGGCGGTGGACCGCGCCATGCATCCTCTCGTGCGTGCGTGCGTGTGTTCGGTCCTGCGTGTGTTTGGGGCAAACACATGATGTGCTTGGCTCCATGGTAGTTTGCGGCTGGGCGCGATGGGCGATGACCATGTCTCTTGGTGCTCACTCTCCGCCTAGATACGTGTTATTAGAGCATCTATAGACCATGCCTCAAAGCATCTCTCATATGCCTGCGGACACGTCCGATTATTGACCGGACATGAGAGAAGAAAAAAATGATCCAACCAGACACCTCATATCTTCCCTGTATGCCCGGACTGTCCACGAACCCTCGTATCCATATCAAATATGGGGAGAATATGAGAGCTCGCGGACACGCCTGGGCGCCCCGGTCAATC
Organism: Secale cereale; assembly: GCA_902687465.1. Classification (NCBI taxonomy): domain Eukaryota; kingdom Viridiplantae; phylum Streptophyta; class Magnoliopsida; order Poales; family Poaceae; genus Secale; species Secale cereale. The sequence continues at coordinate 820,585,391 of LR738714.1, read as the reverse complement.
CGCCACATAGGACGCGGCCCCACCCGAACAAAATTATGAGCCGAGATGTGTATATTTTACAGGCGTAAGAACACCACAATTCAAACACGCCCTTGGTAATTTATAAAGCGTTTGTAAATCTGAGGTACCTGAAAGTTTTCTAGTGTACGTTCAGTGACCGGTCCATAAAGGGGTCTATACATCCAGAAATAAGAAAGGATTGTCTCACCGAGCCCCCTCAACGATTTGAAACATCCAACCGTCCATTTGGTTTGCTTGATGCGATATAGGACGTTCAATCGAGCCACCGGATGCCCTACGCCGTCGGATCAATGCGGTGCTCCTGTAGCAATGAAATTTACCGTTTCCTGGGGTTTCGCTTACTCCGCCATTTTGAGTATATCTCGCTGGCGTGTGGGGTTTCCCGCGTGTGGGCCACCTTAATCAGTGACGTGGGTGTGAGTTTCGGCTGTGTGGCCCGTGTGGCGCGTAGGCGGGCAAATATCTTGTACCACCGCAAGTAAAAAAGTGCTCCCACAGAGGGTATTGTGGTCTTTTCATGTTTTGGCCTTGTGCATGTTGCATGGTGGTTGGCCCGAGCATGGATGAGGTGGGGGGAGGGCACCGGCTTGCCCCTTCGTGCTCCCTTTCCCCCTCTTCTCTTTGGATCTCCTCTTCTCTCGCAGCCGCCGCCTCTCGCCGCCACATCGCCCGCGTCCGCCGTCGCTGCCACCTACCCGACGGCGCTGTGAAGGGAAGCGACCAGAGAGGGAGGGCATCGCCGGTGTCGTGAACCCGTACGGGCGCAACGGGGTGTGCGCGTGCCTCCGTGGGTTCGCGCTGCAGTCAGGGCCGGCCCTGAGGGGGGGCAGGGGGGGCGACCGCCGCGGGCCCCCAAGGTCCAGGGGGCCCGTCAGGTCGCACATAGCCTATGGGCCTGGTAGGCATGGACGCTAATTCGTATTAGACCTGATCAATTAGGACTTGTATCAGCCGCAAGGGCCTAGCAGCCACGCAGGGGTTTTCCCTTTCTAGAAGCACATAGTCTAGCTCAATTTTCCCTTTCTAGAAGTCCAGGTCGTCATGTGTGGTTTGGTCTATCTCACGACCAAAGACGAGTCCCACATCATGTGAAATTTGATGAATAAAAGGTTCCTTTACCCCTCAAAAAAAAAAAAAAAAGCAGCCACGCAGGGGTTGGCAGTACCCACGTACACGCTGAGATGCAGCGAGTCAACGAGGATCGCGAGAAATTTCTGCAGCCGTGAGTTTCCTTCTGAGGGCGAGTCATCACGCTCCCTGTCCCACGCCCCCGATCGCGAGGCGAGGTGCTGCCGCCTGACGAACCGCTGCCGGGGTGCAGAGTAGGCCGACGAACTCTGCTCCGCTGTCGGGTCTCCAGTCGCTGGACGCACACGCACGTCGCCGAGCTCCTCCTGCCGGAGCCAGACAAAAATCCATATCGCGTTATTGCCGAGATCTGACCGATCAAAGGTTTGTGATATCTACAGTTCTTCATTCTCTCCTTGTACTGTCTAGATTTATGAGTTCACGGTCGCTGGTCTGTTGCATTGCGTGATGCGATTTGCTCAGCCACTTGATCATGATGCATCTTGTAAGATTCACAAACATAGGTCTAGAAGAACCCCATAACTGGCGTTGCCCCTATTCCATGCATGCAGCACCGACAATTGTCCTATATTAGCATTCTAAGTGTACTGCGAGGATTTTAGAAACCTGAATCTATGATGATTAAGTATTTTTTCTTCATATGCATTCATGCATATATAGCTTGCATTGTTCAAGCTTTCATATGAAGTTTAAAAAGTATATGTGTCTGGAAGCGAAAAATAGAAAAAGAAATATTATTTGACATAAAAATTGTTTTTTAGATGCATGCACAAGTTTATTGCTAACGTTTCATACGTATATAAATTATTACTGCTATGCTATTTTATATGAAAGGGCCCTCAGTTTTATGTTCGCCCCGGGCCCCCAAAATCTCAGGACCGGCAAAGGCTGCAGTCGCCGGAGGCGTAGGCGCCGCGGGTCAACCGCATCGGGGAGGATGGGCGCCACGCCGCTCTTCGTGCAAATGACGCGCGCCAAGCTTCCCGACACGACGGCCGCCGTTCTTCCTTGGTCGGGTCATGGTCAAGTCCTCCTTCGACATGGGCCGTACACTGGGAGAGGAGCCTCCGGCCCCAAGGTCCACCATCCCTCTTCTTCTCTCTGTGGCTTCCTTGCTTTGATTCCGTCCATTTTCTCATGTGCAGCACGCTGGCTCGCCACGGTTCATCAGGGAGCAAAGCACCCCGACCATCTCTCTCTCTCTCTGATGTCAATATCTGTTGCCTTTTATTTTCAGATCTGCAATGGCCCGAAGAACGAGGCAATCCGCAGCAGGTACATGTGATCCCCCTCTCACTCTGATTCCAAGGTTGTTTCTCTCCATATTGATTTCTTCTCACAATTTGTTTCTTTTCCTGGGCTTTCACTTTATCATGAGTGTGCTATGCTTCTGACAAAATATATAATTCTGCTGCTTATTATGTCTATGTAAGCATTATGTTCTCCTTTGTTTAATTTCATTATTGCTATATAACTCTTATCCTTACCCTCCAATCTTGTTTTGAGATCTGTGCTACACAACTAACTCACTACATGAAAATTTCTCTTTTTTGTTTCTTCAAAACTAAACAACATATGAACTTCGAAGTTCGCAGGACAACAAAACATCTTTACTACAATGTGGGTAAAAACTTTCAGATTTTTTCATCGGAAATAAATATACAAAATGAGATTTTTTCGAGTAAAAAAAATATTTTTACTATATATGATTCACGAAAAAATCTGAAAGTATTTTTCCCACATTCTAGTTAGAATGTTTTGTCGTCGTGCAAAGTTTCAAGTTCATATGTTGTTTTATTTGGGAGAAAAAAAAAGAGAAAATTTCTTGCACGAATCTTGTTGTAGAAATGGATGGCTAGATAAGGGGTGTTCCAAAGCCTATGCTTCCTCAAATGTTAACCTGAGATGCATCAACATAGATGGTTGAAGGCTATACAGCAATACACGTGTTGCACCATCAATGAATTAGGAGAAGAATAAATGGTGCGTTTGGCCAAATATCCAATAGTCAGCGTTGGTTTTTAGTGGGTTTTAAGAAAATTTAGGGATCCCTCTGCCTACCTTATTCTTTCATTGCATATCTTGTATTTTAATAGGTCAAGCTTGTGCTTAGTTTGCTTGAATGTAACTTGCTTCCTTTCTGTTGAGGAAGACAATGGCTCTTAGCTGCCATGTTCAGAGTTAATCGCTTGAATCGGTTGGAAAATGAACATGATGTCGGAGAAAGGCAGGGTTTGAGAAATCTGAAAGAGCTTGAGAATTTATATCGCCAGAAGAAAGCCAAGAGTGCATAGGGGGTTATTTGTACCATATAAAAAGTAATGCCGTGGTTCAGTTTACACATTTCAACTCACGCCTTTTAAAGAATAAAATTTTTGGTTGAAAATTGATTACTTAAGAAGTTGAGAACCTGAAAATGTTTGTTCCGTAATGCATCTATTTATGTGTCAGACACTTCTCCTTTTCTCACAGAACACAACCTTGTATGTTTTTTGGCACATATTTTCAAATGCTCACGCTAGATCCGACAGTGTGTATCAAGGGCAGGGCAGGGGAGCCATGGATATAAATGTAAATGTTAAATTATGATCCAAATTATATCATGTTGGACTAGACGTAGTACAACAGGTGTGGGCCTTTCCGTTGACGTCGACGTGTACGAGTACAACTCGTTTACTTGTCCTCGAAGGACTCTTATGTATTGCCCTCAATATATACCCCATGTAGTCGCACCTAAGACGGCCTGTCGTCTCGTGCTTGTAATACTCCTCCTCGTAGTGATTGCGCCTTCGTGCGTCCGTGGTTTTCTCCCGCAAGGGTTTCCACGTAAAAATCCGTGTCTCTCTGTCTCGTTTATTCTCGTTATTATCTAACAAGTGGTATACAGAGCTGAGGTTGCAGATACGAGTTTTGAGATCGAGAGATTAGGGTTACGCGCCGGCGGCCGGCGCGTGACCAGGCGATCCGCAGCCGGATCGATTTTTCATCCGAGACCGATAGGATTTCCTACAGAGGCAGTTGTCCGTGGCCAACACAAAAACTTCCGCCGCTCTGTACGCATACAAATCGCTCCAAGGCAAGCAGCCGTTGTCTAATCCGCCGAGTGGTCGCTTCAAGTCCCGAAGCAGCAGGGCGATTTGATTGCTGGCTGCCCCACGTCATCACCAAGGCAAAAGCGATCTGACCAGCCGCCGTCCTCACGTGAAGATCAAGGACTGGCAGTACTACTAGAGTTCTAGCACTTCAACTAGTACTCCATCAAGTTAAGCTACAGCGCACTTTGGTTCCTAATTGCTACAGTTTGGTTTTTTTTTTTCTACTGCTCCGTCTACTGTCTAAATACTACCAGGTGCTATTTTCTCTGTTCTATTTGCTCCGCATATTAAATTCTGTCAAGGATTTTTCTACCGGCTTGTACTACTTTGTGTACACAGATTTATCTACTCATGGCATCCATGAAGTACGATCTTCCGCTGCTGGACCGTGACACAAGGTTTACCCTATGGCAAGTCAAGATGCGGGCGTTGTTGGCACAGGCCGACTATGATGATGCACTGGATAGTTTTGGGAAGGACCGAATTCAGGACTGGACTGCTGATGAGAAAAGAAGAGATCGTAAGGCTTTGTCACAAATTCAACTCCATTTGCATAACAATATTTTGCAGGAAGTTTTGAGCGAGAAAACTGCTGCCGCTCTATGGTTAAAGCTGGAAAGCATTTGCATGACAAAAGATCTTACCAGCAAGATGCATCTGAAGCAAAAATTATTCCTGCACAGGTTACCCGAGGGAGGTAATGTTTTGAATCATATTTCTGAATTTAAAGAGATCATATCTGATCTAGCTGCAATGGAGGTTAAGTATGAAGAGGAAGATACTGCTTTAATGCTACTTTGTTCACTGCCAAGTTCTTATACCAATTTTAGAGACACCATATTATATAGTCGTGATACTCTCACACTTAATGAAGTTTATGAAGCTTTGAACTCTAAGGAGAAGATGAAATTAATGGTGCCTCATGATGGTTCGAGTTCATCCCAAGCCGAGGGATTATCTGTTCGTGGCAGGACAAAGGAGAAGAACTCCAATAATGGAAACAGAGGCAAAAGTAAGAACGGCCACAGGGGCCGGTCACAATCCAGAGACAAGAAGTATTGCAGATACTGCAAGAGAGACGGGCATGACATCTCTGAGTGTTTCAAGTTGCAGAACAAGGAAAAGAGAAAAGGTAACAAACAAGGTGAAAATTCTGCTAACGTTGCTCGTGATGATAGTTCCGATGATGCTCTTGTCGTTACTGCTGGATGTGCTGAGACCAATGATGAGTGGGTACTTGACACTGCATGTACTTTTCATATGTGCCCGCATAGAGATTGGTTTACTACTTTTGATTCCACTACTGCTGCTGGTTCCGTTTTGGGTTTTGATAATTCACCATGCAAGATTGAAGGCATAGGTTCCGTTCGAATCAAGATGTTTGATGGCACAATCAGAACTTTGACAGACGTTCGGTATATTCCGAAGATGAAGAGAAATCTTATCTCTATGAGCGCCCTTGATGCAAAGGGCTACAAGTATTCAGGTGGAGATAGTGTTTTGAAGGTCACCAGAGGTTCCCTTATTGTGATGAAAGGTGACTTAAGTTCGACCAATGGTCTTTATTACCTTCGAGGTTCTACCGTTTCAGGTAACGCTACTCCAGTTATTTCAAAGAATTCTGATTGTGATGCTGCTAACCTTTGGCATATGCGTCTTGGACATATGAGTGAACTTGGTTTGGCAGAGTTAAATAAGAGAGGTCTTCTGAAAGGATACGAAACTGGTAAATTGAAATTTTGTGAGCATTGTATCTTCGGCAAGCACAAGAGGGTGAAGTTCAATACTTCGACTCATACAACTGAAGGTATTCTTGATTATGTGCATTCTGATTTATGGGGACCATCTCGCAAGAAGTCATTAGGTGGTGCTAGTTACATGCTGACTATAATTGATGATTATTTGAGAAAAGTTTGGCCTTATTTCTTGAAGCATAAATGGCAAGCATTCTCAGCATTTAAGGAGTGGAAGATTATGATTGAGAGACAAACTGAAAAGAAGGTAAAAATACTTCGCACTGATAATGGTATGGAATTCTGTTCTAAGCAATATAAGAATTATTGCAAGTCTGAAGGCATTGTCAGACACTACACCGTTCCTTATACTCCTCAACAAAACGGTGTTGCTGAGCGTATGAATAGGACCATTATTTCCAGAGCCCGTTGCATGTTGTCTAATGCAGGTTTGCATAAGCGTTTTTGGGCTGAGGCCGCTTCCACTGCTTGTTATCTCATTAACCGTTCACCATCTATTGCTCTTAATAAGAAAACTCCAATTGAGGTATGGTCTGGTTCACCTGCTGATTATTCACAGTTGAGAGTTTTTGGTTGCACTGCTTATGCTCATGTTGATAATGGAAAATTGGAGCCTAGGGCTGTTAAGTGCATTTTTCTTGGTTATAAGTCTGGTGTTAAAGGTTTTAAATTGTGGAATCCTGAAACCCAGAAGGTTGTTATTAGCAGAAACGTTATCTTTAATGAATCTGCTATGTTACATGATGTTCCATCTACTAATGTTCCCGTTGAGAGTGAACAGCAGGCTACTCTTCAGCATCCTACTGTTCAGGTGGAGCATGTTATTGATTCAGATGATACCTCCGGTAATGAAAATGTTGATGCACATGATGATCCCGTCGTTGATGATGAACATGTCACTCCCACTCCAAATCAGCCTATTGTTCCACCCGGTTGGAATCTTGCACGTGACAGAGTTAGGCGGGGTACTGATAAACCTAAAAGGTTAATTGAAGAGTGCAATATTGTTTCTTTTGCTTTATCTGTTGCAGAGGAAATTGAAGGTAATGCTGAGCCTTCTTCATATTCTGAGGCTATTATTTCTCGTGATAGTAATAAGTGGATGACCGCTATGCATGATGAGATGGAATCACTTGAAAAGAATGGCACTTGGGATTTAGTAAAATTGCCTAGAGAGAAGAAACCTATTCGTTGCAAGTGGGTTTTCAAGAGGAAAGAAGGTGTTTCTCCTAATGATGAGACAAGATATAAAGCAAGGTTAGTTGCTAAAGGTTACAGTCAGATTCCAGGTATTGACTATAACGAAGTCTTTTCTCCTGTTGTGAAGCATAGCTCTATTCGCACTTTACTTAGTATTGTTGCCATGAATGATTTTGAGCTTGAACAATTGGATGTTAAAACTGCATTCTTACATGGAGAATTAGAAGAGGATATTTATATGGAACAACCTGAAGGTTTTGTTATTCCTGGAAAAGAAAAGCTTGTCTGCAAGTTAAAGAAATCTCTTTATAGATTGAAGCAATCCCCTAGACAGTGGTACAAGAGATTTGACACCTTTATGCTCTCTCAAGGTTTCAAAAGGTCTAATTATGATAGTTGCGTTTATTTGAAAACTGTCAAAGGTTCAACTATTTATTTGCTCCTTTATGTTGATGATATGCTAATTGCTGCAAAGAGTATGTCAGATGTTGATGAACTAAAGAAGCATTTGAGTAATGAATTTGAGATGAAGGATTTGGGTGCAGCAAAGAAAATTCTTGGCATGGAAATATCCAGAGATAGGCCGTCTGGAAAGGTATATCTAAGTCAGAAGGGATATATTGATAAAGTTCTTCGTCGTTTTAATATGCATAATGCCAAGCCAGTAAGTACTCCGTTAGCTGCACACTTCAAATTATCATCAGCTTTATGTCCTAAGTCAGATGCAGATATTGAGTACATGTCTAGAGTTCCCTATTCGAGTGCAGTTGGTTCACTTATGTATGCCATGGTTTGTTCCCGTCCGGATTTATCATATGCATTGAGTGTTGTCAGTAGATACATGGCTAATCCTGGAAAAGAGCATTGGAGAGCAGTTCAGTGGATTTTCAGATACCTGCGAGGTACTTCTAATGCTTGTTTACAGTTTGGGAAAACTAGAGATGGACTTGTTGGTTTTGTCGATTCTGATTTTGCTGGTGATTTGGATAAGAGAAGATCACTCACAGGTTATGTTTTCACCATTGGTGGTTGTGCTGTGAGTTAGAGAGCAACTTTGCAGTCTATTGTGGCTTGTTCCACTACTGATGCCGAGTATATGGCTATTTCTGAGGCATGCAAAGAAGCTATCTGGTTGAGAGGTTTGTACACTGAGCTTTGTGGAGATTCATCTTGCCCTACCGTATTTAGTGACAGTCAAAGTGCTATATATCTTACAAAGAATCCAATGTATCATGAGAGAACGAAGCACATTGATGTCAGATTTCACTATATTCGAGATGTTGTTGCTGAAGGTGATTTGAAGGTATGCAAGATAAGTACTCATGATAATCCTGCTGATATGATGACAAAGCCAGTTCCGACCAATAAGTTTGAGCTTTGCTCAGGCTTAGTTGGTATTTCTCACTAGTCCTATGGACTTTGACGCACAAGGTGTTTATGCTGATTTGGATGGAGTTATTTTTTTTTTTCGACTACTGGAGGGAATTTGGATCAAGGTGGAGATTGTTAAATTATGATCCAAATTATACCATGTTGGACTAGACGTAGTACAACAGGTGTGGGCCTTTCCGTTGACGTCGACGTGTACGAGTACAACTCGTTTACTTGTCCTCGAAGGACTCTTATGTATTGCCCTCAATATATACCCCATGTAGTCGCACCTAAGACGGCCTGTCGTCTCGTGCTTGTAATACTCCTCCTCGTAGTGATTGCGCCTTCGTGCGTCCGTGGTTTTCTCCCGCAAGGGTTTCCACGTAAAAATCCGTGTCTCTCTGTCTCGTTTATTCTCGTTATTATCTAACAGTAAATAATTCCAAGAAAATAAAAATAATTAATGGTTGGTTTCCCCACTTGAATGGTTGAGGAATTCATTCATTCAGCAAAATGTCTCCCTCTTTTCACGCTGCTTGCTTATCATTGTTATGCGGCATCTGGAATCTTTTTTTAGTAAATTTTTGTCTGTTATACACAACCATGTCTCCATCTATATAAATGTATCTTCCTTTTTTGTTTGACTTCTACTTATACATAATATAATATGCAGGGCAGGGCAGACAACATGTGCCGTCAACCGTCGACAGTTCAGCTGTCTCCAAATGAGTAGCTTGCTGCTGAAGAAACCTTCAAGTTGTACTGCAAGCCCCAGTTGAGCTCTACAATGTCATCCAAAAACGAGCCCTTGATAATGTATGTATATATGTAACCTCCCTCCCTGAATCCTTACTGCTCGCCTTGCTTTTTATTTCATTTCATACAACAACAACAATACAATGATGACTGGCTTTCTTTTGCGTTGCAACGCGCTTTTCTACAACTCATTTACATGATACAAGCAAGCTGCACAAAGAGGTAGCTCTCATTCAGATCCAATATTTATGTCAAAAATAAAATAAATACATGCTCTTCTGTTTCTGAAAGTATTTTCTTTTCTTGACATCGATAGATAGCAGAGGCTTCACTATTATATATGTATTGCTGCCCCCTTTAACAGAATCTTGCATGTTGCATCATGCAATGCTGACCAGTGTTTGTGCTTGTGGATGTAGGATTCAACTAGCTGTGTCCCTCTCTTGAGGCGCGAATACTGAATGCCCAGACCAGAACATCTCCCCCTTTATGTTCTATAAGTGTACCCTTTTTCAGTTCCAGTCACTATTTCCCATGATTGCAACTCTAGCTTTCTTCCCTTAATTAAATAAGACCTTGTAGTTTCTTTGCTAAACTCAGGTTAGCTTCTATGCCAAATTCAGGTTATCAGTTCCATATATATGTGCCAAGAAAGTATGCAGGGATGTCATGATGTACTTTTGTTTTGCAGTGTCAACACTGAACAAATGTAAAGTGTGTCATGTAGGATTTTATTACCTGTTATACAATTTGGATGATAGTTGTATAAACAGATTTTTTAATTATGCACTTCTCTCCTTTGGTCGGTAGGAATTTTTGATGGAAAGGGCGAATGCATGGTTTGCATGACATTGTCCTCGATGGGCGATAATGGGGATTGCTGAAGGTTTGTTTTGTTTGTGTTTTTGTCTTGTGTTTTACCGGGTTGTGAGCTAGGTCATCGAATTGCTAAATTGTTTACAATTAAGCCTCTTTATTTTAGTTGCATCTTATTTGATTTGGTCTGGATTTATAGTGAGAGGTACTCATGTGTTCTCTGGTCACCAAAGGGATTCAACAATTACATAGTGATGTTTTGTATTGTGAAATTCTTCCCTGTCTGACATAGAACAATTTGAGCTACTCACTATAGTCCTTGGATGGTCATTTATGATCATGTGCTTATTTTAGTGCCTCTGTCCTTGGATGGTCATTTCTGATGAGTGATAACCAGGGCAGTTTCACTCTTGTAAGAACAGATTGATTTGGTGATGGAGACACCAGGGGAATCCAGAAACATGAGACGAGTCGAGGTACGGGCTTCCTCAGCGATTTGAAACATCCAGCCGTCGAATCGATCTCCTTGATGCAATCTGGGACGTTCAATCAAGCCACCGGATGACCTACGTTGTCGGATCGATGTGTTGCTCCTGTAGCAATGAAATATGCCGTTTCCCAGGGTTTTCGCTTACTCTGCCATTCGAGTATATCTCGCTGGCGTGTGGGGTTTCCCGCGTGTGGGCCACACGTAATATGGTGCCCCCGCTGAGGGTGTGCTGGTCTTTTCATTTCCAGGCTGTGTGCGTGGTGGGCGGTGGTTGGCCCGTGCGGCTATGGGGTGCGGGAGGGCAGTGGCTTGCCTCTTCGTGCTCCCATTCGCCCCCTTCTCTCTGGGTCTCCTCTCCTCTCGCCGCTGATGCTCGTGGCGGAGGCTATTCTAGCTAGGGCGATGATGATTAACCTTGGCTGAAATAAGTGTGCCTTTGAGCAATTGAGGCACCCGTGGGTATCAAGTTGGATCCTCCCTCTCGTCACTAAAATCCTTTTTGAGCCTGTGATACTTATTGTTCTGTCCATGGATGGTCATTCTTGTTGAGTGATAACCAGGGCAGCTCCACTGTGTAAACAGATTGATCTCGTGATAAGAGATGACGGGGGTAGGTTATATGATCGAAGAAAGGCGAATCTGAGCCCACTATGCAATGAACCCTAAATCCTTTCTATTTGTATTTAAAGGTGTTGCTTATTTATGCTCCAGTGTTTATAGCCGTTTTAAGTAAAGTTTTCTTCTCTCTCATACCTTTATTGCATATAAGTTGTTCTTGATCCTTTAATGTTTGTTGTTGGTCTTTGATTTAATCTGGTTAAGAGTAAGTTGCACTTTGTTTTACTAGAAAGACTCACTCCCAGTAAGTTATCGGTTGAATGACTTGTTTTAATTCGTTGTGATACTATTATTTCTATTTTTCTGCAAGTTACCAGTTGCAGCTATTTGTTCATGCTAAAGATAATAATACTACATGATTTTTTTTTGAGATTTTCCTTGAGATAATGTTGTATTGTTCATGTAAAGAGTGACCGAAGTAGCATGTCCCATTTTCTATCCATAAACAATTTTTGGACGCCCCGGTCAATCCGCCACATAGGACGCGGCCCCACCCGAACAAAATTATGAGCTGAGATGTGTATTTTTACAGGTGTAAGAACACCACAATCCAAACATGGCCTTGGTAATTTAAAGCGTTTGTAAATCTGAGGTACCTGAAAGTTTTCTAGTGTACGTTCACGGACCGGTCCACATAGGGGTCCATACATTGATACGGGAGCCAGTCATTCAAACATCCGATCACACTTAATGCAAATTTTAAAAAATTGGACAATTGATGCTCCCTTCCTAGGGGCAACACGGGCGGCGGCCAAACCGCCCAGCCCACGGCCACTGTACCCCGTCCTCCCCCTCGTCGCCTTCTTTGGGCAAAGCGCGCGTGGGCCATGCGGCGTCGAGGCTGATTCCTGTGGCGGGTGGCGCCTCGCTCGAGAAGGGAAGTCTTGGCGGCGCGGCATCGGGCAGAGGGAGGGTGCCGGCGCAGCGTCGCGCCTCTCATGTCTCGGCGATGGCACACCGTGGCTTCGTCAGCTTGGGGCGCTAGTGGGTGTCGGATCCACCCGGATCTAGCCTGCCCTGTGGCGGTTGCATCCCCTCCTTCTTTGACCGGGATTTGAATGGGGCAGTCCTAGAGCTGACCGCCGCGGATCTGGAGGGCCGCTGTGTTGGTTCGCGGCGTGGCGATGCCGCGACGGTGTGTGTGCTGTTGCGGTGAAAAAAGTCCAAAACAAACCTTCAACTTGTAGATAAAAGCTAAATCAAACCCTGAACTTGAAATCCCGGAAATCATCACACTGAACTATTTAATACCGGTCTATTTTAAACCTTCACCGCGGTCCCAAACAGAGATTGTCTACGTGGCAAGACGAATCTCAGGATTGTTGACTCCAGTCGTGACTGGGCCGTCCCGACAGAATCTTTTTAGTAAGACGCAAAATAAAAAGGCTCTACAGGAATTGAACTTAAAATCTACAGCAGCTAAGCTCCTCCAGCTATTACTGGAAACATTAGCTGGTGTTGCTATACTGAGAGGCCCGAACTATTACTACAGCGTCGAGACTTTTTTTTAGGGGACAGGGTCGAGACTTGAAAGATTGTTCAAGGGCAAACAAATATTAAAACTGTGCAGGGGTGAACAATTTTTAAACATCCCATTTTTCTCAAATGCGAACAGTTTTGAAAATTCTGAATACTTTTTAAAAAACGAACATTTTTTGAAAACACAATCAATTTTGAGTGAACACTATTTGAAATGTAAACATTTGTTGAAAAAAGAGGAACGAATTTTTTAAACCGCAGATTTTTAGAAAAATGTTTGTGTAGTTTTATAAATTGTTTATTATCATTAAGTAAATGTTAAATGTGCATTTGGCAAAATTTTACCATGTCACATTTTCCAAAAAATGGTTTTGGAATTTCGTAAAATTTGCATGTAAAAAAATTCGTTCTTAATTTGATATTTGCGTGTAGACTGAGACGCTAACGATAAGAGATATCCTTAATATTGATATTTTTCAAATTTGTGAATACTTTTTAATTCATTCTTAATTTTGAAATTAAGAACATTCTGATTCATGAACAGTTCTCAAAGCAAAAACAGGAAACCAAAAACAAAAGAGACAAAAATGAAAAAATGAAAAAAAAAATGAAAAAACAATAATAAAAAACAGGAGAGCCCAGCCCCATTTGGGGGCACTTGAGAGAAAGACACAACATAATTTGATTATATGCAATAATACTAGGACTGGAAAAGCAATGTAAATGAAGCTTCTGACAAACATTGGTCAATCCTTTCAGAAAAAGAGTTGGGCAACATGAAAGCGTAGACTCATTAAATTTGGGAAATCCAGGTCGACTTGTGAGAGCATATGCTCCTCCACATCAAACATGTTTTTTATAAATGTCAAGAAAATCCCAAAAAACTAGTGGGTTCATTGTCACACTCAAATGCTACCTGCAAATTATTATTTTAGCCGAAGAAGCACTGTTATCCCATTTATCATGAAAATTGGCACACACTTGTTAAACTAACAAAAACATCTATAAAAAAAATCAGAATTTTTAATTTGATTTACTATTATTTTGAATTTATTGTTCAGCCGGGAGCATATGCACCCAAGAGGCAAGACGGCCTTCCTCATATACTCTTGGATAAAAAGCAATGTTTTAATTAGCCGGCTATAGCCTCACTGTAGCATTTTGAGCAGGATGCCGTTAAATAGTTCTTATGTACATAGTCCGCTAATAGCCAGCTATAGCCCCATTATAGATGTTTTGGAGGACCGCCGCTATTTGGCATAGCCTGCTATTTAAAACATTGATAAAAAGAGATGTCATATGTTCGAACCCAGATTAGCAGATAAATTTCAGGACAAAAATATGCATACAATGCTCTGTTCTGAAATTATAGCATGCTAATACGGATGGACTGCATTGTACTTTTTTGTCCGCACTGAAATTTGAGGCAATACTATTTTCTTATAGGCAACACAATATTCTTCTTGCAGTAGCGCAGCTTGAGGTAGCAGACAAATTTCAGGACAAAAAGATGGAACACACGATGCTCCGATGTCTAAATATACATATGAACTGCAGGGTATCTCCACACAGAAAGAGTAGTCACACAATAATCTAATTTTTCCCCAATCTGGTAAGTTTATCTGTACATGTGAATCTGGTTGTAAATCCATGAACACACAGCTCAACAAATTGAGAGCACAAATAACCAAATGATGGCCATAAGCTATGAGCCAGAATAACAATCAGTCAGAGTCATACAAACTACGCAAAATGGCATTGGTCAGTTAACAAATTTAGTGAGATTTCTTGAGAAATTGTAGTAATCACAAACTATATCACAAAACCGATACAGCATACATACGACAATATACAAATTCATCGATACCAAGCTTGATAGAAGCACGAACTGAAATCCGTTCTCCTAGAATTACAATCTGTTTATTCCACAAGCATAACAGACACACGGATAATAGCAGATCCAAATTCCAATGCAAGCCAATGCACTGAACCAGCTGCTTCTGTGTTTAGATTAATTAACATACTCGCAAACCACACCAGGCAGCCCCCTGGATGCACGCAGGCACACAGGGCTGCTGCTTAGTCAATCACTCCAAGTTCATCCACCGCAAAA
>LR738714.1:820528119-820570573 GCA_902687465.1 Secale cereale | reverse complement strand
AAAAATAAAAAAAAAAAAAAAAACACCCCAAGTTCATGCTCATGCAGCCAAGAGGCAGCAAACAGGCATCCTCAATCGCAAGCCATACTTCCTCACACACGGCATTACCGCAGCCAAGAACCACACTGCATCTTATTTGAAAGCTCACACCTGACAGACACAACAACACACAGTAGCAGTAGGAGTCGATCAATCGACGACCGACACCACCTGCAAATCTCCGTCAAGCAACCGGGGAAGCACACAACAAACCACCACATGCAACAGACAGCAGGACCTGCAGGAGCGGGCGTCCATCTGGTCTCCCATTAAGGATGGAAGAACCACATCAGTGAAGCGCAGCGCAAGGATCACCTACACAACATAAGTGGCGGAGTGCAGAAAAAAAGGTGAGTTACAAAGCTGACATTGAGTATGATTTTGACAGTTCGGCGAAAATGGATTTGTTACATGTAGGAGAGAGTACCTGAGGACGGAGACCCTGGGCATTTTCTTCTTGTAGTAGCGTGAGTGCAGTGGCGCCTCGAAGTGGCCAGGGGCCACCTCCCTGTCCCACTCTAGCGCGTCCCAGATGTCTTTCTCGATCTCGATGGTCGGCTTCTTCATGCTTCCACTACGGGCACCAACCACCGGCAGACGGCGCAAGCCCCAGCATCCTCTGATTTTGATGGTCTTGAGGTTTGGTGCCAACATCTTGACCTCGCATATCTGCTCCAACTCTGGTAGGTCGTGCAGGTGGATGGCGGTCAGCCTTGGGAATGCTACAACTTGGATGGATCTTTCCGGTGGGTACCATTTGTTGTCTAGCACGAATACATGCCTGAGATGTCCGCAGTGGATGATGTGGAGGGTCTCCAAACTTCGGAAGGAGTCGAACCACACAGGGAGCACGAACTGGAGCCTGGGACAAGAGCGCAACTGTAGGTGCTGCAGATTTCTGAACGAACCATCATAAAACCAGCGGTCACCACCTTTACTGCATATCCAGCGGGCCATTAGGAGATCTGACGCCCAGAAGGTCTCCAGCTCCTTAACTTTATATGTTTCGGAGGGGAAGACTTCACCCAACTTCGGGCACCTCTCCACGCGGCACTGCCTGAGAACCTGCCAGTCATATCTCGTAGGCAAACTAGCACTAGTTGAGACATCGTGGAAATGCAGGGATTCAGCAGACCTTGTCATCACATATCCCAGTCTACGGTCAAAGACGTGCCTCCCTTCAGTAATCTCGATATGCCGATCCAGGCTGTTAGTGGGAGGCTTAGGGAAGGCCAGCATCGGGGCATCACCAACCATGCTTTGAACATCACTGTACGGGTTTGGCTCTGCTTGAACAAGTTGTGGCAGGCTGACTTGATCTCCATACATGACAATCTTCTTCTCCTTTTCTGTCACTTTGGATTGATTCAGCTCACTATAACCAGCGGAGGTGACATGGATATTAAAATAAACATCCTTATTTTCATAATTATTATATAATAGTCGCCACAATGACCGAGCAAGCCTCGCATCAACAATAGTAGCGTGCACCTCCAACTGAAAGGATTTGTTCCGGTCAATGCATGGCCGAGAACGGCCAGCTCCAGCACGTGTATCTATGCATAACAAATTCAAACGGAAGCTATTAGTATTGCTGCCCCAGATTATTGCACGAAGGTGCTCACATCCTAGCAGAAATAACCGCTTCAACATTGGGACTTCCAGCACCATATTTCTGAAATCAAGTGACTTGAATGCAGTTCCAGAGAGGTCAAGCTCGACGAGGTTGGGCAACCCACGCACAAACAGATTCTCCAGTTGTGAGCAACCTTTGAGGGAAATCTTAGACACACTAGCACCATCCTTAGTTGCTGGGGTCAACGGGCGTTCTTGTTTGGGAGGTAGCTCAACAATGGGTGCCCGGTGGGAAGCTGGCCCATATCCATCAAAGCTGAAGGACTTGAGCAAGTGAGGTAGCCCATCAGTAACAAGGACATTTTCAAGCTTATTGCAACCATCCAGAACAAGCACTTGAAGCCTACTTGCCTTAGGTAGGCTGTTTGGTAGAATTTTCATCTCACTGTTGCCAGACAGGTCAAGTATTTCCAACTTTGCCTTGTCCATGAAGGAATTGCTTGGCTCTAATGAATTATCCGGTCCACGTGTAGGCTTGATTACCCTGAGCCGTTGAAGATTCGATAGCCGGCCTACTAAGCAAGTTGTGTATTGCCAACACCAGACTCCCTCTATGCTGAGCTCCATGAGATTATGCATGAGATCCATCTTGGCCGGTGATAAGATTTCATTCCAATCGGTGTAGCGCAGGTCCAAAACCCACAAACTATTTAGACAAACCCACCCGGTATGATCCTTTCCTTCACCTGTTTTATCATCTGTGCAGTTGTCCAGCCCAAGGAATCTTAGGCTATGGCATTTCAAGAAAGGAGGTGATGCGAAATTGAAGGCACAACAGCAGAGGAATAGCACACCAAGGTTGTTGGAATGTTTAAACAAACCATCTGGTAATGCTACTGGCTGACCGGACATTACAAATTCCAAGAAGAATGATGATGTCTCTTTAGGTAAAGATTTCATACCATGTATTTCCCTATCCCTTGACCTGGTTGAAATCCAACGGTATTGTCCTTCTTCATATACACCATCTTCTTTAACAACCAGGAAAGGAAGCTTGAAGTCTTTCTTGAACTTTGTGAGCACATTATCATTACACTCCCAGCTAATCTCTCGGTGCAACGTGTCACATATCTCTAATGTGATGTCTTTCTGCAGTATCCCATCACATATCCAACAATTGGAAGCAACACCAACCCAATCTGAATTGGTCTTGTTGTGAAAACTACTTTGCAGGAATAGTGTGTAAACATAACAGTCAGCAACCATCATTGGATTGAGTCCCCGCATGCATGGATAGTCATCAACTATGAGGGCAGCCTCTTTAGAGAGTAGTGCATACACCTGTTTACCTGACAAATACCTCTCTCTATCATAAGCCAAAAGATGGGTGTACTTCAGTTTGTGTATTAGTTTATGTTCTTCGTGTTCGGTTATGGTCAATATCCTCCTTTTGTATGTCCATATCATTATGTTCTTTGTAAGCTTGCCAAATGAAGGAATACCAAGGGGATATAGATCGATCTCATCATCAATCCCGTTATGGAAAATAAGAATAAATCTATTGTCCTTCAGAATGTGATAGATCTCTTCTGACACAATTGTTATTTCACCCCTTGAAATTTCATCAACTCCATTAAAATCATCATCTCCATCCTGCTTATCCAGTATATCCATTACCAAGCTGTCAAGCTGTAGCTCCTCTGCAATTGCCCTCTGCAACGCCCTCCTACCTTTCCACTCCGTGCAACCTATTTGAATTATTTTATCAAAGCATAGTTCCGGAGTGGTTCTCTTAGAAGGGATAACTTCTGCTATGGATCTAAGAACGGTAGATGCCCCAAGCCCACTCCAACCATGAAAATAGATGACCCTTTCTTCTCCCTTGTCACGAAGAATTTGGAGTATCGATTCTCTGGCGCCATCGACATCTATTGCGTTGGTAAACTAAATTAACACAAGAAAAATTGTAATTAGACCAAGTTTGCAAGTAGCATAATCCAATTCATGTAAATGCATAATCTGAGTATACATGAATTCGGTGAACTAGAAAGTTAGTGTGTGAGCACCCATTTTGAGTTTGGATCACAAATCCACAACTGATATGTCTTGTGGGGCCAGCATATATATGGGCATTGGTGCAAGGAGGGGGTGAAATCATCTTACGACTATGCCTATCTTTAGTTTACTTGAATGCCAGTTTAGCTAGTTATTTTCGTAGATAAAGACTATTTGTGTTGGTTGGAAAGCTAAGATCGGATCTGCATCAGCCAACCCTATATATAATGATATGCACGAATAGATATCATAGAATCAATAAAGAAGAAGAAATTAGGCTTATCCCATAACAAACCTTTCTCGTGACATGAAACACACGGATCTACACGGCTACGCCATTCGGAGCCTAGCTAGGATGTGAAAGGTTGGCATCAAAGGAGTGATTCTTGGGTACCATCCTGTCATGTACGCGCAAGGCGATGGGATCACAATTGTCCTTGGAAAATGTATTGGGCATCATTAGCAACAAGCTTGCTAGCTAGCCAATTAAGTTGATACGCTCTCCATTGACACTATTGAACTTAAGACCGGCCTCCGCGAGATGATGGCTGGTTGGCCAAGCTGTGTCGAGCCTAAGGTGGGGCTAGCACATCGACAGCGAGCAACCTTTTAGGATGTTACCTCAAGCAAGATAGCATTGATGACAAAAGAAGCACGGAAAGGTATGGATGAACTCCTACCATTTGGCAGGGCTACGGCTCTATGGCCATTCAGGAGGTATACAAGGTTTCGCACATGCTCCTTTAGGGCCGGTGTTTGCGCAACACATCTGATGCCATTTCGGACCTAAAATCTATAATGCCTAGCTCGATGCTATCAACAACTCACAATAGACCAGTATAATGGACATCTCACTCTCGTATGCGTGTGTGAAGGACTTAATGGAGCGGCACTAGGTGGAGTTGTTCATGGTTAACCTTCACAAGCCACTCCAGACGGATGTACATATGCTGAAATATCCGGCCACCCTGTAATGGAGGATGCCATGGACCATGCCCTGTACGTGCTGGCGAGTGATGGGAGAGCCCAGAGGAGGACGATGTCACCCCTGCATTAGAACAAGAACAAGGGCTTCTCATGCCGGCCCTTGCCCGGCACCTCCTAGACCTTTCTTGTAGACACATTCTTCATTGGTTTTGATTGATTGAATACCATCTTAGGTAGTTATCTCGATAGATAAAGATTGTGTTACTAACTTACTATCCCACAAAAAATCATGTTATTAAAGAAGAAATGAGGGGTTTTCCTCCAAATAAACACCCTAACATCTCTCCTGCCCACGTTGCACAAGGATCTGCCGGGCTAAGCTCTCCAGAGTCTAGGTTGTGGCATAATACTTACATTCGCAAGTTAATGTATTTAGCATTGTTGGTGTTTCCGTTTTCATGCTAGTGCGTGCCTCATTCGTATAATAAAAGTCAAGTTACAACATGACAAAACTGAAACGGCAAGAGAAAGCTAGTCCTTGGACAAAGGACCACCGGCCAAGAAGTAAAAATACAATCAAGACCGAAAAATCCTCTAAGCTTGACACCAACACCCGTGACCTGCCCTTGGCATCATTATAGCATCCACCAAAGGGAAATATGATGGACCACCTCTTCACCCAAGCTCGGCACGGCTCCATGCTAATGCAGGTTTTTGGACCACCAAACTCGCTCGAAGCCATTGCCGTTGAAAGAATCTGCCGAGGCAGCACCCCCAAAACGCCATCGAACTCTCGATCTGGCAGCCATTCTCGACTAAAATGTCGAAGGAAGAAACCATACCTTTCAGCCGCAAACCGCGAACCCAACACAAAATCCACTGTCTTCCCGATGTCGTCGACCCAGACTACAATATGCTACCACTCCTAGACTATATACCTCCGAAACTCCACGCCGACGCTAGAGAAAACATCGCCGCAATGGCGGAGCCTAATGACACAAGTCCGTCACAAGGATGCTGCCGTCCCCACACCACCCCTCCTTGAACAAACTAGTTTCCAAATCGATCATCGACTATGAGACGCCTCGCCTCGTCCAAGAAAGATCTGGATCTTCTTATTTGAGGTCGTCGTCGCCAAAGCCAAGACGTCGAATGTCCAAAAACCTAAACCTAATACGGTCCTAAAGCAGTAGCTATACAAGTCCACATGTGTGAGATCCGGCGACCACCCGCACCACGACGACCAAGTGGTCATCAACGGAGGGGATTCTCCGGAAAGAGAGTTGCCCTGGCCGCGGCAGCTAGATCGCATTTCTTTCTTCGAAAGAAAGAAAACGAGTTGTGTCTTAACTCCCCTCCGTCTCATTCGTATCTTGGTTGTTGCTAGTTACGGACTACCTACACCATGATTATTGTACACTCTCTGAAACACACTATCGCCCCACTTTATAGATAAAGGACATATCATATCACACGACCGTACGATACAAGATAATGTGGTAGCCCTCGAACAGGCAGATCCCGGGGTAACCGTCCAACATAAACACAGGTGAATACGCTGCCGGAAGCTCACACAGGAAGGACTGAACAACTATGCCACGTCAGGCCCTAACACACCTAAGCACCACGGCGACGCCCTCAGGAGGGTGCACGGTGTGAAGCGTCACCGATGCCAAGTCCAAGACGGACAAGGGTCTTCACCCGGAACCCTAGCATGGATAGGAGAACCACAACAACGTCCTAAGAAGATAGTGATGCCCACAGGTGTCGCCATCGTCGGTGCCAAAGCGCGGAGCTTTCACTCGGCAGCTCATTCATGTCACCACGAGGCATCCACGAACGTGATGAGCACAAGCCTCCAACTTCGGTATATGGGCGCCACCACTACCACTAGCAGAAAGCGAGCCCGAGCCTGCCCTCCGCTACACCCCATGCCACCTAGAGGGATAGCCATCACCGTCGCCATGGTGCCTGCCGTAGATCCACCCATGCGGCAACCATCCGGGTCGGCCGCCCTGACATCGATGACCCGATCCACCACCAACCCTCCGCATCACAATACACCAGCCATAGTAGTCGGAGCGAAAAGCCATCCTTCCATTCCTAGCCCGGCATGAGCCATTAGGTCTTGGTCGACGACTCCACCATAGGAGCATCCACACCAGCGTCCCCAGGCAGTCTTGGTGGACCAGGAGCTACAAACCAATGATCACCGACGGCCATCACCGAGCAAACCCCTGGCCCGAGCCCTCTGGCCTGTGCTTGGACTATCTCAAACATAGCCATGCCCGTGGCCATAGGCGCTGATCCGTCTATGGCACAACAAGGATAGCAAGCCCAACTCTAACCGACATGACGGATGCGCCACATGCAAAGAAAGCACAACGCGAAGGTGAACACCAATGCGGACAAGTCGGACCATTGTACCTGCAGGACGTCAGACGTCGTCCACCCCTGCTAACCACGTCAACGCCACACTCTGCAGCCAGCCGGCCTCACAACATAAAAAATGAACCTCACCGCCACCCAACAACAACAGAAGTACTGCCCCATCGCCGCCCAACGAGCCTCTAGCAGCGCCACCATGCCGGAGCGAGCCACCACCTGAATCCACAACAAATCTTGTGCGAGGACGCTGTCTCGGCCCGTCATCTGAGCGGCAACCACACCAGGTCAGCGCTAACCCCCATGCTGGTCGCCAAGGTCAGGTCCCCAGATTTGGGAGCCACCCGACATCACATGCATCCTCCAGAAAGCACTCGTGTGGTAGCCACCACACAGCGAGCCTGTGCGCCTAGCCTTTGCCTATTTCGAAGCCGCACGCGTGAATGCCGCCGCCATCTGCGCTTGCTGCCACGTCGATGCCCGCATGCGAGCAAGGCTCTTCCGCTCGTCCAAGCCATCACACACCAACGCCACCAGGGCTTCACGAGGCAGTGCGTGCCAGCGTGGGAGGGGACGGAGGAGGGAGTGGAGAAGCCGGCGGCTAGAGTTCACCATCTCGGTCGCTTGCATGGGCGACACATGAGGGATGTTTTTTTTGGAAAGAATTTGCAGCTGATGATTATTATACATCGACAAAGTTAGTTTGTTGTGCTAATTAATATCAAGTGGTTGAAAATTTAATGTATGCACCTTTATCGTCTTTGGTAAGTGCATGAGTACATTGGACCCGGAAGGCTTTAGATTCTTAGCTATCTGGATTGTCTTTTTTCTTCAATTTTCTTCTGTTAGTGTGTCAACATCGACTTCAACCAAAATGGCCTTCAGTTTGCTAACAACCTTATCCCATGGTAATAAAGAACACATCGTTGGCAGGTTGCAAGAGGTGAATTAGATATTAAAAAACCAGATAAACAACGCACCACTGCTTCATTTGTTTTGGGACAGTCACTAAATTGAACTTGAAGCTGAACAACCTCACAGGAGGCTGCTGCCAGCAAGTCTCTCCTCCTTTGACCCTCCTCACGTCTCCTTGCGTCGCCCCCACGGGTGGTCGGGGAGCCCTGTAATGTCCCGGATACGTCCGCTGGTGGTCGTTACTCCCGGCAGGATCTAGACTGGCCCCACAAATCAATACTAGTATGTCTTGCGCATTTTGTTCTAACTCGTGCGCACTCGGGATTAACTTCCCAGTCAGTCACCCATCCTGAAATTACTCCAAGCTGAGCACGCTTAACTTCGGAGTTCATTCCGAATGGGCTCCTTGAAAAGAAGGAATTCCTTATTGATATGAGTAGTCTATCATCCCTATTAAGCCAGGCTATCACAAGCCGCAAATCCGCCGCCAACAACCCCCTCCTCCTACTGTCCCTCCCTGCCGCTGCCGGGGTGGGTTGGCGAGCAAATCCCGGTCCTACCCGAGGGCGGCGACGCGGGACGGACCTCACGGGTGGCCGCGCTGAGCGGGCATGGCTTGCGGCGGTGCGGTGGTGTGTGCTGTCGGTGGTGCGGTGGTGTGCGGGTGCACGAGCGACTGCATTGGCGGTGCCCCTTCTCCAGCTAGGGGTGCTCATCGGATTTCTGCAGGGATCCTTGATTGCGCAGATTGCTGGGCCGGATAGGATCTTGTGACATGGGGTGGCTGCCCTAATGCTAGATCGGAGGCTGCCCTCGTGACCCCCTTCGTCGGATGGAACACACCTCCTTCGGCCGGTCCTGGCTCCGGCGTCCGTGCTCGAAGTTGTTGTGGTGGGCTAGGAGGATGTTGTGATGGAACCTCGTCTGGCGGCCAAGACATCGCAGGTGCTCCATGCACCATTTCCTCCTTGGTGGCGACGTTCAGGATAGCTTGCCTTGTCCCCCCTCTCATGTCCTTTGTGCCCGGGTGAAAACCCTACTTCCCGATGAATGTGTGGTGGTGGCTCTACGGTGTCGTTACGTCCTTGGAGGCATTGTCTTGGGCACTAGTATGGTGGGTGTGTGTGTGCTGCAACCTCGGTTGGGCTACTCCGAGGGAAACCTAGATCTGAGTCTCCCGGATCGGACGATGACGACGGCTTCGATGCATTTTCCCTCTTGAGGATATCGTTTTGGAGTAGGTGCTAGGTGAAGGAGCAAAGAGGCGGAGCGGCGTCACATCTACCGTGTGGACGGCGGTGGATCTTGGCGGCATGGTGCAATTGAGTCTCGACGACAGATGTGTTTGGATAGACGAGCGCAAGGTAGTGGAGCTGTTTAATGCCATGGCGGCATCGACAGATGGACGACCTGGCAAAGATAATGCGGATCTCTTTTCTGGAGATGGGTCAACTTTGATGGTGATGGTGACTTCCGCATGCGGTATACGCTTTACATTTGCTACACCAGTTGTAGGCTCTTGATACGTCATGCAGGCAGATCGGCGGTGACCTCGGGTGTAGATGGTGGAGAGTGAGGGCATTCCACATTTTCAAGTTTGTAGGTGTGATGGTTCAAAAAAAAGTTTATAGGTGGGAGTGATGCCTTCGGGTTGTTTGATGTATGTTTTTTTGAGACATTTGTTGAAAAATTAATAAAAAATGATTGTATGCATCTACCGATGCAGACGCCAGTGGTTTCAACCTTGTTTTCGAAAAAAGAAAAAAAAAACAAGATTGAACTTGAAACGACGACACCAATGAACAAGCAGAAAATAATTAAATTTGGACAAAACCCATTTGTATATATAACCTCAAGATATTTGAGTGTTGACGGTGATGTGTAATTAGACACAATTCATTCATTGTCATATAGGTAAACATATTTGAGAAATCTGCTCTTGTAGGTAACCCCTCCGGCTCTCGCGACCGGCCGCGCATCGCCGCTTCCCTCCTCCAGTCCACACCTCTCCCCTTCCTCCTGCCGCCGTCGCTGGCGCCCGCGACTGCCCTGGCCCCGGGGTCGCTGGTGGCGGCGGCCCCTGACCTTCCCCTCCCGGTGGCTCTCCGGCGCGGGGCGGAGCTACACCGGGGGGGTGCTCCTAGGCGGCGATGGACCGGGTGGCGGCGGGGTTCCCAGGCGCGGCGCGGGCGGGCAGCTAGACGGCGGGGGCATCGTTGGCGGCGGGGTGCCGCTGCGGCGGGTCCTGGCAGCGGCGCTCGGCCCAGATCTGGGCCCTACGGGCCCCATCTGGGCCAGGGCGGGCCGACGGCGGGGCTGATCCGTGGCGAGACTTCCAGGAGGCGGGGGAACAACATTGATCGGCGGGGTGCTGGCGGTGCCGGCGCCTGCCTGCTGCAGCTTGGCCGGCGGGGCTTAGCGGGCCCATTGCGGGCCTGGCCGGGCCAGGGGTGGCCTGGTTTGCCCTGCTGCCGTGTCCAGACGGCAACCGCGATTGTGCCGGAGGCGCGTGCCTCTCGCACGATAGCGGAGGTGGTGGTTCCCTTCCGCTCGGCCTTGGTGTTGCTGCTCCCGTCGCTTGGCTCTTCTCTCCGGTCTTCTTGGCCTCGTGTTGGTGCTCGTAGTGACACAGCTTGGGTGCCGGCGCAACCGCGATGGCGCATGGTGTTGGGCGGTGGTTTGGCTGGTCGGCTTCGGTTGGGCGGTCGGGGTTGGAGTGCAGGAGAAATCCTTGCTGGTTCGGCCGGCTCCGATGCGGTGACACCGACGGGTGCCACCATTCCTTCTTGGAGGGTGTCGGTGGTAGCCATCCTCCACTTTCCTCCGTGTACCGGGGAAACCCTTGGACTCGTCCGGGTAGCAGCGTCGTCGGCGTCGCATTCCTTCGTGAAGGTGCCGCTTGGTACGCGGCAGATCGGAGCCTCAGGGGGTGGTGGTTTGTCTCCGAAGGGCGCAGCGGTGGCGGTTCATCCATGCTTTGTCGAGCTGCCGTTGTTGGCATCTGTTTCTTCTTTTTCTTTTCGGCTTGATGTGCTGCTCGCCCCAGCAATGCTATGTGTATGGTGTTCGTTGCTTTGGAATACAAAGCGGGGGGAAACCCTTGTTCGGTAATTCATTGTCATATAACTGAGACTAACGTACAAAAAATGTTAAGAACTATTGTAGGTGCGTAGAAAATATCTATATATATTTGCATATGGGATTTGTTTCACCAATATGGCATTTTGTTCCGTGTGTACTCCTAAATATTCTATGGAGCTAGAAGCTAAAACACCAAACTCCTTTCTTTCGCACGCATTCTAGCTAGCCACATGCATACTTATCTTTTCACATTTATAACTATATCCCTCCTCCGGGCAGTAAAATCAGACAATTCATCCATCACACGCACGATTATAGGTAAAAGGTTTATGTATAAAAATGCATGGGACATGAAAATTTCAGCAGAATTAGATGAAAGAAAAACGATTAATTAGTAAGTTCATGAGCATAAATTGCACAAGAGCATTACCCATGCAGGAGGAGTCATGATGAAATTCTCTACCAAGACCAAGAAACAAAGGCAGCAGCAGATGAGTCAATATAACCCATCGGATGAAATTATGTAACCACTGCCTGCATGCATGCACATCAACAACAACATGTTACATTTGAGCCTCACATTGTTAATTAACCAGTAACACCCCGGGAAATTTTAGCTAGAACAGGGTACAAGGACAAGGTTGAATTCTCAAAGAGAGCTAGCAAAATGTCACTTGTGCATACCTTGACAGTAGACAGGAGGAGCGCAGCTTGAGAAACAGAGACTCGATTTGAACTGTTTGACGTGCCGTGACTTCAGATGAGAGAGATATGCAGGAGCATAGATATGTTTTGCTCTGTCAGCATTCTTTCTTTAACTCATCGGATGAAGTTTTGTCACCACGGCATGCCTATATGCACAGCAAAGATAACATGTTACATTTCTGCTCCACCATTATTAATTATAGCAAAAATAAGGCACATGAACATTGTTAACAGTATGCGCGTACCTCGGGGATAAATTAAGTGCAGCTTGAGTCGAATTCGATCAGCTTCTGCTACTGCTAGTTACAAGTTATGATAGTCAGATCAGAGCAGAGGCTTGCGAGATATGCTGGAAGGTCGATATGGTTTGCCCTCTCAGTGAAGCTGAAGGTAGCCTTGTCGGTTTGGCATGAGAACCAGCCCCTCCTTCTATACACTAAGGAAGGCACAATTCCTTGCGTGCTCTGCATACTGGATGGGTCTCTTTCTTTTCACCAAAGCATGTAGTGATGATGATGTCTGGCAGTGTTGTACACTAGAATTCTCTACAGATGTACTAAGCAGTAAAGAAGAAGCAGCAGCAGCAAAGTAAAAACACACACACGACCACACGGCTTTGCTCAAAGCAGATTCAGAAGCAGGCCCATTTTTGGCTTTGCTCAAAGCAAACATGTTGGAAAAAGCAGAATTCGTTGATTTCTACATGCTCCGACCCAGATCATTGCCTGTTTTCTTGAACTAACCAACATGCATATTGAAGCTCTGACAGTAATTACTATCCATGAATACATATTTGGATGCAGAATGACTAGGCAGCGGATCATTGGCAATGCGCCTCAGGGGATTTGAGCTTTAAAGTTTCCAGCATCTACAGACATCTACCAAAGCAAACTAATGTCTTGCCAGTGCTCAAATGGATATGGAACAACTTATTCTGGTATTGCAGAAGTCAATCAACTCAAGCAGTTTCTCAACGTTCCCTTTAACTTAGAAATCATCATCCTGGCATCTTGGGCTATCTGGCTTACAAGGAATGACTACATCTTCAATCCACCTAGTGCCTACAAATGCAGGCAAAATTTAAGGAAGAGATTCTATGGCTCAAAGTACAGGGCCACAGGGAAAGATTATGCCAGCTTTGAAGATTGGGCTAACAACTTCAGATGGTGTGCTCTGACAACCTCCTGAACATATTGTTATATTTGTTGTATTATTTCTTTCCACAGACAACGAGTAAATGAGATCAAAGATCTACAAACTAAGATCACAAATGACCAAAATGATGACCAGCTGCACTGCAATGCAGCATTATCTTGCCTTTTACGTTTCAAGAAAATAAATGATGACCAGAAGCTACCAAACACAATAATAATCAGTAAAAGCAATACAAACCACACAAATGAATTGCTTTAAAATTTCAGTGATATTATTCAGGAATTCAACTGTTGCCACACATTAGTATGTCACAAAACTGATGACACGCATTGCACGTTTAAATGTCATAAGGTTCCATCATAATAGAAACTACACAATACGGGAAGACAAAACACAAAATGAGACAGACATGGTCAACTACTCAACTCTTGAACGCAGAGAATCCAGTCTTGGCATCAACGCACAAAGGGATCAGTTAGATCCAAGTCACGAACATGGCAGATATCTCCTATATCCCGGAGACATCTATCAGTCATAAAGTAAAACCGAGCACCCGTTGAAGCCTTGTTTTCCAGCTGCAGCAACCTCTGCAGCAACCTCCGAGTCGGGGTCGGCGTCGCGGCGGGAGAGGGCATCAGCCATGGTGTTCAGGCGTCCCAGGCGATACTCCACAATGAAGTCGAAGCCGAAGAGCTTGATCATCCACTGATGCTATGGCACGGTGGAGAGCCTCTGGTCCAATAAGAACTTGAGGCTGTAGTGATCCGTGCGGATACGGAATGGCCTCCCCCGAAGATACGACCGCCAGTGGCGCACGGCCTGCACCAAGCCAATGAGCTCCCTCTCATAGGTCGTGAGCTTATGATGGCACGCGGCAAAGGGCTTGCTGAAGAACAAAAACGGCCCATCACCCTGATGAAGGACGGCGCCAAAGGTCACGCCCGAGGCATCGCAGTCCACCATGAACGGCGTGTCGAAGTCGGGCATCTGGAGGACCGGACCCGTAGTGAGAGCCCGCTTGAGGCTCTCGAACGTCTCGGTTCCCTCGACATCTCAGGCGAAAGCGTCGCGGTGCAGCAGGTGCGTGAGTGGGGACACGATGAGGCCAAACTCCTGGATGAATTTCCGAAAGTACCCCACGAGGCCTAGGACGCCTTGTAGTGCCCTTGGCCAATGCGGAGTCGGCCAGGACGCGACAGCGGCGACCTTGTCGGCATCCATAGTAACATCCTCGGCCAAGACGACGTGGACGAGGTAGGCGACTGAAGGCATGCCGAACAAGCACTACGAGCGCTTGAGGTGAAGATGATTGATATGTCTCCAACGTATCTATAATTTTTTATTGTTTCATGCTATTATTTATGAAGTCTTAGATGCTTAATGAGCTTTATCATTCACTTTTATATCATTTTTGGGACTAACCTACTAACCCAAAGGTGCTGGTTTTTGCCAATTTCATGGTTTTTGCAGAAAAGGGATATCAAACGGAGTCCAAACGGAATGAAACCTTCGCAGGAGATATTTTTGGAGAAAATCACGCGAGATAAACTTCGGGGCCAAGCCAGAGGACAGGGGGCCCACCCTTGAGGGTGGGGGCGCGCGCCCCCCTGCCTCGAGGGCAGGCCTCGTGGCGCCTGGTGCCCCTCTTCCTCCTATATATGCCTACGTACCCCAGAAACTCCGAAGGCAGAGAGAAAACCCTAATTCCACCGCCGTAGCTGCTGTTCCCGTGGAGATCCCATCTTGAAGCCTGTTCCGGGAGGGGGATCCATCACGGAGGCCTTCATCATCATCATCATCATCATCATCGCCCTCACCATGAGTTGTGAGTAGTTTACCTTAGACCTTCGGGTCCATAGCTAGTATCTAGATGGCTTCTTCTCTCTCTGGATCTCAATACAAAGTTCTCCTCGGTCTTTGAGGAGATCTATTCGATGTAATCTCTTTTTGCGGTGGGTTTGTCGAGATCCGATGAATTGTGAGATTATGATCAAGGTTATCTATGAAAGATATTTCGTTCTTCTCTGAAATTTTTATGTGTGCTCATAGTATCCTTGCAAGTCTCTTCGAATTATTGGTTTGGTTTGGCCTACTAGATTTATAGTTCTTGCAATGGGAGAAGTGCTTGGCTTTGGGTTCAATCTTACGGTGTCCTTTCCCAGTGACAGTAGGGCAGCAAGGCACGTATTGTATTGTTGCCATCGAGGATAAAAATATGGGGTTTTCATCATATTGCTTGAGTTTATCCCTCTACATCATGTCATCTTGCTTAAGGCGTTACTCTATTTGTATAAACTCAATACACTAGATGCATGCTGGATAGCAGTCGATGTGTGGAGTAATAGTAGTAGATGCAGACAGGAGTCGGTCTACTTGTCTCGGACGTGATGCCTATATACAATGATCATGCCTAGATAGTCTCATAATTATTCGCTTTTCTATCAATTGCTCGACAGTAATTTGTTTACCCGCCGTAGAATATCGCTATCATGAGAGAAGCCACTAGAGAAAACTATGGCCTCCGGGTCTATCTTTATCATATTACTTTCCCGTCAATTTATATCTCCGTTGTTTATTTGTTGTTTTATTAAATCAAAAATACCAAAAATATTATCTATCATCTCTATCAGATCTCACTATCGTAAGTGACCGTAAAGGGATTGACAACCCCTTATCGCGTTGGCTGCGAAGTTCTTATTTGTTTGTGCTGGTGCGAGGGACTGGCGCGTGGTCTCCTACTGGATTGATACCTTGGTTTTCAAAAACCGAGGAAAATACTTACGCTATTGTGCTGCATCTCCCTTTCCTCTTCGAGGGAATACAACGCAAGCTCAAGAGGTAGCAATGATGCGCCCGAAGCTCGTTGAAGAGGATGGCGACGTGTTGAAGGTGCTCCGCTCATGAGACAGTTAGAGCAACTCTAGCAGACCCCGCAAAACACGCAGACCTGCAAGTATGTGTGCTCGGCCCAATTTTCCGGCCGGAGCCCGCATACTCGCCCAGCCCGCAATTTTTTTTTGCCAAGGCCCGCAAACCGCACGCCCCGACTGCTATATCTACGATTCCGCGGCTCGTTTGCGGGTCGAAACTATATCCCCCGCCGCCCCCGAGCCACGCGATTCTCCACCCCCTTCTCCACATTTCTCGCCGCCGGTGACCACCTCCCCGCCTCCAGCCGCCATGTGGGGCCGCATGTGGAGCTCTTGTCGTGGCTCCGGCAGCAGATCCGGCGCCAGAAGCGACCCGGAGCGTGAGCGGCGCGTTCGGTCGAGCGGCGCCAGGAAGTGCGGGGCCCGGAAGTGGACCTACCGCGGCATGTTGCTGCCGGCGAGCTTCCGTGTCCGCGAGATGGAGGAGTACGATCGTTGGTGCGCGTCCTTCTCCTCCGCGCCTGCGGTGAGATCTTCTTACGCCGGGAGCTCCTCCTCTTCCGGCGCGGGCCTTCTCCCCGTGAAGAGGGAGTGGTCTGAGGACGAGGAGGAGCCGGACGAGTTCGACTCCGTCCCCGTCAAGGAGGAGCCCATGGAGCCCGCGAAAGTGTTTTTTCAAATTATGCAGTTTTAGATACGGTTTATCTTCGGCCGCGCTCGTTTTCGACCCTCAAACGAGATCTTCGTGAAACTGCAAACGCTTTTTGCGGGTCGAGTATTTGCGCGGTCTGCTAGAGTTGCTCTTAGCTTATTATTTAATCTTTGTCGTGCGTGTTCAATAAATTTTTGTAACTAGCCACTCTTGGTGATTAACTGGGCAGCCAGGTAGCATACTCTCCGGTGTACAGGGCATGGGCATTGTGTAGCCTTTTACCTGGTGAGTAGCAGCATGGTGCAAGTGTGTATCCTGCTCTCACATCTCTATTCAGTAGTGAACAGCGTGTGCGTGAGCAGCGTGTCGTCAACAACAGTGAAGCTGATCACGGAGAAGCTCCTCATGTAACGTGTAGCCTGCTCTCACATCTCTATTCAGTAGAGAGAGTCGTAAACTGAAAAATCAAAGGAAGGGCAGACACAAGAAAGTAGTGCGACCTGGAACAGAAAGTTCAGTGTGTTGTGCAACACTCTGTTTCTTCTACCATCCTCTGCTTCTGCAGCTTCCTCTGCTCTGGTGACCAGATTACTGCATTGCCACCTCGCCGATAGCCGCTCCGGCTCTCCGTGCAGCGCGTCTTCTAACCACGATCAGTGTGCCACCAGTTAGCCATGAGAGACGCCTACACCTGAGGTATGTCATGAATTTACCCAGCACAGTAGCACACCTTTTTCATAACAGTAATATTAGCATTACCTCCAATTAACTTCAGATACAATGCCTCGATAAGACTCCAGTACTTATGTGCTTATGACGCTTATGATTTTCTAGCACTCACCCTAAAACATGCCTCGACTACGAGTGGAAAAGTGCATGCACAAAACAACCTCCGAAGTCAAGTCTGAACAGCATGTGTAGGAATGAAGAATGAGCACCTCATTCCACATGTACAACTTCTCCAAGTAGGGAAATCATCACATCAAACAAACAGCCATATATGGACAGAAGATAGACATATTGAGAGAAAAAATCTTGACATTGCGTATATCCTTTATCAGGCATGAAACACGACATTAGGCCATCTAGAAATGCAGCGAATATGTCATTTCTTTGCCCAACAATGCAGGTTAGGACTAGAAGTACCTGAATAATCCTGCCGAATCAAGGAAGCACACTGATGGCCTGAAGCTATGAGCCACAATAGCAATCAGTCTGAGCCATACAAACTACGAAAAATGGCAACGGCTAGTTAAGAAATTCAGTGAGATTTCTTCAGAAATTCTACAGTCATCACATGGTATATCACAAAACTGACGCGACGTACATGTTTAAATAATAAATATCGTAAGGTTACACAATATTTCCAATTCATTGATACCTATACAGTTTACAAACTGAAATCCATTCTCTTAATATTATATAAGCTGTTTATTCCACAAGCATAACAGACACGAACAATAGCAGGTCCAATGCAAGCCAATGCACTGACCAGGCTGCTTCTGTGTTTAGATAAACACACTCGCAAACCACACCAGGCAGCCACACAACTGCTGCTTAGTCAATCACTCAAGGTGCACACGCATATAGCTAAGAGGTTGCAACTTGCAAGCAGACACTTGGGCACACGATGCGAGCAGCCAGAAGCTCACACCTGACACTTGGGCACAATTGGGCACACTTGGGCACACGATGCGAGCAGCCAGAATCACTCAAG
Organism: Secale cereale; assembly: GCA_902687465.1. Lineage (NCBI taxonomy): Eukaryota > Viridiplantae > Streptophyta > Magnoliopsida > Poales > Poaceae > Secale > Secale cereale. The sequence continues at coordinate 820,552,497 of LR738714.1, read as the reverse complement.
GTGCACACGCATATGGACCATGCCGCTTCTTATTTGAAACCCACAAAGCAAGGTGAGAGCCACCAGAAGCTCACACCTGACAGACACAACAACACACAATAGCAGTAGGGGCCGATCGACGACCGACACCACCTGCAAATCTCTTTCAAGCAACCCGGGAAGCACACAACAGACCAAACACATGCAGCAGGCAGCAGGACCTGCAGGAGCGCGCATCCATCTGATCTCCCATTAAAGATGGAAGAATACATCGGTGAAGTGCAGTGAAGGATCACCTAGACAATGTCAGTGGTAGAGTAGAGAAAAAAAAAGGTGAGTAACAAAGCTGACAATGAGTATGATCTTGATAGTTTTCCAAAAAAAGGATTTGTTACATGTAGGAGAGACTACCTGAGGACAGAGACCGTGGGCAGTTTCTTCTTGTAGTAGCGTGAGTGTAGCGGCGCCTCGAAGTGGCCAGGGGCCACCTCCTCGTCCCACTCCAGAGTGTCCCAGACGTCTTTCTCGATCTCGACGGTCGGCTTCTTCATGTCTCCGCCACGAGGCCCCACCACCGGCAGCCGGCGCAGGCCCCAGCATCCCCTGATTTTGATGGACTTGAGGTTCGGTGCCAGCATCTTGACCTCACATATTTGTTGCAGCACTCGCAAGTCGTGCAGGTGGATGGTGGGTGTTTCCTCTGGATACTGTCTGTCTAGCACGAATATGTGCCTCAGGTGTAAGCAATGAATGATGTGGAGGGTCTCCAAACTTGGGAAGGAGTCGAACCACACAGGGAGCACGAACTGGAGTCTGGGGCAAGAGCGCAACTGTAGGTGCTGCAGCTTTCTGAACGAACCATCATTGAAGTAGCGGTAACCACCTCTGCTGCATATCCAGCGGGCCGTTAGGAGATCTGACACCCAGAAGGTCTCCATCTCCTTAAATTCATATGATTCCGAGGGGAAGACTTCACCCAACTTGGGGCACCTCTCCATGCGGCACTGCCTGAGAACCTGCCAGCTGTATCCCGTAGGCAAACTAGTACAAGATAAGACATCGTGGACATGCAGGGATTCAGCAAACGTTGTCATCACATATCCCAGTCCGAGTCCACCATCCGAGACGTGGCTCCCTTTAGTAATCTCGATATGCCGATCCAGGTTGTTAGTCGGAGGCTTAGGGAAGGCCAGCATCGGGGCATCACCAACCATGCTTTGAACATCACTGTACCGGTCTGCTTGAACAAGCTGCAGCAGCCCGACTTGATCTCCATACATGACAACCTTCTTCTCCTTTTCTGTCACTTTGGATTGATTCAGCTCACTATACGCAGCTGAGGTGACATGGATATTAAAATAAACATCCTTATTTCCATAATTATTACATAATAGTCGCCACAACGACCAAACAAGCCTCGCATCAACAATAGTAGCGTTTACCTCCAACTAAAAGGATTTGTTCCGGTCAATGCATGGCCGAGAACGGCCAGCTCCAGCACGTGTATCTATGCACAACAAATTCAAACGGAAGCTATCAGCATTGCTGCCCCAGATTATTGCACGAAGGTGCTCACATCCTAGCAGAAATAACCGCTTCAACATTGGGACTTCCAGCACCATATTTCTGAAATCAAGGGACCTGAATGCAGTTCCAGAGAGGTCAAGCTCGACGAGGTTGGGCAACCCACACACAAACAGATTCTCCAGTTGTGAGCAACCTTTGAGGGAAATCTTAGACACACTAGCACCATCCTTAGTTGCTGGGGTCAAGGGGCGTTCTTGTTTGGGAGGTAGCTCAACAATGGTTGCCCGGTGGGAAGCTGGCCCATATCCATCAAAGCTGAAGGACTTGAGCAAGTGAGGTAGCCCATCAGTAACAAGGACATTTTCAAGCTTATTGCAACCATCCAGAACAAGCACTTGAAGCCTACTTGCCTTAGGTTGGCTGTTTGGTAGAATTTTCATCTCACTGTTGCCAGACAGGTCAAGTATTTCCAACTTTGCCTTGTCCATGAAGGAATTGCTTGGCTCTAATGAATTATCCGGTCCACGTGTAGGCTTGATTACCCTCAGCCGTTGAAGATTCGGTAGCCGGCCTACTAAGCAAGTTGTGTATTGCCAACACCAGACTCCCTCTATGCTAAGCTCCATGAGATTATGCATGAGATCCATCTTTGCCAGTGATAAGATTTCATTCCAATCGGTGTAGCGCAAGTCCAAAACCCACAAACAATTTAGACAAACCCACCCGGTATGATCCTTTCCTTCACCTGTTTTATCATCTGTGCAGTTGTCCAGCCCAAGGAATTTTAGGCTATGGCATTTCAAGAAAGGAGGTGATGCAAAATTGAAGGCACAACAGCAGAGGAATAGCACACCAAGGTTGTTGGAATGTTCAAACAAACCATCTGGTAATGCTACTGGATGATCGGACATTACAAATTCCAAAAAGAATGATGATGTCTCTTCAGGTAAAGATTTCATGCCATGTATTTCCCTATCCCTTGACCTGGTTGAAATCCAACGGTATTGTCCTTCTTCATATACACCATCTTCTTTAAAAACCAGGAAATGAAGCTTGAAGTCTTTCTTGAACTTTGTGAGCACATTATCATCACACTCCCAGCTTATCTCTCGGTGCAACGTGTCACATATCTCTAATGTTATGTCTTTCTGCAGTATCCCATCACATATCCAACAATTGGAAACAACACCAACCCAATCAGAATTGGTCTTGTTGTGAAAACTACTTTGCAGGAATAGTGTGTAAACATAACAGTCAGCAACCATCATTGGATTGAGTCCCCGCATGCATGGATAGTCATCAACTATGAGGGCAGCCTCTTTACAGAGTAGTGCATACAATTGTTTACCTGACAAATACCCCTCTCTATCATAAGCCAAAAGATGGGTGTACCTCAGTTTTTGTATTGCTTTATGTTCTTCGTGCTCTGTTATGGTCAATATCCTCCGTTTGTATGTCCATATCATTATGTTCTTTGTAAGCTTGCCAAATGAAGGAATACCAAGGGGATATAGATCGATCTCATCATCAATCCCGGAATGGAAAATAAGAATAAATCTACTGTCCTTCAGAATGTGATAGATCTCTTCTGACACAATTGTTATTTCACCCCTTGAAATTTCATCAACTCCATTAAAATCATCATCTCCATCCTGCTTATCCAGTATATCCATTACCAAGCTGTCAAGCTGTAGCTCCTGTGCAATTGCCCTCTGCAACGCCCTCCTACCTTTCCACTCCGTGCAATCTATATGAATTATTTTATCAAAGCATAGTTCCGGAGTGGTTCTCTTTGAAGGGATAACTTCTGCTATGGATCTAAGAACGGTAGATGCCCCAAGCCCACTCCAACCATGAAAATAGATGACCCTTTCTTCTCCCTTGTCACGAAGAATTTGGAGTATCGCTTCTCTGGCGCCATCGACATCTATTGCGTTGGTAAACTAAATTAACACAAGAAAAACTGTAATTAGACCAAGTTTGCAAGTAGCATAATCCAATTCATGTAAATGCATAATCTGAGTATACATGAATTCGGTGAACTAGAAAGTTAGTGTGTGAGCACCCATTTTGAGTTTGGATCACAAATCCACAACTGATATGTGTTATGGGGCCAGCATATATATGGGCGTTGGTGCAAGGAGGGGGTGAAATCATCTTACGACTAAGCCTATCTTTAGTTTACTTGAATGCTAGTTTAGCTAGTTATTTTCGTACATAAAGACTATTTGTGTTGGTTGGAAAGCTAAGATTGGGTCTGCATCAGCCAACCCTATATATAATGATATGCGCGAATAGATATCATAGAATCAATAAAGAAGAAGAAATTAGGCTTATCCCATAACAAACCTTTCTCGTGACATGAAACACAAGGATCTACACGGCTATGCCATTCGGAGCCTAGCTAGGATGTGAAAGGTTGGCATCAAAGGAGTGATTCTTGGGTACCAGCCTGTCATGTACGCGCAAGGCGATGGGATCACAATTGTCCTTGGAAAATGTATTGGGCATCATTAGCAACAAGCTTGCTAGCCTCACCAATCAAGTTGATACGCTCTCCATTGACACTATTAAACTTAAGACTGGCCTCCGTGAGATGATGGCTGGTTGGCCAAGCTGTGTCGAGCCTAAGGTGGGGCTAGCACATCGACAGCGAGCAACCTTTTAGGATGTTACCTCAAGCAAGATAGCATTGATGACAAAAGATGCACGGAAAGGTATGGATGAACTCCTACCATTTGGCAGGGCTACAACTCTATGGCCATTCGGGAGGTTGATACGTCCAAAACGTATCTATAATTTCTGCTTGCTCCATGCCTCTTTTGGGTGATATTGCTATGATATTTATACACTTCCATGCACTTTTGATCATATTTGGACTAACCTATTAACTCAGTGCACCCCAGTGCCAGTTTCTGTTTTCTGCTGTTTTTGTATTTCAGGTTTTCCCATTACGAAAACTGCCAGAAAAATCCTGGAAAAATTATATAAAAAATCAGCGTTCCAGAAGCTTCCCGGCAGCCAAAGTAGAGCCGGAGGGGGGCCACCAGGGCTCCAGGCGCCCTGGTGGCGCGGCCCCCTCCTGGCCGCGCCGGGGGGCGCCTGGGCCCCCCAGGCCTCCGCTGATGCCCCCCTTTGGCATATATTTAACACGCGTCCCGAAACCCTCGGGACGGAAACCCTTTTTCCCGATCTCATCTCTGTTCCGCCGCCGCCGCGCTTCCAAGATCGGGAGCACCAGGAGAACTCTTCCCGGCACCCTGCCGGAGGGGAGGATCACCACCGGGAGCCTCTCCACCACCATGGACGCCTCCCGGATGAGTTGTGAGTAGTCTCCCTTGGACCATGGGTCCATGACCAGTTGCTATGTGATGTTCTCCTCCCCTTCTTGTGCTTCACTAATTAGACCTCGTGAGCTGCCCTACATGATCGAGGCACATATGTAATCCTTATGCTGTTGCTATGACGAGTTTGTTGGGATCCGATGGATTGTGAGATTATGTTCAGATTGTGTTTGAGTAATATATTTGATTTACCTCTTTTATATTTATGTTCGTAAGTAATTCTTGCATGCTCTCCGTTGTTATTTATTGCTTTGGCCAAGTAGTAGGTAGTGACTCCAAGAGGGAACGTTATGCTCGATTGTGGGTTCATGCCCCTCGATGACTAGCTTGAGTGACAGAAACATGAGTCTAGGGGATGTGCTGTTGCCACAAGGGGGAAAACAACGGTGCTTGTGCCCGCGGGTGCAAGGACTGTTTACTTTACGCAAAGTTCTTTTAATGCAGTTGTCTGTTGCTTTGAGTTTACACTATGGGTGGGACTCGCAACTTAATACCAGCGAGATGTTCTGGATAGATATCTCATGGTGGATGATTAGTAGTAGATGCAGATGGATTTCGGTCTACTTGCCTTGGCGTACCGCCCATGCTTTGAACCTCTACCTTTCTTGCAACATAGTTAGCATTGGTTTGCACACATAATTCTGTCAATTGCCCAGCTGTAATTTGTTTACCTCATATAGCTGTTTTATCGTCTTTTCGGAGAGAGACTTCACTAGTGAACATCATGGGACCCCGGTCCATATTACCATCACTGATCACATCCGCTATTTACTTTCTGCTTTTACTTACTATTTGCAGCAAAACCTGTCACTATTATCACTTGTGTTTGATCCTTTGTAAACGACAAGGCCGGAGGGATTGACAACCTCTCTGTACTCGTTAGGAGCAAAGTTATTTGTATCTGTGTGCAGGTCCACGTTGATTGCTAATATCTGGCGCCGTTAGCAGTTGACACCTTCTTGTTGAAACTAGGAGTCTCAGGGGAAATCGATCCTTGGTATCTTTGCCAAGGGAAAACTTCCGCTACACTGCATCTCAAACCTTCCACTTGGGGTAACCAACGAGGGGCGAGAAGCCATCAAGCAAAGTTTTCTGGCGCCATTGCCGGGGACTCCACTCTTCAAGATAGGGGAGTTGCACGCTATCTTTTACCTTTGCTTTTAGTCTTGTTAGTTTACCTTTCAGTTTTTGCTTTAGTATCTTTTATCGAAAATCACAAAAATAGTTATCTTGCTTGCTTGCTGCTATGGGTTCCACCGAGAACACCAAGTTGTGTGACTTCACTAGTCATAACAACGATGACTTTATTTGCACACCTATCACTACACCTGCCACTTCAGCACCTTCGTATGAAATTAAACCTGCTTTACTGAACTTAGTCATGAAAGATCAATTCTCCGGTGCTGGAGATGATGATGCTTTACACTTAAACAACTTTGAACTTTGTGATATGCAAAAGTACCAAGAAATAGATGGTAATATTGTTAAGCTTAAGCTTTTTTCTTTCTCCTTGAGAGGAGGAGCTAAAATTTGGTTTCAATCTTTGCCTAGAAATAGCATAGATTCATGGGACAAGTGCAAAGATGCTTTTATTGGAAAATACTATCCACCTGCTAAAATTATCCAACTATGAAGTAACATAATGAATTTTAAACAATTGGATAATGAACACGTTGCCCAAGCTTGGGAACGTATGAAATCTCTTATCAAGAACTGCACTACTCATGGTTTGACTACTTGGATGGTTATCCAAACTTTCTATGCAGGCTTGAACTTTACCTCGCGGAACTTGTTAGATTCGGCCGCGGGAGGAACCTTTATGTCAACTACACTTGGTGCTGCCACGAAGCTTCTCGATGAGATGATGACCAACTATTCCCAATGGCACACCGAACGCGCTCCAACAGGTAGGAAGGTAAACTCTGTCGAGGAGATTTCCTCCCTAAATGAAAAAGTTGACTTGATCATGTCTCTACTTTCGAAGCAATCTTCTGTTGATCCTCGTGATGTTCCTTTAAATTCTTTGATTGCTCAAGAACAAGTAGATGTGAACTTTATATCTAGAAACAATTTTAATAACAATGCTTATAGGAGTAATTTTGGTAGCAATCCTAGACCGTTCCCCTCTAATTCTTATGGGAACAACAATGCTTATCCTAGCACCAAGAACTCCACTACTGAACTAGAGATTATGCTTAAAGATTTCATCACTACCCAAAAAGCCTTTAATAAGAGTGTAGAAGAAAAACTAAACAAACTAGATGATCTCTCTTCGAAGGTAGACAATTTAGCCCATGAGGTAGAATTGCTTAAAATTAGAACTTCTCCTCTTGAGGAGAGGAAGGTCACTCCTATGAATGCTATTCAAGTGCAAATTACTGAAAACATTAGGATGTTGGCTAAACTTAAAGAGAGATGGGCTAGAGAAAGGGAGGAAGAAGATAGAATTAAGAACCTTCCTACCCACCACACTGTTGCTACTATCCAAGTTGTTGAGGATATCCAAACTCTTAGCACCCAATGCACTCCTGGTCCCAATGGACCTATTAATGGTGATGCTATGACCATAGAAACTACCAAACAAGTGAGCCTAAAGGACACCACTACCACTTTACTTGATAGTAGTGACCTTGATTTTGACAATTGCACTCTTACCGAAGTTATTGATTTCCTTCACAAGATGTCTAGAGATCCCCGCACTAGCACGCTTAACCTTGCCTTCACAGAGCATATCACTAATGCTCTCATCAAAGCTAGGGAGGAGAAACTTAGAGTAGAAGCCTCCATACCTAGAAAGCTAAAAGATGGTTGGGATCCTATGATTAAAATTAAGTTGAATAACTTCTCTTGCCATGCTTTATGTGATGTTGGAGCTAGTACCTCCGTTATGCCCAAAAGAATATATGATATGCTTAAATTGAAACCTTTGGATTCTTGTTCCTTTTGTGTTCGTCTCGTTGATTCTTCCATAAAGAAACCTTTGGGGAGGATCGACGATGTTCTTATCGTTGTCAATGACAATTATGTTCCCATTGATTTTACTATTATGGACATTGAATGTGAACCTTCTTGTCCAATTATTTTGGGACGTCTGTTTCTACGCACCGTTGGTGCCATCATTGACATGAAAGAGGGGAATATAAGATTCCAATTTCCTCTCAAGAAAGGGATGGAACACTTCCCTAGAAAGAAGATTAAGTTACCTTTTGAGTCCATTATACGGGCTAGCTATTCTTTTACTCTTGATAAAACTTGATCTCTTTGCATTATGCCTAGCTTAAAGGCATAAAAGAAAGCGCTGTTGGGAGGCAGCCCACATGAATAAATTTTATTTTGCTTTTGTTGTGTCTTGATGTTGTTACTACAGTAGCATAATCATTTTATCATTGCTTTTCAACTTTGTGCCAAGTGTAGCCTCTGATTGCAAGAAAGTTCAAAAGTTGTGACGTGCTGTCCAGGAAACAGATTCTGTCCTTGGATAGAAAAATTCGTATAAAATCACCAGATCATCTTTTTGGTCTGAATTTTTCCGACAACGTGCTCTATACAATTGTCTTTCGGGCGTCTGTTCTGAGTTTTTTGATTAGAGTTGCAGAAGTGCCCCAAAAAAATCATTTACTACCTGCTGTTCTGTTTTTCACAGATTCTGTCCTGTTTTGCCTTTCCTTCATTTTGCAAACCTTGAGCTTGCTTTTTCTTTGCAAAAACCTTTTGGCAATCTTGAGAAACAGTAGACCTTCAAGAATATCCTTATTTCCAGCAAGGAACAATTATTTTATTAAGGGTACTAACCTCGCTAATCAGATTATGATGAGTTATGTATGAAGGGAGTTTTCAAGTGTGCGAGGGAAGATGATAAAAAGATTCAGGAGTGTCAAACGCTCAATCTTGGGGATGCCCCCATGCACCCCGAAGAAATATTCAAGGAGACTCAAGCGTCTAAGCTTGGGGATGCCCCCGCGCATCCCCGTCTCCATCAACATTATCAGTTCGTCCTTCGTTCCACTATATTTTTATCACTTCATGTGTTATGTGCTATGCTTGGAGCGTCTTGCTTTTAGTTTCCTTTTTAGTTTTCTTTAGCTTTTCATAACGAGTCGGAACTCAGCTTTCTTTGTGTGGGAGAGAAACACGCTCCACTTCTACCTAGACCATAACATAGAATTTTCATGTCCATCCTTGTTGTGTGTGTTCTTGGTCTTTCAATAGCTACTATCATGTTCAGCTCTTAGTTTTCATGCTTATCTTTTTAAAGAGCTTTTGTTTAGTTGGTTGCTTGAACTCTCTTTAGTTATCATGCTTATCTTATTAAGAGAGTTTGCTTCTGTTGCATTGGTCGATATGTCTATGATAAAAATGCTACGTGCATAATGGTGCTTAGTAATTCATGTTTTATTATGGTTAGTCTCAAATAGCTGGGGGGTTCCCAATGTTTTATTGGAGTACCAACATGATTTGTTTGCCTATGATGTGGTATGGTTTAGTAATATCTTCCTTCGAGAATTTATTTTGATTGACTTGGCGTAAGCTCACGCATATTTAAGACTGTCAAGAAAGTCTGTCAAGCCTTGATGATCTTTTGTTTCTGAGTAGCGATATAACTTCCATGCCTGATTCAATGTTGCTTTGTCGCTCTGCATGATTATGACCGTCATTGCTCTCTTAGTTGGTCGCTCCCAGTCTTTTGCTAACCTCCACCTGTACTAAGCAGACTGACTGCTTGTGCATCCAAAATCCTTTAAACCAGTTATGCCATATGAGTCCACCATACCTTCCTATACATGGTATTTACCTGCCATTCCTAACGGAGACTTTCATGTACCATCTCAAAATTATTCAAAAAAATGCATTTCTGTTTTGTGCCTCTGTTTTAGTTCATGAGGAAGTAGTAGTTAATTCATGATCTTTTTAAGTTGGACAAGCTTCACCCCGGGATTGCATGTCTAATGTGCAAACCCATAATACGAGAAGGAACTGGCAAAGAGTGCGCCCGGCTCAAAAATAATATAACAAACAAACCCTCCTTCACGCTTTGTTCATGAGAAATCAGAAAACTTTGGCAATGATAAACAAAGGAGATTAAGAGGATGTGATCGTCCTCATTCGGGAGCCGTTCCTCGAAACTTGTCCATATCGAGAAGTGATTGAGTTGTCTGCTAGCATTCGTTGACGAAACATGCATATCCAAAAAAAATATTATTACCTCTGTTTTTTAAAACCAAGAGCTCTGGTACATGTTTTGTCTTTGTTTCCGACCACGGGTTTTCAACCTTGCCAACAAAAGCCACGGTTCGAGAGTCTCCACCTTCTTTTAAAGCACCAACTACTGAGAGCATGATTGTCATTCTGAGTGTAATGTGCATTCTCCCAAAGTAGCATTGTCTTTTGCATGATTATGATATCGTTTATTCTGAAATCATTGTATCTAGTCATCACTTAAACCTTGGAGGTGCCCCTGCATTTATGTTTTGCTTCACTAAAGGGGGCAAGCGAGATATCACTTTATCATATTTGCACGCCATGCTCATTACAAATCTATTTGATGTTTCAGTATCATATTGTAAAACTTTCAGTTCTTTGTGATTTTCTCATGAGGCAACTTAATTACTACAGATTCATTGTCTCAGTAAGCTTTTGTCATGTGACTATGAAAAATCCTTATATGGTTAATAGCATGTCACCACAGAAATTATTCTTGTTATCATTTACCTACTCGAGGACGAGCAGGAATTAAGCTTGGGGATGTTGATACGTCCAAAACGTATCTATAATTTCTGCTTGCTCCACGCCTCTTTTGGGTGATATTGCTATGATATTTATACACTTCCATACACTTTTGATCATATTTGGACTAACCTATTAACTCAGTGCACCCCAGTGCCAGTTTCTGTTTTCTGCTGTTTTTGTATTTCAGGTTTTCCCATTACGAAAACTGTCAGAAAAATCCAGGAAAAATTATATAAAAAATCAGCGTTCCAGAAGCTTCCCGGCAGCCAAAGTAGAGCCGGAGGGGGGCCACCAGGGCTCCAGGCGCCCTGGTGGCGCGGCCCCCACCTGGCCGCGCCGGGGGGGCGCCTGGGCCCCCCAGGCCTCCGCTGATGCCCCCCTTTGGCATATATTTAACACGCGTCCCGAAACCCTCGTGACGGAAACCCTTTTTCGCGAGCTCATCTCTGTCCCGCCGCCGCCGCGCTTCCAAGATGGGGAGCACCAGGAGAACTCTTCCCGGCACCCTGCCGGAGGGGAGGATCACCTCCTGGAGCCTCTCCACCACCATGGACGCCTCCCGGATGAGTTGTGAGTAGTCTCCCTTGGACCATGGGTCCATGACCAGTAGCTATGTGATGTTCTCCTCCCCTTCTTGTGCTTCACTAATTAGACCTCGTGAGCTTCCCTACATGATCGAGGCGCATATGTAATCCTTATGCTGTTGCTATGATGAGTTTGCTGGGATCCGATGGATTGTGAGATTATGTTCAGATTGTGTTTGAGTAATATATTTGATTTACCTCTTTTATATTTATGTTCGTAAGTAATTCTTGCATGTTCTCCGTTGCTATTTATTGCTTTGGCCAAGTAGTAGGTAGTGACTCCAAGAGGGAACGTTATGCTCGATTGTGGGTTCATGCCCCTCGATGACTGATACGTCCAAAACGTATCTATAATTTCTGCTTGCTCCATGCCTCTTTTGGGTGATATTGCTAAGATATTTATACACTTCCATACACTTTTGATCATATTCGGACTAACCTATTAACTCAGTGCACCCCAGTGCCAGTTTCTGTTTTCTGCTGTTTTTGTATTTCAGGTTTTCCCATTACGAAAATTGCTAGAAAAATCCCGGAAAAATTATATAAAAAATCAGCGTTCCAGAAGCTTCCCGACAGCCAAAGTACAGCTGGAGGGGGGCCACCAGGGCTCCAGGCGCCCTGGTGGCGCGGCCCCCCTCCTGGCCGCGCCGGGGGAGGAGGGGGCGCATGGGCCCCCCAGGCCTCCGCTGATGCCCCCCTTTGGTATATATTTATATCGTGTCCCGAAACCCTCGAGACGGGAACCCTTTTTCGCGATCTCATCTCTGTTCCGCCGCCGCCGCGCTTCCAAGATTGGGAGCGCCAGGAGAACTCTTCCCGGCACCCTGCCGGAGGGGAGGATCACCACCACCATGGATGCCTCCCGGATGAGTTGTGAGTAGTCTCCCTTGGACCATGGGTCCATGACCAGTAGCTATGTGATGTTCTCCTCCCGTTCTTGTGCTTCCCTAATTAGTCCTCGTGAGCTGCCCTACATGATCGAGGCACATATGTAATCCTTATGCTGTTGCTATGAACAGTTTGCTGGGATCCGATGGATTGTGAAATTATGTTCAGATTGTGTTTGAGTAATATATTTGATCTACCTCTTTTATATTTATGTTCGTAAGTAGTTCTTGCATGTTCTCCATTGTTATTTATTGCTTTGGCCAAGTAGTAGGTAGTGACTCCAAGAGGGAACGTTATGCTTGATTGTGGGTTCATGCCCCTCGATGACTAGCTTGAGTGACAGAAACATGAGTCTAGGGGATGTGCTGTTGCCACAAGGGAGAAAACAACGGTGCTTGTGCCCGCGGGTGCAAGGATTGTTTACTTTACGCAAAGTTCTTTTAATGTAGTTGTCTGTTGCTTTGAGTTTACACTATGGGTGGGACTCGCAACTTAATACCAGCGAGATGTTCTGGATAGATATCTCAAGGCGGATGATTAGTAGTAGATGCAGATGGATTTCGGTCTACTTGCCTTGGCGTACCGCCCATGCTTTGAACCTCTACCTTTCTTGCAACATAGTTAGCATTGGTTTGCGCACATAATTCTGTCAATTGCCCAGCTGTAATTCGTTCACCTCACATAGCTGTTTTATCGTCTTTTGGGAGAGAGACATCACTAGTGAACATCATGGGACCCCGGTCCATATTACCATCACTGATCACATCCGCTATTTACTTTCCGCTTTTACTTACTATTTGCAGCAATACCTATCACTATTATCACTTGCGTTTGACACTTTGTAAACGACAAGGCCGGAGGGATTGACAACCTCTCTGTACCCGTTGGGAGCAAAGTTATTTGTATCTGTGTGCAGGTCCACGTTGATTGCTAATATCTGGCGCCGTTAGCAGTTGACACCTTCTTGTTGAAACTGGGAGTCTCAGGGGAAATCGATCCTTGGTATCTTTGCCAAGGGAAAACTTCCGCTACACTGCATCTCAAACCTTCCACTTGGGGTAACCAATGAGGGGCGAGAAGCCATCAAGCAAAGTTTTCTGGCGCCGTTGCCGGGGACTCCACTCTTCAAGATAGGGGAGTTGCACGCTTTCTTTTACCTTTGCTTTTTAGTCTTGTTAGTTTACCTTTCAGTTTTGCTTTAGTGTCTTTTATCAAAAATCACAAAAATAGTTATCTGGCTTGCTTGCTGCTATGGGTTCCACCGAGAACACCAAGTTGTGTGACTTCACTAGTCACAACAACGATGACTTTATTTGCACACCTATCACTACACCTGCCACTTCAGCACCTTCGTATGAAATTAAACCTGCTTTACTGAACCTAGTTATGAAAGATCAATTCTCCGGTGCTGGAGATGATGCTGCTTTACACTTAAACTATTTTGTTGAACTCTGTGATATGCAAAAGTGCCAAGAAATAGATGGTAACATTGTTAAGCTTAAGCTTTTTCCTTTCTCTTTGAGAGGAGGAGCTAAAATTTGGTTTCAGTCTTTGCCTAGAAATAGCATAGATTCATGGGACAAGTGCAAAGATGCTTTTATTGGAAAGTACTATCCACCTGCTAAAATTATCCAACTAAGAAGTAACATAATGAATTTTAAACAATTGGATAATGAACACGTTGCCCTAGCTTGGGAACGTATGAAATCTCTTATCAAGAACTGCCCTACTCATGGTTTGACTACTTGGATGGTTATCCAAACTTTTTATGCAGGCTTGAACTTTACCTCGCGGAACTTGTTAGATTCGGCCGCGGGAGGAACCTTTATGTCAACTACACTTGGTGCTGCCACAAAGCTTCTCGATGAGATGATGACCAACTATTCCCAATGGCACACCGAACGCGCTCCAACAGGTAGGAAGGTAAACTCGGTCGAGGAGATTTCCTCCCTAAATGAAAAAGTTGACTTGATCATGTCTCTACTTTCGAAGCAATCTTCTATTGATCCTCGTGATGTTCCTTTAAATTCTTTGATTGCTCAAGAACAAGTAGATGTGAACTTTATCTCTAGAAACAATTTTAATAACAATGCTTATTGGAGCAATTTTGGTAGGAATCCTAGACCGTTCCCCTCTAATTCTTATGGGAACAACAATGCTTATCCTAGCGCCAAGAACTCCACTACTGAACTAGATATTATGCTTAAAGATTTCATCACTACCCAAAAATCCTTTAATAAGAGTGTAGGAGAAAAACTAAACAAACTAGATGATCTCTCTTCGAAGGTAGACAATTTAGCCAATGAGGTAGAATTGCTTAAAATTAGAACTTCTCCTCTTGAGGAGAGGAAGGTCACTCCTATGAATGCTATTCAAGTGCAAATTAACGAAAACATTAGGATGATGGCTAAACTTAAAGAGAGATGGGCTAGAGAAAGGGAGGAAGAAGATAGAATTAAGAGCCGTCCTACCCACCACACTGTTGCTACTATCCAAGTTGTTGAGGATATCCAAACTCTTAGCACCCAATGCACTCCTGGTCCCATTGGACCTATTAATGGTGATGCTATGACTATAGAAACTACCAAACAAGTGAACCTAAAGGACACCACTACCACCTTACTTAATAGTAGTGACCTTGATTTTGACAATTGCACTCTTACTGAAGTTATTGATTTCCTTCACAAGATGTCTAGAGATCCCCGCACTAGCATGCTTAACCTTGCCTTCACAGAGCATATCACTAATGCTCTCATCAAAGCTAGGGAGGAGAAACTTAGAGTAGAAGCCTCCATACCTAGAAAGCTAGAAGATGGTTGGGATCCTATGATTAAAATTAAGTTGAATAACTTCTCTTGCTATGCTTTATGTGATGTTGGAGCTAGTACCTCCATTATGCCCAAAAGAATATATGATATGCTTAAATTGAAACCTTTTGATTCTTGTTCTTTTGGTGTTCGTGTCGTTGATTCTTCCATAAAGAAACCTTTGGGGAGGATCGACGATGTTCTTATCGTTGTCAATGACAATTATGTTCCCGTTGATTTTACTATTATGGACATTGAATGTGAACCTTCGTGTCCAATTATTCTGGGACGTCCGTTTCTACGCACCGTTGGTGCCATCATTGACATGAAAGAGGGGAATATAAGATTCCAATTTCCTCTCAAGAAAGGGATGGAACACTTCCCTAGAAAGAAGATTAAGTTACCTTTTGAGTCCGTTATACGGGCTAGCTATTCTTCTACTCTTGATAAAACTTGATCTCTTTGCATTATGCCTAGCTTAAAGGCATAAAAGAAAGCGCTTTTGGGAGGCAGCCCACATAAATAAAATTTTATTTTGCTTTTGTTGTGTCTTGATGTTGTTTCTACAGTAGCATCATCATTGTATCTTTACTTTTCAACTTTGTGCCAAGTGTAGCCTCTGATTGCAAGAAAGTTCAAAAGTTGTGACGTGCTGTCCAGGAAACAGATTCTGACCTTTTTGGTCTGAATTGTATAGAAAAATTCGTATAAAATCACCAGATCATCTTTTTGGTCTGAATTTTTTCGACAGCGTGCTCTATACAATTGTCTTTCGGGCGTCTGTTCTGAGTTTCTTGATTAGAGTTGCAGAAGTGCCCCAAAAAATCATTTACTACCTGCTGTTCTGTTTTTCACAGATTCTGTCCTGTTTTGCCTTTCCTTAATTTTGCAAACCTTGAGCTTGCTTTTTCTTTGCAAAAACCTTTTGGCAATCTAGAGAAACAGTAGACCTTCAAGAATATCCTTATTTCCAGCAAGGAACAATTATTTTATTATGGGTACTAACCTCGCTAATCAGATTATGATGAGTTATGTATGAAGGGAGTTTTCAAGTGTGCGAGGGAAGATGATAAAAAGATTCAGGAGTGTCAAACGCTCAAGCTTGGGGATGCCCCCATGCACCCCCATGAAATATTCAAGGAGACTCAAGCGTCTAAGCTTGGGGATGACCCCGTGCATCCCCTTCTCCATCAACATTATCAGTTCGTCTTTCGTTCCACTATATTTTTATCACTTCATGTGTTATGTGCTATGCATGGAGCGTCTTGCTTTTAGTTTTCCTTTTTAGTTTTCCTTAGCTTTTCATAATGAGTCAGAACTCAGCTTTCTTTATGTGGGAGAGAAACACGCTCCACTTCTACCTAGAACATAACATAGATTTTTTATGTCTATCTTTGCTGTGTGTGTTCTTTGTCTTTCAATAGCTACTATCATGTTCAGCTCTTAGTTTTCATGCTTATCTTTTTAAAGAGCTTTTGTTTAGTTGGTTGCTTGAACTCTCTTTATTTATCATGATTATCTTATTAAGAGAGTTTGCTTCTGTTGCATTGGTTGATATGTCTATGATAAAAATGCTACATGCATAATGGTGCTTAGTAGTTCATGTTTTCTTATGGTTAGTCTCAAATAGCTGGGGGGTTCTCAATGTGTTATTGGAATACCAACATGATTTGTTTGCCTATGATGTGGTATGGTTTAGTAGTATCTTCCTTCAAGAATTTATTTTGATTGACTTGGCGTATGCTCACGCATATTTAAGACTGTAAAGAAAGTCTGTCAAGCCTTGATGATCTTTTGTTTCTGAGTATCGATATAACTTCCATGCCTGATTCAATGTTGCTTTGTCGCACTGCATGATTATGGGCGTCATTGCTCTCTTAGTTGGTCGCTCCCAGTCTTTTGCTAACCTCCACCTGTACTAAGCGGACTGACTGCTTGTGCATCCAAAATTCTTTTAAACCAGTTGTGCCATATGAGTCCACCATACCTTCCTACATGGTATTTACCTGCCATTCCTAACGGAGACTTTCATGTACCATCTCGAAATTATTCAAAAAAAATGCATTCCTATTTTGTGCCTCTGTTTCAAGTTCATGAGGAAGTAGTAGTTAATTCATGATCTTTTTAAGTTGGACAAGCTTCACCCCGGGATTGCATGTCTAATGTGCAAACCCATAACACGAGAAGGAACTGGCATTGAGTGCGCCCGGCTCAAAATTAATATAACAAACAAACCCTCCTTCACGCTTTGTTCATGAGAAATCAGAAAACTTTGGCAGTGATAAAAAAAGGAGATTAAGAGGATGTGATCGTCCTCATTCGGGAGCCGTTCCTCGAAACTTGTCCATCTCAAGAAGTGATTGAGTTATCTGCTAGCATTCATTGACGGAACATGCATGATCAAAAAAAAATTATTACTTCTGTTTTTAAAACCAAGAGCTCTGGTACATGCTTTGTCTTTTATTTCCGATTACGGGTTTTCAACCTTGCCAACAAAAGCCACGGTTCGAGAGTCTCCACCTTCTTTTAAAGCACCAACTACTGAGAGCATGATTGTCATTCTGAGTGTAATGTGCATTGTCCTAAAGTAGCATTGTCTTTTGCATGATTATGATATCGTTTATTTTGAAATCATTGTATCTAGTCATCACTTAGACCTTGGAGGTGCCCCTGCATTTATGTTTTGCTCCACTAAAGGGGGCAAGCGAGATATCACTTTATCATATTTGCACACCATGCTCATTGCAAATCTATTTGATGTTTCAGTATCATATTGTAAAACTCTCAGTTCTTTGTGATTTTCTCATGAGGCAACTTAATTACTACAAATTCATTGTCTCAGTAAGCTTTTGTCATATGACTATGAAAAATACTGATATGGTTAATAGCATGCCACCATAGAAATTATTCTTGTTATCATTTACCTACTCGAGGACGAGCAGGAATTAAGCTTGGGGATGTTGATACGTCCAAAACGTATCTATAATTTCTGCTTGCTCCATGCCTCTTTTGGGTGATATTGCTAGGATATTTATACACTTCCATACACTTTTGATCATATTTGGACTAACCTATTAACTCAGTGCACCCCAGTGCCAGTTTCTGTTTTATGCTTTTTTTTATTTCAGGTTTTCCCATTACGAAAACTGCCAAAAAAATCCCGAAAAAATTATATAAAAAATCAGCGTTCCAGAAGCTTCCCGGCAGCAAAAGTACAGCCGGAGGGGGGCCACCAGGGCTCCAGGCGCCCTGGTGGCGCGGCCCCCCTCCTGGCCGCGCTCGGGGGGGGGGGGCGCCTGGGCCCCCCAGGCCTCCGCTGATGGCCCCCTTTGGCATATATTTATATCGTGTCCCGAAACCCTCGAGACGGGAACCCTTTTTCGTGATCTCATCTCTGTTCCGCCGCCGCCGCGCTTCCAAGATCGGGAGCGCCAGGAGAACTCTTCCCGGCACCCTGCCGGAGGGGAGGATCACCACCGGGAGCTTCTCCACCACCATGGACGCCTCCCGGATGAGTTGTGAGTAGTCTCCCTTGGACCATGGGTCCATGACCAGTAGGTATGTGATGTTCTCCTCCCGTTCTTGTGCTTCACTAATTAGTCCTCGTGAGCTGGCCTACATGATCGAGGCACATATGTAATCCTTATGCTGTTGCTATGATGAGTTTGCTGGGATCCGATGGATTGTGAGATTATGTTCAGATTGTGTTTGAGTAATATATTTGATCTACCTCTTTTATATTTATGTTCGTAAGTAATTCTTGCATGTTCTCCGTTGTTATTTATTGCTTTGGCCAAGTAGTAGGTAGTGACTCCAAGAGGGAACGTTATGCTTGATTGTGGGTTCATGCCCCTCAATGACTAGCTTGAGTGACAGAAACATAAGTCTAGGGGATGTGCTGTTGCCACAAGGGGGAAAACAACGGTGCTTGTGCCCGCGGGTGCAAGGATTGTTTACTTTACGCAAAGTTCTTTTAATACAGTTGTCTGTTGCTTTGAGTTTACACTATGGGTGGGACTCGCAACTTAATACCAGCGAGATGTTCTGGATAGATATCTCAAGGTGGATGATTAGTAGTAGATGCAGATGGATTTCGGTCTACTTGCCTTGGTGTACCGCCCATGCTTTGAACCTCTACCTTTCTTGCAACATAGTTAGCATTGGTTTGCGCACATAATTCTGTCAATTGCCCAGCTGTAATTCGTTCACCTCACATAGCTGTTTTATCGTCTTTTGGGAGAGAGACATCACTAGTGAACATCATGGGACCCCGGTCCATATTACCATCACTGATCACATCCGCTATTTACTTTCCGCTTTTACTTACTATTTGCAGCAATACCTATCACTATTATCACTTGCGTTTGACCCTTTGTAAACGACAAGGCCGGAGGGATTGACAACCTCTCTGTACTCGTTGGGAGCAAAGTTATTTGTATCTATGTGCAGGTCCACGTTGATTGCTAATATCTGGCGCCGTTAGCAGTTGACACCTTCTTGTTGAAACTGGGAGTCTCAGGGGAAATCGATCCTTGGTATTTTTGCCAAGGGAAAACTTCCGCTACACTACATCTCAAACCTTCCACTTGGGGTAACCAACGAGGGGCGAGAAGTCATCAATGACTAGCTTGAGTGACAGAAACATGAGTCTAGGGGATGTGCTGTTGCCACAAGGGGGAAAACAACGGTGCTTGTGCCCGCGGGTGCAAGGACTGTTTACTTTACGCAAAGTTCTTTTAATGCAGTTGTCTGTTGCTTTGAGTTTACACTATGGGTGGGACTCGCAACTTAATACCAGCGAGATGTTCTGGATAGATATCTCAAGGTGGATGATTAGTAGTAGATGCAGATGGATTTCGGTCTACTTGCCTTGGCGTACCGCCCATGCTTTGAACCTCTACCTTTCTTGCAACATAGTTAGCATTGGTTTGCGCATATAATTCTGTCAATTGCCCAGCTGTAATTCGTTTACCTCATATAGCTGTTTTATCGTCTTTTGGGAGAGAGACATCACTAGTGAACATCATGGGACCCCGGTCCATATTACCATCACTGATCACATCCGCTATTTACTTTCTGCTTTTACTTACTATTTGCAGCAAAACCTATCACTATTATCACTTGTGTTTGATCCTTTGTAAACGACAAGGCCGGAGGGATTGACAACCTATCTGTACTCGTTGGGAGAAAAGTTTTTTGTATCTGTGTGCAGGTCCACGTTGATTGCTAATATCTGGCGCCGTTAGCAGTTGACACCTTCTTGTTGAAACTAGGAGTCTCAGGGGAAATCGATCCTTGGTATCTTTGCCAAGGGAAAACTTCCGCTACACTGCATCTCAAACCTTCCACTTGGGCTAACCAACGAGGGGCGAGAAGCCATCAGAGGTATACAAGGTTTCGCACATCCTCCTTTATGGCCGGTGTTTGCGCAACACATCTGATGCCGTTTCGGACCTAAAATCCGTAATGCCTAGCTCGATGCTATCAAGAACTCACAATAGACGAGTATAATGGACATCTCACTCTCGTATGCATGTGTGAAGGACTTAACGGAGCGGCACTAGGTGGAGTTGTTCATGGTTGACCGTCACAAGCCACTCCAGACGGATGTACGTATGCTGAAATATCCGGCCACCCTGTAATGGAGGATGCCATGGACCGTGCCCTGTACATGCTGGCGAGTGATGGGAGAGCCCAGAGGAGGACGATGTCACCCCTGCATTAGAACAAGAACAAGGGCTTCTCATGCCAGCCCTTTCCCGGCACCTCCTAGACCTTTCTTGTAGACACATTCTTCGTTGGTTTTGATTGATTGAATACCATCTTAGGTAGTTATCTCCATAGATAAATATTGTGTTACTAACTTCTAACCCACAAAAAATCGTGTTAGTAAAGAAGAAAGGAGGGATTTTCCTCCAAATAAACACCCTAACATCTCTCCTGCCCAAATAAACACCCTAACAAGGATTTGCCGGGCTAAGCTCTCCAGAGTCTAGGTTATGGCATAATACTTACATTCGCAAGTTGATGTATTTAGCATTGTTGGTGTTTTCGTTTTCATGCTAGTGCGTGCCTCATTCGTATAATAAAAGTCAAGTTACAACATGAAAAAACTGAAACGACAAGAGAAAGCTAGTCCTTGGACAAAGGACTACCGGCCAAGAAGTAAAAATACAATCAAGACCGAAAAATCCTCTAAGCTTGATACCAACACCCATGACCTGCCCTTGGCATCATTATAGCATCCACTAAAGGGAAATATGATGGACCACCTCTTCACCCAAGCTCGGCACGGCTCCATGCTAATGCAGGTTTTTGGACCACCAAACTCGCTCGAAGCCATTGCCGTTGAAAGAATCTGCCCGGGGCAGCACCCCCAAAACACCATCGAACTCTCGATCTGGCAGCCCTTCTCGACTAAAATGTCGAAGGAAGAAACCATACCTTTCAGCCGCAAACCACGAACCCAACACAAAATCCACTGTCTTCCCTATGTCGTCGACCCAGACTACAATATGCGACCCTAGACTATATACCTACGAAACTCCGCGCCGACGCTAGAGAAAACATCGCCGCAATGGCGGAGCCTAATGACACAAGTCCGTCACAAGGATGCTGCCGTCGCCACACCAGCCCTCCTTGAACAAACTAGTTCCCAAATCGATCATCGACTATGAGACGCCTCGCCTCATCCAAGAAAGATCTGGATCTTCTTATTTGGGGTCGTCGTCGCCAAAGCCAAGACGTCGAACGTCCAAAAACCTGAACCTAGTACGGTCCTAAAGCAGTAGCTATACAAGTCCACATGCGTGAGATCCGGCGACCACCCGCACCACGGCGACCAAGCGGTCATCAACGGAGGGGATTCTCCGGAAAGAGAGTTGCCCTGGCCGCGGCAGCTAGATCGCATTTCTTTCTTCGAAAGAAAGAAAACGAGTTGTGTCTTAACTCCCCTCCGTCCCATTCGTATCTTGGTTGTTGCTAGTTACGGACTACCTACACCATGATTATTGTACACTCTCTGAAACACACTATCGCCCCGCTTTATAGATAAAGGACATATCATATCACACGACCGTACGATACAGGATAATGTGGTAGCCCTCGAACAGGCAGATCCCGGGGTAACCGTCCAACATAAACACAGGTGAATACGCTGCTGGAAGCTCACACAGGAAGGACTGAACAACTATGCCACGTCAGGCCCTAACACACCTAAGCTCCACGGCGACGCCCTCAGGAGGGTGCAAGGTGTGAAGCGTCACCGATGCCAAGTCCAAGACGGACAAGGGTCTTCACCCGGAACCCTAGCATGGATAGGAGAACCACAACGACGTCCCAAGAAGATAGCGATGCCCACAGGTGTCGCCATCGTCGGTGCCAAAGCGCGGAGCTTTCACTCGGCAGCTCATTCATGTCACCACGAGGCATCCACGAATGTGATGAGCACAAGCCTCAAACTTCGGTATATGGGCGCCACCACTACCACTAGCAGAAAGCGAGCCCGAGCCTGCCCTCCGCTACACCCATTGCCACCTAGAGGGATAGCCATCACCATCGCCATGGTGCCCGCCGTAGATCCACCCATGCGGCAACCATCCGGGTCGGCCGCCCTGACATCGATGACCCGATCCACCACCAACCCTCCACATCACAATACAGCAGCCATAGTAGTCGGAGCGAAAAGCCATCCTTCCATTCCTAGCTTGGCATGAGCCATTAGGTCTTGGTCGACGACTCCACCATAGGAGCATCCACACCAGCGTCCCCAGGCAGTCTTGGTGGACCAGGAGCTACAAACCAATGATCACCGACGGACATCACCGAGCAAACCCCTGGCCCGAGCCCTCTGGCATGTGCTTGGACTATCTCAAACATAGCCATGCCCATGTCCATAGGCGCTGATCCGTCGATGGCACAACAACGATAGCAAGCCCAACTCTAATAGACATGACGAATGCGCCACAAGCAAAGAAAGCACAACACGAAGGTGAACACCAATGCGGACAAGTCGGACCATTGTACCTACAGGACATCAGACGTCGTCCACCCCTGCTAACCACATTAACGCCACACTCCGCAGCCAGCCGGCCTCACAACATAAAAAATGAACCTCACCGCCACCCAACAACAACAGAAGTACTGCCCCATCGCCACCCAACGAGCCTCTAGCAGCGCCACCACGCCGGAGCGAGCCACCACCTGAATCCATAACAAATCTAGTGCGAGGACGCTGTCTCGGCCCGTCATCTGAGCGGCAACCACACCAGGTCAGCGCTAACCCCTGTGCTGGCGCCAAGGTCAGGTACCCAGATTTGGGAGCCACCCGACAGCACACGCATCCTCCAGAAAGCGCTCGTGTGTAGCCACCACAGCGAGCCTGTGCGCCTAGCCTTTGCCCATTTCGAAGCCGCACGCGTGAACGCCGGCGCCATCCACGCTTGCTGCCACGTCGATGCCCGCATGCGAGCAAGGCTCTTCCGCTCGTCCAGGCCATTGCACACCAGCCTCCCGACCTAAGCGGGTGGCAGGAGAGGAGATGCCTGCCGCCGCCAACGCCACCAGGGCTTCACGAGGTAGCGCGTGCTGGCGTTGGAGGGGACGGGAGGAGGGAGTGCAGAAGCCAGCGACTAGGGTTCACCATCTCTGTAGCTTGCAGGGACGACACATGAGGGAGGTTTTTTTTGGGAAAGAATTTGCAGCTGGTGATTATTATACATCGACAAAGTTAGTTTGTGGTGCTAATTAATATCAAGTGGTTGAAAATTAAATGTATGCACCTTTATCGTCTTTGGTAAGTGCATGAGTACATTGGACCCAGAAGGCTTTAGATTCTTAGCTATCTGGATTGTCTTTTTTCTTCAATTTTCTTTTGTTAGTGTGTCAACATTGAATTCAACCAAAATGGCCTTCAGTTTGCTAACAACCTTATCCCACGGTAATAAAGAACACATCGTTGGTAGGTTGCAAGAGGTGAATTAGATATTAAAAAGGGTTAATTATTGTTTTGCCCTCAGTGGTGTCCATGTGCTCAGTTTTGCCCTCAGATGCGAATTGTGCTCAGTTTTGCCCCTAGTCCATGCACAGCGACTCGTTCCGTGAATTCTACCATCTCCGTCGGGTCAACCTTTTGACTCGACCCTTACAGGTGGGACCAGGCGGCAGAGACAACCAATTGTATTCATACTGTTGCATGCGTGGCTTCTGGGACCCAACAGAGAGCCGTTGAGCAGAGAGCCGTTGCGGGTGTGCTATATAAGCGAGCGAAAGAGGCGCTGATACGTCCAAAACGTATCTATAATTTCTGCTTGCTCCATGCCACTTTTGGGTGATATTGCTATGATATTTATACACTTCCATACACTTTTGATCATATTTGGACTAACCTACTAATCCAGTGCACCCCGGTGCCAGTTTCTGTTTTCGGCTATTTTTGTATTTCAGGTTTTCACGTTACGAGAACTGCCAGGAAAAATCCAGAAAAATTATATAAAAAATCAGC
Organism: Secale cereale; assembly: GCA_902687465.1. Classification (NCBI taxonomy): domain Eukaryota; kingdom Viridiplantae; phylum Streptophyta; class Magnoliopsida; order Poales; family Poaceae; genus Secale; species Secale cereale. Next base: position 820,528,139 of record LR738714.1, on the reverse strand, counting down.
GTTCCAGAACCTACCTTGCG
>LR738714.1:820501248-820528109 GCA_902687465.1 Secale cereale | reverse complement strand
CCCCCCGAGCCCCGTCTGGTGCCCCCCTTCGGCATATATTTAGAGCGTCCTTCGAAACCCTCGGGACGGGAACTCTTTTTCGCGATCTCATCTCTGTTCCGCCGCCGCCGCCGCTTCCAAGATCGGGAGCACCAGGAGAACTCTTCCCGGCACCCTACCGGAGGGGAGGATCACCATCGGGAGCCTCTCCACCACCATGGACGCCTCCCGGATGAGTTGTGAGTAGTCTCCCTTGGACCATGAGTCCATGACCAGTAGCTATGTGATGTTCTCCTCCCGTTCTTGTGCTTCACTAATTAGTCCTCGTGAGCTGCCCTACATGATCGAGGCACATATGTAATTCTTATGTTGTTGCTATGTTGAGTTTGCTAGGATCTGATGGATTATGAGATTATGTTCAGATTGTGATTGAGTAATATATTTGATCTACCTCTTTTATATTTATGTACATAAGTAATTCTTGCATGTTCTCCGTTGTTATTTATTGCTTTGGCCAAGTAATGGGTAGTGACTCCAAGAGGGAACGTTATGCTCGATTGTGGGTTCATGCCCCTCGATGACTAGCTTGAGTGACAGAAACATGAGTCTAGGGGATGTGTTGTTGCCACAAGGGGGAAAACAACGGTGCTTGTGCCCGCGGGTGCAAGGATTGTTTACTTTACGCAAAGTTCTTTTAATGCAGTTGTCTGTTGCTTTGAGTTTACACTATGGGTGGGGCTCGCAACTTAATACCAGCGAGATGTTCTGGATAGATATATCAAGGTGGATGATTAGTAGTAGATATTGATGGATTTCGGTCTACTTACTTTGGCGTACCGCCCATGCTTTGAACCTCAACCTTTCTTGCAATGTAGTCAGCATTGGTTTGCGTTCGTGGTCCTGTCAATTGCCCAGCTGCAATTCGTTTACCTCACATAGCTGTTTTATCGTCTTTTGGGAGAGAGACATCACTAGTGAACATCATGAGACTCCGGTCCATATTACCATCATTGATCACATCCGCTATTTACTTTTCGCTATTATTTACTATTGCAAACATTATCTATCACTACTATCATTTGCGTTTAATCCTTTGTGAACTACAAGGCCGGAGGGATTGACAACCTCTCTGTACTCATTGGGAGCAAAGTTATTTGTATCTGTGTGCAGGTCCACGTTGATTGCTAATATCTGGCGCCGTTAGCAGTTGACACCTACTTGTTGAACCTAGGAGTCTCTGGGGATTCGATCCTTGGCATCTTTGCTAAGGGAAAAACTTCCACAACACTGCATCTTACACCTTCCACCTGGGGTAACAAACGAGGGGTTAGAGGCCCATCAAGGAGTTTTTCTGGCGCCGTTGCCGGGGACTCCACTCTTCAGGATAGGGGAGTTGCATGCTATCTTTTACCATTGCTTTTTAGTCTTGTTAGTTTACCTTTCAGTTTTTGCTTTAGTATCTTTTATCAAAAATCACAAAAACAGTTATCTCGTTCTTTAGTTGTCATTATGTCGGGTCCTTTTGTCTTTGACGAGGTAGAAGTTCTCACCTTTAAACAAAGAGGTGGGGAAATTTTGAAAGATGCTTGGTATAGAATTAATGATTCATAAAAAAGAGCCACCAAGAAGCAACCTACTACTATCTTGCTTAGAAATTTTTATGTTGGAATTACTTCTTGGAATAGGTTTATTCTAGATACTGCTATCAATGGGAATTTCCTAGAGGCCCCAGTTTGGGAGTCTCTTAGTATTATTGAAAATCTTGTTGGGAATCTCCCTGTTGTTAGCATTCGAGAGGACATCACCCTAGCTCACATTATGAAAAAACTTGAAAAGCTAGAGCTAGAGATGCCAAGCATTAATAAGATAAATGAGTTGGATCGTAAGATCCAAGGGAATTTTAATAGACTTGATAGCTCCATGCATAAATTTTTTAAAATTTTGGAGACCGTCAAATCCCATGACTTGGACTCTTCTAGGATAGACAAGATTGAGGAAATATTTGATACCCTAGGAACTACCTTCTCCTCGATCAAAACCAAAAAGGTAGAAACTCCGGCAAAGAGGGAGCCTAAGTTCGTTCACGTTCCAAAGGCTCCCCGTTCTAAAAGTAATCCATCTATTGCCAAAGGGGTTGAAACTGTAAAGACCTTGGAAGAAACACCTGTCTTTGATAAATTTATAAATGAATCTTCCCTTGACTTTTATCCTTTTGGTATTCTACCTAGGAGTATCTCTATGAGGCCTTTATTTGAGAGTCCTCTTAAGACTAGTTGTATTATTGAAGAGCTTTTTAATGATCTTGATGATGGTTCAATTGATACAACTTGATCTCTATGCATTATGCCTAGCTTAAAGGCATAAAAGAAAGCGCTTTTGGGAGGCAGCCCACATGAATAAATTTTTATATTTTTCTTTTGTTGTGTCTTGATGTTGTTTACTACAGTAGCATCATCATTGTATCTTTGCTTTTCATATTTGTGCCAAGTATAGCCTCTGATTGCTAGAAAGTTCAAAAGTTGTGAGGTGCTGTCCAGGAAACAGATTCTGTCCTTGGATAGAAAAATTCGTATAAATTCACCAGTTCATATTTTTGGTCTGAATTTTTTCGACAGCGTTCTCTATATAATTGTCTTTCGTGCGTCTGTTCTGAGTTTTTTTATTTGAGTTGCAGAAGTGCCCCGAACAAATCAATTACTACCTGCTGTTCTGTTTTTCACAGATTCTGTCCTGTTTTGCCTTTCCTTCATTTTGCAAATCAAGAGCTTGCTTTTTCTTTGCAAAAACCTTTTGGCAATCTTGAGAAACAGTTGAACTTCCAGAATATATTTATTTCCAGCAAGGTGCAATTATTTTATTAAGGGTACTAACCTCGCTAATCAGATTATAATGAGTTATGTATGAAGGAAGTTTTCAAGTGTGCGAGGGAAGATGATAAAAAGATTCAGGAGTGTCAAGCGCTCAAGCTTGGGGATGCCCCCGTGCACCCCCAAGAAATATTCAAGGAGACTCAAGCGTCTAAGCTTGGGGATGCCCCCGTGCATCCCCTTCTCCATCAACATTATCAGTTCGTCTTTCGTTCCACTATATTTTTATCACTTCATGTGTTAAGTGCTATGCTTGGAGCGTCTTGCTTTTAGTTTTATTTTTAGTTTTTCGTAACGAGTCGGAACTCAGCTTTCTTTATGTGGGAGAGAAACACGCTCCACTTCTACCTAGAACATAACATAGAATTTTTATGTCTATCTTTGCTGTGTGTGTTCTTTGTCTTTTAATAGCTACTATCATGTTCAGCTCTTAGTATTCATGCTTATCTTTTCAAAGAGCTTTTGTTTAGTTGGTTGCTTGAACACTCTTTAATTATCATGCTTATCTTATTAAGAGAGTTTGCTTCCGTTGCATTGGTTAATATGTCTATGATAAAGATGCTACGTGCATAATGGCGCTTAGTAGTTCAGGTTTTCTTATGGTTATTCTCAAATAGCTGGGGGATTCCCAATGTGTCCAACTTGATTTGTTTGCCGATAATGTGGTATGGTTTAGTAATATCTTCCTTCGAGAATTTATTTTGATTGACTTGGCGTATGCTCACGCATATTTAAGACTGTAAAGAAAGTCTGCCAAGCCTTGATGATCTTTTATTTCTGAGTAGCGATGTAACTTCCATGCCTGATTCAATATTGCTTTGTCATTGCTCTCTTAGTTGGTTGCTCCCAGTCTTTTGCTAACCTCCACCTGTACTAAGCAGACTAACTTTGCAATACATAGCTCATGGGAAAGTAGCTTAAAAACTATTGTGGTAAAGAATATGTTGCCTATGTATCTTATTTCTTATAAGTTGCTTGCTGCGCGGTAACCATGTTTCTGGGGACGCCATCAACTGTTACACTTTTGTTGAATATCATGTGAGTTGCTATGCATGTTCGTCTTGTCTGAAGTAAGGGTGATTTGCCATGGGTTGAATGAGTATGCATATTGTTAGAGAAGAACATTGGGCCGCCAACCAAAGCCATGTATCATGGTGGAAGTTTTAGCTTGGACATTAATCCTCAATCTCTTATGAGAATATGCTTATGCATTAAAGAGGAGTCCATCATCTATTTTCTATGTTGTCCCGGTATGGATGTCCTCAAGTTGAGATCTAACAAAAACGAGAAATCAAATGCGATTTATCTCCTTGGACCTTTGTACAGGTGGCATAGAGGTACCCCTTTGTGACACTTGGTTGAAACATATGTAATGCAATGATAACCCATGGAAATCCGAGCTAATTAGGACAAGGTGCGAGCACTATTGGTATTCGATGCATGATACTTGCAACTTATAGGATGTCTTATGCATGACACATATGAAGTACTACTACCGTTGACAAAATTGCTTCTATGTTTTTAAAATAAAAAGCTCTAGCACATAACCATTCTTTTACTTTTATGTTGAGTCTCCAACTTCTTTTAAAAGCACCAACTACTGAGAGCATGATTGTCATTCTGAGTGTAATGTGCATTGTCCCAAAGTAGCATTGTCTTTTGCATGATTTTGATATCGTTTATTTTGAAATCATTGTATCTAGTCATCACTTAAACCTTGAAGGTGCCCCTGCATTTATGTTTTGCTTCACTAAAGGGGGCAATAGATATCACTTTATCATATTTGCACATCATGTTCATTGCAAATCTTTTTGATGTTTCAGTTTCATGTTGTAAAACTTTCAGTCATTTGTGATTTTCTCATGAGGCAACTTAATTACTATAGAATCATTGTCTCAGTAAGCTTTTGTCATATAACTGTAAAAAGTCCTATATGGTTAATAGCATGTCACCACAGAAATTATTCTTGTTATCATTTACCTACTCGAGGACGAGCAGGAATTAAGCTTGGGATGTTGATACGTCCAAAACGTATCTATAATTTCTGCTTGCTCCATGCCACTTTTGGGTGATATTGCTATGATATTTATACACTTCCATACACTTTTGATCATATTTGGACTAACCTACTAATCCAGTGCACCCCGGTGCCAGTTTCTGTTTTCGGCTGTTTTTGTATTTCAGGTTTTCACGTTACGAGAACTGCCAGGAAAAATCCAGAAAAATTATATAAAAAATCAGCGTTCCAGAACCTACCTTGCGCCCGAAGGACAGCCGGGGGGGGGGGGCGCACCAGGGCTCTAGGCGCCCTGGCGGCGCGCCCCCCCTGGGCCGAGCCGGGGGGGCGCCTGCGCCCTCGAGCCCCGTCTGGTGCCCCCCTTCGGCATATATTTAGAGCGTCCTTTGAAACCCTCGGGACGGGAACTCTTTTTCGCGATCTCATCTCTGTTCCGCCGCCGCCGCCGCTTCCAAGATCGGGAGCACCAGGAGAACTCTTCCCGGCACCCTGCCGGAGGGGAGGATCACCATCGGGAGCCTCTCCACCACCATGGACGCCTCCCGAATGAGTTGTGATTAGTCTTCCTTGGACCATGAGTCCATGACCAGTAGCTATGTGATGTTCTCCTCCCGTTCTTGTGCTTTACTAATTAGTCCTCGTGAGCTGCCCTACATGATCGAGGCACAAATGTAATCCTTATGCTGTTGCTATGTTGAGTTTGCTGGGATCCGATGGATTATAAGATTATGTTCAGATTGTGATTGAGTAATATATTTGATCTACCTCTTTTATATTTATGTTCATAAGTAATTCTTGCATGTTCTCCGTTGTTATTTATTGCTTTGGCCAAGTAATGGGTAGTGACTCCAAGAGGGTACGTTATGCTCGATTGTGGGTTCATGCCCCTCGATGACTAGCTTGAGTGACAGAAACATGAGTCTAGGGCATGTGTTGTTGACACAAGGGGGAAAACAACGGTGCTTGTGCCCCCGGGTGCAAGGATTGTTTACTTTACGCAAAGTTCTTTTAATGCAGTTGTCTGTTGCTTTGAGTTTACACTATGGGTGGGGCTCGCAACTTAATACCAGCGAGATGTTCTGGATAGATATCTCAAGGTGGATGATTAGTAGTAGATATTGATGGATTTCGGTCTACTTACTTTGGCGTACCGCCCATGCTTTGAACCTCAACCTTTCTTGCAATGTAGTCAGCATTGGTTTGCGTTCGTGGTCCTGTCAATTGCCCAGCTGTAATTCGTTTACCTCACATAGCTGTTTTATCGTCTTTTGGGAGAGAGACATCACTAGTGAACATCATGAGACTCCGGTCCATATTACCATCATTGATCCCATCCGCTATTTACTTTTCGCTATTATTTACTATTGCAAACATTATCTATCACTACTATCATTTGCGTTTAATCCTTTGTGAACTACAAGGCCGGAGGGATTGACAACCTCTCTGTACTCGTTGGGAGCAAAGTTATTTGTATCTGTGTGCAGGTCCACGTTGATTGCTAATATCTGGCGCCGTTAGCAGTTGACACCTACTTGTTGAACCTAGGAGTCTCTGGGGATTCGATCCTTAGCATCTTTGCTAAGGGAAAAACTTCCACAACACTGCATCTTACACCTTCCACTTGGGGTAACCAACGAGGGGTTAGAGGCCCATCAGGCGCGCGGTGACCACGGCGACAGAGAGCACGGCGACAGAGAGCATGGTGGTGACCACGGCGAGAGAGAGAGAGAGAGATGGCACAGTGGTGACCACGGCGAGAGAGAGCACGACGGTGGGAAGCTAGCTGCGGAGGGCGCGGCGGCGTTGAGATCCCCTTCGGGTCCGAGCTCCATGTCTTCCTCAAGCTCCCGCGCCACCTCGCGGATGCAGAGCCGGGCGCGTGTGGACATTCCTGTCTTCATCTGTCCGCGGTGCCGGGCGGGCATTGATCGGAGGGTTTCTCACACAACGAGGAACCAGAATCGTCCGTTCTACGTGTGCAGCGAGAATGGGGTAAGAATCGGGGCAATTGCACCATTTTCGTGATCGGGATCTTTGAGCAATGGGTTGATCTGTTTATTGTTCATGCAGGTGACATGCTTCTTTCTTTGGGTCGATGCTCTGGCCAAGACACTGATGAATGAACTGCAAGAAGAGCATGAAGAATGGTTGCACATGCTGCCACGAACGGCAGTGGCCGCAACACGAGCTCCGGAAGAAGAGATGGAGGGCAAAGAACACACTGACAGAGAGCTAGTTGTTGAGCTTAGGATGTTGCGGAAGAAGGTTAGGAAGCTTGAAGATCAAGCACAAATAGCAATACCCATTTGCAATTACTTTTGGGCCGTGGTAGGTATGGTACTCGCACTGGTTATAATGTTGAAAATGTATGGAAAGGCATGAATTATGGAGGAATTTGTAAGCTTGAAATTGTATGAGAAATTCACCTAGTTTGAATGTTGGTCAAAGTTGTTTAAATGTTGAAAAAAAGAGAAAAAGTGACCAAACAATTAATTTAGGCAGTAAATCGTAATGCTGAAACTTTTTGTGGAAGCTAATTGAATTATTCCAGAGCCAAACAATTAAGTTTAGAATTTTTTTGTAGCTGTTAAATATTTAATAGCAATTTAATTGCTCTAATTCAAATACACCGTGATTTAAATCAAATACCAAATTGTCATGGAAAATGCGCCTCAGCTCTGGTAGAGGTTTACACCTGGTGCCAAAATAAATGAACATTTTTTAAGGGCATTACATTGAGAAAAAATAATTTGTCTAGAAAAATGAAGGGTGGAAAATGCAAAAAAAAATTGGTGCGGCTGGGGACTCGAACCCAGGACCGCATTGGTTTGTGGCATTTAGGGCTGCGCTGGTAACCGCTAGGACAGATGGAAAGACTTTGACATGGATAGGGAAGGAATGTATACATAGTGAGACAGTGAATGTTTGCACACGTGTGAGAGTGGTTTTCCTTTGTTTTGCACTGAAATTTTGGAGGTTGGAAACGTATTTTTGCACTGCCACGTGATTGTGGTTACAATGGCACTTGGTTTAGGGTTAGAGTGGCACATGGTTTAGGATTTAAATGAAGAGGCAATTTCCTATGCATGGTGGAAACTACACAAAAAAACTACACAATCTTTGTTTTAAGTTCCTTTTTTGATATATGAGGTGTCGGGTTTCTTATGGCATTGGCACAAGTGCATTTTCGTTATATAGAAATGACTTTTTCTGACTTCTCTTTCTCTTTTTTATTATCTTTTGGACACAAGTGCCTTTTTCTTGTGTTGAAAGGGGTTTTACTCACTTCTCTCATTCATTTTACTTGCCTTTTTTGGCATAATTGCATGTTTGCTTGCCTAGCGAGTTCAAAGTCATGATATTTTCGTTATAGAGTTATTTTGTACAGTCCAAAATAAATTATCAAAATAATTAGAGATAAAAATTGGGGCCGTGCGTAGCTACCACCATGGGTAGCAAATTGTTTTTGGAATAAATTTAGGGTTAGTTAATGACTTGTTTTTTTAATGAAAGAGAGGGCTTCTCACCCCCCTTTGATTTTCATTTTTCATTAATGAAAGCCACAAGTTCTCGAACTTCATGACTTGGTTTAGGGAAAAAATGATATGTTTGGGCACGGACATTTTTTAACACACATAATAACTTAGATAAGATGCAACACACATAATAATTAAGGGTACCCAATAATTAATTTAGATAAGATGCAAAGTTCACGGAAACCACACCACATAGAAAAGCAACAAAATAAAAACGATAAAACTAATTAAAACATCTTCTTCTTGGCCTCCTTACACCTTGGCCGCGCGCCCCTTCAACGCCTTCTTCACTCCTCGTCGTCGTCGTCGTAGGGAAGGGAGTGCATCTGGCCTGGAGTGGGGAAGATGTTCTCGTAGTTGGTGAAGATGTTGTACGCCGTGAAGAAGATGGACTCGCAGCCGCACCAATAGACTTGGCCGAGGAGCTCGCGCTCGTCAAACGGGTTGGTGAAGCTGACCGTGAGCAGTTGGAGGATGCCGCCGCGGTCACGAACCTCGTTGAGGGTGAACATCCTCGGCGTGCCCCGTGGGAGGTGGGCATAGCCGGCTCTGAGGAAGGCGCGGGTGAGTTCGACGGCACCCCTCCACCGAGAAGTCGCCCACACACGGAGCTCCCTCTCGACGAGCACGCCCGACGGGTAGCGCAGCTCTGGCACGACAGGCGGACGGTTGAAGGTCGGCCCGTTGAACTGCATCTTTGCTTGGGTCGAGAGGGCTCTGTCGCTTGGGTGGAGAGGGCTCGGAGAGAAGGGATCGGATCTGGCTGTGGGTGGGAGATGAAGGAAGAGAGGCACCCCATTTATAGGCCTGTGGGTGGGAGAGGAAGAGATGAAGGATGAGAACGGTGCGTGTGTGTGAATCCGGGAGCTTGTGTGAATCCGTTACGTTTTGGCTCTTAAAGTTTTGCACGAAAATGATGCATCGGGCGCGTGCGTGCATCTGAATCACTGCCGTAATGGCCTAACTACGTGCATGGCCACCTAGCTCGCCTCGCCACCTAGCTCGCCTCGCTAGCCCGCTGCATAGACTAACTAGCCTAGCTGCCTCTCTTCGCTCCGAATCAGTACGTGCATGCTCGCCTCGCTCGCCTCGCTCGCATGCATGCACGTCGGGCTCGCTCACTCCCATGCATTCAGGCCTGCAAAGGCTGAGACAACGAGACGGCCTATTAACTACGGTCTCAGGCCCAGACAACGAGACGGCCCAACGGTCCATCCAGCGCGCCCAATTTTTCTTTAGAAAAAAATAATCTTCCAGCCAATCAGATTGCATCTCGCGGATCGCCCCCCTCCTCCCCGCAGATTCCTTCTAGAAGGGTTATATCGACGGCCCTGGATCGCCGCTAGGGTTAGATGGACGGTCCTTGTTCAACGCTAGGGTTAGCGGGGTTTGGGAGGGGTTCGGAGCAGTCAAAGATATGTTTGACCAGATTTCAAATGAGCATAATAAATTAAATAAAAATCAGAAAAATGAAAACCCTGCGCACATAGTCTTCTTATTTCATATATTAATTATTTAAGTTGGTAAACAAGGTTTACATACATTTAAACGATAAGTTCATGTGTATTATGTGATATCTCGAGTATCTCGAACTCTATTGTATGAGGTGAAGAGAAGTGTTTTGGTGAAATGAACATGAAAATTTCAAAAAACTCACCACAACTTCATTTTGGAGTGACTAAGAAGGATCCATGCTTAGTTTTTCATTTTGATGTTTTAGACTTGTTTAAATCTTGGTCAAAGTTAAGTTTGACCAGAATTCAAATGAGCAAAACAAATTCAAAAAAATAAAAAAATAAAAAATAAAACAGCGAAAAAAACCTTGCTTACAAATGAGGCTGTTTACCCTACCTTTGGAGAAGGATCCAGGCTTAGTTTTTCATTTTGATGTTTTAGACTTGTTTAAATCTTGGTCAAAGTTAAGTTTGACCAGAATTCAAATGAGCAAAACAAATTCAAAAAAATGAAAAACAAAACATAGCACATAGTCTGTATATATATATAATATGTGTAGGAAAGTTATTTGGCTGATTTAGACAAGGTCGAAAAAAACCTTGCTTACAAATGAGGCTGTTTACCCTACCTTGGACCCCACTTTTTAGCACATTTTTCATGAAATTTCAAAAACCTCACCACAGCTTCCTATTAAGAAGGATCAGGCTTAGTTTTTTATTTTGATGTTTTAGACTTGTTTAAATCTTGGTCAAAGTTAAGTTTGACCAGATTTCAAATAAGCAAAACAAAATTCAAAAAAAAATTCAAAATGAAAAACATACTTCTAAGTCCAACATCATTTAAACATAGGGTACCCTTAAACATACTTCTAATATAGGTCCAACATCACCCAACAGAAAATACAACATTATTTATAATGTTTCATAATTATTCATAAATAGCGTTGGGGCTTCTGTCTGTTCCTTGAGCCTCTTGCCATCACTTTGCTCCTCGTGCACCTTATGCTCATCGCTTCTTCTCTTCTCCTCTTGGTTGTCGGTACCTTGCGCATCTTCTTCAAACCTACCATAGAGCTGTGCAAAACATAAAGGGTAATGAGATCATGTCAAGTGATAAATGTACAGTAGTATTTGACCCTTGCAAGATTTACATACCTAGCAGAACTCACAACAGCAGAAGGTTGATCAACAGTTGGAGCCTCACTTGGATCACCATGATCAACATTTGGAGCCTCACTTGGATCACCATGATCAACATTTGGAGCCTCACTTGGATCACCATGATCAACATTTGGAGCCTCACTTGGATCACCATTTGGAGCCTCACTTGGATCATCATTTGGAGCCTCACTTGAATCATTATTTGGAGGATATTTTGGATCATCGTCAAAATCATGCGGCTGTTGACCATCATCATTTGGAACCTTGTCAAAATCCTCATCTGATGCAACCGGGTGACCATCATTTTCATCATCTGTTGAGGCAACCGTCTGCTGACCAACATTTTCATCGAAGCCTTCATCGAAACTCTCTCCGAACGCTGGATCTACTGTGTTATCACAATACTTACCGAAATGTCCAGACCCACCACACCTTGTGCACTTACGCTTCCTTGCTCCAAGTCCAGCCCCTTCGCTGCGAGGTCTAATCCGACTCTTCCTTGGTCTACCTGCTGCTCTCTTCAGAACTGGAGCGCAAAGCTTGAATCCAGGGTCCACCATGTCCCATTGTTGTTTTCCCTCCATAGCAGGCAAGGCATAAGCATATGTGGCTTTGAACCTTGCAACAGAGTAGTAATCATGCACATACTGCTGTATGTTCCCTGCTGGACCTGGGAGAGAAGTGATGAAAAACAAGGCATGAATGCATGGCAACCCAGTTATCTGCCATTGCCTACAACTGCAAGTTCTAGCTTCTAAATCCACTGGATATCTCCATTCCCTCTTCTCTTTATCCAAATATGATATCTCTACTGTCGTACCCGAGCAAAGAGTCATGTTCATTTCCAAGCCTGTTGTTTTCTGCTTCAGTTCATTCATCACGGCTGGAATGATAATGTGGCCCATGAATTTTGCCTCGGCTATTCCTGCACGATAATGAAATTTCTGCATGTATTCTACCCTTATCATGTCAAGCAAATCCACCACATAATGATCCTTTAGTTTCCGGATCGTTGAGTTGAAAGACTCTGCTAGATTATTGTGCACATAGTCAACTTTGCTCAGTTCACTGAATTGTCTTCTGGCCCATAACTTGGAGTGGTGTGTTTCCAAGTATTCTTTCACTTTGGGATTCATGTATAACTGTCTCAAGTGGTACTTGTGCTTCTTCACACTGCAAGTCAAAGATGCTGGACATAAATTGTCGGTATACACCTTTCCTTTGAATTTCTTCATGAAATTTGCAGCAAGGTGACGCATGCATTCCCTATGCTCTACTCCAGGGAACACATTGTCCACGGACACTTCTAAACCTTTGCAGGCATATGTATGAATGACTAACCCATTGGGATGTGCAATAGCCCATCGCAGATTATGCAAAAAACCAAGTCCAACTCTCCTCAGATTCTGTCTCCAGCACACCGTAGGCAACTGGAAATACAAAATTGTGTGCATCAACTGCACAAGCTGCTACTAACTGTCCTTTAAACCTCCCTGTGAGAAAAGTGGCATCAATAGCCAAATAAGTCCTGCAGCCTGCCAAAAAACTCCGGCGACAAGCCTCAAAGCAAACAAAAACCCTCCTAAAGCATTCCTTGGTCTTTGTCACTCCCTTGAATGTGTACTCCACGGTGTGGTGATCAACATCTACAATACTACCTGGGCTGGTCCTCTCCACTTCACCTTTGAATGAATACAACAATTGAAAACTTTCCTGCCAGTTACCATAAATAGAATTCATAGCATGTTGTTTACCATTGAACAACCTCATGTATGGTAAATCTATCTTGAAATTATCTTTAATGTTCTTCTGCAATTCCTTTGGACCCACTTGCCGGTTTTCTTTCACCCACTTCTTTACTTCTTCTGCCACCCATCTTGACTTGGCTCTACTGATTGTATCCTTCCTAAGGGTTGATTCCTGGCATGTGTGCTTAAAAGGGTTCACTTTGACCTGAACATTAGTGCTATTTTGCATTTTAGATGCAAGCAGCCTCCATGGACAACCCTCAGTAGGACAGTGCACTCTGTAACATACTTGATCGCTCTTGTCAACTTTGAAAGTACGTTCTGCCTTGATGCAGTATGTCACAAGGGCATTTCTACACTCAGTCATGGATGCAAAAACGGTACCTTCTTCCATATGAGGGTTCAAAGGGTCCCATTCAACAGCTGCAAGGTCTTCGTCCTCACCCACCGCGTCATCGTCCACACGGACTGCATTGTGAGCCTCATCTTGGTTTTCAGCCTGAGGTGCCTGTCGTAAATTCTGAATAACATCAGAATATAGCTTCTCTTCATCAACCCCAGAATTGTAGTCATCAGGCTCCACTTCTAGGGGGACCCTACTGTAGTTGCTCACACTTGTCGAGCCACCACGTCGTCGTGCACCAACCGAACTGTTCTGGCTAGAGATGCCATTACGACGACTTGGTTCTCCCCGAGATGTTGCACCAGTCATCCTAGGCTGCTCAAGCACATCAATTTGCAGCCTCACATGAAAATTATATTTCTCTTTATGCTTAGCAAACATGGTAGCCAGCTCCTCATTATTACTAACTGTCACCCATTTCTTTTCCCCATCATAGTATTTGTATACCACTTCATCACGCAAACCCCAAGGATATTGACTACAAATTACCTCCCCAAATTGTCTGAAACTCCAATTACTAGCCATTGGCAACAGATAATCGAAACCTACTAGGTATTTCTTCTTATCCTTCGCATCAAACATGTACCGGTCCCTTCTAATGTGCATCAAGAAAGTAAACCGCAACTCCATCCTAACCGACGAAAAACAGAGACGCAATCAACATACTAATTGGGCAAACCTACTCGAATCGACTGTTCAAGTGCACAACTAGGCTCAATCTAAACAGGAGGCGTGACTTACTGATGTCTACACACGCTTCTATTCTTGTAGACTATGTTGGGCCTCCAAGCGCAGAGGTTTGTAGGACAGCAACAATTTCCCTCAAGTGGATGACCTAAGGTTTATCGAACTCAGGGAAGTAGAGGTTGAAGATGGTCTCTCTCAAGCAACCCTGCAACTAAGATACAAGAAGTCTCTTGTGTCCCCAACACACCTAATACAACTAGGAGTTGTATAGGTGCACTAGTTCGGCGAAGAGATGGTAAAATATGGATGATAGGAGTGGCAAAGCAAAGTAATATAAATCTGTAATAAAAAGTGCAGCAAGCAAACAAGTGGTAAACATGAGCACAAATGGTATTGCAATGGTGGAAACAAGGCCTAGGCGTCATACTTTCACTAGTGGCAACTCCCAACAACATTAACATAGTCAGATCACATGATATTTCCCGTAAAACATGCAATGGAGACGCACTCGGAGGTCATTCCTTTGTGGTCAAGAGAGGACGAGAATTATGTAGGGCTACAAAAGCACACCTCAAAGTTCGTAGTTCTCAATCTATGGATTTCCCAATGTCACCGCGGCCATCCAAAGAGAGTACCACAATCACCACAACATATCTCAAGGATAGTCAAAGACAAGCACCATGAAACTCTCAATCTTCAATCAACACACAAAAGAGGAAATCACTCATGAAAATATTCTTCTAATCCATGTCCAATAGACCGCTGTCACCTTGGTCTCGGGGATTATACTAGATAAAGACAAGTGAGTTCATCAATCCAATACATAGAGGAAGGGGAAATATCATGGGATCACCCTAGACTAACATAGCCTATGATCACAACGAAGATCACATCATGGGAGAGAGAATTGACCACATAGCTACCGGTAGAAACCTCAGCCCCGAGGAGGAACTACTCCCGCATCATGGAGGGAGGAAGCAACGTCGATGGAGATGAATCCGGGGGCACTTCCCCGTCCCGGCAGGATGCCGGCACAGGAATTCTGGTCCCCCGAAACTCGGCGGCGATGGCGGCGGAGATCGGTATTGCTTCTGGAGAAAAGGGTTCTGTCCTCGAGGGTTTCGGGACGCGAGGAATATATATGCGAAGGGGGGGTCACGAGAGGCGGAGCCGGGGCCCCAGGCGCCCCCCTGGCGCGGCCAGGGTTAGGGCCGCGCCGGGTGGCCGCCTGGGCCACCCCTAGCTCCCCTCTGGCCCCGCTTGGCTTTTTCTCGAAGCTTCCTGTACGCTGATTTTTCCTGTATTTTTCCCGGAATTTTTGGAGCACTTTTAATATGGGGGAAACCTGAAATAGAAAAACAGCAGAAAACAGGAACTGGCACTGTGGTGCACTGAGTTAATAGGTTAGTCCAAATATGATCAAAAGTGTATGGAAGTGCATAAATATCATAGCAATATCACATAAAAGAGGCATGGAGCAAGCAGAAATTATAGATACGTTTTGGACGTATCAACATCCCCAAGCTTAATTCCTGCTCGTCCTCGAGTAGGTAAATGATAACAAGCATAATTTCTGTGGTGACATGCTATCAACCATATAAGAACTTTTTAAGTAAAGCAATCAAGGCATGTAATTCAATTCAAGTCATAACAAGCAAGAATCTATATTAGCATTGTAACAAGCAACATAAGAACATAAAGGTGCAAGAGCTCTCGCTGTCCGTGACTTGAATGTCTCCAAATGGTGTTTGCGTGCAAGAAAGGGGATAGGGATATACGAGAGAGTAAAACATAGTTTTTGTATTGTTGAGAACTTAATCTACTAAAGTTTCACACTTGGTCTTCTTTGGAATCTTATCTTGACTCATCCCCAGACCACCAGTCAGGTACAAGTCAAAATGATCCACTCCCTTTCGATATTCTGAGCACTCATGCAATGGATGAGTGTAAGCAAGAAAGTTAACACTTAGGATGGCAAAGAGAGAAAAATGATGAAGGGGGAAGACAAAAAAGGTGTGAAAGGCTCACATCAATGAGGACAATCATAGGCGAGAGAAAGCCAAATGATAGATATGATGTGAGGAGTAGGGATTGCCTTGCAACGGATGCACATATGAGCTAAGGTAAGCTCTCCAATGGAACTAGTGGGGGTGCATCCAACTTGCTTGCTCAAGAAGACCTAGAGCTCTTTTGAGGAGGCTCATCATTGGAATATACAAGCCAAGTTCTATAGTGTGAAGGTCCCCACATAGCTATATGCATGAATGATAATCTCTATGGAGTACAAGGTATAAGATGGAGTACGAGTGTGGATCTCAAAAGGAATAGTAGTGTGCCCCCTTCTCTCTTTTTTTTTCTTTCTTTTTTTCTTTTTTCTATTTTTTTTATTTTTTGTGGCCTCAATGGCTCTTTCTATTTAACTCTCATTTGTCCTCTTTGGGATCTTTTGATTTTGTCCTCTTTGGGATCTTTTCCTCACTTTAGGGGCAACACTCTATTTATTACAAGAAGTATAGAAGATCTTTCACACTTTAAAAAAGTACTCAACATAAAGAAAATGAAACTATCATGATGTATGCAAATGTATGCCTCTGCCAGTGTAGCAGGATATGCAATGATACTAGCGCGTCATGTAGCAATGATTAGGGAAAGGCCCAACTAGCATGCGGCTCATCGATCAAGCAAAAAGCATGTATGACATGAAGATCAAGTCATGAGAAGATGGATGTTAAATGGCAATGTATCTCGGAAAGGCTATGGAAATGCCTTGATAGGTAGGTATGGTGGCTGTTTTGAGGAAGGATATAATGAGGCTTATGATGACAGAGCGTATCGTGCCAAGGATTTGGATGCACCGGCGAAGTATGCGCCAACTCTCGAGGTGAGAAAGGGCAATGCACGGTATCGAAGAGGCTAGAAAAATATGGCTAGGTGGAAGTGTCAACTTTCGAATACTCACATTAGTCCGAAGAACTCATGCACTTATTATCGGTAACTCTCAATCTAATTAGGAGGTTCACAAAGAGACAAGTACCCCGAGGAGGTGTGTATGGGGGTTTGGTTATCCTTGCGCATCCTCGACTCATGGTACGTGAGTGTACTCTAATATTCGATCCCTCCAAAGATTAGTGATCCATCTAGTAGCTAAAGTTCTCAACTATTTTGTAGGTTTTTGAAAATAAACACAGATTGCCCAAAATACGACATCTATCACTAATAGGCTAAAGCTCTTGACACCAAAAGTTCAGACATTACTCATGGCAATACCTCAAAACTATTGCAAGTTACTACCAAAATTAAATAGCAACCTCAATTACCTACTTTAAGTTAAGACACACAACTCATTGCAACAGGCAAACTCTCTTAACAAGATAAACATGAAAAACTCAAGAGAGTTCAGCAAC
Organism: Secale cereale; assembly: GCA_902687465.1. NCBI lineage: Eukaryota > Viridiplantae > Streptophyta > Magnoliopsida > Poales > Poaceae > Secale > Secale cereale. Next base: position 820,510,853 of record LR738714.1, on the reverse strand, counting down.
CAACTAAACAAAAGCTCTTTAAAAAGAAAAGCATGAAAACTAAGAGCTAAACATGACAGCAGCTATGGAAAGACAAAGAACACACACAACAAAGATAAGCATGAAAATCCTATGTTGTGTTCTAGGTTGAAGTGGAGCGTGTTTCTCTCCCACACAAAGAAAGCTGGGTTCTAACTTGTTATGAACAGCAAGCAAAGCTAAAGAAAACTAAAAAGGAAACTAAGAGCAAGACGCCCCAAGCATAGCACATAACGCATGAAGTGATTAAAATATAGTGGAACGAAAGACGAACTGATAATTGTTGATGGAGAAGGGGATGCATGGGGGCATCCCCAAGCTTAGACGCTTGATTCTTCTTCAATATTTCTTGGGGGTGCACGGGGGCATCCCCAAGCTTGAGCGTTTGACACTCCTGAATCTTCTTTTATCATCTTCCCACGCACACTTGAAAACTCCCTTCATACATAACTCATCATAATCTGATTAGAGAGGTTAGTACCCACAATAAAATAATTTTTCTCTACTGGAAACAAAGATATTCTTGAAGTTCTACTGTTTCTCAAGATCGCCAAAAATTTTTTGCAAAGAAAAAGCAAGCTTAAGGTCTACAAAACGAAGAAAATGCAAAACAGGGCAGAATCTGTGAAAAACAGACCAGCAGGTAGTAAATAATTTTTTTGGGGTACTTCTGCAACTCAAATCAAAAAACTCAGAACGGACGCTCGAAAGCCAATTGTATAGAGCATGCTATCAAAACAATTCAGATCAAAAAGATGATCTGGTGATTTTATTCGATTTTTTCTTTCCAAGGACAGAATCTGTTTTCTGGACAGCATGTCACACTTTTGAACTTTCTTGCAATCAGAGGCTAAAATTGGCACAAAGCTGAAAAATAAAGATACAATGATGTTGCTACAGTAGTAACAAACATCAAGACCACTAAAAACTGAAAGAACAAACTGAAAGCAAAGATAACAAGGGTTGTCTCCCTAGAGCTCTTTCTTTATAGCCATAAAGATAGGCTTAAGACATTAATGATGCTCTCGTAGGAATAAGAGTTGAAGAACAAAAGAGAGCATCAAGAAGCAAATACCAAACACATTTAAGCCTAACATGCTTCCTATGCATAGGAATATTGCAATAGAATAATTCATTGAAGCACAAAGCAATAAGCATAGGAAGACAAAACAAGTGCAGCTTCAAAACCTTCAACATAAAGAGAGGGAACTTGATATTATTAAAATATCTATAAGCATATGTTCCGTTCTCATAATAATTTTCAGTGGGATCACGAATAAACTCAACAATATAAGCATCACATAAAGCATTGTTACCATGATCCACATGCAAAAAGTTACTCTTACTCTCCACATAAGCATAATCTTTCTCATTGGTAATAGTGGGAGTAAGACTATCATAAACAACTTGAACACTATAGATTAATTGTGTATTAGGAAGATGGTGTGAAACAAGGGAGTAATTCCCTCCATGATTATGACAAGTTTCATAAGGATAATTTCTCCTTATGTCATAGGTACCTTTATAATCACTATAGATTGGAGTTATAACATCATCATAGTAGAGAAGAGCATTATCATTGCTAGCAACTATATTTGTAAACATGTTGTCTTTATTCTTACTAGCAAAAGGATTATCAATTATCACATCAATAGTGGGTAAAGGATTTGCAATCCTATCATCCCCAAGCTTAGAGCTTTCCATATCATCACTTTCAGAGTTGGTACCAAAAAGATTTTCAAGATCATAAGTAGCATTATCATCATTTTCCCAATCACAATAAGTAACATGCATATCATAATCAAAATCATCTTCAATAGTACCTACGGACGTATCATCAAGATGATAATTAAGGCAATAAACTTCACCTTCTTCTTTAAACTTACAACCGTTAGGATAAAAGTTGATGGGAGGAATATGCTCAGGCTAGGTTGATACCCATTCTTCTTCCTTCTTGCTCCTCTTCCTCCTCCTCTTCTTTTTCTTCTTCTTCACCTTAGGAGGGAGTGGTTGGAGATGAAGCTTCTCGACATATCCTGGTTTATCATTAGAAACAATAGGGGAAACTTGGGACAAACTCTCCTTTTTATTAGCAGAAATATAAGAGACATGTTTATACTTTGGTAAAGTTCCCTCCTTTCTAATCTTACTTATGTAATCATTTTTATGGCAATTAACAACACAATAGAGATGGCAATTTTGCAAAGTGTTTTTTATTCCTATGGCATTAACATCTAGCCAAGAAGTCTTTTCTGATAACTCTTCACACATCAAAAATAACATAAGCTCATCATAAAGATCAGAGGTGATCATGTTATCACACAACTGGTTAACAGTTATGTTTTGAAAGTGCATGCATTGACAATTAAAGTGACCCTCTATACAGCAAAGTTCACAAGTAAAAGGATAAAGGTCACACAATTCTCTAGCAATTTCATTTAAATCTTTGACCCAAGTGATTGTTCTTTCATGCTTATGTTGCTTACAATACTTCTCTTCTTCAATCATAGGCCTTTCACAAGGTCTATCCACTCCACAAAAATTAACATGCTTATATAAAACTTCATTTTTAGGAATTGGATCATGCATGTTGCAATCATCATGAACAATTTCATTTTCTTTACAAATCTCTTTAAAAGGTTCATGATGCTTGATCCAATCCTCCTTAGGCATATTAAGATGTGAAGCAAAAGATTTGAGGAAATCAACAAGGAGTTGAGAATCAAGCCCAAACTTAGCGTTAAACTTATTAAAACTTGTAGTTTCAACAAAGGACTTAATGCAATCATACTCATAAATTATACCTGACTCTTTACCTTCATCGATCTCCCAATCTTCAGTGTTGTGTTGAATTCTTTCAAGGAGTTCCCATTTAGCATCAATCTTTTTGTTTGTGAAAGAACCCATAGAGGAAGCATCGAGCAAATCTTTATCCTGTCGAGAGAGCCTCGCATAGAAATTAGTAATAATCATATCTTTGGGGAGCCCATGGTTAGGACATTTTAGCACTAACGTTTTCAGTCTCCCCCAAGCTTGAGCTATGCTCTCTCCGTCATGAGGATAGAAATTATAAACATAATTCCTATTCTCATGGACTTCATGAAGAGGATAAAACTTGGAGTAAAAGAGAGACTGGATCTCTTCCCAATCCAGCAGGTGAGAGTCATCTAGTAGCCTATACCATTCCAATGCTTTTCCTTTCAGTGACAAGGCAAATAATTTCCTCATGACTCCATCTCTTGTCAAACCTGAAATCTTAAACAACTCACAAAGTTCTGTAAGTTTCAACAAATGAATACTAGGATTGACTGTCCCATCATAACAATCATTCCTAATTATTTCAATTATCCCAAGTGGTATTTGGAACGGGATACATTCAGTAGGTGGAGGAGACTTCTCTACCACGGGTGTGGTAAAGCGGCCTTCCCCAAGCAGCGAACTAAGAGTGCGGTTTTCCATAAACATAACTAGTGAAACTAAAAACAAGAAACGCAAAGATTTAATTGCAAGATCTAAAGATATACCTTCAAACACTTACTTCCCTGGCAATGGCGCCAGAAATAGCTTGATGTCTACACACGCTTCTATTCTTGTAGACTATGTTGGGCCTCCAAGCGCAGAGGTTTGTAGGACAGCAGTAATTTCCCTCAAGTGGATGACCTAAGGTTTATCGAACTCAGGGAAGTAGAGGTTGAAGATGGTCTCTCTCAAGCAACCCTGCAACTAAGATACAAGAAGTCTCTTGTGTCCCCAACACACCTAATACAACTAGGAGTTGTATAGGTGCACTAGTTCGGCGAAGAGATGGTAAAATATGGATGATAGGAGTGGCAAAGCAAAGTAATATAAATCTGTAATAAAAAGTGCAGCAAGCAAACAAGTGGTAAACGTGAGCACAAATGGTATTGCAATGGTGGAAACAAGGCCTAGGCTTCATACTTTCACTAGTGGCAACTCCCAACAACATTAGCATAGTCGGATCACATGATATTTCCCGTAAAACATGCAATGGAGACGCACTCGGAGGTCATTCCTTTGTGGTCAAGAGAGGACGAGAATTATGTAGGGCTACAAAAGCACACCTCAAAGTTCGTAGTTCTCAATCTATGGATTTCCCAATGTCACCGCGGCCATCCAAAGAGAGTACCACAATCACCACAACATATCTCAAGGATAGTCAAAGACAAGCACCAAGAAACTCTCAATCTTCAATCAACACACAAAAGAGGAAATCACTCATGAAAATATTCTTCTAATCCATGTCCAATAGACCGTTGTCACCTTGGTCTCGGGGATTATACTAGATAAAGACAAGTGAGTACATCAATCCAATACATAGAGGAAGGGGAAATATCATGGGATCACCCTAGACTAACATAGCCTATGATTACAACGAAGATCACATCATGGGAGAGAGAATTGACCACATAGCTACTAGTAGAAACCTCAGCCCCGAGGAGGAACTACTCCCGCATCATGGAGGGAGGAAGCAACGTCGATGGAGATGAATCCGGGGGCACTTCCCCGTCCCGGCAGGATGCCGGCACAGGAATTCTGGTCCCCCGAAACTTGGTGGCGATGGCGGCGGAGATCGGAATTGCTTTTGGAGAAAAGGGTTCTGTCCTCGAGGGTTTCGGGACGCGAGGAATATATATGCGAAGGGGGGTCACCAGAGGCGGAGCCGGGGCCCCAGGCGCCCCTCTGGCGCGGCCAGGGGTGGGGCCACGCCGGGTGGCCGCCTGGGCCACCCCTGGCTCCCCTCTAGCCCCGCTTTGGTTTTTCTCGAAGCTTCCTGTACGCTGATTTTTCCTGTATTTTTCCCGGAATTTTTGGAGCACTTTTAATATGGGGGAAACCTGAAATAGAAAAACAGCAGAAAACAGGAACTGGCACTGTGGTGCACTGAGTTAATAGGTTAGTCCAAATATGATCAAAAGTGTATGGAAGTGCATAAATATCATAGCAATATCACATAAAAGAGGCATGGAGCAAGCAGAAATTATAGATACGTTTTGGACGTATCACTTACCCCTCGGGAACCCAGTCGTGGACGCGGTGGATCTCCGGCCCGACGCCTGCCTCGCCGACCCATGCCTCGCCAAATACTCCGGGGTCGCCGCTGCTCGCCATTTCGCCCTGGGGTTCTTCCTCCTAGCTCAAACAGCTCCACCAGCCCCCTACCTTTGAGCGCTCCGGCCGGGCGCATGGAAGGAGGCCGCGCCGCGGGTCGAGCAGGTGGCTGGCGCCCCACCCGTGGCGTCGCAGGAAGGTGGCGGGCGTCGGAGGTAGCGGTGGAGCGTCGGCGCAGGACGATAGCGGCGGAGCAGGCCGTGCAGCTGGTGGCGGGGCATGTGCTGGCCGCGACGCAGGTGGCGGCCGTGGTGCAGGACGGTCGGCCGGCGGATGGGCAGGGTGGGCATCGATTTGGCCGGCTAGCTCCTACGAATGATTTGGGGATTTTTTTCCAAGGGCCCACATGTCAGCTCCGGACCGACGTCCATGCGGTCCCACGTGTAAGGTCCAGACCCACTACCCCTAACGGCAGCGGACGAAATGGACTCAAAGCTGGCCGTTTGGCCTCGTCATAGTAGCTGTGCATGGACTAGGGGCAAAACTGAGTACAATTCGCATCTGAGGGCAAAACTGAGCACATGGACACCACTGAGGGCAAAAGGATAATTAACCGTATTAAAAAACCAGATAAACAACGCACCACTGCTTCATTTGTTTTGGGACAGTCACTAAATTGAACTTGAAGCTGAACGACCTCACAAGAGGCTGCTGCCAGCAAGTCTCTCCTCCTTTGACCCTCCTCACGTCTCCTTGCGTCGCCCCGATGGGTGGTCGGGGAGCCCTGTAATTTCCCGGATACGTCCGCTGGTGGTCGTTACTCCCGGTAGGATCTAGACTGACCCCACAAATCAATACTAGTCTGTCTTGAACATTTTGTTCTAACTCGTGCGCACTCGGGTCTAACTTCCGAGTCAGTCACCCATCCTGAAATTACTCCAAGCTGAGCACACTTAACTTCGGAGTTCTTTCCGAATGGGCTCCTTGAAAAGAAGGAATTCCTTATTGATATGAGTAGTTTATCATCCCTATTAAGCCAGGCTATCACAAGCCGCAAATCCGCCGCCAACAACTTCCTCTTCCTACTGTCCCTCCCTGTCGCCGCCGGGGTGGGTTGGCGAGCAAATCTCGGTCCGCCTAAGCGGCAGCAGGACCATCTATCCTCCTACCCGAGGGCGGCGACGCGGGACGGACCTCACGGGTGGCGGCGCTAAGCGGGCGTGGCTTGCGGCGGGGCGGTGGTGTGTGCTGTCGGCAGTGCGGTGGTGTGCGGGTGCCCGGGCGACTGCATTGGCGGTGCCCCTTCTCCAGTTGGGGGTGCTCGTCGGATTTCTGCAGGGATCCTTGATTGCACAGATTGCTGGGCCGGATAGGATCTTGTGACATGGGGTGGCTGCCCTCATACTAGACCTGAGGCTGCCCTCGTGACCCCCTTCCTCGGATGGAGCACACCTCCTCCGGCCAGTCCTGGCTCCGGCGTCCGTGCTCGGAGTTGTTGTGGTGGGCTAGGAGGATGTCATGATGGAACCTTGTCTGGCGGCCAAGACATCGAAGGTGCTCCAGGCACCATTTCCTCCTTGGTGGCTGCTTGATGGCTTCTCGCCCCTCGTTGGTTACCCCAAGTGGAAGGTTTGAGATGCAGTGTAGCGGAAGTTTTCCCTTGGCAAAGATACCAAGGATCGATTTCCCTTGAGACTCCTAGTTTCAACAAGAAGGTGTCAACTGCTAACGGCGCCAGATATTAGCAATCAACGTGGACCTGCACACAGATACAAATAACTTTGCTCCCAACGAGTACAGAGAGGTTGTCAATCCCTCCGGCCTTGTCGTTTACAAAGGATCAAACGCAAGTGATAATAGTAATAGGTATTGCTGCAAATAGTAAGTAAAAGCGGAAAGTAAATAGCGGATGTGATCAGTGATGGTAATATGGACCGGGGTCCCATGATGTTCACTAGTGATGTCTCTCTCCCAAAAGACGATAAAACAGCCATGTGAGGTAAACAAATTACAGCTGGGCAATTGACAGAATTATGTGCGCAAACCAATGCTAACTATGTTGCAAGAAAGGTAGAGGTTCAAAGCATGGGCGGTACGCCAAGGCAAGTAGATCGAAATCCATCTGCATCTACTACTAATCATCCACCTTGAGATATCTATCCAGAACATCTCGCTGGTATTAAGTTGCGAGTCCCACCCATAGTGTAAACTCAAAGCAACAAACAATTGCATTAAAAGAACTTTGCGTAAAGTAAACAGTCCTTGCACCCGCGGGCACAAGCACCGTTGTTTTCCCCCTTGTGGCAACAGCACATCCCCTAGACTCATGTTTCTGTCACTCAAGCTAGTCATCGAGGGGCATGAACCCACAATCAAGCATAACGTTCCCTCTTGGAGTCACTACCTACTACTTGGCCAAAGCAATAAATAGCAACGGAGAACGTGCAAGAATTACTAACGAACATAAATATAAAAGAGGTAAATCAAATATATTACTCAAACACAATCTGAACATAATCTCACAATCCATCGGATCCCAGCAAACTCATCATAGCAACAGCATAAGGATTACATATGTGCCTCGATCATGTAGGGCAGCTCACGAGGTCTAATTAGTGAAGCACAAGAAGGGGAGGAGAACATCACATAGCTACTGGTCATGGACCCATGGTCCAAGGGAGACTACTCACAACTCATCCGGGAGGCGTCCATGGTGGTGGAGAGGCTCCCGGTGGTGATCCTCCCCTCCGGCAGGGTGCCGGGAAGAGTTCTCCTGGTGCTCCCGATCTTGGAAGTGCGGCGGCGGCGAAACAGAGATGAGATCACGAAAAAGGGTTCCCGTCTCGAGGGTTTCGGGACGCGTGTTAAATATATGCCAAAGGGGGGCATCAGCGGATGCCTGGGGGGCCCAGGCGCCCCCCCCCCCGGCGTGGCCAGGAGGGGGGCCGCGCCACTAGGGCGCCTGGAGCCCTGGTGGCCCCCCTTCGGCTCTACTTTGGCTGTCGGGAAGCTTCTGGAACGCTGATTTTTTATATGATTTTTCCGGGATTTTTCTGGCAGATTCGTAATGGGAAAACCTGAAATACAAAAACACCAGAAAACAGAAACTGGCACTGGGGTGCACTGAGTTAATAGGTTAGTCCAAATATGATCAAAAGTGTATGGAAGTGTATAAATATCATAGCAATATCAACCAAAAGAGGCATGGAGCAAGCAGAAATTATAGATACGTTTTGGACGTATCAACATCCCCAAGCTTAATTCCTCCTCGTCCTCGAGTAGGTAAATGATAACAAGAATAATTTCTGTGGTGACATGCTATTAACCATATAAGGATTTTGCATAGTCATATGACAAAAGCTTACTGAGACAATGAATCTGTGGTAATTAAGTTGCCTCATGAGAAAATCACAAAGAACTGAAAGTTTTACAATATGATACTGAAACATCAAATAGATTTGTAATGAGCATGGTGTGCAAATATGATAAAGTGATATCTCGCTTGCCCCCTTTAGTGAAGCAAAACATAAATGCAGGGGCACCTCCAAGGTTTAAGTGATGACTAGATACAATGATTTCAGAATAAACGATATCACAATCATGCAAAAGACAATGCTACTTTGGGACAATGCACATTACACTTAGAATGACAATCATGCTCTCAGTAGTTGGTGCTTAAAGAAGGCGGAGACTCTCGAACCGTGGCTTTTGTTGGCAAGGATGAAAACCCGTGGTCGGAAACAAAGACAAAACATGTACCAGAGCTCTTGGTTTTAAAAACAGAAGTAATAATTATTATTTTTTTAGATTATGCATGTTCCATCAACGAATGCTAGCAGACAACTCAATCACTTCTTGAGATGGACAAGTTTCGAGGAACGGCTCCCGAATGAGGACGATCACATCCTATTAATCTCCTTTGTTTATCACTGCCAAAGTTTTCTGATTTCTCATGAACAAAGCGTGAAGGAGGGTTTGTTTGTTATATTATTTTTGAGCCGGGCGCACTCTTTGCCAGTTCCTTCTCGTATTATGGGTTTGCACATTAGACATGCAATCTCGGGGTGAAGCTTGTCCAACTTAAAAAGATCATGAATTAACTACTACTTCCTCATGAACTAAAAGAGAGGCACAAAATAGAAATGCTTTTTTTTTTGAATAATTTCGAGATGGTACATGAAAGTCTCCGTTAGGAATGGCAGGTAAATACCATGTATAGGAAGGTATGGTGGACTCATATGGCATAACTGGTTTAAAGGATTTTGGATGCACAAGCAGTCAGTCCGCTTAGTACAGGTGGAGGTTAGCAAAAGACTGGGAGCGACCAACTAAAAGAGCAATGACGGTCATAATCATGCAGAGCGACAAAGCAACATTGAATCAGGCATGGAAGTTATATCGCTACTCAGAAATAAAAGATCATCAAGGCTTGACAGACTTTCTTTACAGTCTTAAATATGCGTGAGCATACGCCAAGTCAATCAAAATAAATTCTTGAAGGAAGATATTACTAAACC
>LR738714.1:820459074-820496152 GCA_902687465.1 Secale cereale | reverse complement strand
GCGGCCAGGAGGGGGGCCACGCCACCAGGGCGCCTGGAGCCCTGGTGGCCCCCCTCCGGCTCTACTTTGGCTGTCGTGAAGCTTCTGGAACGCTGATTTTTTATATAATTTTTCCGGAATTTTTCTAGCAGTTTTCGTAATGGGAAAACCTGAAATACAAAAATAGCAGAAAACAGAAACTGGCACTGGGGTGCACTGAGTTAATAGGTTAGTCCAAATATGATCAAAAGTGTATGGAAGTGTATAAATATCATAGCAATATCACCCAAAAGAGGCATGGAGCAAACAGAAATTATAGATACGTTTTGGACGTATCAGTGGCGACGTTGAGGATAGCTCGCCTTGTTCCCCCTCTCACGTCCTTTGCGCCCGGGTGAAAACCCTACTTCCCGATTAATGTGTGGCGGTGGATCTACGGTGTCATTACGTCCTTGGAGGCATTGTCTTGGGCACTAGTATGGTGGGTGTGTGTGCTGCAACCTCGGTTGGGCTGCTCCGAGGGAAACTTAGATCTGAGTCTCCCGGATCGGACGATGACGGCGGCTTCGATGCATTTTCCCTCTTGAGGATATCGTTTTGGAGTAGGTGCTAGGTGAAGGAGCAAAGAGGTGGAGCAGCGTCACATCTACCGTGTGGACGGCGGTGGATCTTGGCGGCATGGTGCAATTGAGTCTCGACGACAGATGCGTTTGGATAGACGAGCACAAGGTAGTGGAGCTGTTTAATGCCATGGCGGATGGACGACCTGGCAAAGATAATGCAGATCTCTTTTCTGGAGATGGGCCAGCTTCGATGGTGATGGTGACTTCCGCATGCGGTATACGCTTTACATTTGCTGCACCAGTTGTAGACTCTTGATACGTCATACGGGCAGATCGGCGGTGACCCCGGGTGTAGATGGTGGAGAGTGAGGGCATTCCAGATTTTCAAGTTTGTAGGCGTGATGGTTCAAAAAAAAAAGTTTATAGGTGTGAGTGATGCCTTCAGGTTGTTTGATGCGTGTTTTTTTGAGACATTTGTTGAAAAAATAATAAAAAAATGATTGTATGCATCTACCGATGCAGACGCGAGTGGTTTCAACCTTGTTTTCAACAAAAAAAACAAGATTGAACTTGAAACGACGACACCAATGAACAAGCAGAAAATAATTAAATTTGGTCAAGACCCATTTGTATATATAACCTCAAGATATTTGAGTGTTGACGGTGATGTGTAATTAGACACAATTCATTCATTGTCATATAGGTAAACATATTTGAGAAATCTGATCTTGTAGGTAACCCCTCGGGCTCTCGCGACCGCGTCGCCCCCGCGGGCGACCGGCCGCGCATCGCCGCCTCCCTCCTCCAGTCCACACCTCTCCCCTTCCTCCTGCTGCCGTCGCTGGCGCCCGCGACCGCCCTGGCCCCGGGGTCGCTGGTGGCGGCGGCCCCCTGACCTTCCCCTCCAAGTGGCTCTCCGGCGCGGGGCGGAGCTACACCGGGGGGTGCTCCTAGGCGGCGACGGACCGGGTGGCGGCGGGGTTCCCCCTGGCGCGGCGCGGGCGGGCGGCTGGAAGGCGGTGGCATCGTTGGCAGCGGGGTGGCGCTGCGGCGGGTCCTGGCAGCGGCGCTCGGCCCAGATCTGGGCCCTACGGGCCCCATCTGGGCCTGGGTGGGCCGGCGGCGGGGCTAATCTGTGGCGAGACATGCAGGAGGCGGGGGAACAGCGCTGAGCAGCGGGGTGCTGGCGGCGCCGGCGCATGCCTGCTGCAGCATGGCCGACGGGCTTAGCGGGCCCGTTGCGGGCCTGGCCGGGCCAGGGGTGGCCTGGTTTGCCCCGCTGCCGTGTCTGGACGGCAACCGCGAGTGTGCCGGAGGCGCGTGCCTCTCGCACGATAGCAGAGGAGGTGGTTCTCTCCCGCTCGGCCTTGGTGTTGCTGCTCCCGTCGCTTGGCTCTTCTCTCCGGTCTTCTTGGCCTTGTGTTGGTGCTCGTAGTGAGACAGCTTGGGTGCCGGCGCAACCGCGATGGCGCATGGTGTTAGGCGGTGGTTTGGCTGGTCGGCTTCGGTTGGGCGGTGGGGGTTGGAGTGCAGGAGAAATCCTTGCTGGTTTGGCCGGCTCCGATGCGGTGACACCGACGGGTGCCACCATTCCTTCTTGGAGGGTGTCGGTGGTAGCCATCCTCCACTTCCCTCCGCGTACAGGGGGAAACCCTTGGACTCGTCCGGGCAGCAGCGTCGTCGGCGTCGCATTCCTTCGTGAAGGTGCCGCTTGGTACGCGGCAGATCGGAGCTTCGGGGGGTGGTGGCTTGTCTTCGAAGGACGCAGTGGTGGCGGTTCATCCATGCTTTGTCGAGCTGCCGTTGTTGGCATTTCTTTATTCTTTTTCTTTTGGGCTTGATGTGCTGCTCGCCACGACAATACTATGTGTATGGTGTTCGTTGCATTGGAATACAAAGCGGGGAAACCCTTTTTCGGTAATTCATTGTCATATAACCGAGACTAACATACAGAAAATGTTAACGAACTATTGTAGGTGCGTAGAAAATATCTATATATATTTGCATATGGGATTTGTTTCACAAATATGGCATTTTGTTCCGTGTGTACTCCTAAATATTCTATGGAGCTAGAAGCCAAAACACCAAACTCCTTTTTTTCCCACGCATTCTAGCTAGCCACATGCATACTTGTCTTTTCACATTTATAACTACTAGATGACCCGGTTGCGCCAATGGCGCAAAAAGCGTTAGAAGCCGTGTTAGTAGCGAGTAAGTAGTAGATGAAGCTGGAAATATAATGCAATGTGAATTGTATTACAAATAGTGAAATGACTTGTGTCGGTTTACATCCGCAAAAGAAAAAGAAAAAGACTTGTATCAGTTTACAAAAACACTTATATATAGGTAGCCTACTAACAGCTTATTTAGGCATCTTTTTAGTTTGATTGTGGTCTTCAGAGGATGTGAACGCATGAATAAGCAATGTGTCATTGTCGCATAATGCTTGCATACTACACTTTCACACGCACTTGAAGGCATGTAAAAGGTAACAGATTATCAGGCACATATCGTTGAGGTAGCAAAATCATCATAACAAAAATACTAAGCGCAACAAAAACATGCACCGATCAGCATAATTATTAATTTCACATCTTTGACACAACTCTGCCTTTGAACTACACATCTGTGCCACGTACGGCTGAAACCAAAACTAAAAATACAAAGGAATAAGAGGACAAATATTGTACTTCCTGAGTCCCAAGTGTCATTGATTTAGTACAACTTTGTACTCACTTATTTTTGGGGCGTAGAGAGTATAAATCAGCTAATGAGTTAGTAAACCAAGCTTGCCAACAACGATATATCTTGTGATCAAGATAATCAGTTAGTACTTACTACTGCAAATCACCAAGTATACTTATACATTCACATATACAAGCTTCAAAGGTAATGTGTCATGAGTGTGTGACTATCATGATTTTTAAGGCAGTAATAAGGCGACCTAAGGTGAGCACCCACCGCTCTCACGCCTAAGCTCCTAAAGCGCGCATAATTGCAAGGCGTTGTCAGCGCGCGCCTTGCAGCCCACCTTACAAATAGTGGTGACTATTAATCCCCACATAGTTATTTGGATCAGAGAATGATATATTTGAAAAATGCATGCAACAGAGAATGATATATTTGAAAAATGCATGCAACATTTACAAGACAACAAAAAGCTAAAAAAATAGATATACCAAATTCATCGGAATCACATGGACACGTTGGAGGCAAGTATGGGTCAAGTATATAGAGAAATAAGAACAGAGAGGTCAAACTCTGCAGCTACAGTTCTAAAGCACGCTAAGTCAAACCCTGTAGCTATGGTTCCAATGCACGCTACGCTAAGCCAAACTCTGTAGATACAATAGGTAATGAACAGTTTGGGTCCAAGTAAACAAGTAATGGAAACATAACATTTTTACTTCCAAGGAAACACGAACACTCTGGTTCTACAAAAGACTTAAACATGAATACATAGAAGAGGTGGCTACCGAGCCACAAGATTCAGATAGGTTAACCAAAAAGCTTCTACCACTGAAAACAAATGAACTTGTACACGAACAAACAAGCACACTGAGTGTTTGTCATCGCTGCAATTTGTATCTGAGGGAAACAACTCACCTCTCCAAGAAGAAATCATGTCTTCCTTTCCTCCTTAAACTTTGAGAGCTGCAACCTATGCCTTGGCCGTCACAGGAGTAGCAGCGGTAGAACCGCCACCTCCAAGACCTTTTTCAAAGCATTTCAAAGTGCTTCATACAACTCATCACTGGGTAGCAACAATGTACTGGTGTATGAAACTTCACCACCAAAACATTTGTATCTAAGCCATAGTTTGAGAATCAATCAAAGTAGCCCGCTATAAAGGCTTCCATTGTGAATATCATTGCTAATAAGTAATCGACTCAACCAGAAGAACTTTGGGAGCATCTGGTTCCTGCATGAAGGGATTCCAATTAATTATGAGATAGAAATTGTGCCAAATTTGATAACATTGATGGCAACTGAACAAGCAAAGTCAATTACAAAATTAACTAATTGGTGATTTTATCATCACACAACAGAGTGTTTCTTGGTCATGCCATGTGCATCTATGTGCTCCATGCATGGTTTATACGAAAACAAAGCGAGGGGGAGTCGGCTTACTTTTGCAGTAAATTTCACTTCTATACTTTTTCTGCCAAGTCTCATCTATAATCATCAAAGAAACACAGGAAATGAACTGCATTTGTTGGGGCCCGCGAGTCAATGAGAGCAAAAAATATAATATTCACAGGACACTTGCGTGACAAAGATGAAGAATATTCATACAGTATAGGAAGAAGGTTAACACTATCTACTTCTATAAAGAGATGTTAAGTGTCAAACCCGGGGTATGTTATTAAAAGTAGAATGTGATCTGAAAGAGTTGAGCCAAGGAAAACATCCCCACCAATTGCAATTCTTGAATATGTCAAGAAAATGTTAGCATGGGATCATTATTCATGTGAATCAACAAATGTGACATGCAGCCCAGTTGGAATAATGGAAGTTCAGCTTGTAAATAGTAACCAAAATATACAGTTCAGAATATATACTTATCAGTTGTCTAGCTATCTTTCTCCCTAGCATTTTGTCTCTCATTCTTTATCTCACTCTTAATCTCTACTTCCATCAACATACGTACATATATGTTGTTTGGGCAGAAACAGAGTAGGCAATCACATGCATATGTAGATGGAAATCGCAGAGAATTTAGGCAAGTGTAGTAGGAAAAAATGAAGAGATAAATACGCAAAATTGGCTTTAGTTTATAGAATCAAATTCAAAACATAACTTCCAGCCATATCTTCAACAAAGAAATTTAACTTGAGCATCAGAGGGGAATTTATTGCTATACCTATAGGCTTTCGATCCCTATACAGCTAGTGCAAAGCAGTCACTGCTTTGATTTCTTCCCTGTCCTAACTCCCTTTGCACCACCAGAGTTTCTTAATTTCAAGGTGTGTATATACAGACAATTCGACTGTCCATGTGATTTCTTGGGGATCTGAATATGATCATCCTTTTCTTCAGCATCAAGCAAAGAAGCATCAGCCTGACCATCAAGGGTGACGAAACGGATCAGGAAGCAAAGATGTGTATATACAGCCTAGCTGCTTCGTCAGACTGGAGCACTGGTTCTTCTGGTGCAGCAATTTTGTTTGCCTTGCCTGCTTTGTCAAACTTCATATGCCCAAATGCACATACCAAAGTTTGTGGAATTCACAACCTAAGAAAAGTAAACTAAACCTTCTCCTCTAATGTGAAATTACTAATAAGAGGAAGCAGTTGGTACAGAAAAACTGCTGCAACTATGAAAGGAAAAACTGGAAATTTTAGCTACATATCCTGACAAAATTGCTCGAGTGTACTGAACCGGAATATACACACCTACGATTTAGCGTTAACTTTACTACGGATTAGATTCCAGTCACTATCATGTGTGGCTGCCACCATACGCAGCAGCCAGCCGTTCACAAGATATTACTATGATTAGCTATAACATGGGGACAAATAGTTTAATTAGTGGTCAGCCTAACAAGAATCTAAACAATCAGTTGCGAAAAGCAGTTACATCAGGGTGATGATTGGACCATGAACTGAGAGAGATGAGGAATATACCGAGTACAAATCCAATCTCAGTTCCTTTTTTCTCATTGCTGATTATACCACCGTTGCCATTAGGAACACCTACAAAATATGTGTTCACAACTCCTGAATATCCCATGAGAAATAGCAGCAATACAAAACGATGAAAGTGGACTAAAATAGATCATTTACTGTCGTAAAAATTCAATGAGTATGCCAACACAAGAAAAGTAAACCAGGTAACGAACAACCACTAAAAGAACAAGTTGGTGTATGAAATATAACCAATTAGGGTGTAAAAACATGACCCTGAACTTGCACCAAATCCAGAAATTGAAGAACATTGTTTAAAGAAGAAGACATATGTAACACATGAAGAATGCAATCTTCTGACAATAAACCTGATATGCCAAGCACAGGTGTTACAATACTCTTTGTGAATACAACCTTAAGAAAACCACAACATACTGTTAGAAAAGGCACAGAAAAGAGTTGAACCACCATCGACGCTGAAAAAATTTATTGGTTACCTACCATACAAATGCCTGCAGTAAACCTGAATATGCGATAAGAGGGATCAGAAGAATCATCGTTCGGTCCTTGAGAGGGGCAACAATATACTTCAGCATAGCTCCAAATGAGGAGTGCGTCGAAGCATTATCTCGTTTCTCGTCCCTTTTGGACAGTAAACACATCAAAACAATGCTGATAATCATGCATCGAAGGAACACAACAAACATCAGATTTTTTCCTGTTACACTTCCTCCACCCTGAAGTGTTATGAAGATGATAAGATCAAACACACATGATGTGCAAGTAAAATGGCAGTCCACAAGATGCTCATACGACACTGAAAGGATCCAAATTGAGATTTAACATTTCCATTTCTCAGTAGACCAAGTGAGATCAAATTCCCAATGACCTACACAATTCAAATGTAATAGAAGTCGTTATTTCAGAGACCATTCTACCCTTGTAGTTGTACAGGGTATGTGCCTATGTGCAGAAGGTAATAGAAACTACACTCTGAGGTATGAACAACTGCTAAAGTAGCTATTTGCATGTTTCATAATTAGTAGCTCTTGTGTGTTGTACATGTGTGCTAGCGAACACACCCCAGAATTCTCCATTTAAGCTTCATAAAGTTGGACCATCAGGCAAATTGCTGTCTCTTGCATGACTAAGGGCAGCAAAG
Organism: Secale cereale; assembly: GCA_902687465.1. Classification (NCBI taxonomy): domain Eukaryota; kingdom Viridiplantae; phylum Streptophyta; class Magnoliopsida; order Poales; family Poaceae; genus Secale; species Secale cereale. Next base: position 820,488,820 of record LR738714.1, on the reverse strand, counting down.
GTAAGATATGTGCCCTGCATTGCGGACGGGTGTGTACATTAACCAGACATAAATGGGTACTAAATAGTTTATTGGAAAGAAAAATTATTACCTGCCCGACCCAAATGATTGATGCGGTAAAACCCAGGTACAGTGAAGCCGGTACCATTGCATACCTGATAATTTGTTGTTCAAGTTAACATCAAAGAAGTCTCGTTATTACACATTGTTGAGTTTACTGAACTTGACAATAAATACAAACTCGCATATTACACAACCAATTTTTTTACTGGATTATGAACACATTAAATAGAGCCAAAAGCCATTCGTGTTTTTCCAACACACACTTCACCGAATTAGCTATTTGCGTTAGTTGAGATTTTGTTTACTCCAGCTAAACAGGGCATCGGCTCATTGTGTTGTTCGAAATATAGAATAAATTGTATGCCCAATGTACGACCTACTAAACTGGGCCATAATGCAAAGCTTCTACCCGATGTGAGAACTAAGGTACTGGTCCAAGATCAGCACGTGAACTAATTAGGCTGCAACTGAAGGTCAGCCCTGACGGATCCAGGAACTAAATGAGCACGGAAAGAATTTGAATCATGATCTTAACCAGGCCAAAGAGCTAACCTCTGACAATTCAAATAGCAATCAAGGGGAGATTGCAGGACATGAGAAAGTATTGACTGTAATCAACGTCTCAAGTACGAACAAAACTCACATGACGAGACAACAAGCCGAACAAAACTGACACTTCTGTCTAATTTAATTGGACCTTTTTCAGGGGAATGGACATTTTCTACGCAGGCATTCTATCAAGCAGGGACCAAGCTCCAACCCAAACATTGCTATACAGAGCAGTGCGGCACTACCATTTCAAAGTCTGTCAGATTGTGCGACTCGCGACCATACACACCATGTCGGGACCAGGTTGGCGAGGATGAAGCCGCTTAGGCACATATCTATGAAGGAGGTGCAATACCTGCGGACGGGTTAGGTATGACCATGGGCTCCTCCCCCTCAAGGCTCACGCATCTGCCCCCTCCCTCTCCTCATGCCCTGCGACCCCGCGTGCTAGCGTAGATGCTGATGGTCAGACCACCGCCTGGTGCCGACCGCCGGTCGACCACGAGCCCTGCCGCGCTGCCATCACCGCAGCCAAGAGAACCGGTGATTGCGGAGGAGGGCTGGGAGGTCGTCGGTGGCCGGTGAGGGCAAGGCTCTTGCGATGGCGGAGGAGGGCTGCGAGGTCGTTCGGTGGCCGGTGAGGGCGAGGCTCTGGCAATATCAAGGAAATGAGTGGAGGCAGCGGCGGGAGCGACAGGAGAGGAGGCGGGGAAGGGGAAAGGAGAGGAGGCGGCGGCTGGGTGGAGAGCGAGAGGAGGCGGCTGGATCTGCGGGCTGGAGGAGGAAGCGAGCGAGGGGAAAGGGAGAGGAGAGGATGATGTACGCGGCGCTCGGGACCCTTGCGTCGTCGCTACAGTAACGCGGGCACTGTTTATAGGCGAATAAAAGGAGACGTGGCCGCGGCGCTAGTTGGGGGCACTGGTTCATCCTTTATATGTTCAATGTCCCTCCTCCGGGCAGTAAACTCGGACAATTCATCCATCACATGCACGATTATAGGTGAAAGGTTGATGTATAAAAGTGCATGGGACATGAAAATCTCAGCAGAATTAGATGAAAGAAAAACGATTAATTAGTAAGTTCATGAAGATAAATTGCACAAGAGTATTACCCATGTGCGAGGAGTCATGATGTTCTCTACCAAGACCAAGAAGAATAGCAGCAGCAGATGAACCAATCTAACCCATGGCTGAAGTTCTGTAACTATTGCCTGCATGCACAGCAAGACAACATGTTACAATTGATCTTCACCATTGTTAGTTAACCAGTAATACGCCGTGCAATTTTAGCTAGAACAGGGTACAAGGTCAAGGTTGAAGTCTCAAGAGAGCTAACAAAATGTCACTATTTTTCAGTAGTACTCCCTCCGTTCCTAAATATAAGTCTTTGTAGAGGTTCCACTATAGACCACATACGGATGTATACAGATGCTTTTAGAGTGTAGATTCACTAATTTTGCTCCGTATGTAGTCCATAGTGGAATCGCTCCAAAGACTTATATTTAGGAACGGAGGGAGTATGTGAGTACCTTGACAGTAGAGTAGAAAGGAGGAGCAGCTTGAGAAACAGAGACTCGATTTGAACTGTTTGACGTGCCGTGACTTCAGATGAGAGAGATATGCAGGAGGATAGATATGTTTTGCTCTGTCAGCATTCTTTCTTTAACTAAAGAAGGCACAGTTGCTTGCGTGTTCTCAATCTAACCCATCGGATGAAGTTTTGTCACCATGGCATGCCTGTATGCACAGCAAAGATAACATGTTACATTTCTGCTCCACCATTATTAATTATAGCAAAAATAAGGCACATGAACATTGTTAACAGTATGCGCATACCTCGGGGATAAATTAAGTGCAGCTTGAGTCGAACTCGATCAGCTTCTGCTACTGCTAGTTACACTAAGGAAGGCACAATTCCTTGCGTGTTCTCTGCATACTGGATGGGTCTCTTTCTTTTCACCAAAGCATGTAGTGATGATGATGTCTGGCAGTGTACACTAGAATTCTCTACAGATGTACATGTTTGGATGCAGAATGACAAGGCAGCGGATCATTGGCAATGCTCCTCAGGAGCTTTGAGCTTTAAAGTTTCCAGCATCTACAGGGATCTATCAGTGCAAACTTATGACTTGCCAGTGCTCAAATGGATATGGAACACATGCTGTCAATTGAAGCATAAAATATTTTTCTCGCTCTTGGTTCATAACAGATTAAACACTAGAGCCATGCTTCGGAGGAAGAATTTTTTTCATTCAGAATTATTGTTGTGTTATGTGTGGCATGCAGACTCTTTTCCACTGTCCTTTTGCAAGGCTGGTATTGCAGAAGTCAATCAACTCAAGCAGTTTCTCAAGGTTCCCTTTAACTTAGACCTGGCATCTTGGGCTATCTGGTTTACCAGGAATTACTTCATCTTCAATCCTCCTAGCTAGTGTCTACAAATGCAGGCAAAGATTTAAGGAAGAGATTCTTTGGCTCAAGCACAGGGCCACAAGGAAGGATTATGCCAGCTTTGAAGATTGGGCTAACAACTTCAGATAGTGTGCTCTGACAACCTCCTTGTTCCACACATGACGACGACGATTGGTGGACGCGGGATTGGTCATTGCAGCCTGTGTAGTGGCCGGGTGGTTGGCCCTTTCTACGGCCCATAAGATGAGGAGGAATTCCTTGTTCCACCGTGAAATGTTTGCACTTGATAGAAAGACACCCCAAAATTTAAAAGTATGTAAAAATACTGGCACGGGAAAAGAAATGTACAGAAGATGCAAAATGAAGCTCTAACAAAAATCAGGCAACATGAAAGTGTATCCCCATAAATATACTCTTGGGCGCAAAGTGGTGGCATATGTTCCAAATTTTCAGTTATAATGTTCAGCCTAACAAAGCAGTGGATGCCCAGATTAGCAAACAAATTTCAGGACAAAAAAAAATGACAACCAGCAATGCTTGCTATATACTCCCTCCGTCCCGAAATACTTGTTGAAGAAATAGATAAAAATGGATGTATCTAGAATTAAAATACGACTAGATACATCCATTCTCCGACAAATATTTCGGGACGGAGGGAGTATCAAATTCGCATGGACTGCAGTGTACATTTCTGCACACAGAAAGAGTAGTCAGTGGCCACACAATAGTACACCACTTTTTCTCCAACCTAGTAATTGATCTAACTAAGTGTCATGGTTTTAGTCTAAATTGCAAATAAAATGACGAAACTTATTTTGGATCAGAGGAATTAGTGAACAAACTGAGAGTACAAATACCCAAATGATAGCCATAAGCTATGAGCCACAATTAACAATCAGTCAAGAGACATAAAAACTATGAAAAATGGCAAGTTAAGAAATTCAGTGAGATTTCTTCAGAACTTGTACAGTCATCACATAGTATATCCCAAATCTGACGTGGCATACAGTTGGCAAGTTTTGGTACAGGAACAACACAACAGTAGGTCCGAGATACAAGCCGATGCACTGAACCAGCTTCTGTGTTCAGAACTTCAAATAAACACACCCGCAGACCAAAACCAGGCAGCCAAAAATGTATTTCCAGATGCACACTGGCACACAGCTGTTTCTTAGTCAATCACTTCAAGTTCATACTCTTGAGACTACAAGCAGGCACACACATGGTAAGCCGCTCCTTTCCACACAGATCCTCGGCGCGAGTAGGCAAGAACCATGCTGCTTCTTATATTTTAATAAAGCCACAAAGGTGAGAGCCACCACAAGCTCACATCTGACACAACAACGTGCAGTACAGCATGAGTCGATCGACGATCGACGCCAACTGTTGAGGTCAAGCAACCCGGGAAGCACACAACAAACCAAACACTTGCAGTAGGTAGCAGGACCTGCAGGAGCGAGAGTCCATTTGGTCTCCCATCCCATGTACCGATGGAAGAACCGACCACATCAGTGAAGTGCAGCGCATGGCATCGTGAGTGGCAGCAGGGAGAGACACATTAAGGCTTGTGCGAGATGCGGAAACGTCTTAGCCTCGGTGTGAGGGGACGTGTTGCATGTTATAGGCAGGGGCGCAGATCCCTGATAGCGCATACATAGTTGAGATATTCTAGGAGACTTGAGGGACAAGAGATAGAAAGATAAGATAGAGATTACAAGAGATAAGAAGATATCTGAACTACCTATCTATTCTATCTCTATCCTAGATGCGGCAGCATAAGGCTGTTTAACACCCTCCCTTAATCACAACTTCATCAAGTTGAGATTATGTTTGAAGTCTTCAAAACTTCTTGTAGGCAATGGCTTTGTGAATCCATCTGCAATCTGATCTCTGGAGTGTACAAACCGAATCTGAAGTTGCTTCTTGGCAACCCTTTCTCTCACAAAGTGAAAGTCTATTTCAATATGCTTTGTTCTGGCATGAAACACTGGATTGGCAGATAAATATGTGGCACCCAAGTTATCACACCATAAACAGGGAACTTGACTACTCTTGATACCAAGTTCTTTTAACATGGATTGTACCCATATGATCTCTGCTGTGGCATTTGCTAGTGCTTTATACTCTGCCTCTGTACTAGACCTGGAAACAGTAGCTTGTTTTCTTGCACACCAGGATATTAAGTTTGGGCCAAAGAAAATTGCAAAGCCACCAGTGGACCTTCTATCATCCAAGCAACCAGCCCAGTCAGAGTCTGAGAAAGCACTTACAAGTGTAGAGGATGACTTGCTGAAATTCAGACCAATATTGACAGTATTCTTGACATAGCGAACAATACATTTAGCAGCAGTCCAGTGAACCGAGGTGGGTGCATGGAGAAACTGACAGACTTTGTTGACAGCAAATGAAATATCAGGCCTAGTGAGTGTAAGATATTGAAGTGCACCCACTAAACTTCTATACTTTGTGCTATCATCTTGACTCAAAGGCTGTCCTTCTGTGAGAGATATTTTTTCTGAATTTGACATAGGAGTTGGTGAGGGCTTACAACCTTGTAGTCCTGCCTTCTTCACCAGATCTGCTGCATATTTTTCCTGAGAAATATGAAGTCCATCCTCATGCTTCTTCACTTCAATCCCTAGGAAATAATGCAGATCTCCAAGATCTTTGAGGGCAAACTCTGAACTGAGATCTTTCAAAAGCCCTGTGACAGCCTCATCTGATGAACTTGTGACAATTATATCATCAACATATATGAGTACAAACATGCATGTGTTGTGCTTGTTGTATATAAACAGTGAGGTGTCAGACTTAGAAGGAACAAAACCAAGCTGTTGCATCTTGTGACTGAGACGTGAATACCATGCACGTGGGGCTTGCTTCAACCCATACAGTGATTTGTCAAGTTTGCAAATGTATGAAGGAACATTTTTGTTCACAAACCCAGGAGGTTGCTTCATGTACACCTCTTCTTCCAGAACACCATGGAGGAACGCGTTCTGTACATCTAGTTGCCTGAGACTCCAGCCCCTGGAAACAGCAATAGACAAAACAAGGCGAATAGTGGCAGCTTTTACAACAGGACTAAACGTGTCCTCGTAGTCTATGCCATACCGTTGTTTGAATCCTTTTGCAACCAATCTAGCTTTGTACCGATCAATGGTTCCATCTGACTTTCTCTTAATTCTAAAGACCCACTTGCAGTCGATAAGATTTTTACCTTGCTACGGAGGGACCAGATGCCACGTTTTGTTCTTCTGTAGTGCCACAAATTCTTCATTCATGGCCTTTTTCCACTTTTCATCATGCAAAGCTTCCTCAAAACTGTGAGGTTCACCAGGTTCACCTGTAGAACATGCCATACCATATTTTGTAATGTGCTTGTAATTTACCGGTTTCGTTACCCCTCTTTGTAGTCGTGTGCGACGTGGCAATGTTGTATCTGCTGTTTCTGCCGCAGAAAGTTCCGTGGCAGATGCTGACGCCGTCGAATCTACCTGCGCCGGATTCTCTGTGGCAGCGGATGAGGTTGTGGGCGAAGCCACAGGCGTCTCAGCCAGCGCAGAAGATCCCGCCCGACCTACCTCATCATTTGCGCGGGATGGCATGGGCGACGTATCAGCACGGGATCCTGCGCCGGTCGGACCTGCGGCTGTCGGATAGCGTGTGTCCCGTCGCTAGTAGCAAATCGGCTGGGCCGGGAACCGCGCCGCTGAGGACCCAGTGGCGCCACGCCACCTGTCGTCTCCTGGTTTGCGCGGGACAGAGGAGGCGTGTCCTCCAACCACAACGCGCCGCGTGGCTGTCTCGACGTCGCTTTCAATGCGCGTCGGCTCGCGCCCGACCGCACCTGATTCTGGCACGGAGTCGGAGGTGGATTCGCCTGGCCCATCTGCCTCGTCTGAGCACGCCGATCCCGAGGGCGATGTTGTGCCTGGCGGGACGGATCCCGAGGGGGATTTGCTCCCTTCGCCTGGACACACAAAATATGGTCCTGTAGGACACGTTTCTTCACCGTTTTGGCTGCCGTTTTCTTCTCTGCTTTCTCCTGCATCATCATCATGCTCATACGTGGTGTTAAGAGGGTCAGTTAACAGTTGATCATTACAGTTATCACCCCCGTGATCAAAACTCGTGAGATGAGAAGGAAGAAGTAGAATTTCTTTGCGGAGAAGTGCACCAGCATTGGGGTGTAGTTGAGCAAAGGGAAACTTTGTCTCGTCAAATACGACATCCCGGGAAATGTATACACGACCAGAGGAGACATCGAGACATTTTACACCCTTGTGTTGAGCACTATACCCTAGGAAGACACACTGTTTTGAGCGAAACATTAATTTGCGATTGTTGTATGGACGAAGATTGGGCCAACACGCACACCCAAAAACGCGAAGAGACTTGTAGTCGGGTTTTGTGTGAAGAAGTCGTTCCATGGGAGTTTCATTGTTTATGACACGACTAGGAAGCATATTTATAATGTGAACGGCTGTGAGAAACGCTTCATCCCAAAACTTAAGGGGCATAGAAGCACCAGCTAGGAGGGCAAGACCTACCTCCACTATGTGACGGTGCTTGCGCTCGGCAGAGCCGTTTTGTTGGTGCGCATGAGGGCAGGAAACATGATGAGAGATGCCACGATCTTGGAAGAAGGAATTCAACTTTTCATATTCCCCTCCCCAGTCAGATTGAACCGCGAGGATTTTGCGGTCAAATTTCCGTTCTACAAGTGCTTGGAAATTTTGAAAGCATTGAAAAACTTCGGATCGTTTCTTAAGTAGATAGATCCAAGAGAACTTGCTATAGTCATCAATGAAGCTGACGTAATATGTGTGTCTACCAACTGAGCTAGGGGCAGGACCCCAAACATCTGAAAAGATTAGCTGAAGTGGTTTAGTAGAAACACTAGTAGAAACAGGATAAGGCAATTGATGACTTTTTGCTCTTTGGCATGAATCACAAATAGTTCCAACATGAGGCTCACCAACAAACGGGAGCTTATTTTTCCTAAGCAAGCGTTCAACTAAAGTAAATGAAGCATGTCCTAGACGATCGTGCCACCGTGTTGAAGAGATCTTGACAACACCATAGGCTTGTTTATTATGTCTTCTAAACTCTGGAAGGAACGGGTAGAGTCCTCGAACGCATCTACCTCGATAGAGGGTTTTCCTCGTGGCCAGATCCTTGATCAAGAAGAAAAAAGGATGAAATTCAATGAAGACATTGTTGTCAAGGGTAATTCTATGAACAGAAAGGAGGTTTTTGTGGGCACTAGGGACATGTAGAATTTTTTTAAGGTGAATCTTACGATGAGGGGTGTGTATAACAGAATGACCAATGTTACTGATGCTCATACCTGCACCATCGGCGGTGTGAATTTGATCCTTGCCGTGGTACTTCTCACGGAGGGTCACCTTCTCGAGTTCTCCAGTGAGGTGATTGGTAGCGCCGCTGTCGAGGTACCAGTTGGTGTCGACGCCGTAGGATCCATCCGCCGCCGCAGCGATTTTGTCATCATCTTGAGAGTCATCCTCGTCTTCATCGTATCGGTACCAGCAGTCCTTGGCGGTGTGGCCTAGTTTGCCACAAATTTGACAGCGTGGGGCGTCCGGACGGGTTCGGCCAGATCCGCCACCGCGGCGACCCCGGTTTCCACGAGCGCCACCACCACTGGTTCCACCATTGTTGCTGGTCCTGGCACCACCAGCCCTGCCCTTGCCACGACCACGGAAGCGAGAGCCACCGCCGCGGCCGCGGGCAGCAAGGTTGGCAGAGGACTTGAAGCCACCGCCGCTGGAGTTCTGGAAGTGCACCATGCGCTGGTCGAAGTTGCTGAGCATGGAGAAGAGCTCGTCAAGGGAGGCAGGGCTGACGCGGGCGTCGAGGGCTGAGACGAGGGGCTGATACTCCTGGTCCAGCCCGTGAAGGATGTACGAGATCAACTCGTCGTCCTGGATGGGTTTGCCAGCCGCCGCTAGTTCATCCGCGAGACCGCGCATGGTGGCGAAGTACGCGGCGACGGACTGGTTGCCCTTCTGCGCGTTGATGAGCGAGGTACGGATGTTGTTGACGCGGCTCAGCGACTGCGACGAGTACATGCCTGCCAGCGTCGTCCAGAGCGCGTGTGCTGTGGTGACCGTGGTCACCGTGACGAGCACCTCTTTGGAGAGGTTGCTCAGCAGGTAGCCAAGCACCTGCTGGTCCTCCCGGACCCAGATGGGGTGGAGAGGGTTGGGCACAAGCGTGTCCTTGCCGTCCTTGTCCTTGGCGGCTTGAAGCTTGTTCGGCTCCGGCGAGGTGCCATCAACATACTGGAAGACACCGGCGCCACGAAGTTGAGGTGTGATCTGTGTGCGCCATAGCACGTAATTCGTGCGGGAGAGTTTCTCGATCACCTGCCCACTGAGGCTAGGGTGAGATGCGCCGGAGGAGGAAGACATGTTTCTTGTGGTGCGACTGGAATCAAAGGGAAAACTAGATGGGAAGAAGAATGGCTCTGATTACCATGTGCGAGATGCGGAAACGTCTTAGCCTCGGTGTGAGGGGACGTGTTGCATGTTATAGGCAGGGGCGCAGATCCCTGATAGCGCATACATAGTTGAGATATTCTAGGAGACTTGAGGGACAAGAGATAGAAAGATAAGATAGAGATTACAAGAGATAAGAAGATATCTGAACTACCTATCTATTCTATCTCTATCCTAGATGCGGCAGCATAAGGCTGTTTAACAAGGCTGAGTAACAAATTAAAGCTGGCTTCGAGTATGGCCTCAAAACTAGCACACACATGAATATACTATTGGACACGAAGTGGGGTCAATTGATTTCCTCACAACACAAGGCACTGGATGCCAAGATTAGCAGACAAATTGCAGGACAAAGAGATGACAGCCTGCAATGCTCTGCCATCGAAGCATGCCATGCTAATACGGATGGACTGCAGTATACATTTTTCCACAGTAGAATGAGTATATATAGTCACACAATACTCCACTCCATCTCCAGTGAGGAAATCAATTTGTGCATCTGAACCATACACACAGCTAAACAAAGTGCCCTGACCGAGCCGCCGTTTTGACCGGCCGCCGGCGGACCGGACCGGACCGGACCGACCAGCTGGGCGGTCCTGATTTCAGGGCTTGGACCGAGCGCACTCCAGCCCGGGCTAGACCGAGAGGACCGGCCATGGTCAGCGTAGATGAGGGCACAACGCGCAACACGACTTGCCGGAGAGCGCAGGAAGAGGTGTAGGGTGCTCCATGGTCGAGATCAACGGTGGTGCACACAAAGGTGAGAGCCACCACAAGCTCACTCCTGACACAACAACACACAGTAGCAGTAGGAGTCGATCGATCGACGACTGACACCACCTGCAAATCTCTTTCAAGCAACCCAGGAAGCACACAATAAACCAAACACATGCAGCAGACAGCAAGACTTGCAGGAGCGAGCGTCCATCTGGTCTCCAATTAAGGATGGAAGAACCACATCAGTGAAGCGCAGTGCAAGGATCACCTACACAATGTAAAGTGCAGAAAAAAGGGGTGAGTAACAAAGCTGACATTGAGTATGATCTTGGCAATTTAGCAAAAATGGATTTGTTACATGTCAGAGAGAGTACCTGAGAACGGAGACCCTAGGCAGTTTCTTCTTGAAGTAGCATGAGTGCAGCGGTGCCTCGAAGTGGTCAGGGGTCACCTCCCGGTCCCAATCCAGAGCGTCCCAGACGTCTTTCTCGATCTCGATGGTCGGCTTCTTCATGCTTCCGCTACCTGCACCAACCACTGGCAGACGGCGCAAGCCCCAGCATCCTCTGATTTTGATGGTCTTGAGCTTTGGTGACAACATCTTGACCTCGCATATCTGCTCCAACTCTGGTAGGTCGTGCAGGTGGATGGTGGTCAGCCTTGGGAATGCTACAACTTGGATGGATCTTTCCCGTGGGTACCATTTGTTGTCTAGCATGAATACGTGCCCGAGATGTCCGCAGTGGATGATGTGGAGGGTCTCCAAACTTGGGAAGGAGTCGAACCATGATGATGGCAGAATTATTTTGAAAATGATGATGTGGACGATGATGGCAGAATTATTTTGAAAATTATAAAAAATATGCTGCTAAAAAATGTAAACATATTTAAAGTAGTGTTCGGCCCATGTTCTAAGAAATGTTTACTTGGCAAAAAAAAAAATGAACGTTTTTACAAAAATGTATATCCTTCCAAGCCAATTTTGGCAAGTCGTTTATTACCACATCACTCGTGTATCACACTCGTTTTCTTTAACGTTAGATGAATCACATTGAGAAGTGAGCACGTCCTGAACTCATGCGCATCTCGACCTATTTTTTAATGTATTTTAAGCATGTTTTAAAATGGCAAAAAAATCAAAGAAAATTTCACGCATACATGTTCGTAGAAGGGGAAAATTCATACATGTCCCCAGCCGTTTCCGGACACTCTTTTTTTTTGCACTGGCACACACAAAAACGTTATTTTTCGGTGAAACTTATGCACGCACACGGAACATGAAGGCGTAACGTTTTTCATATATTTTTTTAGCATTTTCAAATAAGTTTTCCTAAAGGGAAAAGCTCTGCTTCAGCCGGCAGATCGCACGGCGGCGTCTGCTGCCTCGTCCATGCGACGCCTGTTCTCGATGGGCTCACTTCGCAGTATCTATTGCGTTTTTTGCAACTGAGTCCTTGTTGTTGTCTGCCCACCGCGATAATCTGTATGCTCCGGAGGGGAAGGTATCAGCCCTTACATTTAAGCGAATCGAAGGCACCCTGCCATCATCGTCCCTCCTTCACCGGAGTCCGCCAAATCTTCTTATAGTAGACAGTCGGAAAGTCCTCGTGTTAAGACCCAACAAAACTAGCATACGAGAACAACAATTGTCATTAATTAAGAGAAATGTAGATCGAAAGAATCCATCATGAAACCATCGAAGACAAACGCCGACCTAATCTCGCAAGATCCGCTGGAGACAAACCTCCGCACGGCCTCCGATGACCCTTGACGCATCACCAGAACGGGAGCTAGGCAGTGAGAACCTTATTCCTACTTTAGGAGACGCCGCCGTCTCATCTTCCTAAACATAACACAAACCATAAACGACCTGACATTGGTTTGACATCTGGCTCCCGCTTGCTCAAAGCAGAATTCAGAAGCATAGGTTCCATACAAGAAGCCGTTTAAGTTGGACACAAGCAGAATTGCTTGCTCTCTGCATGCTCCGGACCATAAAAGGTCTCTTGAAATAAGCCATCCACACTCAAAATATATGATTTGCATTCGACACATCAAAAGAACGTCGACGTTCCTGCAAAGAAAAAAATTCCTTGCGTCAGTTTGGCCTATGAACGATGCAAATCAGCCCTTCTCTAAACTAAGGAAGGCGCAATTCTTTTCCCCAGAGCATGCAGGAATTCTCTACCGATGCATGCAGTAAAGCAACATCAAAAGCAGAAAAGTAAACACACATGGCTTTGCTCAAAACAGGTCCGGCAGACAAACGGTGGAATGCTACAATAAAATCGAAATAATATGTAAATGTTGGCACTGGGAAATCAATATACATAGGAGGCATATTGGCCAACATACTCATGAGTCCCTGAATATAGTCTCGACCTCAATGGTCGGCTACAGCAAAATAGCGCCGACCTCAAAATATGCTATTAGCGTGTTATATCGCGCTATAGCGTGCTATTAGCGAGACATTGTACATTGATATATTTAGCGAGACAATTCTCAATATGCTATAGCGTGCTATTAGCGAGGTTATAGCGTGCTATTTTTTTCAGTGACAAGGACACTATCCAATATAAATTTTCAGTTACAATATGTGACTGACAAGACAGTCGATGCCAAGCTTAACGCCATAGTGTCAAAAAAGGTCTTACATTAAGTTACAGAGGGAGTATATTTCAAAGCAACAATGTAATCTAAAATGCCTTTGCTGTTAAAGTATCTCATCCTAATACACATGGACTGGTAATACTCTCCACACAGAAAGTGTGCGGTCACACCACACTCCAAATTTTCTGCAATCGGGTGTCAGTCCTTGCACTCTCCAATCAGATGTCTATACATCTGAATCTGGCATCAAGTTATCTCTCTCCTTATGCTCCTGTTCAAAGCTCACCCATTTAGCTGAGAGCATATAAATAACCAAAATAGATGGCCAGAAGCTATATACCACAATAACTATCAGTCAAGAGTCATACCAAAATTTACAGAATCAATCAGTTAAAATTTTAAGCGAGATTCTTCAGAAATTCCATGGTTATCACAACACTGACAACACACATATCATGTTTTAACATCATAATAAGGTTCCATGGCAATAAAAACTAGAGAAGGTACAGACGCGCGAAGACAACAAAACAGGATACACGGGGACAGTTAGCTTATTATTTAATCTTTGTCGTGCGTGTTCAATAAATTTTTGTAATTAGCTGCTCTTGGTGATTAACTGGGCAGCCAGGTAGCATACTCTCCGGTGTGTACAGGGCATGGGCATTGTGTAGCCTATTACCTGGTGAGTAGCAGCATGGTGCAAGTGTGTATTCCATGACTGAACAGGTGCTAGGAGGTGTGCGTGAGCCGCGTGTCATCAACAACAGTAAAACTGATCATGGAGAAGCTGCTCCTGCTCTCACATCTCTATTCAGTAGAGAGAGTCATAAACTGAAAAGGCAAAGGAAGGGCAGACACAAGAAGGCAGTGTGACCTGGAACAGAAAGTTCAGATTGTTGTGCAGCACTCTGTTTCTTCAACCATCCTCTGCTTCTGCAGCTTCCTGTGCTCTGGTGACCAGATTACTACATCGCCACCTCGACGATAGCCACTCCGGCTCTTCCTGCAGCGCGTCTTCTAACCACAATCAGTGTGCCACCATGAGAGACGCCTACACCTGAGGGCTGAGGTATATCATGAATTAACGCAGCACACTAGCACACCTTTTTCATAAAAGTAATATTAGCATTACCTCCAATTAACTTCAGATACAATGCCTCGATAAGACTCCAGTACTTATGTGCTTATGACGCTTATGATTTTCTAGCACTCACCCTAAAACATGCCTCGACTACGAGCGGAAAAGTGCATGCACAAAACAACCTCCAAAGTCAAGTCTGAACAGCATGTGTAGGAATGAAGAATGATCACCTCATTCCGCATGTACAACTTCTCCAAGTAGGGAAATCATCCCATCAAACAAACAGCCATATATGGACAGAAGATAGACATATTGAGAGAAAAAATCTTGACATTGCGCATATCCTTTATCAGGCATGAAACACGACATTAGGCCATCTAGAAATGCAGGGAATATGTCATTTCTTTGCCCAACAATGCAGGTTAGGACTAGAAGTACCTGAATAATCCTGCCGAATCAAGGAAGCACACTGATGGCCTGAAGCTATGAGCCACAATAGCAATCAGTCTGAGCCATACAAACTACGAAAAATGGCAACGGCCAGTTAAGAAATTCAGTGAGATTTCTTCAGAAATTCTACAGTCATCACATGGTATATCACAAAACTGATGCGACATACATATAACATGTTTAAATAATAAATATCGTAAGGTTACACAATATTTCAAATTCATTGATACCTATGCAGTTTACAAACTGAAATCCATTCTCTTAATATTATATAAGCTGTTTATTCCACAAGCATAACAGACACACGAACAATAGCAGGTCCAATGCAAGCCAATGCACTGACCAAGCTGCTTCTGTGTTCAGATAAACACACTCGCAAACCACACCAGGCAGCCACACAACTGCTACTTAGTCAATCACTCAAGGTGCACATGCATATAGCTAAAGCAGGCACACACATACCAAGCTACACTTGGGCACACACGACGGTCCGAGCAGCCAAGGACCATGCCGCTTCTTATTTGAAAGCCACAAAGCTAGGTGAGAGCCACCAGAAGCTCACACCTGACAGACACAACAACACACAATAGCAGTAGGGGGCCAATCGACGACCGACACCACCTTCAAATCTCTTTCAAGCAACCCGGGAAGCACACAACAAACCAAACACATGCAGCAGGCAGCAGGACCTGCAGGAGCGCGCGTCCATCTGATCTCCCATTAAGGATGGAAGAATACATCGGTGAAGCACAGTGAAGGATCACCTAGACAATGTCAATGGTAGAGTAGAGAAAAAAAAGGTGAGTAACAAAGCTGACAATGAGTATGATCTTGACAGTTTGCCAAAAAAGGATTTGTTACATGTAGGAGAGACTACCTGAGGACAGAGACCCTGGGCAGTTTCTTCTTGTAGTAGTGTGAGTGCACCGGCGCCTCGAAGTGGCCAGGGGCCACGCCCCCGTCCCACTCCAGAACGTCCCAGACATCTTTCTCGATCTCAATGGTCGGCTTCTTCATGTCTCTGCCACGAGGCCCCACCACCGGCAGCCGGCGCAGGCCCCAACATCCCCTGATTTTGATGGACTTGAGGTTCGGTGCCAGCATCTTGACCTCACATAGTTGTTGCAGGACTGGCAGGTCGTGCAGGTGGATGGTGGTCAGCTTTGGGAATGCTACAACTTGGATGGATCTTTCCTCTGGGAACCAACTGTCGTCTAGCATGAATACATGCCTGAGGTCTCCGCAGTGGATGATGTGGAGGGTCTCCAAACTTGGGAAGGAGTCAAACCACACAGGGAGGACGAACTGGAGCCTGGGGCAACAGCGCAACCGTAGATGCTGCAGCTTTCTGAACGAACCATCATTGAAGTCGCGGTAACCACCTTTACTGCATATCCAGCAGGCCGTTAGGAGATCTGACACCCAGAAGGTCTCCAGCTCCATAAATTCAGATGATCCCCTCGGGAAGACTTCACCCAACTTGGCGCACCTCTCCATGCGGCAGTGCCTGAGAACCCGCCAGCCGTATCCCGTAGGCAAACTAGCACAAGATGAGACATCGTGGACATGCAGGGATTCAGGAAGCGTTGTCATCACATATCCCAGTCCACCATCCAAGACGTGGCTCCCTTTAGTAATCTCGATATGCCGATCCAGGTTGTTAGTGGGAGGCTTAGGGAAGGCCAGCATCGGGGCATCACCAACCATGCTTTGGACATCACTGTACCGGTCTGCTTGAACAGGCTGCAGTAGGCTGACTTGATCTCCATACATGACAATCTTCTTCTCCTTTTCTGTCAGTTTGGATTGGTTCAGCTCACTATACACAGCGGAGGTGACATGGATATTAAAATAAACATCCTTATTTCCATAATTATTACATAATAGTCCCCACAACGACCAAACAAGCCTCGCATCGACAATAGTAGCGTGCACCTCCAACTGAAAGGATTTGTTCCGGTCAATGAATGGCCGAGAACGGCCAGCTCCAGCACGTGTATCTATGCATAATAAATTCAAACAGAAGCTATCAGCATTGCTGCCCCAGATTATTGCACGAAGGTGCTCACATCCTAGCAGAAATAACCGCTTCAACATTGGGACTTCCAGCACCATATTTCTGAAATCAAGTGTCTTGAATGCAGTTCCAGAGAGGTCAAGCTCGACGAGGTTGGGCAACCCACGCACAAACAGATTCTCCAGTTGTGAGCAACCTTTGAGGGAAATCTTAGACACACTAGCACCATCCTTAGTTGCTGGGGTCAATGGGCGTTCTTGTTTGGTAGGTAGCTCAACAATGGGTGCCCGGTGGGAAGCTGGCCCATATCCATCAAAGCTGAAGGACTTGAGCAAGTGAGGTAGCCCATCAGTAACAAGGACATTTTCAAGCTTATTGCAACCATCCAGAACAAGCACTTGAAGCCTACTTGCCTTAGGTAGGCTGTTTGGTAGAATTTTCATCTCACTGTTTCCAGACAGGTCAAGTATTTCCAAATTTGCCTTGTCCATGAAGGAATTGCTTGGCTCTAATGAATTATCCGGTCCACGTGTAGGCTTGATTACCCTGAGACGTTGAAGATTCGGTAGCCGGCCTACTAAGCAAGTTGTGTATTGCCAACACCAGACTCCCTCTATGCTGAGCTCCATAAGATTATGCATGAGATCCATCTTTGCTGGTGATAAGATTTCATTCCAATCGGTGTAGCGCAGGTCCAAAACCCACAAACTATTTAGACAAACCCACCCGGTATGATCCTTTCCATCACCTGTTTTATCATCTGTGCAGTTGTCCAGCCCAAGGAATCTTAGGCTATGGCATTTCAAGAAAGGAGGTGATGCGAAATTGAAGGCACAACAGGAGAGGAATAGCACACCAAGGTTGTTGGAATGTTCAAACAAACCATCTGGTAATGCTACTGGCTGACCGGACATTACAAATTCCAAGAAGAATGATGATGTCTCTTCAGGTAAAGATTTCATACCATGTATTTCCCTATCCCTTGACCTGGTTGAAATCCAACGGTATTGTCCTTCTTCATATACACAATCTTCTTTAACAACCAGGAAAGGAAGCTTGAAGTCTTTCTTGAACTTTGTGAGCACATTATCATCACACTCCCAGCTAATCTCTCGGTGCAACGTGTCACATATCTCTAATGTTATGTCTTTCTGCAGTATCCCATCACATATCCAACAATTGGAAGCAACACCAACCCAATCAGAATTGGTCTTGTTGTGAAAACTACTTTGCAGGAATAGTGTGTAAACATAACAGTCAGCAACCATCATTGGATTGAGTCCCCGCATGCATGGATAGTCATCAACTATGAGGGCAGCCTCTTTAGAGAGTAGTGCATACACCTGTTTACCTGACAAATACCTCTCTCTATCATAAGCCAAAAGATGGGTGTACCTCAGTTTGTGTATTAGTTTATGTTCTTCGTGTTCGGTTATGGTCAATATCCTCCTTCTGTAGGTCCATATCATTATGTTCTCTCTGAACTTACCAAATGCAGGAATGCCAAGAGGAAAAAAATCAATCTCATCATCACTCCCGGAATGGAAAATCAGCATAAACCTGTTGTCCTTCAGACTGTGATAGATCTCTCTTGACACTGTTGTTATCTCATCCCTTGAAATTTCATCAACTCCATTAAAATCATCATCTCCATCCTGCTTATCCAGTATATCCATTACCAAGCTGTCAAGCTGTAGCTCCTCTGCAATTGCCCTCTGCAACGCCCTCCTACCTTTCCACTCCGAGCAATCTATATGAATTATTTTATCAAAGCATAGTTCCGGAGTCGTTCTCTTAGAAGGGATAACTTCTGCTATGGATCTAAGAACGGTAGATGCCCCAAGCCCACTCCAACCATGAAAATAGATGACCCTTTCTTCTCCCTTGTCACGAAGAATTTGGAGTATCGCTTCTCTGGCGCCATCGACATCTATTGCATTGGTAAACTAAATTAACACAAGAAAAATTGTAATTAGACCAAGTTTGCAAGTAGCATAATCCAATTCATGTAAATGCATAATCTGAGTATACAAGAATTCAGGGAACTAGAAAGTTAGTGTGTGAGCACCCATTTTAAGTTTGGATCACAAATCCACAACTGATATGTCTTGTGGGGCCAGCATATATATGGGCGTTGGTGCAAGGAGGGGGTGAAATCATCTTACGACTAAGCCTATCTTTAGTTTACTTGAATGCCAGTTTAGCTAGTTATTTTCGTAGATAAAGACTATTTGTGTTGGTTGGAAAGCTAAGATCGGGTCTGCATCAGCCAACCCTATATATAATGATATGCACGAATAGATATCATAGAATCAATAAAGAAGAAGAAATTAGGCTTATCCCATAACAAACCTTTCTCGTGACATGAAACACAAGGATCTACACGGCTGGGCCATTCGGAGCCTAGCTAGGATGTGAAAGGTTGGCATCAAAGGAGTGATTCTTGGGTACCAGCCTGTTATGTACGCGCAATGCGATGGGATCACAATTCTCCTTGGAAAATGTATTGGGCATCATTAGCAAGAAGCTTGCTAGCCTGGCCAACCAAGTTGATATGCTCTCCATTGATACTATTGAACTTAAGACCGGCCTCCGCGAGATGATGGCTGGTTGGCCAAGCTGTGTCGAGCCTAGCAACCTTTTAGGACGTTACCTCAAGCAAGATAGCATTGATAACAAAAGATGCACGAAAAGGTATGGATGAATTCATACCATTTGGCAGGGCTACGGCTCTATGGCCATTCAGGAGGTATACAAGGTTTCGCACAGGCTCCTTTATGGCCGGTGTTTGCGCACACATCTGATGCCGTTTCGGACCCAAAATAGGTAATGCCTAGCTCGATGTTATCAAGAACTCACAATAGACCAGTATAATGGACATCTCACTCTCGTATGCGTGTGTGAAGGACTTAACGGAGCGGCACTAGGTGGAGTTGTTCATGGTTGACCTTCACAAGCCACTCCAGACGGATGTACTTATGCTAAAATATCCGGCCACCCTATAATGGAGGATGCCATGGACCATGCCCTGTACGTGCTGACGAGTGATGGGAGAGCCCAGAGGAGGACGATGTCACCCCGGCACCTCCTCGACCTTTCTTGTAGACACATTCTTCATTGGTTTTGATTGATCGAATACCATCTTAGGTAGTTATCTCCATAAATAAAGATTGTGTTACTAACTTACTATCCCACAAAAAGTCTAGGTTGTGAAAGGAGGGATTTTCCTCCAGATAAACACCCTAACATCTCTCCTGCCCATGTTGCACAAGGATCTGCCGGGCTAAGCTCTCCAGAGTCTAGGTTGTGACATAATGCTTACAGTCGCATTGTTGGTGTTTTCGTTTTCATGCTAGTGCGTGCCTCATTCATATAATAAAAGTCAGGTTACAACATGACAAAATTGAAACGACAACAGAAAGCTAGTCCTTAAACAAAGGACCACCTGCCAAGAAGTAAAAATACAATCAAGACCGAAAAATCCTCTGAGCTTGACACCAACACCCATGACCTGCCTTTGGCATCATTATAGCATCCACCAAAGGGAAATATGATGGACCACCTCTTCACCCAAACTCGACGCGGCTCCATGCTAATGCAGATTTTTGGACCACCAAAATCACTCAAAGCCATTGCCGTTGAAAGAATCTGCCCGGGGCAGCACCCCCAAAACGCCATCGAACTCTCGACCTGGCAGACCTGCTCGACAAAATGTCGAAGGAAGAAACCATACCTGTCATCCGCAAACCACGAACTCAACACAAAATCCACGTTCTTCCCAATGTATTCGACGCAGACTACAATATGCGGCCACTCCTAGACTATGTACCTCCCAAACTCCACGCCGACGCTAGAGAAAACATCGCCGCAATGGCGGAGCCTAATGACACAAGTCCATCACAAAGATGCTGTCGTCGTCACACCATCCCTCCTTGAACAAACTAGTTCTCAAATCGATCATCGACTATAAGACGCCTCACCTCGTCCAAGAAAGATCTGGATCTTATTATTTGGGGTCACCGTCGCCGAAGCCAAGACGTCGAACATCCAAAAACCTAAACCTAATAGGGTCCTAAAGCAGTAGCTATACAAGTCCACATGCGTGAGATCCGTCGACCACTCGCACCACGGCGACCAAGAGGTCATCAACGGAGGGATTCTCCAGAAAGAGAGTCGCCCTGGCCGCGGGAGCTAGATCACATTTCTTTCTTCGAAAGAAACAAAACGAGTTGTGTCTTCACTCCCCTCCGTCTCATTCGTATTTTGGTTGTTGCTAGTTACGGACTACCTACACCATGATTATTGTACACTCTCTGAAACACACTATCGCCCCGCTTTATAGATAAATGACATATCATATCACACGACCATATGATACAAGATAATGTGGTATCCCTCGAACAAGCAGATCCCGGGATAACCGTCCAACATAAACACAGGTGACTACGCTGCCGGAAGCTAACACAGGAAGGACTGAACAACTATGCCACGTCAGGCCCTAACACACCTAAGCTCCACGGCGACGCCCTCAGGAGGGTGCACGTCGTGAAGCGTCACCGATGCCAAGTCCAAGACGGACTAGGGTCTTCACCTTGAACCCTGGCATTGATAGGAGAACCACAACGACATCCCAAGAAGATAGCGACGCCCACGGGTGTCGCCATCGTCGGTGCCAAAGCGCGGAGCTTTCACTCGCAGCTCATCTATGTCACTACGAGGCATCCACGAACGCGATGAGCACAAGCCTCCAACTTCGGTATATGGGCACCACGACTACCACTAGCAGAAAGCGAGCCCGAGCCTGCCCTCCGCTACACCCCTTGCCACCTAGAAAAATAAAAGGGATAGCCATCACCGCCGCCATGGTGCCCGCCGTAGATCCACCCATGCAGCAACCATCCGGGTCGGCCGCCCCGACAACGATGACCCGATCCACCACCAACCCTCCACATCACAATACGCCAACCTTCCATTCCTAGCCTAGCATGAGCCACTGGGTCTGGTTCGACGACTCCACCATAGGAGCATCCACCCCAGCGTCCCCAGGCAGTCCCGGTGGATCGGGAGCCACAAACCAATGATCACCAACGGCCATTTGGCACGAGCCCTATGGCCTATGCTGGATTATCTCAAACGCATCCATGCCCGTGGCCATAGGTGCTGATCCGTCGACGGCACAATAACGATAGCAAGCCCAACTCTAACCGACATGACGAATGCGCCACATGCAAAGAAAGCACAACACGAAGGTGAACACCAATGCAGACAAGTTGGACCATTGTACATGCACGACGCCAGACGTCGTCCACCCCTGCTAACCATGTCAACGCCACACTCCGCAGCCAGTCGGCCTCACAACATAAAAAATGAACCTCACCGCCACCCAACAACAACAGAAGTACTGCCCCATCGCCGCCCAACGGGCCTCTAGCAGCGCCACCACGCCGGAGCGAGCCGCCACCTGAATCCACAACAAATCTAGTGCGAGGACGCTGTCTTGGCCCGTCATCTGAGCGGCAACCACACCAGGTCAGCGCTAACCCCCGTGCTGGTCGCCAAGGTCAGGTCCACAGATTTGGGAGCCACCCGACAGCACACGCATCCTCCAGAAAGCGCTCGTGTGTAGCCACCACACAGCGAGCCTGTGCACCTAACCTTTGCCCATTTCGAAGCCGCACGCGTGAACGCCGCCGCCATCCGCGCTTGCTGCCACGTCGATGCCCGCATGCGAGCAAGGCTGTTCCGCTCGTCCAGGCCATCGCACACGCCAACTTGACCTGAGCGGGTGGCAAGAGATGCCTGCCACCGCCAACGCCACCAGGGCTTCACGAGGCAGCGCGTGCCGGCGTGGGAGGGGACGGGAGAAGGGAGTGCAGAAGCCAGCGACTAGGGTTCACCATCTCTGTAGCTTGCAAGGGCGACACATGAGGGTGGTTTATTTTTGGGAAAGAATTTGCAGCTGATGATTATTATACATCGACAAAGTTAGTTTGTTGTGCTAATTAATATCAAGTGGTTGAAAATTAAATGTATGCACCTTTATCGTCTTTGGTAAGTGCATGAGTACATTGGACCCAGAAGGATTTAGATTCTTAGCTATCTGGATTGTCTTTTTACTTCAATTATCTTCTGTTGGTGTGTCAACATTGACTTCAACCAAAATGGCCTTCAGTTTGCTAACAACCTTATCCCACGGTAATAAAGAACACATCGTTGGTAGGTTGCAAGAGGTGAATTAGATATTAAAAAACCAGATAAACAACGCACCACTGCTTCATTTGTGTTGGGACGGTCACTAAATTGAACTTGAAGCTGAACTACCTCACAGGAGGCTGCTGCCAGCAAGTCTCTCCTCCTTTGACCCTCCTCACGTCTCCTTGCGTCGCCCCCACGGGTGGTCGAGGAGCCCTGTAATGTCCCGGATACGTCCGCTGGTGGTCGTTACTACCGGCAGGATCTACACTGGCCCCACAAATAAATACTAGTCTGTCTTGCGCATTTTGTTCTAACTCGTGCGCACTCGGGACTAACTTCCCAGTCAGTCACCCATCCTGAAATCACTCCAAGTTGAGCACGCTTAACATCGGAGTTCTTTCCGAATGGGCTCCTTGAAAAGAAGGAATTCCTTATTGATATGAGTAGTCTATCATCCCTATTAAGCCAGGCTATCACAAGCCGCAAATCCGCCACCAACAACCTCCTCCTCCTACTGTCCCTCCCTGCCGCCGCCGGGGTGGGTTGGCGAGCAAATCCCGGTCCGCCTAAGCGGCATCAGGACCATCTATCCTCGTACCCGAGGGCGGCAACGCGGGACGGACCTCACGGGTGGCGTCGCTGAGCGGGCGTGGCTTGCGGCGGTGCGGTGGTGTGTGCTGTCGGCGGTACGGTGGTGTGCGGGTGCATGGGCGACTGCATTGGCGGTGACCCTTCTCCAGCTGGCGGTGCTCGTCGGATTTCTGCAGGGATCCTTGATTGCGCAGATTGCTGGGCCGGATAGGATCTTGTGACATGGGGTGGCTGCCCTCATGCTAGATCTGAGGCTGCCCTCGTGACCCCCTTCCTCGGATGGAGCACACCTCCTCCGGCCTGTCCTGGCTCCGGCGTCCGTGCTCGGAGTTGTTGTGGTGGGCTAGGAGGATGTCGTGATGGAACCTCATCTGGCGACCAAGACATCGAAGGTGCTCCAGGCACCATTTCCTCCTTGGTGGCGACGTTGAGGATAGCTCGCCTTGTCCCCCCTCTCATGTCCTTTGCGCCCGAGTGAAAACCCTACTTCCCGATGAATGTGTGGTGGTGGCTCTACGGTGTCGTTACGTCCTTGGAGGCTTTGTCTTGGGCACTAGTATGGTGGGTGTGTGTGCTGCAACCTCGGTTGGGCTGCTCTGAGGGAAACCTAGATCCGAGTCTCCCAGATCGGACGATGACGACGGCTTCGATGCATTTTCCCTCTTGAGGATATCGTTTTGGAGTAGGTGCTAGGTGAAGGAGCAAAGAGGTGGAGCGGCGTCACATCTACCGTGTGGACGGCGGTGGATCTTGGCGGCATGGTGCAATTGAGTCTCAACGACAGATGCGTTTGGATAGACGAGCGCAAGGTAGTGGAGCTGTTTAATGCCATGGTGGCATCGACAGATGGACGACCTGGCAAAGATAATGCAGATCTCTTTTCCGGAGATGGGTCAGCTTCGATGGTGATGGTCACTTCCGCATGCGGTATACGCTTTACATTTGCTGCACCAGTTGTAGGCTCTTGATACGTCATGCGGGCAGATCGGCGGTGACCCCGGGTGTAGATGGTGGAGAGTGAGGGCATTCCACATTTTCAAGTTTGTAGGTGTGATGGTTCAAAAAAAGTTTATAGGTGTGAGTGATCCCTTCAGGTTGTTTGATGCATGTTTTTTGAGACATTTGTTGAAAAATTAATAAAAAATGATTGTATGCATCTATCGATGCAGACGCCAGTGGTTTCAACCTTGTTTTCGAAAAAAGAAAAAAAAACAAGATTGAACTTGAAACCACGACACCAATGAACAAGCAGAAAATAATTAAATTTGGTCAAAACCCATTTGTATATATAACCTCAAGATATTTGAGTGTTGACGGTGATGTGTAATTAGACACAATTCATTCATTGTCATATAGGTAAACATATTTGGGAAATCTGCTCTTGTAGGTAACCCCTCAGGCTCTCGCGACCGCATCGCCCCCGCGGGCGACCGGCCGCACATCGCCGCCTCCCTCCTCCATTCAACACCTCTCCCCTTCCTCCTGCCGCCGTCGCTGGCGCCCGCGACCGCCCTGGCCCTAGGGTCACTGGTGGCGGCGGCCCCCTGACCTTCCCCTCCCGGTGGCTCTCCGGCGCCGGTCGGAGCTACACCAGGGGGTGCTCCTAGGCGGCGACGGACCGGGTGGCGGCGGAGTTCCCTTGCTGGGTGGGGGCGGGCGGCTGGACGGCGGCGGCATCGTTGGCGGCGGGGTGGCGCAGCGGCGGGTCCTGGCAGCGGCGCTCGGCCCAGATCTAGGCCCTACGGGCCCCATCTGGGCCTGGGCGGGCCGGCGGCAGGGCTGATCCGTGGTGAGACTTCCAGGAGGCGGGGGAACAGCGTTGAGCGGCGGGGTGCTGGCGGCGCCGGCGCCTGCCTGCTGCAGCATGGCCGGCGGGGCTTAGCGGCCCCGTTGCGGGCCTGGCCGGGCTAGGGGTGGCCTGGTTTGCCCCGCTGCCGTGTCCAGACGACAACCGTGACTGTGCCGGAGGCGCGTGTCTCATGCATGATAGCGGATGAGGTGGTTCCCTCCCGCTCGGCCTTGGTGTTGCTGCTCTTGTCGCTTGGCTCTTCTCTCCTGTCTTCTTGGCCTCGTGTTGGTGCTCGTTGTGAGACAGCTTGGGTACCGGCGCAACCGCGATGGCGCATGGTGTTGGGCGGTGGTTTGGCTGGTCGGCTTCGGTTGGGCGGTGGGGGTTGGAGTGCAGGAGAAATCATTGCTGGTACGGCCGGCTCCGATGCGGTGACACCGACGGGTGCCACCATTCCTTCTTGGAGGGTGTCGGTGGTAGCCATCCTCCACTTCCCTCCGCGTACCGGGGGAAACCCTTGGACTTATCCGGGCAGCCGCGTCTTCGGCGTCGCATTCCTTCGTAAAGGTGCCGCTTGGTACGCGGCAGATAGGAGCCTGGGGGGTGGTGGTTTGTCTCAAAAGGGCGCAGCGGTGGCGGTTCATCCATGCTTTGTCGAGCTGTCGTTGTTGGCATTTGTTTCTTCTTTTTCTTTTGGGCTTGATGTGCTGCTCGCCCCAGCAATGCTATGTGTATGGTGTTCGTTGCATTGGAATACAAAGCGGGGGAAACCCTTTTTCGGTAATTCATTGTCATATAACCGAGACTAACATACAGAAAATGTTAACGAACTATTGTAGGTGCGTAGAAAATATCTATATATATTTGCATATGGGATTTGCTTCATAAATATGGCATTTTGTTCCGTGTGTACTCCTAAATATTCTATGGAGCTAGAAGCCAAAACACCAAACTCCTTTCTTTCCCCCCGCATTCTAGCTAGCCACATGCATACTTGTCTTTTTCACATTTATAACTATATCCCTCCTCCAGGCAGTAAAATTGTACAATTCATCCATCACACGCACGATTATAGCACTAGTAGAAAACAGGGCATTGGTCCAGCCCATTAGCCCCGGTTCAATCTAGAACCGGGACCAATAGGGGTACTGGACCCGGTTCGTTAGCCCAGGGGGCCGGCCGGGCCACGTGGGCCATTGGTCCCGGTTCGTCTGGACCTATTGGTCCCGGTTGGAGCTAAAAACCGGGACCAATGGCTCTTGCTCCTGGCCCACCACTATTAGTCCCGGTTTGTTTTATGAACCGGGACCAAAGGCACCCCTTTAGCCCCGGTTTGTAGCACCAACCGGGACCAGTGAGTTGCCTATATAAACCCCCTCACTCAAGAGCAGAGCTCACTGCTCTGTTTTTTTTCTGGCCGAGGGGGAGAGGGGTTAGTGGTGCTCTAGCTCACCTCCTATGCACACAACATGTTCGGTGGAATGCCCGAGCCACACTAGTTAAGCTTTTCTCCTCTCGAAGCTCTATTTTCTTCGAGATTTGTCTAGGTTTAGCGGTCCGTCACGTCCCGTCCCCGTCTTCGCCGCCGTCGATCGCCCCCGCCGATCTCGTCACCGGCACCACCGTGGTGAGCCTCTTGTTATGTCCATGCTTTTCTTACGTTTATTATTGCTTGTTATTATATAGTGCGATGGTTTTGATATCCGCCCACGTGGGCCCTCGTCCGGTCTACGATTCGGATGTGGTATATTATCTTTAATTTATAACTATTTGTTTTAGTGCTTATGATAGTTATGCCGACCAACCTGACATGCATAGATGTTTTATTATGTCTAGGAGGTAGTTGAACCGGAAATTCCAACCGACCCTCTTGTGGAGAGGTTAAATTTAGTTGAAGAGGAAAACATTTCGTTAAAGAAAAAATTGGAAAAAATGGAGGAGGAGAAGATGGAATTGGAGTTGCATGTTGCGGAAGTTATCGATGATCACAAGATCAAGATGGAACCTATTGTCGAGAGGTTAAATTTAGTTGAAGAAGAAAACAAATTCTTGAAGGAAAAAATAAAAAAAATTGTGGACGAGAAGATGATATTGGAGTTGCATGTTGCGGATGTCGTCGATGATCACAAGATCAAGATGTATGCAATGCGGTTGAAGATTAAAAAGATTGGAAAATATGCCATTAATACCGAGGCTTGGTATCATTATGCCGTTGGATCAATTGTTACCTTGGTTGCGATTATGATAGCATTTGTTTTCGCGTTGAAATGTTTTACATAGTTTCGATGTGTATGGAGAGCTATATATGTTGTTAGATGAGAACTATATATGTATGTACTTTGGTTTTAATGTGATGATGAACTTTTATCCATTTGGTCACTTAATTATCTATTTATGATGTTCTGTAATGGTTTTTGACACACTTAATTATATATAAATGCACGCAGATGAACCGCCAATGGATGTACGGTGACAGACACACCTCCGAGTACATTAAGGGCGTGCGTGAGTTTCTAAATGTGGCAGAGGCAAACAAGCAGAATGGTTTTATGTGTTGTCCATGCACTCAATGTGTGAATACGATGTCTTACTCTAACCGAAAAATCCTTCACTCCCACCTGCTTTACAAGGGCTTCATGCCACACTATAATGTTTGGACGAGGCACGGTGAAATAGGGGTTATGATGGAAGACGGCGAAGAAGAAGAGTACGATGACAACTATGTGCCCCCTGAATACGGTGATGCTGCAATGGGGGGAGCTGGTGAAGATCAAGAGGAACCAGACGATGTGCCCAATGATGCTGCAACGGGTGAAGCTGCTGAAGATCAAGAGGAACCAAATGATGATCTTCGCCGGGTCATTGTCGATGCAAGGACACAATGCGAAAGTCAAAAGGAGAAGCTGAAGTTCGATCGCATGTCAGAGGATCACAAAAAAGGGTTGTACCCCAATTGCGAAGATGGCAACACAAAGCTCGGTACCGTACTGGAATTGCTGCAGTGGAAGGCAGAGAATGCTGTGGCTGACAAAGGATTTGAGAAGCTACTGAAAATATTGAAGAAGAAGCTTCCGAAGGATAACGAATTGCCCGACAGTACATACGCAGCAAAGAAGGTCGTATGCCCTCTAGGATTGGAGGTGCAGAAGATACATGCATGCCCTAATGACTGCATCCTCTACCGCGGTGCATACAACGATCTGAACGCATGCCCGGTATGCGGTGCATTGCGGTATAAGATCAGACGAGATGACCCTGGTGATGTTGATGGAGAGCCCGCCAGGAAGAGGGTTCCTGCGAAGGTGATGTGGTATGCTCCTATAATACCACGGTTGAAACGTTTGTTTAGAAACAGAGAGCATGCCAAGTTGATGCGATGGCACAGTGAGGACCGTAAGAAAGACGGGAAGTTGAGAGCACCCGCTGACGGGTCGCAATGGAGAAAAATCGAGAGAAAGTACTGGGAGGAGTTTGCAAAGGACGCAAGGAACGTATGGTTTGCTCTAAGCGCGGATGGCATTAATCCTTTCGGGGAGCAGAGCAGCAATCACAGCACCCGGCCCGTGACTCTATGTATGTATAACCTTCCTCCTTGGATGTGCATGAAGCGGAAGTTCATTATGATGCCAGTTCTCATCCAAGGCCCTAAGCAACCCGGCAACGACATTGATGTGTACCTAAGGCCATTAGTTGAAGAACTTTTACAGCTGTGGAATGGAAACGGTGTACGTGCGTGGGATGAGCACAAACAGGAGGAATTTGACCTAAAGGCGTTGCTGTTCGTGACCATCAACGATTGGCCCGCTCTCAGTAACCTTTCAGGACAGACAAACAAAGGATACCACGCATGCACGCACTGTTTAGATGACACTGAAAGTATATACCTGGACAAGTGCAGGAAGAATGTGTACCTGGGCCATCGTCGATTTCTTCCGACCAACCATCAATGTCGAAAGAAAGGCAAGCATTTCAAAGGCGAGGCAGATCACCGGAAGAAGCCCGCCATGCGTACCGGTGATCATCGTACTTGCTATGGTCAATGATTTACACGTAATCTTCGGAAAGGGCCCCGGCGCACTAGCTGTTCCGAATGACGATGAGGGACACGCACCCATGTGGAAGAAGAAATCTATATTTTGGGACCTACCCTACTGGAAAGACCTAGAGGTCCGCTCTTCAATCGACGTGATGCACGTGACGAAGAACCTTTGCGTGAACCTGCTAGGCTTCTTGGGCGTGTATGGAAAGACAAAAGATACAGATGAGGCATGGGAGGACCTGCAACGTTTGCACGAAAAAGACGGCATCCCTCCGAAGCAGTATGAAGGTCCTGCCAGCTATGCTCTTACGAAAGAAGAGAAAGAAATCTTCTTTGAATGCCTTCTCAGTATGAAGGTCCCGACTGGCTTCTCGTCGAATATAAAGGGAATAATAAATATGGCAGAGAAAAAGTTCCAGAACCTAAAGTCTCATGACTGCCATGTGATTATGACGCAACTGCTTCCGGTTGCATTGAGGGGGCTTCTACCGGAAAACGTCCGATTAGCCATTGTGAAACTATGTGCATTCCTCAATGCAATCTCTCAGAAGGTGATCGATCCAGAAATCGTACCAAGGCTAAGGAGTGATGTGACGCAATGTCTTGTCAGTTTCGAGCTTGTGTTCCCACCATCCTTCTTCAATATCATGACACACGTCCTAGTTCATCTAGTCGACGAGATTGTCATTCTGGGGCCCGTATTTCTA